>CM019151.1:73843257-73911217 GCA_009733165.1 Naja naja
TGCTGATGTGGCATTCTGGCCTTGGTTTGGCTTCGAAGTTTGAGGTCTGGCTATGTGTTTATAGCGTGTCAGTTTGCTTAGTTTGGGGATTGAGGGGTGTAGCAGCTGGTGGTTGCAGCCATGGTCTGGTTTCTGGATGGTGGTTGCCTTTCATCTGTGGCGTGGGCTTGGGTTTGAGTCTGGTGAAGGAGATTGGTGGTGGCATCATGTGTTATTTTGGGTCCGTGTTGGTTTCGTGGCTGGGACTCGTTGTTGATTAGGGCTAGTTTCCAGATGTCTGGTAGGCGGGAAGTATCATCCCGTTTATTCATGTTATGGGTGTTTCTCTATTTCATGGCTTCCTAATTATTCTCTTGTTGAAGTGTTCAGTATTGGAGATAAGTTTGGATCCCTCAAAATCAATTTCATGTCCTGTGGCTTTAAGGTGCTGGAAAAGGGAGGAAGTTTTTTCTTCTTTCTGACTGCGTTCTTGTGTTCTGCGATGCATTTATTCTCCTGTTGGTTTGTCCAATGTATGTGGCTGGGCAAATTTTGCATGGTATTTTATAAACTCCTTGGTTTTCTAGCTGGATCTTGTCTTTGGGTTTCTATTTTTTTTGATCAGTGCCAAAGGCTGTCCTGATATTGTGTTTGTGAGAATTTGCTGATTTATCTGTGGTGCCTGATGTGGTGGAGAGAAGCGACATTGTCCTGTTCTGTGTCTTGGTTTTTGGGGGAGTCTCCTTCGATTAGGTTGGTGATTGTGCTTTTTTTGGAATCCATGGACATTAATACTAGGGGTGAGGTGTGTAATTCTGTTCTCAAGTGGTCTTTGTCAGCTAGCTTGGTTCTGGAGATGAGGGTCTTGCTGAGTTGATCTGTGCAGGTGGTGATGGATTGTGCATTTAAATAGCGGTTAGTGTGTCTTTTCTGGTAGATGGTGTGTCCTAGGAGCCGTTGGGTTTTTGTAAATTAGGACGTCCAGGAACGGAAGTTGATTGTTGTTTCTGTTCCATGGTAAATTGTATTTTGGGGTGTAGGCTGTTGAGATGTGTGAGGAAGTTGTCCAGTTTTTCTTTCCCGTGTGGCCAAATTACTAAAGTGTCATCTACATATCTAAGCCAGAGTTTGGGTTTGTATTGATTTGTCTAGAGCATTGGTTTCAAAATGTTCCATGTATAGGTTAGCTATGACGGGTGAGAGGGGTGATCCCATAGGTGCTCCTTCTATCTGTTTATATCTTTGTCCATTGTGGATGAAGTGTGTTGGAAAGGCAATGGTTGGTCAGATCTAGGATGTGCTTAGGGGGTTGTATTTGTTTTGGATAGCTGTCAAGGCTTCTTTAATAGGTACTTGTGAAGAGGATATGACATCGAAGCTCACAAGTAGGTCACTGGGTTGTAGGTTTTGTTTCTTTATTGTTTCTATGAAGTGGAAAGAATTTTATGCGTGTGAGGTGATGGATTCTGTGTAGGGCTGGAGTTGTTTGGCGAGAATTTGGCAAGGTTCTGTAGAGGTGAGCCTATGGAGCTGACTATGGGTCTGAGTGGTGTTCCTTCTTTGTGTATCTTGGGAGGCCATGCTTAGGGCATCTAGATGATTTTTCTCTGGGGATGATTCTTTGTTGGATCTCTTCACTGATGGGCGAGGCTTTTATTTTGGATTTGGTGGTTTTCTAGATAGGTGGTGGGGTCTGTGTTTAGAGGTTTTGTGCGGTCTTGGAGTAGGTTGGATAGTTTGGATTGGTAGTCAGATGTGTTCATCACGACTGTGGCGCCTTTGTCTGCTGGGAGGATGATTATGTTGTTGTCTTTCCTCGTTGCTGAGTGCTTTTTTCTTCTTTGTGTAAGTTGCTTCTGGGTGGACTGCTGGAGCAGAGGACGTTGGTGACTTCAAGTCTGATTTTATTGGCTGTGTCTGTTAATTTTGGCTAGGCTAGCTTCAACTCCACATATGATGTTTTCAGTGGGGATCGTTTGGGGGCGACAGCAAAAGTTGAATCCTTTGGAAAGGACATTGGTTTCTGCCATGGTGAGGTTCTGTCTGATATGTTGTGTACTGTTTGTTTCATGCATTGTTGTGGGGGTTTGGGCTTCTGGCGTTTCTCTAGTCTGTGGAGTTGTTGGTGTGTGTGTCTGTCTTGTGAAAGGTTTTGTTTGGCTCTCCAGAGGGCTAGTTGTTTTTTGTCCCAGAGTGCTGGGTGGATTTTGTTCCTGTTGGTTTGAGGTGGCTGGGTGATGGTATCCCTTGGTTTTCTAGTGGATCTTTGTCTTGGAGGTTTCTGATGTTGGCTATTTTTCAGTGCCAGTGCTGAGGTTTTGTGGAGAATTTTGCTGATTTTATCTGTGGTGCCTTATATATATATATATGTTATATATATATATATATATATATATATATATATATATATATATATAGTCGTAGATTTTCACGGGTAAAGGTATGTAGGCTTGGTGTATTGGTCTTGTCCGTGTAAGATTGAGAATACCTTGGCAGCGTTGAAACCTCATCTGTCATCTTCAGGCTGGTGTCTTCAGCTTCGTTCTTCTGGGAGAAGAATGAAGAAGAACAAAGCTGAAGACACCAGCCTGAAGATGACGGATGAGATTTTGTCGAAACGTTGCCAAGGTATTCTCAATCTTACACGGGACAAGACCCGAATACACCAAGACCTACATATATATATATGTGTATATCTTGGTGTATTCGGGTCTTATCCCGTTTAAGATTGAGACTATAAGACCTGAATACACCAAGACCTACATACCTTTACCCGTGAAAATCTATGAAAACACACACACACACACACACACACACACATATATATAATGAATAAATCTACTTCAAACTAATGTTATGTTATAGTAATAATACCTTTGTTTTTCTTAAAATGGTCTATAAAAATATATAACAGTACTTCCTGATTTTCCTTCATAGAAAAATACTTATCCTTTTTTCATTGGTATATCTGTAAAAGATATCTATTTATGTATCTGTCTATTTTGTATCTCCTATTCAAATTACATAAATGTTGTAACTTAGAAGATAAAAAGATGTCAGGCATGAACAAGCGAATCCACATGTGATGAGTTCAATTTGCTGTTTTATTGCTTAAGCCTATATACAGGAACCTTATCATTTGCACCTGGGTAAGAGTAGATAAGGTTCAATGACATTCAAGAGGTCAGACTTTGCCCTCTTAAACCCACCTAGAGATTTCAGACTAATTCCCCATTTGATTCCTCCCACTGCCTCAGCCAGTATCTTTCCAACCAAAGGTGAATGATTAAAGGAAGTATCTCCCTGTTTTTCTTCAAATGTAATTTATATGGTTGTGATTGTATCATTCCACTTTTGTTTCATCAGTCTAAAGAATTTTTATAACAAAGCATTTCAGTCTTTACAAAGCAGTTCAGGTTTGTTTTTATATGCATTAGACAATGACTTTTTTTGTAGCAAGTTTGGACAAAGGTTTCCTTCTAGCAACTGTCTCATGTGGGTTATTATGGCACAAACACTGGTGTTCTCTGAGCACCAATGTCAGTGAAAGTTTCCAACAAGTTATTTGCAATGATCTGTGGGTTACGTTTTGCAAAACAGACCAACTGGGGGCAGCTTGGCCAGAAATTTTCTTGGTCGGCCAGATTTTGTCTTTGATTTCAATCGTTTCATATAGCTCCAGTTTCTTAATTAGGATTCTTACAGTTGAAATTGCTATCTGGAAGCATTTACATATTTTGTTCCAAGGTTCCCCTACTACATAGTAATGAATTCTTTTCATTTACAAATGTTCAGACAACTGTTTAAATCAGTGGTTGCCAACCAGTGGGCCAGGGACCACTGGTGGTCTGCGAGAAAATTTTGGTGGTCTGCAGAGAAATGTCACCCCCAAAGCACTCCCCAAAGCAATTAATCCAGGCTGTGCGGGAACACAAGGCTGCGCCACCCACAGAGCCCACGGGAACACAAGGCTTGTGTCACTTGCATTTCAAACAACACAAGGTAGTGAGGGGAGGGGGGAAAGGGCAGAGGGAGGGAACTTGCCCCATGTGTCTGGTCTGGCCACCGGGCTGCTTCTTTCTGCTTCTTTCTTCTTCTGCTTTTGGCTGCACACAAGGAAAGCAGCAAAAGTCTTTCTTTCTCTCCCCCAAACTCTGCCAGAAATGAGTCTTTGGGACCCTGAAAGCATCCTGCTCCAGATAACAGATAATAGATAATCAGAGTTGGAAGGCACCTTAATCTAGTTCAACCCCCCCGCCCAAGCGGGAGACTCTACACCATTTCTGACAAATGGCAGCCCAATCTCTTCTTGAAGGTCTCAAGTGATGGCGCTCCCATAACTTCTGAAGGCAAGCTGTTCCATTGGTTGATTGTTCTCACTGTCAGAAAGTTTCTCCTTATTTCCAGGTTGGAGGTTCCAAGAGGATGTGCCGGCATGACAAGTCTCACAAAGACTCATTTCTGGTGGAGTTTGGGGGACAGAAAGAAAGACTTCTGCTGCTTTTGCTGTTTTCCTTGCATGAAGCCAAAAGTCTCTCTCTCTCTCTCTCTCTCTCTCTCTCTCTCTCTCCCTCCCTCTCCCCCCCTCTCTCTCCCTCCCTCTCCCTCTCTCTCTCTCTCTTCCCCTGAGAACGGAGCTGGAAACGGTATCCTGTGATTCCAAATAAAGAATGATCGATCGGTAGGAAAACAGGGTGGGAAATTTTCCTGCAGATCTTTTTTGGGATTGTCCCAAGGTCTCTGGTCCACAGGATTTAAAATTATGAGTTTGGTGGTCCCTGAGGTCCAAAAGCTTGGCGGTCCCTGGTTTAGATGACTCCATGGTCATAGACAATAACAAACTCAACCTGAGAGGTAAGAAGAGTTAGTGCATTTATTCATCCATGGAATTGTCTTTGCCTGGCTAACTGCAAGGCCTGAAAAAATAAATATTTAAATGCTTTAAAAAATATATTGCTGAATTATCTAGAAAAGAATCCAGATTCTAGATTTTTCATATTGTTTTCCTACTTGGAATCTGTAAACAATTGCACATAATAAATATGCATTCAGCAATACAGAACAGCAGGAAGAAGACAACAAGTTCCAACAACTATCAAAAAGTACCTGATCAATCAATTCACTTCAGCACAACCAATACAAGCTATGCAAAGGGTAACATCAAAAACATCTCAGAAACGATTTTGGTCACAGCATAGCTTTAAATGATTGGCAAAATATTTGGACTAGAAATAAAAAAATAACCCTTGCAATTCCATTTAAAGAAAATCTGTATAAATTATTTTATAGATGGCATATAACACCAACAAGACTATCTAAAATGAATAATAAATTTTCCTCCTTTTGTTGGAAGTGTAATAAGGAAAGAGGTACATATTATCATATATGGTGGAGTTGTAGAAAGGCCCAGGAATATTGGAAAGAAATACATCAATGCTTACGAGAAATTTGTGATGTAGAGATTAATTTCAAACCAGAATTTTTTACTGGGAATCACCAATAAGACCTATCGAAGGAAATCTTTTATTTAATGATCCATATTATTACAGCGGCAAGGATGGCCTTTGCACAGAAGTGGAAAAACACTGAAACTCCAACAGAAGCGGAATTTCTGAAGAAAATAATTGAGTCGCAGAAATGGACAAATTGACAATGGAAATTAAAAATAAGGAAGAAACAGACTATTACAAAACTTGGAATAACTTTTATGGATGGTTAGATAAGAAAAAGACTTAACAGACTTTCTGAATTGGACTTAACAAATGATGGACAATGAATGATATGAGCCTAGCCGTACTAGGTTCGACTGTAACATATGTTTTGTGTTTGATTACGTTTTGTTTATGTCAGTGTTTGTTTGTTTGGTTATGTTTAATTACTAAATAAAACGAATTAAAAATTTAAAAAAAATCTCAGAAACAACCAACAGTCTATTACAACCACATGGCATTACCATAGCACAGAAACCAATTAAAGTTCTCCAAAACATCTTAAATGAACCAAAAGATATGGTAGCTCAAAAAGAAGAAAAAACAAAAAATATTTTGCAACATACAGTGTAATAACTGTAAAATTCACTATGTAGCACAGAGAGGCAGAAGATTAGAAGAACATGTCCATGAACACCAACTAGTAATCAGAATACTCCTTAATCTTACAATACGAGGACAGACTCAACCATATTTCTACTGGAAACTGTGACCATCCTAGACCAAGTTAAATCCACAAATACTAGGGAATTCCTAGAAGTTTGGCATTCAGACAAATCAGCCATTAATAAACACATAGAGATAAACCACAAGAAGGAAACAAACAAACAAAAACTAGAACACATCGTCTCCAGCAGGCCAACACTTAGATAAGAAAGGATTGACACCAGAAAAGCAATCAAGTTGAAAACAATACCCTAACCAATGAACTAGCAAGAAGCAAATCACATCCTTACCAAAACTGGCAGGGCCATCTACTGTATTTGCAGGGAACAAATCTCCAGCACTGATGTTTTATTATCTGATTAGGTAATGTCTGCAGAAAAACAATAGCAATAGCAATAGCATTTAAATTTATATATTGCCCATAATGCTTTATAGCACTCTATGAGTGGCTTACAATGTCAGCATTATTTGCATATTGCCGCCAACAATCTGGGTCCTTATTTTACCGACCACAGAAGGATGGAAGACCTGAATAAACCTTGAGCCTTTTTGATATTGTCCAAACAGCATAAAGAGCATTAATGAAAAAAAAACACCTGAATTTTGCATATTCGGAGTATTCTTTACTTTGTTTGGAAATAATATAGAATTTACCATTACTTTCTCATTTCACCCAGAGAATAAAAGATTGGGACAGGAGCATTCATCCTACACTATGAAATATTTTATCCAGAAAAAAAATATGAAAATACATTTTAAATTAGCAGGAATTAGGCAAAAGAACTGGAAACTCTATTGAATTATTAATTCTTTTCCACTGGCAAAGACAAGTTCACAATTATTTAATGAGTTATGTACATTGCTAACAGCTAATATTCTCATGTGCACCATCTTTCATATTGGAGCCATTCAAAAAATACATGGCACATATATAGATAGGCACAGGGGTGGGATTCAAATTTTTTAACAACCGGTTCTCTGGGTGTGGCTTAGTTGGTGGGCGTGGCTTGGTGGTCATGTGACTGGGTGGATGTGGCTTGGTGGTCATGTTATTGCTGGGCGTGGTCAACTCAATATCACTCACATCGAGGCACGCATCTCCTCGCCTGGCCTCTCATGACTGTGGGGATGCTGCAACAGTCGTAAGTGGGAAAAATGGTCATAAGTCACTTTTTTCAGTGCCATTGTAACTTTGAATGGTCACTCCACACAAGCAAAGTACCAGCAAAGGAGGGAAAAAAAACTCCAGAGACGTTCCTGAGACAGGAAGTCTAGTCCTGCCAAGAATGTAATAAGAGTTGACGGAGAGGCAGTTTCTGTAAGCAACACCAGAATGTTTCCTTCCTGCCTTCCTTACAGGATTAGGCCAGTAATTTCTTCTAACAACTGGTTTTCCGAACTGCTTAGAATGTTAACAACTGGTTTTAGCGAATAGGTGTGAACTGGTAGAATCCCACCCCTGGATAGGCATACATGCCAGCCCCAAATTACACATTTGGTATTTTGTAACAACACTAATTAACAATATAAGATAATTTAGTTTATGTAGCTTTTCTTAAATCATTGAGAAAAAGAAGAAAACGTATGTGCCTTTATGTATAATTTATGGCATGGATTCAATAGTCATAAATTGAGAGATCACACTGAATTCAGCAGAAGTTGTCACCTTAAAATCTATTGATCCGATATATAAATCTATATCAAGTTTCATCAACTCTCATTGGCTTACATCACGGATGGAGAATGATGGCCTTTTTACAACTTGTGGACTTCAACAATTCCGGCAATTGAAGTCCACAAGCCATAAATGGGCCATAGTTTCCCACTTCTGGCTTACATCATAAACAAACTGCTATGAATGCAATGTATACATTATTAGATTTAATCTTACAGGTTATGGTTTATAGAGAGGGGGAAAAAACCTGTTTACCTGGTTTTAACAATGAAGAAATAAAAGCCAGAAAGAATTTCTAAGAACTGCTTTTTAAAATGTTTTCTTCTTGTTTCTCTTATTTATTGATTTAACTTGTATATAGGAAACAAAGCATTCATCCACAATCAACCAAACCTATGTTATAATGGCTTAGAAGCTAATATCTGAATGTTGAAATTTTCCTTACTCTATTTAGGTGTGGGGGGGATTGACTTTGTTTTAGATTGGGGGGTTTTATGCTAATTTGACTTGATTGTTTAATACGGTTTTAGTTAAATAATTTATTGTGTGGTTTTAGCTGTGAGCCGCCCTGAGTCCTTTTGGAGAGGGGGCAGCATACAAGTCAAATAAATAAATAAATAAATAAATGTATTTATTAATTCAATGTATAAGTCTACCAATGCTTTGTTTTTGTTTTTGTTTTGTATAACTGTTTTGTTCCTAGTGTAACTTTTATTGCCCCCATTCTATTTTGCACAATAACTTAATACAGGTAGTCCTTGAGTTAACGACCATAATTGAGCCCAAAATTTATGTTGCTAAGTAAAACATTGTTAAATGAGTTTTGACTTATTTTACTATCTTTTGTGCCACAGTTGTTAAATCAATCACTTCAGTTGTTAAGTTAGTAACATGGTTGTTAAGTGAATCTGGCTCCCCCATTGACTTTGCTTGTAAGAAGGATGCAAAAGTTGATCACTTGACCTTGGACACTGCAACCATCATAAACATGAGTCAGTTGCCAAGCATCTAAATTTTGATCACATGACCCTGGGGGATGCTGCAATGATTGTAAGTGTAAAAATGGTCGTAAGTCAGTTTCTTCAGTGATATTGTAATTTTGAATGGTCACAAAACAAATTGTTGTGTAAGTTGAGGATTACCTGTATACCAGAGGTGGTATTCAGCAGATTCTGATCAGTTCTGGAGAACCGGTAGCAGAAATGTTGAGTAATTCAGAGAATTGGCAAATACCACCTCTGACTGGCCCCACCTCCATCTGTTCTCCGCCTGTCAAGTCCCAGCTGATTGGCTGGGTCTTCTTTTGTTGCCCTGTACAGGAGAACAGAGCGGGAAAGCAGGTTAGTGGGGTGGGGAGGGAATGGGATTTTGCAGCAACCTTCCCCTGGAGTGGGGTGGGAATTAGTGGTGGGATTCAGCCAATTCGCACCAGTTCAGGAGAACCGGTTGTTAACTTTTTGAGCAATTTGGTGAACTGGTTGTTGGAAGAAATCGTTAGGGCAGAGAACCGGTTATTAAATTATTTGAATCCCACCACTGGTGGGAATGGAGATTTTACAATATCCTTCCCTGCCACACCCACCAAGCCATGCCCACAGAACCAGTGGTAAAATAAATTTGAATCCCACCAATGCTGTATACCCATGATATTTGCTGCATCAACCCATATAATTATAAACCTTGAAGGTTTTTGTTTTTGCTATTATTTGTTAAAAACATTTTTATGATAAGACATCACCTATCATTTAATGCAGGTAGCATAGATTATCTTACATAGGTTGTTGAGAAAATATTGGGTCATAGAAGAAAGGAAGTACATCATAACATAATCTTTATTGTTTCAAGCCAACCTATGTCTGAAATGGAGAATATCCCTCAGCAATAGCAATCATGTGTAATAGTGCCATGGTTCAGAATCCTCCCAAAGATGTTTCGCTTCTCATCCAAAAAGCTTCTTCATCTCTGACAGGATAGTAGGGAATGGAAGGATTTATATTCCTTGCAGACAGCTGGTAATCTGCATCCTTTAAAAAGGTCACTGAAGCACTTGGAGGTTTATCTGTGTCCTCAGAGTCACCTGAGTAGGTCTCCTGGCTTTTGTAGTCTGCAATTACTTAATGTAGTGCAAAGTGAAAACCAAGATTACAACTGAGTCCTCTTCACAGATGATGTAAAACTGTTCAACACCACCAACAATGCTACTGCTCTTCAAAGTGACCTTGATTATGTGTCTGAATGATCAAACAATTAGAAACTCCAAATCTCGACCAACAAATGCTCTATCCTACACATTGGTAAAAAAAATAATCAGTACACCAAATACAAACTAGGTGGATCTGACCTCATTGATGACCCTCACTCTGTCAAGGACCTAGGAGTACTCGTATCTAATGACCTAAGCGCCAGAGCTCACTGTAACAGCATTGCCAAAAAGACATTAAGAGTTGTAAATCTAAACGAAGCTTCTCCTCTGGAAATATTGAATTGCTAACTAGGGCATACAAAACCTTTGCTAGACCAATACTGGAATACAGCTCATTTGTCTGGAATCTGCACTGTATATCAGACATTAGTACAATTGAGCAAGTCCAGAAGTATTTCACGAGAAGAGTACTACGCTGCTCTGCCCGCAACAGAATACCCTATATCACCAGGCTTGAAATTTTGGGCTTGGACAATCTTGAACTACACCACCTACGGTTGGACTTAAGCATAGTACACAAAATTTTCTGCTACAATGTCCTACCAGTCAATGACTACTTCAGCTTCAACCGCAACAATACAAGAGCACACAACAGATACAAACTCAATGTTAACTGCTCCAAACTTGATTGCAGAAAGTAGGACTTCAGCAACAGAGTGGTCAATGCCTGGAATGCACTACCTGACTCTGTTGTTACATCCTCTAACCCCCACTCCTTTAACCTCAAACTAACCACTATTGACCTCACCCCATTCCTAAGAGGACTGTAAGGGGTGTGCATAAGTGCACCGTCGTGCCTCCTGTCCCTGTCCTATTGTCCCTATTTAATCGTACCTATTTTCTGTATTCTTACTCATGTTAATACTTATACCTATTATTTTGTAAGCGATTGACAAATTATTAAACAGGAAATCCATTCCTGTTCCCACACCATTCAAAGGGTGTTCATCCCAAATTGTGTAACTAAAAGTCAGTTGAGAAGTGAAACGTCTTCAAAACGAGAAAAAACCCCAAGAAAGTCCAATTGCATCCTGAAAAAGCACCTTTGGGACAACCATGACCTGTATGATTGAGAACCTCTACAGAGCCCTGTGCAATAAAATATATACATGGCACTCCTTTGTTTTGGGACATCTGTAGTCAGTGCCTTTTTATAAAATGGGTCTCAGGCCGAATCAATCTGAAAGGCCATGCAGACAAAGAACTTTCAATGTAGTGAATTCTAAAACAATTAGAGAAACTAGTAGATTATATTTATGGGAAAGTGAACTTTGGTTGAGATTGCTGACTGACGAAGAGTTGGCAACACCTCTGTGAACAGTCATGCTTCAAAATGGAAATGTTCAGCCAGCTAAATAATATTTTAGGATTTTGACTGGCAGAAGTGAAGGAAGTCTACAATATATATCTGCAGTCATTCCCGGAATAAAACCTAAGCTGTGAAGCTCAAGAGACCTTTTAAATATGGTTAAGGCCTAAAGGCATTGGCATCTGCTTCTATTATTATTCGTTTGAGGAATATATATTTTCTATGAAGATTGAAATGAAAACAGTAACTATGACATGTTTGATCATATTTATACCATTTAATTAAAAACTGCATGGAAAGCATTTCTGTCTACAGAATTCAAGGCCAGCGAGCTCAGTCAATTGTTGAAGCTGATTTAAAACAGGGCTACTAATAAATGGCAAGTGATCATCCTTAATATAATGTGTTCTTAAAATATTATTTTCACACAAATATATTTAATATACTTTCCCCCAATATATACAATATGTAGAGCTTTCTCTAACATTTTAATGAGGCAAATAAATCACAAAGTGTGGAGCAATGCAAATCCCAATGGCTAATATCAGATAGCATGTTGTTGAAAAATGAAATTAGTTAAATACACCATAATGCAAATTGGGTAAGTTTTTCTAACTTCCTTAGACACAAAGAGCTTCACATTTTTTGAATGATAATCATGTGTACCAGAACACAACGTGATATTCCTAAACTCAGTCCCTTCTTTATACATTACCGATTAATATACTTACAATATGACATTTGTACTCATTCTAAAATGCTGAGACTGTGCAATGATTTCAGACGGGGTATGAGTCAGTTATGATACATCCATAATAAATCAAATTATAATATTCATTAAAACCAGTTTAAGTGAATCAGTAAACTATTTAACATCATTGGAAAGAACTCACCATTTCAAAAACCACAGTTTCTTCAAACAACAAAAAAGCAAATTAAAATAGGGAGAAGAAGGATGATCCCATTTTGCTTTCAATCTTCTACCATTCCACAAATAAATTCATAAATGTCATTTTGTATATTATACACAGTGAATATCAAATGCATATCACTTTTTCCTATCAATTAAACTGCAATTCCAAGTTCTAATTATTATTGCAACTTAATACTCTCGGAATGGAAAGGTTCTGTAACTTGAAAAATTCCTAGCAGGATACATGTTCCACTCGCCACTTGGTCTCTTCATTCTTCTGATCATTCACAAACTCTATGTTTTACTCATTTCCTCACTTCTCTTCATCTTACTTATTTCTCATTCATTCATTCACTACCTTATCCACTGAACTGGTCATTCAGTACCATCTGATTGGTTGCTTCTAGGACAGACTCTGTGTCTTCCTCTAGAAGTCCCATTGATATTTGGAGGTTAACAATTAGAATATAAAGACATAAAATACTGGAATAAAATTTCAATATCAATTGACATATGCCAATTCTAAAATCTGATGTTTATATTATGTTTCTGACATTCATACTTGAACAACAGTAGCTATGATAAATTATAGGAAGACATTACTGGATCCAATCTGGATTGGTCACCAGGACTAGAAGTTTTGTATTCCAAGTTTTTGAACTGTGGGCAACACAAGCAAACGACTTTAAGGACTTAAAAGTCAGCCATCAATACACCCCAATCAACAATTAAAAATCTACATACAACAAGCAAGTTCCCTGAAGATGGGCTCCACTATGAATCCAGAAGCTTTGACCTCGGTGCCCGACCCAGATTGGATCTTACAACCTTCTTCTGGGGCAGGTATATTTGCCTTCATTCATACAGAAAGATGTTACTTTAAATTGTATGTAGTTTTAGGACTGAACCATTTAAAAATTATACAGTGCAAATGTGGTTGCAAATATGCATTATAATCAAGCTCAATAAAGTAATTTTCACTTGGTTCTCTAAAAATCTATGAAGACTACAGAATCCAGTGAACAGTGGTTTATGAAGCAATTGTAAATGGGCCCTTTTTGAGGTTCAAGTTGGTGATTTTTCAGATTGATATTTCATGCTACAATTATATTTACAAAAGAGTGGATCCTGGCACAGCCAGCAGTGTTTAATTTTGTCTACTTTTAGAACAATTAGAGTGAATAAAAACTCCATAAAACACGAAGAAACTGCATAGAACTTTGTCAGGGAAATTCTACATTGCAGTTACACTCAACAGGAAATCTAGCTGTAATCTTGGTTTTCACTTTGCACCACATTAAGTAAACTTTGGGGGGGGATATTTATCTTTTAAAGATTAAGCAAGGAGACCAGTGATACCTATAATACCCTTCTACCCTCCAATATACAGCTGTCTCTGAATGCTTTTTAAATCCTAATTATTCCTTGTGTCAACTTGGAATGCCTTACCTTCCAATTTTCAGCAGAAAAATCCCTGAAAACAACAGGCAGAATATATTTCACTATATGTTATCACTATAGTCCATGTTTTCAAGTAAGGTGTTGAAATAAACATATATTGTAGTGTCATTGTATAAATACTATTAATTATTAATTTCTATTTCAATAAATTAACTTAAAACAATTAAAAGCAGCAATTAATATGCCAATCCTTTAAAATAAGAAACTCAGAAAAAAGCCAGGTGCAACAAAGATGCATACTTCGCCTATAATAGCCAATGAAGTGCTTTTATAAGCAGAATATGAGTACAATAACACTCTGGATTGTATTCTCTACCAGCTGAATATGAGAAGTGAAGGGCTAATATAATATTCATAACAGAAAATTGTGGGTAGTAGTCATTTTGCATATTTTTACTGTGAATCATGCAATCTATTTTCAAATTGTCCAATTTTAGAATAATAAATTCAATAGTTTAAATATATACATTTTAGGAAATAATAGACTGAATAATAGCTCCTGAATCTCCCACCATTAATTTTACTGGAAAATATGGATAAAAAAGAAAAATGTTGTTTTATGCTACTTGGACCCTTGGACCCTGGTTCTAAAAATGTCTTTTTAAATGCTTTGAAAGAGAGTCTTCATCCCACAGATTCATCACCATGTACGACGATCCTCAGAAAATCTGGATCTCAAACTATTTTGTGCTTTATAAATGAAAATGGAACCAACGGAACTCATGCAATCAATAGATAGCAGTATATTTAGAACTATTAGATGGCATCTAGAAAAATTGTGCTTTCTGTTAAGCTTTTGAATGTATTTGAAATGCATATGAAGAGAAAAGAGATGGCAATGCCTATCTGAAGGGCAAAGGTAGATGCTGAATTGATTGAGGGAGTAATTTCTCCAGAAACTCTATTTAGTTCTGTTGGCTACACTGACTCCTTAGACAATCTCCAGCATGTAAATGGTATTTGATTGAGACACATTTGTCGGCAGTTGTGACTTTTCATTTCCTTATAGAAGAAAGAAAAAAAAAGCATGATTAGGATTTTCTTTTGCTGGTGGAGGAATTTTTAGGGTGGTGGATATAGAGTTGTGTCAACAAACTAGCTGACTCTCCAAGCCCCATGGCTGAATTGGCTTTTTGGTCAACATGTTCAAGTCAGACAGTTGCTGGTCTCTTCCAGCTTCTCATCTCTGTCTTTTGCATCCGTCCAGATTAAACACATGAGATTCACTGAGCCAGTTGTGATTTATGACCTACCCTGGTTTGTATGTCTATAAGAAAGAGAGAAAAGGTGGGAATGGACAGGTAGTGAGTAGAAATTTGAATAGCAAAGGGGCCAAAGGTAACGGGGACAGAATTAAAGACTTTCCCACTTACCTTGATTTCCTCTGCCCCCACCAAAATAATTCTTCATTGGAATTTGCCTTTAGAAAGAAATTTCATGATCATATTCTACCTTTCCCAAACAATACATTTTAACAAGTTCTCATGTGGATAGTAGTTACTTCGGTAAAGCATTCTGAAAGTTCAAAAGATGTATAAATTACTCTTCACAGACTGGTATATGTGTATGCATGTCTGTACAATATTTTTCACATAATTTCTATTAACAAAAACTGCACGGTGGCTTACCAAACATTGCAAGGTGGGTAGTAGTAGCTTTGGAGGAACAAAATAAAGTGTCTGTGTTATGAGGGATTTGTTTCTTATTCTACTTCAGAATTTTCTAAGACTCCACAGAAGCCAGTCTTCAACATTATACTTGGAATCCCAACTTGTCAGAGTGTTTGCAGAGTGACTGCTATTATGAGACAACCCAGGAGCAAAATACAGCACACAGAGACTTACACATTTAACAGTGGTTTATATATAACAACTATATACAGACATTTCATGGTAGACAAATACCTTACAAGTAAACAAACTTCTTCTTAACTCTACACACAGAAAACTCTGCAATGAACATTGGACGTAAGGAGAGAGAACATATGCTCTCTAATGGCTGTCTTACATAAACACCTCTTAAAGGGATAGAACCCATCCCCAGTCTTAAAGGGAAATACCCATGCTATGCTGAATCAACTTCATTTTATTAGTCTAACATTGCATCAGACTTACAGCAACTGGCAGCTATTACTGCTGCTGGTCAGCTCTTAAACCTTAAACCCTTAATACCTCAACACAACTGACCATGGGGTAATAAAATATCTCCATCTGCTCAAGGCATCAATTTCTGTTTTATTTAAGGTTCCAGCTACTGTAAGTTTGACATACTTGTATCTTGCTCCTTTCAATTTTAGAGCTGGATACAAATAGACATTCAAAATTCTCCAGAAAATTTGTGAACGGAAAGATTGGGTGGAGAATTTATTCGAGTTTCTTCAAGAAAAAAGGGGAAAAATAGTGCAACATCTTTTCAAGGCAACCCCTCTTTAACAGCTGCAGTGAAACTTCTTACAGTAATGTATTCCTTCCATGTTACACACACAAAGATCCTTTGGTTCCTTTAAAACATGCAAAAATGCCACATGACGCTTAAAATAAATTCTTCAAAATGCCTTCTTCTTTGAATAAAAGTCTCTAAAGAATTTGCCATTTCAAATTGAACAAGAAGCAGTAAGGGGAAAATGCAGAAGAACTGCTCCTTGTGGCATAAGAGTTTATAACCAGAACCCCTTTTCTGTATCCTCACATGAGTTTTATGTTTTACAGCTGTGGGAAATTGAAAACCAGCCAACCTTTTGTTCTTTTCAAATCACTACAATACTGCTTTCAACAATGCTTAAAACTTATCAGCTTAGAGATCTGGGGTATCTCAGAGACCATGTCATACCCACTAGACAGGAGCCACTACAGAAAGGTCTGTTGTTCTAGGGGCCAAGTAGCAATTTTCTAAGGCACAGCATGGCAATAGGACATAGGAGACAGGTAATTTGGCTTTAAAGCATTTCAGGCTTTTTTAGTACCAACACCTGAGCCTGACTTGGTGGTAGATTGGCAGCTAGAGCAAATCTTGTTTTTTAAAAAATGTGCTGGAAACTTGCTAAAGGGTGATTTGGTGCCTCTTTTAAATAAAATCAATAAATAACATCAACATAACTTGGATATACTTAAAACCAGTGGTGGGATTCAATTCATTTTTTACTACTGGTTCTGTGGGCGTGGCTTGGTGGGCATGGTGTGGTTTGGTGGGTGTGGCAGGGGAAGGATACTGCAAAATCCCCATTCCCTCCCCACCCCACTAACTTGCTTTTCAGCTCTGTTCTCCTGTGCAGGGCAACCAAAGAAGACCCAGCCAATCAGCTGGGACTCTGGAGGCAGAGAATAGATGGGAGCGGGGCCAGTCAGAGGTGGTATTTGCTGGTTCTCTGAATTACTCAAAATTTCCACTACCGGTTCTCCAGAACTGGTCAGAACCTGCTGAATACCACCTCTGCTTAAAACAAAGAAAGCCAAAGAAATCCAGTTTTCACTTGTTACTTGAGAACTTCAAGCTTCTGCAAAATCATAGGCCCTTGCTCTAAAACAGGGGTGTCAAACTCATGTCATCACAGCGGCGTCTACTGATGTATCGAGACTTCCTCCCCTTCGCTAAACCAGGTGTGGGCGTGGCCGACACGTGACGCATTTGGCCCGTGAGCTGGGAGTTTGACAGCCTTGCTCTAAAAGCTTTTCTATGGACTATGAGTATCATCAGAGAGAGAGATTGATGTCTCTTTGTACACTGCTTATAGACTATGTTAAGCCAGTCCTGGAAGCAGCTCTTTGAATTCTAGCTGTCTTGAATATGGAAGAGGTTAATTTTGAAAAAGAAAATCATTCTTTCATTTTCGAGATCATGATATTGGTTGAAAATCTGTATATCTGCTTTTATGTAAATAATTACAATGCATGATTTATGTAACAGATTTTATAAAACTAATCTTTATCTGGATATTTTTTAAAAGAAGAACAGCTGGTTTCACTTTTTGTTATTGTGTAACATCTAGTACAAACGTATGCTGCCTTGGCTGCAATAAATTTATTGCCTATAGTGGTGTTACAGAATGTAATTTTTTTTCTTCAGTCAGAGTTACACTTTGCTTTATGCCAATGTTTCAAAAAGTCACATTTATAAAACAATCCTATTAGAATAAAACATGAGTTCTGCAATCTTGCCCATAATGATCCCCTAAAAAAGTTAGAATAAGGCTGCATTCTGGAAATAAGAAGTGGAGAAATGAGAGAAGAACAGAAAAAAAAACCTTATAAATCTATAAAGAACTGCCACTTCCTAGCACCTGCCTCCAAGACAAACAGGATACGAATTAGTGAAGTTATAAACTAACACATTTTAGAAAGAAGGTAACAAATCCTTTGTAAAGATAGAAATAATTGTTTGCTGTAAACAATTTCCAAAATTGCAGCTGTATTAATTTCCTATCACATAAAGGCCAGTGTGCTAAAACTTAAGCTACTTAGCTTCTGAAGTAATACTCCTTTTATATTTTCATTCCACTCCAAAAATTTCTTAAATTTAAATTTAACTGAACCCTATGTGATAATAAAAAGTTTAAATATGCTAAATATATCAAACATGCACTTTATCATGTGAGTGTATACTAAGAACCTGAGAGAAGTTTCTTCAGAAAACACAGAATATTAGATGCTG
This sequence comes from Naja naja, assembly GCA_009733165.1. Lineage (NCBI taxonomy): Eukaryota > Metazoa > Chordata > Lepidosauria > Squamata > Elapidae > Naja > Naja naja. Next base: position 73,861,600 of record CM019151.1, read on the forward strand.
TTGACTTCTGAATGTCTCAATCTCAATTATTTAGGGAAAAATATGTCTACCTATGCCTTTGTGCTTGTAGTGTATTTCCCCTTGGTCAGTATTTTTATGCATGCTGAATATATATCTAAATACCTAGCTATGTAATGCATTCCATAATTTAATTTTGTTGCAAATAAAAATAGATGTAAATTTCTACATTCACTCTTATAAAGAAGAAGCAACAGCACTGCAAACACCTAAAAGCAAGCAAATTAATCACCAGAAGCCAACACGGTTTTTTCAAAAACAGACCATGCCAAACAAATCTTATCCTTTGACAAAGGGACTAAAGTAATGGACAAGCGAAATGCTGTGTACATAATATAACTGGATTTCAGTAAGGTCTTTGACAAAGTAGACCACCACCTAATACTTGGTAAGCTAGAAAAATGTGACAGCATCAAAACTAGATGGATTTATAACTGGCTGATAAACCATACGCAACATGTAGTCGGTAATGGAACTATATCTATATGGAAGGAAGTTAGCAGTAGGGTATCCCAAGGTTCTGTCTTAGACCCAGTACCCTTCAATATCTCATAAATGATTTAGATGACAGAATATCAAATTGCAGACAACACCAAGCTGGGAGACATAGCCAACATCCCAGAAGATAGGCTCAAGAGCCAGACTTAGATCTAGACTTGAACACTGGGCCTAGCTATCAAAATGAAATTCAATATAGAGAAAAATAAAGTTTTACACTTAAGCAACCAAATGTACAGGTACAGATTAAGTGAAACTTTGCTCAATAGCAGTAACTGTGAGAGGAATCTTGCAGTCCTAGTGGATAATCACTTAAATGTAAGGCAGCATTGTGCTGCAGCCACCAAAAAACCCAATGCAATCCTAGGCTGCATTAACAAAGATAGAATCAAGATCGCACAAAGTGTTAGTACTGCTTTATAAGGCCTTGGTAAGGCCATATCTGGAATACTGCATCCAGTTTTGGTCACCACTGTATAAAAAAGATGTCAAGACTCTGGGAAGAGTGCAGAGAAGAGCAATTAAGATTATTAGAGGGCTGGAGACTAACACAAATGCAGGGCAGTTGCAGGAATTGGATATGTCTAATCTAGTGAAAGGAAGGACTAGGGGCAACATGATAGAAGTGTTCCAATATTTGAGGGCTGCCACAAAGAACAGAAAGGCAACCTACTGTTAAAACCATCAGAAGGCAAGACAAGAAACAATGATTGTAAACTAACCAAGGAGAGAAGCAACCAAGAACTAAGGAAAAATTTCCTAACAGTGAAAACAATTAACCAGTGGAATGTGTTGCCTTCAGAAGTTGTGGATGCTCCATCACTGGAGGCTTTTAAGAAAAGACTGGACAGCCATTTGTATGAAATGGAATATTGTCTCCTGCTTGAGGAAGGGGTTGGACTAGAAGGTTCCTTGAACTCCAAGGTTCCTTCCAACTCTATGATTCTGTTCTGTTAAGACTTAATTATATTATATTTCTAAAAGATGCTAGGGACAAATGCCTTGTCCTGTTGAAATAAAATTTGGCACCAAGAGAAGAGCATTTATTTTAGCAACAAATATTTTAAGTTAAGTATTTCTTTTAAGTGATATCCATTTAATGATCTTTTCATTGTTTAAAAGAAAAGAAACTGTGGCGAATGTTTATATATTAGTTGGGCCTGGATTAGCCTGTCAGTAGATTACATATAGTCCAGGGGTGGGATTCAAATTTTTTAACAACCAGTTCTGTGGGCGTGGCTTAGTTGGTGGGCATGGCTTGGTGGTCATGTGACTGGGTGGACATGGCTTGGTGGTCATGTTATTGGCTGGGTGTGGCCAACTCAATATCACTCACATCGAGGCACGCATCTCCTCGCCTGGCCTCTCATGACTGTGGGGATGCTGCAACAGTCATAAGTGGGAAAAATGGTCATAAGTTACTTTTTTCAGTTCCATTGTAACTTTGAATGGTCACTCCACACAAGCAAAGTACCAGCAAAGGAAGGAAAACAACTCCAGAGATGTTCCTGAGACAGAAAGTCTAGTCCTGCCAAGAATGTAATAAGGGTTAACGGAGAGGCAGTTTCTGTAATCAACACCAGAATGTTTCCTTCCTGCCTTCCTTACAGGATTAGGCCAGTAATTTCTTCTAACAACCGGTTCTCCGAACTGCTTAGAATGTTAACAACCGGTTTAGTGAACTGGTAGAATCCCACCCCTGATATAGTCTCGCTTTTATGAATAAACATATATTATTTTAAAGCATGACCTTCAGAAATGCTGTTCCTAAATATTCACTTATTCTGCTCTCTTTGTTACAAATATTGTGTATCTTGAGAACCATCACGTGTTTTCAGATTGCCCAGTTTACAAAACACACGTGGACAGAGCTGAGATTCTATTTAAAAAGCTTACTAAGTCATGTCAGACTTACAAGTTAGTCCAGACAAAAAGTACACCCAGGGCTGGGCTGCTGGGGGTTCGCAGGGGTTTGGGAGAGCCCCTAGCTAAGATTCTGCACAGTTTGGAGAACCCCCAAATCCCACTCCTGTCTGCCCCCCCCCCTCCCAAGAGTCTCCACACGGCCTGTTTTGGGTAAATACAGGGCGGCCCGGAGGCTCAGGGAGGGCAAAAGACAGGCCTCCTGGAAGTTTGGGAAGGCCAGAAACAGGCCCGTTTCCAGCTTCCAGAGAGTCTCGAGAGCCTGAGGAGACCATTTTCACTCTCCTGAAGACTTGAGGAAAGCCTCCGAAGCCCAGGGAAGGCAAAAATGCCCCCACCCATCGTGACTAGGCCACACCCACCATGGCCACGCCCACCCAGCAACTGGGCAGAGAACCCATTGCTAAAATTTTTGAAGCCCACCCCTGAGTATATCCAGAAGTACTAGCACTATATTTATTGTAAGGTTACATTAACAGAATCAAGCAAGTCTGAAATTGCCATTCCTGTTCTTCACTTTTACTCTCTCTCCTAAAAACTAGGCAGGATCCCTTCTGAAACATTTTCACCACCAATCTTTCTTCAGCCTCAAATTTTCTTTATTAAACTGTTGTCCTGAGAAAGCTGAGGTTCTTCTTCCTGTCTTCAAAGATCATCCCCATATACCATTACACACTGGGAGCAGGTGGATAAAGAAGTGTGGCTCCTTGAATTGTGGTAACCTTGTGTCACGTTGGCTTATTTATTTATTTATTTACTTGTTTGTTTGTTTGTTTGTTTGACTTGTATGTCGCCCCCCTCTCCAAAGGGACTCGGGGTGGCTAACAACTAAAAACCAACAATAAATTAATTACCTAAAAATAGCATTAAATATTACAAGCCAAATTTCTCTAAAACCCACAAATCCTAAACTAAATTTAACCCCCCCTCCCCCCGGAGGTCAGCACAGCCCAGCATGTTTGAAGTGCCAGGTTTTCAGATCATGGAAGAAGGTATGAAGGTCAGGGGTCAAACGGAGTCCCAGAGGTAGTTGGTTCCATAGGGCGGGACCCACCACAGAATAGGCCCTTCCCTGGGGGACCGCCAAGCCAAACCTGGATGAAAGCCAAACCTAAGCTATTTTGAAACCAGATTTGAATACTCTTAATGTTGCTTGTGTTCAGAAATAAACTTTGGGCACAGGAATGATATAGTGGGATGTTTAATTGAACAGTTTTTGGTACCATGAGCCATGATATTCTTTGGAATTGGCCTTGCATTTATCCTTGTACTGTCTTAAGGATTTGAAATTGGGTGTAAGAAATAACTGATGTATTATCTCTCAACAGTGGAACATATCATATCATCTTTACATGAAGACCTGGAAATGAAATATCAAGGGAGAAAATAGGGTGGTGACTTTAGCCAAATTTAATACCGTGCAGTATTTCTTATATTTACTTTCTTTTCTTTTAAAGAAGAAACAACAGCAGATACACTTATACTTTAGCATGAAATTAAAATAATTAAAGGTAAAAAACTTTTGCAAGTTTAATTCAAAATTTTTTAGTGAAACTTTCAATTTTATCCAAATCCAAATTTCACCCCATTGGTTTTTCTTCTCTTGTACAAGGACAGAGGGTGTGAGATGCCATATTTCCTGAGAAATGCTTATATCTAATACAATCAGGCAAAAATTTCTAGTACTGATGGAAGAACGTTAGCCTGTCTAGACACAATAGAAGTTATACTACATAATAGTATACATTTGGTGACAGGAGAAACAATAGATGTATAGGCTATCTGGGCAATGTCTTGGATACCTCTGTAACAGAGCTTTGTGGACTAATCTGATTTACACTCTTGTGAGCAAGGCAAGATCCTTCATGTTTCTCTGGCACACTGGAAAATTAAAACAAGATGAGCTTTTTTTAGCTTGCTAACAGTTCTGACTAATAGGTTTTTATTAGAAAGAATCTTCACCTTTGGGCTTGTTAACTTTCTATTCAGCCACTGCAAGAACGGAGTGGATTAAGAAAAGGAGGGGGGTTGGCCAAAAACAAGGCATAAATGACCTGACTGGGACATGGAGCAGCTGGGCAAGGATGCTTAGGCTAATTGTATTTGATTATTATTATTTCTTTCATTTAGCAGAGGCATAACCATTTTAGCAGAGTGGGAGAGATATACATTCCAAGGTTAATTTCTAAAAAGGAAAAAGGGAAGATCTAAAAAGTCTGCATGCTTTCCACCAACCGGAAGTCTCAGTTTAGTCCCAGATGGGCTAAAGGCATGAGAAATTTAGTGTCAAGGAAACCTGAAACCTTTATTGTTGTTGTTGTTAGCTTATGTTTCCAAAGTTGTCCCAGACTCAAAGCAAAACAAAGCTTAACAGAAATTAGAAAGGAACTCCAAGGCTGGGAAATGGTCTAGCTAAATAACCGAAAGCCTGTACGTGTCATAGTTTATGTCTTGGATTTTCTCCAGGGCACTCAGTTCAAGTCCACTCTCAGCCAAGGAAGTCCTTCTTTCTCAGCACAACCTAATTCACAGGATAGCAGTAGTATAAAAGGGAGGAGGGATGTACATTATGTACGTACATTGCTTGACGTGATGAATGAAATGTAACAATTAACACATACTGATTAACCCAGTATTTTCATTTTCACTATTTTATGTTGATGAACTTTGTTTTTTGTTTACGTGGATCATACTCAAAGATTAAGAAGAGCTGCAAACCAAAGTGGACTGAAGTGTCTGATAAATACCAACCCTTAAGTGTATCAGCCACTATATGGTGCATCAGTTACAGACAGTATTATAACAGTCACAACCAAGTGTTTTGTAATGTGAGTACAGCTAAGGTATCTGCCAGTCCATGGAAGAAAGTCTTTTGGGGTTTCAGCCACACGGAAGGCAGCCCTAGTAAATTGCCTTGTTAGGTTCAGACTGTGCTTCAGGGAGAATATTAGATCGTTATGATAGTTAAGATAGTTATGAATTTTTATTTATGCCCTTTTAATATAAAGGGACGCGGTGGCTCAGTGGCTGAGCTTGTCAATCAGAAAAGTTGGCAGTTCGGCGGTTCAAATCCCTAGCGCCGCGTAATGGAGTGAGCTCCCATTACTTGTCCCAGCTTCTGCCAACCTAGCAATTCGAAAGCATGTAAAAATGCAAGTAGAAAAATAAGGACCACTTTGGTGGGAAGGGAACAGCATTCCTCGTGCCTTCGGCATTTAGTCATGCTGGCCACATGACCACAGAGATGTCTTTGGACAGCGCTGGCTCTTTGGCTTTGTAACGGAGATGAGCACCGCCCCCTGGAGTCAGGAATGACGAGCACATATGTGTGAGGGAAACCTTTACCTTTAATATAAAACTCTAACATTAGAGCAAAACAGCTTCAGAAGTTTTGGGGTTACAGGGAGAATGTTGGAATATTTAAGATTGGAGATCTCTCTTCAGTTTCAGAGAGTGAACTCTTTCTCTAGTTGCGCAGATGTAGAACTGCAGTCTAAATCTCTTATTTGTCAATTTTAAAATGCCATTGTACATTAACTACTGAAATCAAATACAATCAGCTGTCAAATACAGATGGCCAGTATTTGCTGAGAATTTGGTGGGGAAACATTAAATATCTACTTTCATAAAGGAGAATTCTGAATGGAACTTAAGGAAATAAATTCGCTTCAACTCTTAATTTAAACAATGTCATCCAACTTTTGGTACTAAGTAACTTTTTCCAAGAATATAACTGAACATTTTAAAAAGATATTTTTGAGTACATTTACATGTTTCTGTGCATTGAAGCAGTTTATAAACACCCTTAAGTCCCCCGCAACTCAGCAATATTGATATTGTTAAAACAGGTGTTAAGATGATGGCTACAGTCCAACGAAACTTTCAAGGCAAAAATAATGAAAGACAGAGGCCAAGAAACTCTTTTCTGGCAGTTGAAACTATAAAACTATGCCAATATAACTAAAGTACACTTATTTTCTGCCTTTAAATATTTTAAAATAGACTATTTAATGTAGTGAATATCCAGAACAATCTTCCAAATGTTTTGTAAGTGGTAATTTAATACAACTTGTTTAATTTTGTTTTCATTTCAGGACCTTTATTTTATACATGGTGCATTCAACCCGGAGTGTCAAACTGACGTCATCATGGCGGAATCACGTGACGTATTGGGACTTTATTCCCCTTCGCTAAACTGGACATGGGTGTGGCCAGCACATGACACATCTGGCCCGCGAGCTGGGAGTTTGACAGCTGTACATTAAACAGTATAAATTGTTCAGAAAAGAGAATGTTTTCTGGAAGTTACCAAAGCTTAGAAAGTAAAAATAATGCTTCTAAAGCTTAGAAAGTAGAAATAATGCTATTACCTACATTGGATGATGTAAGGAATCATCCTGGACTAGAATGTAAGATTTCTGAATGTGCACAGAACCCGTTGCCTGGGTTTGTGCTGAGCTTTCAATATGGTGCACATTTGTTAGATGTGGGTGGAGACTTGGAGTAGAATGGATAGTTATTCAAATGCATACACAAGAAACAATATGCACTGCGGGATAAACATACTAAAATTGCTTAAGTCACAATCTGTAGGACAGATGCCGAGGACAAAGCAAATTGAAGCTAAATTATCTAGAAACAAGCAGGCCTATGGTTCATCCCAAATATTGCTTCAGACAGGAGGAGATAAATGTAAACAAAGCAAAAAAGAAAGGAAAGAAGGGGGAAACATACAGCTGCCATATCTCTCTGGCAGAGGTGTCTCAATCATTCATTCATTCATTCATTTATTAGATTTATATCCCACCTCTCTTCCCCCATTGGGGAACTCGAGGTGGTGTACAACAAAGTAAAAACAGTTGCCTATACAATATAAAAATCAAAGAACTTATTCATATCGTCCACACATACAAGAGGGAAGGAACAGAAGTCTCAATTCCATGCCTTCCAACAAAGCCAGGTCTTAACGGCTTTGAGGAAAGCAGGTAGATTGGGGATGAGTTCTACATTGTCTGGCCGACGGTATCTGGAGCAAGCCTTCCCTGTGGGATCTAACCGGGCGCTGGGAGGCATAAGGTAGCAGTAGGCGGTCTCGAAGATATCCCGCTCCTAAGCCATGAAGGGCTTTAAAAGTTGTCACTAGCACCTTGAATTGCACCCGGAAGACCACCGGTAACCAATGCAGCTCGCGGAGGATAGGTGTTATATGGGTGCACCTAGGTGCCCCCATAATCACTCGCGCGGCCGCATTTTGCACCAGCTGAAGTCTCTGAGTGCTCTTCAAGGGCAGCCCCATGTAGAGCGCATTGCAGTAATCCAATCAAGAGGTGATAAGGGCATGAGCGACCGTGTGTAAAGCCCCTCGGTCCAGGAAAGGCCGCAACTGGCGCAACAGGCGAATCTGGACACTTAAATGGTATTCTGGTTTTCTTAAATTAGTGTAGAGGCAGTTTTTAGAACCTTAAGATAGTACAGGATAAATGCAAGACCAATACGGAAGAATATCATGGCCCATAGTGAAAACTGTTCAAAATCACCATCCCACTATCTTACTCCTACTTCTTTGTTTGTAATGGTATCTGCTTGAACTATATCTCACATGATTACCTTTGCATGAAGGAAGGAGAAGCTAAGATTTTGTATCTTTATATAACAAAGAAAAGTAAAAATTCTCAAGAAGGTCTTTGCGTGCTAGGGTTTGTCTGGTTGGATCTCAAGAACTCCTTAAGTTCCTTGTGACACTCCTTGTTTCTGATAAAGTGAGTGGTAGCAGCAGAATCAAAACAAACATTTTGAGCTTTTCATTCATTGCCTCACTTCCAGTCTTTTTTTTAAATATTGTCTTCAGAATGAAATCTAACAAACTTAACCTAAGTCAATTGAATCATTGAATATAATTGCATAACTTTTCTACATATTTACTGGGGTTTAAAAATACAAAGATTAAAAAATGCAAAAATTTGTTTTTAGGCATAAGATATGGGAAGAAGATTTTTTGCCTTTATATGGAAAGACTTTCTATGTTTCTCATGCTTCATCTGTTTTCCCCCCCAATGTTTTCCAACCCCATTTTTATATAGACCATGCATATTTCAAGACAACAGCAGCAGAAACCTTTACTACAAAGTACAATCATACACCAAAATGTAACCATAAATCCATGTCAATAGTAATAGTAATAAAAAGGAACCGTGAAATAAAAAAAGTGGAATAGCTGCACAATTTTTCAATATTGTAAAATATAAGTATTCCTACTTTGCTCACACAGTAGTCATAGTTTACAATTAAGTCATGGTTTACATCAAAATATTAGACATTATTTATTTTTACTTTCCAAAATAAATAATTAGGAGTATAAAACTCTTTAGTAAGCCTATATCTACTCTTTAGTAAGCCTATAAAATCTTTGTTTCATCTGCACCAATAGGCTGAACCAATCTGATGCCTTTAAAAGTAGTTATCAGATTATTTGCAGATGACTGAAGGCAGATGAAAGATTCTATCAAGGTATGCCTTACTCTGTTCTTTAGACCCCCAGACTATTGGTCTACGTGCTGACACTTGGATGCTTGTTTTACAATATCATTTGACATGTGGGATTTGTGTGTCAAATTTTCACTTAAAGCCAAGAAAATGTCACCTAGTAAATAATACAGTAAAGCAGCAAAAAGGCTATCAAGGTTGTCGAGGGCTTTTTAGGAGAAACTGAGTGAGTGCCAAGTCTACTTAAACCAATACTAAATGCACAAATTTGACTTGACTGCCAGCAGGTACAGATTCCTTTGAGGGTGCTTTGTTGAGATTACATTACTGCCTTTATCATTAAGAAAAAAAATATTTTAACAAAAATGGTACCTTTCCTTTGAAACTATTAATGAGATAAAACTTGTTGGTCAAGTTCCAAACCCACTGGAGCCACCCTTAATTTGATGCTTTTTGTGGTTTAAAACTTGGACTGCAGGGATGTTCCGTAACATAATGAGAACTGTAGCAGTATATTTGAATAAAAGACTTTGGATTCGATCATAGAATCCTTATACTGTATAGGCCGTTATTCACATATGTTCACAGTGAATTAATCCAAGTTAATTCTGTTGTAAACACATAACATACATATGCAACCTCTCAAACAGAAGTTGTGGAAAGTAAAGCCTACCTAACTTTTAACTGCCTTTCTGAGAGATAGATTCTTGGTATTTACAAGGTGTCAAACCAGTGGTGGTATGCTACTGGTTCAGACCGGTTCACACAAACTGGTAGTAAAAAAACCAAGCTTCCGATCCACTGAGAGGAAGAAAAAAGCCTCCAACAATCAGCTGAGAGGATAAAAGAAGAGAAAAGCGCATGGGTCGGTGGGAGGGTCGCTTCTAACTTTTCGTTTCTTCATCCTCTCAGCTGATCGGTGCGTTAGGGGTGTGTGTGCATGCATTAGGGGCATGCATGAGCATGATCGATCACCCACCAAACCAGCAGTGGCACAGGTGTGATCCCACTACTGTGTCAAACCTCTTCTCCTACTAATACTGGTGTTCCTCTTTTAACTCTGTCCAGCTCCTAAAAGCAGCTCATAATAAAAAAAGAAAGATTCACTTATAATCTCATTATTCATATTTATTGGATGGGAAAAGAAGTTAGATTATAAAATCTTGAAAACTATACTTCAACCCTCATATATCAATGAATATATTAAAGAAGGGTGTCCTTTCTGCTTTTGATCCTTTTTCTTTAAAATTTTTTTAAGACAGACATAAACAAACAAATACATAAAAAAAACATAAAGCCATCTTCCATTTTGTACAGTGTGTCAGTTGGTTACACATCATTTGTGCTATCCTTTCATAGTCATCACTCACAATTCATATAAATTCTCATATACTCAATCTGACATATGCTTATATATTTAACAGTTATTAATCATTCATGACTAATCTATTTATTTCACCATTTAATACGAGATATTCTACATGGCTTAGGGCTGGGGTATTTATGGGAACATCTACTGCCAGCAACAACTGCCCATAGTCCTGTGCACTCCCATAGACAGGGCCTCCTTGGGGTGCTGTTGGCCAGACAGTGTCGGCTGGCGACCCCCAGGGGGAGGGGGTCTTCTCTGTGGGAGTGCCCACCTGGTGGAATCAGTTGCCCTTGGAGCTGCGGATGGCTCCTGACCTTTGTTCCTTCCGTCGCGACCTCAAGACATGGTTTTTCCAACAGGCCGGCCTGGACTGAGGGGGGTGGGGTTTTTTATTGGTCTTTATAGTATATTGGTCGTTGTGGGTTTTAGATAATTGTTTGGGGTCTTTATTTAATAATTTTAAATTTTGTACTGTATGTTTTTTACTGTTGTGAGCCGCCCTGAGTCCTTCAGGAGATAGGGCGGCATATAAATCCAAATAAATAAATAAATATTCTAACTTTCATTTGTAAGATTTGTATTACACTTTCACCCAATGGTTATATATGTTTATATTATAATTAATATCAATCTATTAAAGATCTTTTGTAAAATTTCCTAATCTATTACTTTACCATGTCTTTTTATCCAACCATTGATAAAACAAATCCCATATCAGATAAAATTGTTTATCTTCTTGTTCTCTAATTTCAAATGCCAATTTACTCATTTCAGCACAGTCCATAATTTTCTTGATAACTTCCTCCTGCTTAGGTACTTTTTCATTTTTCCAATTCTTACCAAATACAATTCTAGCAGCTGGTTTTTTTATCCTTTTTCTAACTGCTTTCTGACTCTAGCTTACTACCTATTTAGAAGATACAAATGAATATCTTCATAAATGACTTAGATGAGAGAATAGAAGGGTAACTTACCAAATTTGCAGATGATACTAAGCTGGCAGCAGGGGTGGGATTCTACCAGTTCGCACCTATTCTCTAGAACCGGTTGTTAATATTCTAAGCAGTTCGGAGAACCGGTTGTTAGAAGAAATTACTGGCCTAATCCTGTAAGGAAGGCAGGAAGGAAACATTCTGGTGTTGCTTACAGAAACTGCCTCTCCGTTAACCCTTATTACATTCTTGGCAGGACTAGACTTTCTGTCTCAGGAACGTCTCTGGAGTTTTTTTCCCCTCCTTTGCTGGTATTTTGCTTGTGTGGAGTGACCATTCAAAGTTACAATGGCACTGAAAAAAGTGACTTATGACCATTTTTCACACTTACAACTGTTGCAGCATCCCCACAGTCATGAGAGGCCAGGTGAGGAGATGCATGCCTCGATGTGAGTGATATTGAGTTGGCCATGCCAAGCCAATAACATGACCACCAAGCCATGTCCACCCAGTCACATGACCATCAAGCCACGCCCACCACCTAAGCCACACCCACAGAACCGGTTGTTAAAAATTTGAATCCCACTCCTGGCTGGCAGGAATAATTAACACCCTAGAACCATGATGGCAAACCTAAGACATGAGAAGCCATTTTTGCGGGCATGCGAGCCCCAGCCAAACTTACCTACACTGTGCATGCATGTGATTCCCAGCTGATTTTCAGACCATTTTTGCCCTCCCAGAGGCTCAAGGAAAGCCTCTGCAGCCTTGGGAAGCTGAAAAATAGGCCTTCCGGAAATACTGGAAGAGATGAAACAGGCCTATTTTTCGGCCTCCCAAGGCTGCAGAGGCTTCCCTTGCTCAGTGCAGGTAAGGGGGGTGTTGCACACACATGCATAGGAGGGCGGGGACATTGCATTTTGGCTGCCGGAATGCTTGTGTGCTTTTGGCACACCACAACAAAAAGGTTCCCATCACTGCCCTACAAGATAGGCTAAGATCTAGATGGAACTTGACAGACTTGAACACTGGGCCTTATCTAACAAAATGAAATTCAATGTAGAGAAAGGTAAAGTCTTATGTGTAGGCAAGAAAAACCAAAAGTACACATATAGACTGGGTGAAACCAGACTTCTTAATAGCAGTAATTGTAAGAGGGATCTTGGAGTTTTAGTGGACAATCAGCAAAATCTGAGCCAGCCATGTGCAGCAGCTGCCAAAAAAGCCAACACAGTTCTAGGCTGCATAAACAGAGGCATAGAATCAAGAACACGTGAAGATTGAGCGAAGTTGAAAAGGGCAACAGTGGATCATTACGATGGGAAGTCGATAGATCAGAATATTATTTGAGATTTCAAAATATAGAGGAAGAAAAGGATGAAAATCTGACTGAAACAATGACAGAAACACTCGCAGAAGCACTAGAGATAACCAAAGAGAAGATGATGGATGGGATGGATGAAGTATTTCATGTCTATACAAGATATGCAATGAGAAATAAGCTACCAAGAGAAGTCCACATCAGGTTTACTAAGAAAACTATTAAAACACAGATACTTCAGGTGGCAAGAGAGAAAGCATTAAAGTATAAAGATAAAGAAATTGCTGTGCAGAAACAGATACCAAGAAGAATAAGAGAGATGAGAAGAGAATACCACTTTATAATGCCTTGGTAAGGCCACGCTTGGAATACTGCATTCAGTTTTGGTCACCACGAAAAAGATGTTGAGACTCTAGAAAAAGTGCAGAGAACAGCAACCAAGATGATTAGGGGACTGGAGACTAAAACACACAAAGAACAGTTACAGGAACTGGGCCTGGCTAGTCTAGTGAAGAGAAGGACCAGGGGAGACATGATAGCAGTGTTCCAATATTTGAGGGTCTGCCACAGAGAGGAGGAAGGGATCAAACTATTTTCCAAAGCACCTGAAGGCCAGACAAGGAATAATGGATGGAAACTGATCAAGGAGAGATTCAACCTGGAAATAAGGAGAAATTTTCTGACAGTGAGAGCAATCAACCAAAGAATTCATTACTATAAGCTTTCAAGAAGAGACTGGACTGCCATCTGTCAGAAATGGTGTAGGGTCTCCTGCTTGGGCAGTGGGTTGGACTACTACCGTGTTTCCCCGAAAATAAGACCTACCCCGAAAGTAAGACCTAGCACTATTTTCTAAACCTGCCCTAATATAAGACCTACCCCGAAAATAAGACCTAGTGTAAATCTCCAGTTCCAGGAAGACTTTTCAGGGAGCAACCGTGCACCCGCGAAACACCCCCCCTACACACTCACACCCACTATTTGGCACCATAAATATATAAGACCTACCCCGAAAATAAGACCTAGCGTGTTTTTGGGAGCCAAAAAAAATATAAGACAGTGTCTTATTTTCGGGGAAACATGGTAGATGACCTACAAGGTCCCTTCCAACTCTGTTAATCTATTAAGATAAGTTAAGCATACATATAGTACATTGCTTTGTACAACATGAAATGATATAACTCTAGAGATAAAACAGTAAACAAAATTGCATGTTTCAAATATTGAGATATTTGGTTGATTGCAAATGTAGAAAGTTGTTCATGTTTCCAGCTGCTTAACACACATGCGTAACTTTTTGAGGAAGGTCTACAACCATGGATATTACTTTTCAGTTTGAATTAAAGTATGTTAAGGACCCTTTCTGGATCAGCAAAGCACTTCATTTGAACAAGCTTTAAGAATCAGGGCTTCAAATTACATTTTCATCTGATTTCATTCCTCCTTTGACATAATATATTGTAGTGTATGAACAACGGAATTCTGCTTTGTTAGTTGGAGTTTAGAATGTTGCCTGAACTAAGCCATCAAGAGACTAGTTCTTTTCTTTTCTGGCATATCCAGACATATTCAGACATGTCTGGCATATTCAGACATATCCAGAACAACAAAAAATATACCCAAATCCTCCTCATCTAACAGGAAATTTGTGGTAACACCTTTGTTCTTGTTGCTTAATTTTCATTTGTGTTACATCTGCCCAGCTTAGTTTAGCCAGGAAAATAGCTGAGAGCATGATATCATCTCCCTCTTTCAAATGGAAAAAACTGGTGTATGTGCACACACAACCTTCACCAAATCCCTGCAGACTTCTTTAAAGCTGTTGCCTTATGCTGAGTTTGGTGCTCAAGGATAAAAGCATTTATGGAACCGTATAGTTATAAGGAACCAAGGTGTACAGCAGATGTTAGATAGGAGAAAAAATCCAGTAAGAAAAAAAAACTTAGAACGGGTTGCCAAGATAAAGGATTAGAAAATGAAAGGAGAAAGACACATCCTTGAAATTAGTTTAGGAAATTGATATTTCTCAGTTTATATAATTAAATTTCTATTTGGACTGAAGGAGGGTTCATTATAATACATAGAACTTCTATTTATATCAATTATGGATGCAGCTATGTGCAGGTGAAGAATCCAAACTTTTCCATAATTCTCATGCTGGCTATACATTACAGTACTTGATACAGTACTTCCATTATAGTGTATGTTAATCTGATCCACTGTCACTAAAGGCAATTATCCCACTAGATATGATGAATTATGGGAATTTATAAATGTAGAGAACCAACAGCTCAGAGGTAGAATACATCCTGTGAAAGTCCAATGTTCAAACTCTAGGATTTCCAGGTAAGATTTGAAAGGCTCTGGCACAAATACTGAAAAATACTTCATGTCAGCATCAGAGATGATATCCAGCAGGTTCTTACCAGTTCTGGAGAACCGATAGTGGAAATTTTGAGTTCAAAGAAAAGGCAAATGCCACCTCTGACTGAAGATTTTACAATATCCTTCACCTGCCATGCCCACCAAGCCACGCCCAGTAGGTAGTAAAATTTTTTGAATCCCACCACTGGTCAGCATCAATATTAATGGACTCAAATACCTCAAATGATTTGATTTTGTGCCATCAGAGATATGAAAAACAGCAAGAAGAGTTTGTCTTCTCTCCCAGACCTCCACATAATGTGTTCCATAACTTACCCTTTCACTTTGCTCCCTCCTTCCTCTTGTCACCCAATATCATAACATTTTTCCTTCTTTCTTTTCTTGCTGTCAAGTTAATTCATCCTCCCCCATCATATTGCTTGAATACCCTGTATTTGCTCAGGGTTTTTTTTCAATCACATTAATATAAATTCAGCCCTCAAAATGGGAATTATCAAAGTTTTAATCACTATCATAATAGTTATAATCAAGATACAGGTAAAGGTTCCCCTTACACTTACGTGCTAGTCATTTCCAGCTCTAGGGGGAGGTGCTCATCTCTGTTGCAAAGCTGAAGAGCCAGTGCTGTCCAAAGACGTCTCTGTGGTCATGTGGCCGGCATGACTAAATGCTGAAGGCACATGGACACTGTTCCCTTCCCACCAAAGTGGTCCTTATTTTTCTACTTGCATTTTTTACATGCATTCAAACTGCTAGAAGCTGGGACAAGTAACGGAGCTCACTCCATTACATGGTGCTAAGGATTCGAACCACCAAACTGCCGACCTTTCTGATCAACAAGCTCAGCTTAGCCACTGAACCATCACATCCCTTCAATCAAGATATACTAATGCATTTTATTTCAAAGCTGTATTATTTCAATCAAGGTGAAAAACAGATTCACCGCCCCCACCAATAAGACAGCTGGTCTTAATCTTGCAATGCTATAACCTGCTAACAGTTCAAAATGGGATTGACCTTTTTGATCACAAGTGTCACATGGTGTCATAAATAAAGGAATCTGCTCTAAATAATACAATTTCATCTAAAGCTAAATATAAACTCTTGAGAAATACAGTGGTTTTTAAAATAAACGACTGGCAGAAAAAGATACTCCAAAAAGAATTCCCCTTGAACTGGATAACATTTCTAATAAAAAGAAACAATATATGTCCAAGGCTACTTTATTCAGAGAAGTGAAGCCATAGGTTCAGAAATACGTTCAGATCTTATTGCTTTTAAAACATGGGACAAATCCAGGGGTGGGATTCAAATTTTGTAACAACCGGTTCTGTGGGTGTGGCTAGGGGGATGTGGTCACATGACTGGGTGGACATGGCTTCTTGGGGGGGGCAGCAAACCTCCCCCCCCATTTTTTGGGCCTTCTGGGTCTCAGGAAACCTCCTGGGGGTGTTTTTGCTCCCAGGAAGCTTCCCTGGGACCCAGGAAGGCAAAAAAAAATGGAGCGTGGGGGGTGCTGCACCCTTCCCTCTCCATTTTGGGGCCTTCTGGGCCTCAGGGAAGCCTCCTGGGTGAAGCAGTAAGACAGTAAGGGGAATCCCGGCAGAGCTGATCATAGAAGCAGCTGATTATTGGGGGGAGAAGAAATACCTTAAGGAGTGACTGAACGGGGAAGAACGCAGTCAGCAGTGTCGGGCATGCCCACAATGTTGCATATGTGTGACAAGGACTGACTGGGCGGGGAGGGCAGAAGTGGGCAGAGAGGGGTGGGGCCAGCCAGGGGCACCATTTGCCAGTTCTCCGAACTGCACAGAATCATAACAACCGGTTCGAACCGGTAGAATCCCACCCCTGGACAAATCCCTTTTCTTGGGGATATGATCAAACACAAATAAAATAATTAAACTTCATTTAATCATGTGTAAAACATTCAGGGATTAAAGGTGAAGAATTACAGAATGCATTGAAACATTCCCAACAAATTTTCTCACAAGGAAAAAAAATGATAGGAGAATATCTCAGGCAAAATGTGACATAGCTTTTATTTTATTATTGGGGAAACCTCTGTTACCCTGAGAATCCAAGTAAGCTCACCATTTTTTGCATTGCAAAAAAAGACACTGGAGCAGGTAATAGCTGAGAATAAAGCAGGGTACAGCAGAATAAAGCATACAATTTTAACACCGATCTCTAGCTAAAAAGGTTTACCCTGTGGGACATCATATTTCTTAAAGAATGAGTTTTGCTAGCCAGAATCCACATTTCTTGGAAGTTTTCAAATTCCCTCCCAGCCCCAGAAACTGCTTTTTCTTTTTTTTATCCCTAGTGGGTTGAGATTTGGATTTAACACATGTTTTCTGGTCTATAAAGGAGAGCTGAAGGAATTTCATGATTGTCATACAGATAAAGCATAAACCTTCTGCTGATTCTATGTCTAGGAAGTACCTGTCAGATTTGAAACTGCCAGCTGGCAATCACAACTAAGAGTTTGAGCTATTTTGTCCAGCAAACAATGGAAGGCCAGGATTCATGATTGATTTTCCCCCCTCTAAACATATTTACCAAGCGTTTAATTGCAACAACATGGCCCCAGGCTCCAATCATTTTTTTCCTACAGGAATATACTTTGGAATTTCAGGATAACGTAGTGTAATTCTTTATGAAATAAATAACAGTGTTGATGCAGATACATAAGAATAGTTTGAAAAAAGTAGATTTCTGTTTTGTCTGTAATTAATTCCTTATGTACTTGCTTCATTTGCCATATAGAACATTTTCTTACATAATAGATTGCATCTCAATGTCTTGCAATAAAACAACAAATCCGTAGCGTATCTGATATGTAATAGGGTACCAAGGTGTAATTAGCACTGTGCACCACACCTTCCTTATGGATTGGCAACCAGAAGCTCAAAATGCCAGTGAACTGAACCTGCTTCTTTTCTTATCACCATCATCATTTAGATTTGGAAAAATGGAGGAAGCCCATCCCTTGAATGTCCTGAAGTAACTCCTCATTTTAATATGGGCCTAGGTTGCTTATACATTATATGAGAAAGTATCATGGGTAATTCCATAATTAACCATTACTTCTGTATGGGTACTTTGTTTTCCCCTTGCATCTTCCTTTGTAATTGAAGGCCAGAGAAAATGAAGAAAGCTAAAGAAAGCTGTGATGCAATTTGTCCGAGAGGTCATTAAAAAGCTAGTGGCTTAAGGTCCAGTTCTATGTGCTAAGAATTCTGAATAAAAACAAATTGGCCCCCTTCATGTCTAACAAGTTATTTGAAGACTTTCATACATTGCTAAAGCCTTTTGTCCGTATTATGTAGATAAGTTTCAGTAAGAATGTAACTTTTTTTACTGTTTGTTTTAAGCTGTAATGCAGTATACAGAATACAGAATAATAAAGTTGGAAGGAACCTTGGAAGTTTTCTAGTCCAACTCCCCACTGAAGCAGGAGACCCTATACCATTTCATGTAAGTGGCTATCCAGTTACTTCTTAAAAGAAACTTCTTAGCCTCTGCTAGTCTGTAACATAAAGCTTTCTAGAATTGAAAAACAGTTATTTCCATCCACAATCACATGTGGGATCATTGTGAATATGATAGGTTCTGTTTTGATTTCAAAAAAATGAAATAATATATTTCAACATATTCATCACATCATTTCTCTAGTTGTCAATTAATTAATTGCCTTATTGAGTGGAGTGTCATTTTCTTAAATGTAAGTTATTAGACTTGTGACGGATTTTATTTTGCATACTTCAAATGCAGCCCTAATGCATAACTACCTGTTTTTAAATTGGCCTTGCTTTCAATAGTCCAAGTCATTTGAACGGCACTAGGTTAGGCAGGCTGAGCTACACAATAATATATAAACAATAATTTAATTTGGGAATCTTGGTGACCAGCTAAAGCTTCTTCATAAAATTTATTTATAAAAGTACACTTTCTATATATTAATTACTCAAATAAACTCTATCGCTTGAACTCTGCCCCCCATTAAAGCACAGCATATCAGTTGTAACAGACTGCAGCAAAATCATCTTAATTAGAGAAAATTGCATTAGTTCCAGATCGTCTTTCCATTATTAAAATTCAGCTTGTAAGTTTTAAAATGAACAAACACCAAATTAATGTTTTATCTTACATAAACAAATAATTTTCCGTGTCTGACTAACACAGCGAGATATCCCACATCTAGCAGATGTGTTTACTTTTCATTCCAAAATATTATGTTGTTTTAAAAACTCAATTCTAGACTTTTTTCAGGCTCTCAATATGGTGCTTTAATGTATTTGCTCTGTTTATATTTAAAATATGGAGCAACACTCCAAACAATTGGTTGGATTCAGTTATTCTTATTCATTCTAATGGTTTAACTGTACACAGTAATAACAAATACTTGCATATTATTTTAAGATTTAGATATTTTCTTCCTTAATATTAATTTGGTTTTTGTGTGTAATCAATATTTGTTTTTTGAATAATCAAAATATAAGCTTTGGAATCAAAACAAAATTCACATATTCAAGCAAACTATGTAAAATGGAGTATGTAGGTTCTTCTGCTAATTGGGAAGAATGTGTAGAATTCCAAATTATATGAAGAGCTTACACCAAATTTCCCCAACTTGATGTCCTCCAGATGTGCTGGGAATGCAATGCCCAGAATTTCCCACCAGCATGGCCAAGACATCTGGAAGAAACCAAACTGGGTAACATTAGTCTCCATTAATTCAGCAATCTTCCATTACAGGTGCTCTTCCTAACAATGAATGATGGGAGAAAATACAAGAAGCCATCTCAATGGTATGAAACTTGCTAACAGAAATACAATGTCTGAATTATGAATTGTAATAAGAGATCTTTCCTGATGAGCCTTGCACTGCTCTAGAATCTGTTCATATTCTGTTTAGCAAGTACTATTTTATTAAAGGTAAGATTCACATTGTCTACTCAATTTTTTTTAATGCATCCAGGATTAATTGGATTGTTTGGAATTTTGTAGGCTCTTTTAAATGTTCCTGTCCCCTCACAAGCAAAGAGAACCACAGTGAAACTGGCAAGACATGAGCCTTATCCCCTACCCACCCTTTTTTCTAGAGAAGCAGGTGATTTGACCAGGCTGCTGCTTGGTTTGCTTGTTCTTTTCGGCAACTATCCCACAGATAAAAGAAGCAGAGAAATTATTTACAAATTATTCTAAGAACTGCTCAATTGTTATTGCAAATGACCAGATAAATAGACAAAGCCAAAAAGGCATTAAAAGTTTTTAACCTAATCCTACGTAGCTTTTTCTCTGGTAATATCCCACTACTAACTAGGGCATACAAAACATTTGCTAGACCAATACTCGAATACAGCTCATCAGTCTAGAACTCACATTACATATCTGATATTAACACAGTTGAGAAAGTCCAGAAATATTTCACAAGAAGAGTTCTCCATTCCTCTACTCATTGCAGAATACCTTATGCCACCAGACTTGAAATAATAGACCTAGAAAACCTAGAACTATGCTGCCTTCAGCCTGATCTAAGTATAGTATATAAAATCATATATTGCAATGTCCTACTTGTCAATTAATACTTCAGCTTCAACCATAACAATACAAGAGCACACAATAGATACAAACTCAAGGTAAACTGCACCAAACTTGATTGCAGGAAATACGACTTCAGCAACAGAGTGGTCAATGTCTGGAATACTCTAGCTGATTCTGTGGTTTCTTCCACAAACCCCAAAAACTTTAACCTTAGACTGTCTACTATTGACCTCACCCCTTTCCTAAGAGGTCTGTAGGGGGCGTGCATAAGTGCACCAACGTGCCTGCCGTCCCTGTCCTATTGTTTCTTTTTTTTCTTATATGTATTCATTTCATGCATTCACAACTATGTTTATCCTTGTAAGCAATTGACAAAATAAATAAATAAATAAAATAAATGTTCTAAAAACGTAATTGGCAAAGGTAGCATTTTTATTATTACATTTATTTAGTTTGCCATCTCCAGGACAGCCCTGGGGACCAGATTTAAACAGAAGAGAAAAGATGCAGAATATAGTAAATAGTATTGGTGTAAACCCCTTGGCTATATTTCTTTCATTGAGATGGGCATATGTCCTATTGAACGGCTATTCTCTGTGTTCTAAGCCAGTGACAAAGATTGTACAGAAGAGGTTGGAAGGCCTTGGGAGTAGAAATGGTAGTCAAAAAGGGGGACAGAGTTTCAGATAAAGAAGAATTATTAGTCATCATCACATCTGTACCATAATTTAACTCACCAGTCACATTATACTTTTTATTAGATTTCCGTCACCAATTCCTTGGCTGCATATTTGTGATCTATGACTTCCAAGTCAGTCATAGATCACTGTTGCCACATTCTTCTTACTGGCAATGAAAGTATTCAGGATCTGTGTTTTATTTATTTGGCTTTATGTACAAACAGTCTGCTATCTGTGTGGTCAGCCCTTGAAAGAACAGTAGTGGAAGGGTTAGGGTTAGGGTCAAGACAGAATGACAATTTTCCTCAGTTAAATAACTAGACATAAATTTATTTGGGACACTTTTACGCACAATATTGAGCCCCCAAATTTCTGATTTGAGGCCAACTGCATTTTCTTCTGGTTTAGATACCTCAAACTCAAAATTCATTAAATGGTTTGACCTTCAGAGTGGGAAGTGAGCCACTTTCTCATTGCCAGATGCTTCCACTGACTCCTATATGCAGACTGATTGCCTCCCCATGCCCACTGTGCACACTGTTTCCTTCACACAATGGAGTGACTTCTCCCTGGCCACAGGCAAATACAGTAATGACTCAGATAGATCGACTGCAGTCCATTGTAAAAATAGTTTTGAAGATTTAGGAAAGTGTTTTTGGGGGTGGCAACTTTGGATGTCTAAATTTATGACACGTTGATTTATGAAACATGAAATCAATTCTTTAATATATAGGTATCAATATCAATTATTAGGATGTATTACAAATTTCTTCTAAGAAGGAGTAAGCGGCATGGGTTGTGATGGGAGTATCCCGATACTCCCATTTACACCCCTCCTGCGTGCGCTGCATTGGTTACCAGTTGCTCTCTGGGTGAGATTCAAGGTGCTGGTACTGACCTATAAAGCCCTACATGGCTTAGGACCAGGGTATTTGAGGGAGACCCTGCTGCCAATAATGGCTTCCCAACATCCCATGAGCTCTCACAGACAGGGCCTTCTTGGGGTGCTGTCAGCCAGACACTGTCGGCTGGTGACCCCCAGGGGTAGGGCCTTCTCTGTGGGAGCACCCACCCTATGAAACCAGCTGCCCCTCGAGCTTCAGGTGGCTCCTGACCTCCGGTCCTTCCGGCGGGGCCTGAAAACATGGTTGTTCCAACTCACCGACCTGGACTGAGGAGGGGGGTGGGGTTTTAATGAATAGTGCTATTTTAATTTGGATTATTGGGTTTCATGTTTAATCTCTTTTTCAATTGTATTTATATTGTTTTTATGATTGTGTGCCATTCCGAGTCCCTCGGGAGATGGGGCGGCATAAAAATCCAATAAATGAATGAATGAATGAATAATAATACAAAGAGAGAAACAGATTAAATATTTTCTCTGATTTAAGATCGGCTGCTACATGCATAACATGGATGTTAACATGATAGAAATCTTAGAACTTGCATACACATGTTTGCTGCAAACAAGAAACTTTGCCAAAAAATGAATTTTGCTTCTTGACAAAGATTCAACAGCCTGCTAAATGTGAAGTCATATAAACAATGTGAGCAAATAATCTGTCATTGATGCTGACTCTTTTGTAATGGGGACAAGGAGCATGAAAATCAAGATAATACAATGCATTAGTTTCATGGACAACACAGATTAGAAACAGACAACTAACATAGTGTTTCAATTTGATGGGTAAAATGTTTTGCAAAAACTTCATTTTTCCCTCCAGTAACACTCAGGAACCATTTTGTTGTATTAAGATGCACAAAGCAGAGTAGCAAAAAACGTTGTGGCTAAGTGGGATCCCTTTGGTAAATGAAGCAATTTTCTTAATATTAGGGACACTTACTTGAGATATGTGAGCATTTCTCTGTACTAAGATCAAATCCACATTCTGCATCTATTGCTTGCCTCTGGCAATTAGTCTTAGGAAGTCACTGATGAAAGCACAACTGGATATACATTCTCCTCTCTCTCTCTCTCCCTCCCTCCCTCTCTCTCCCTCCCTCTCATTGGTTTAATTGCCCAAAAATCTAGACATAGGGCCAGACTTGGTGTTTGAAAAGAGCTGAATTAAACTGAAATCAGCCCTGGAAATCAAGAAGTTACATATTGCTCATAATTTTCTTTCTTAAAAATATTTTAACCAGCTGTAGAAGCTAATGAAAACTGTGAAACATCTTAGGCATGGTTAAAGGAAAAAATATGGAAAGAGGCTTGAAAATAGATATTTATTTTCAATACAGTACCTAGGGCAAATATCACTTCTTTTCTATCTCTACTGCTCCAGATCACATATAATGATCACAGTCCAGTAGAACAACTTTTTAAAATAGGGAATGAACAGTTCCTCAAACTTAAGATCTCTACAAGTTATACAACCTACCTACTGTATGCCAAACATGTATATTTGGCAGGTCAATATATTTTCAAAGATTTCAGCTCTTGTTATCCAAAGTACTGTAATAGGATGTGTACTGCATAATCCATGCAATTTAAATGCTTTTTATTATTTGGGATTTGCATGAAGCATTTGGAAAACTACCAGATTAGAAAAAGCAGTCAGTCACATTGCCCAATTATCAATTCTATATTCACTTGAAAGTACCATACAAGTAGTGCTCAACTTATGACAATTGAGCCCAAAATTTCTGTTGCTAAGTGACCCAGTTGTTAAATGAGTTTTATATCATGACCTTTCTTGCCAGAGTTATTAAGTGATTCACTGCCGCTATTAAATTAGTAACCCAGCTATTAAGTGAATCTGGCTTCTTCATTGAAGGTGATCATGTGGCCCTGAGACACTGCACTGATCGTAAACATGAGCCAGTTGCCAAGCGTCTGAATGCTGCAATGGTCGTAAGTATGAAAAATGATCATAAGTCACTTTTTTCAGTGCCATTGTGACTTTGGTCACTAAATAAATAGTTGAGGATTACCTGTATCACAAACATTTGAATATGTAGAAGTTTCTTGATATGTCATTTAGTCCAGTGGTTGCCAACCGGTGGGCGGGGGACCACTGGTGGTCTGCAAGAAAATTTGGTCTGCAGAGAAATGTCGCTCCCAAAGCACGCCCCCAAAGCAATTATTGACCATTTCCTAATATGATTTGATTGCTTATTGTACCCTATGACTATTATTAAGTGTTGTACCTTATGATTCTTGACTCCTGATGAATGTATCTTTTCTTTTATGTATACTGGGAGCATTTGCACCAAGATACATTCCTTATGTGTCTAATCACACTTGGCCAATAAAAGAATTCTAATTCTAATTCTTAATAACAAAGAAGTAAACTAAATTATATTACATTTTCCTGAGTAATTCCAGGAAGTGAAAATGCTGGTGTTTACCAACTTCCCCTTTTGAAGAGCATAATATTGGTAATTATGAACATTCATGTCCAACCTTTATTATTTTTATTTATTAGATATTTCTATCCTGCTTTTATTATTTTTTTAAATAAAATATGTAAGTCTCCTCTCTCCTCCTATTTTTCCAAAACAATCCTGTAAGGGAGTTGAGCTGAGAGAAAACAACTGGCACAAAGTCATGCAGCCAGATTTCATGCCTCGGGTGGAACTAAAATTCATGGTCTCTTGCTTTCAACCATGTGTCTTAACCACTATACAAAACTGAGTCTCATTATTTTATTATTTAGATTATTATGATTATTTATAATCTTATTGTGACCAAATTTTTAAAGACCGAAAGATAGCATTTTTCCATTTGCATAACTACTTTTCAATGTAAAAAGCATTGCTTTTTTTTTCAATGTATATTACACAATATCCTCTGCTAGCTATACAGTTCCTGGAAAATATCTCTCCTGAAACATCTCTGGATCTAAACCAGCAGCAGTTTGGATGCGGTTAAGGAAAGTTGCAGATATAATTGTCAAGAGAGAAGAATTGGGAGATAAAAACAGCTGAATCACAAGCAGCTTTTTACTTCTACCACTCCACATGAAATGCAGTAATGCTTCTTTATCAATTTCACAACTCAAAAAGGCTCAAGAAGGAATAAACAAGTCCACTTAATATCATATTAGGTTGTTAAGGCCATAAATTAGTCTTCAGGATTTCATTAAAATAAACAGATCAGTAAGTAGCATCTTGCAGATTAGGCCAATTGTTAACATTCCAACAAGCAATCCACACTCAATATTAATGTTGAAGGGTTATGGTCCAGGGATCAATTAATAAATTGTTCCAACCAAAAAATGCACCCTTTGAAGAAGCCTTAAATTCTTTAGCTTCCATAATCTCCAGTTAGATGCCGCTGAAATTTATCAGCTTGAAGTTGCTAAGATCAATTCTTGCAAAGCTTCAACTCAACCACAGCCTTCTCTTACTGCCAACTAGACTTTTGCTCAGCTAATTTCTGGCTCTCCATCTATTGCTATCTGCATTCTTGGGAGATGGTGGAGCTTAATTCGTTCAGAGATTTTCACACCAGACCCTATTCATTTTGGGTTAAACTGGCTGGTTCACCAGTTACGCCCGTATCTGGACCGAGATGCCCTGCACACGATCACTCGTGCACTTGTTACCTCTAGACTCGACTACTGTAATGCTCTCTATTTAGGACTGCCCTTGCACACCACCTGGAGGCTTCAGCTGGTGCAGAATGTGGCCGTGCGGGTTGTGATGGGAGCTTCCCAGTACTCCCATATTACGCCCCTCCTGCGCGACCTGCATTGGTTACTGGGTGCCCTCCAGGTGAGGTTCAAGGTTCTGGTGTTGACATACAAAGTCCTTCAAGGCATGGGTCCAGGATATTTACAGGAGCGTCTCCTGCCGGCATCGAGAACCAACCACCCTGTGCGGGCCCAAAGGCAGGGGCTCCTTGGGGTGCTGTCTGCGACTCAATGTCACTTGGCGGTCCCCTGGGGAAGGGCCTATTCTGTGGCAGCCCCCGCCCTATGGAACCAACTTCCTCTGGGACTCCTTGTGGCCCCTGACCTCCGTACCTTCCACCATGATCTAAAAACTTGGCTCTTCGAACAGGCTGGGCTGTGCTGACCTCCGGGGAGGGGTTTTAAATTTAGTTAGGATTGGTGGGTTTTAGTGCAATTTGGCTTGTAATGTTTAATGTTATTTTAGGTAATTTAATTTATTGCTGGTTTTTAGTTGTCAGCCACCCCGAGTCCCTTTGGAGAGGGGGCGGCATACAAGTCAAATAAAATAAATTTATTTATTTATTATTTATTAATTCAACTTATATGCCGCCCCCTCTCCTGGAGGACTTGGGGCGGCTTACAAAATAAAAACAGCACAACAATAAATTAGATAAAACCAGATTAAACAAATCAAGCCAAATTAACACTAAAATCCCAGAATTAAAACTCTAAAAACCACCCCACCCCAGGGTCACAGCCCGGGTTGATTAAACAACCAGGTCTTCAGATCGCGACGGAAAGGCGGAGGTCAGGCCAGGCGGAGCTCCAGGGAAGTTGATTCCAGAGGTCAGGGGCCACGACAGAGTAGCCGTCCGTCGGGGACCGCCAGCCGGCACTGCCCGGCCGATGGGACCCCAAGGAGCCCTGTCTGTGGGTTCGCACAGGCGGTTAGTGTTCGATGTTGGCAGCAGTCGCTCCCTTAAATTTATTTATTTATTTATTTATTTATTTATTCGACTTATATGCGCCCCTCTCCGAGGGACTCGGGCGGCTCACAACTAAAATAGAATACAACAATAAGTTACTTAAAAATATATTAAATTAAAGCCGAATTAATATTAGTATTATTATTAAAACCCCAAAATTACGTAAACAACCCCAAGGGTCAACACTGCCCAGATTGTAAAAACAGCCAGGTTTTTAGTTCACGGCGGAAGGTGCGGAGATCGGGAGCCAGCCGGAGCTCCAGCGGAAGAAGATTCCATAGAGTGGGGGCTGCCACAGAATAGGCCCTCCCCGGGTCCCCGCCAAAGCGACATTGAGTCGGGAGGGCAGCCGAGGAGACCCCCCTGTGCGACCGTACCGGGCGGCTGGTATTTGAGGCTGGGAGAAGTCGTTCTCGTAAATATCCTGGACCCATGCCATGTAGGACTTTGAATGTTAAAACCAAAACCTTGAACCTCACCCGGAGGGCAACCGGAAGCCAATGCAAGCCACGCAGGAGGGGTGTAACATGGGAGTATCGGGAGGCTCCCATCACAACCGCGCAGCCGCATTCTGCACCAGCTGAAGCCTCCGAGTGGTGCACAAGGGCAGTCCTAGATAGAGAGCGTTACAGTAGTCCAACCGGGAGACAACGAGCGCCTGAGTGATCGTGCGCAGGGCATCCCGGTCCAGGTATGGGCGAACTGGCGAACCAGCCGGACCTGGGCAAAGGCCCCTGGCCACGGCTCCCACCTGCTCCTCCAACTTGAGCCGTGAATCCAGGAGAACCCCAGGTTCCGTGCCCTGTCCACAGGGGTAACACCTCCTCCCCATGACCAAAGATGGAATCTCCAAACTGGACCGGGATGTCGGTATGCACAGCCACTCTGTCTTGGCTGGATTGAGACGAAGCATGTTCCTGTCCATCCAGATTCGCACCGCTTCCAAACAACGGACATCACGGAGAGAGCATCACTGATGTGGCCCGGGGTGGAGATGTATAACTGCGTATCATCAGCGTACTGATGATAACTCACCCCAAGCCACGGATGATCTCACCCAGCGGCTTCATATAAATGTTGAACAGGAGAGGCGAGAGGACCGACCCTGAGGTACCCCACAAGTGAGAGACCTCGGGGTCGACCTCCGTCCCCTGCCAACACTGTTTGCGAACGTCCCGAGAGGTAGGAGGAGAACCACCGTAAAACAGTGCCTCCCACTCCCAGCCCCCGAGACGCCGCAACAGGATACCATGGTCGATGGTATCAAAAGCCGCTGAGAGATCTAACAGGACCAGGACAGAGGAAAACCCCTGTCCCAAGCCCTAGAGAGATCATCCATCAGCCACCAATGCTGTCTCCATGCTGTACCCGGTCGGAAGCCCGATTGGTACGGATCCAGGTAGTCCACTTCATCCAGGAAAAGTGGCAATTGCTGGGCCACCACACTCTCAACAACCTTCGCTAAAACGAAGGTTGGAGACCGACGAAAGTTGTTCAACTCGGCTGGGTCAAGGGCAGGCCTCTTCAGGAGGGGCCTCACCACCGCCTCTTTCAAGGCGGCAGGGAACAGCCCTCCCTTAACGAAGCGTTGATAACTGCCCGGAGCCAGCCGCACGTGACCTCCTGGAAGCATAAACCAACCAGGAAGGGCACGGGTCCAATAAACATGTGGTGGAACTCAGCAGCCGCATAATCCTGTCCACTTCATCCTCAGAAACAGGATCGAACTCAGTCCAGATAACATTAGCCAGACCACTCGCCTCCCCTCATCAGACCACTGCAAGTCCAAGTGCAGCCCTTCCCGGATCCGAGCGATTTTGTCCTGCAGATAAAGACCAAATTCCTCAGCTCTACCCCCAGAGGGTCCGCCCCTCCCCCAGTTGTAAGAGGGAGCGGGCAACCCAAACAGGGCGGCTGGCGGTTATCTGCAGATGCTATGAGGGCGAGAAGTAAGATTTCCTCGCGCCCCACAGCTACCAGGTAAGTCCTAATATGAGCTCTCAACTGCTTATCGGGTCGCCTCCCCACCTACTCTCCCCTAGAGATTTCTAAGGATTTAATGTAGTGCTTCATGGTATATATTGTCTTTTATACTTTATTCCATGCTTTAGAAAACCGCAGATGTGAAAGCAAAGAAATCTTCAAAAATAAAAAAATAATAACCTTTAGAACAAATCGTAATGTTCTTGTAGATTTGTCATAACATGTAATACAAATACAAATACAAGGATTTTGATGAATGGAATTTAGGAAAGAAATACCCGTATTATCGAGAACAGATAAGCTTTCCAGAAAAAATATGTTTTGCTCTGAGTACATGGGAGTCATTTAAAGATTATAATAATAAGTGGAAAATTACCTCTATGGCATCAGCTAAAAAAGACAACTGAATGACAGATTAAGAGAGACAGAAAAGGAAATGGGGAAGTTGGAAACAAGACAAACGAAGTCTGACATCTATAAAGGCAAGGATCAAATTACTGGAAGTAAGAAAATGATGCAATTTCCTAATTATGCATGAAGAAAATGTTTTCCGCATAGTAAAACTGGACAACAAACCTGGAAAGTAAAACTTGTTTAAATTGACTGTGAAAATGTCTGTACTGCAGTTACTTGCACTTCTACACAGAATAGAGATCATGAAACTTCATTCACAGGCAAAGAAACCAATGGCATTTCAGTTTCCTTAGTTTTCATTCATTCTGTCAATTATCATGAAAAATCAGATGTTTTTAATATATTATATTTAAATTTATGGGCAAAATACAAAATACAAGAGCACACAATAGATACAAACTCAAGGTTAACCGCACCAAACTCGATTGCAGGAAATACGACTTCAACAACAGAGTAGTCAATGTCTGGAATACTCTACCTGACTCTGTGGTTTCTTTCCCAAACCCCAAAAACTTTAACCTTAGACTGTCTACTATTGACCTCACCCCTTTCCTAAGAGGTCTGTAGGGGGTGTGCATAAGTGCACCAACGTGCCTACCGTCCCTGTCCTATTGTTTCTTTTATTTTTCTTATATGTATTCATTTCATGTATTCACAACCATGTTTATCCTTGTAAGCAATTGACAAAATAAATAAAATAAGTTAAAAAAATGATCTAAGGCAAATACATAATACTATTGCTATTACTATAAATACTATTTAGTATTTAAACAAGTATTTTTATTTTACTGTCACCATGCTTTGTTGAGGTTCTGATTCTAAGCGGTCCACAATCTTCCATATCCTGCAAGAAATAAAACTTCTATGCTACTTTGGTCCATTTGTAATCTGTAATAGGGAGCTCTTGTGCAGAATGTAATGTCACTTTTACGAATGGCAGGGACTTCCATTGGTAAACCATTGGGAAAAATAACTCAACCCAACAAAAACCAAACCCTACTGCAATCCAAAATGCAACTTAATTATCTTGGTTTAGGTATAAGAATATGTCCCTCTCAGATGTATACTACTGTATACATACAGTATAGATTCTACATCCTTGGAATCTTTCCTTGTGCAACGTATTCCTTTTTGTTTCATATTCAGTGCATTTGAGAGAATCGGTTTAGCTTTGCCAATTATATTAACTGATATTTGATTCTCCCAGGTGCAGTATGTGGGTTTAATGCAACTGCTGTTACAATAAACTTATTTATTCTGGCAGAGGTGCTTCAAGCCACAGGAATATTTCATTTTATATTCTTGAATTTCTTTGGGGAAAGATTCTAGCCAAAATATGAGCATGTAACAGATTTTTCTGCTTTATGAAAGATCTTATCACTAGACGTGAGTCAGCATTAAAAAAATATGTATTAGAACTTGATAATTTGATTACCAGAGACTTTCATTTGGTTATGTGAAAGTTAAGGAAGAATGTGCCTCAGAATGACTCAGTTAAGCTGGTCAATAAGTCATCAATGCTGTCTAGTATTTCTACAGTACTATGAATTTCTTTCAGTAACCTGAATGACATAAGTGCATAGACAGCTATGTCATTTTTATTATTGTTATGTTTAATACATATGGGCAGCAGAGTTTAAAACCTACCAGCCCTTCCTGCTCTAGAAAGGTTTCTCTTATCCACATCTATTGTTATTTTATGTATGATATATTACAAAAGTCTACACGTTCACTTGAAATGAATCCATCTATGTTCAGTAAAGCTTATTGTCAAGTATGATTTTGACATAATGTTCTTCAAAAGAGAGGTAGGATAAATTTGTGTTGGAAAAATTGACTGGTACAAAATTCCCTTGATTTAATTCAGTTCTACAATGTTCATGTTCTTGTTCTGCAAGATGATCAATTTTATACAGTGGTGTATATCTTTATTTTCACTTGTATTTTTATTATGAATGTTAATTTAAAAATTGAAAATACAGAGCGTAGACAAGGGGTAAGGAATACTAACCAAACTAAAATAAATTTAATAAAATATTTATTAAATTTATACCAACACCATTCACTATATTTCTACCTCATTTATATCCTTGCATCCATTCTTGCTTCCACTTTGTCTGCACTGTTTTATATATTGCTTTTTGTCCTTATTTGATCAAAATAATAATTTGGTATTCACATGTCAGTTCAGGTTCCATGATAATAAAACAGTTTTATTTTATACATTTTACAGTTGAGATAATTTACTTATTCACAAGTTTTATTCATCTAACATTAGTATATGCTGATCTCTTTTTCTCTTTACTGAAATAACAGAGAATAGCCTATTTGAAGCAAGTGAAAAGTAAATTTACAATAAAATAAATGAATTACACTGTTTACCCAACAAATAAAAAAACCAGGTGAAAAGAGCTGTCTTATGATTTATAACAGTCTTTTGCTGTATATATTCACTTTTCTATGTTCAGCCACACAGAACTACATCTGCTTAATATACTTCAGTTTTGGACAGATGATTAATAAATATATATATTAAAAAGAAAAATGTAACAAAATATTTAATTGAACATTTCTTAAGCCTGATTATCTTAAGCGTGGCGGGGCGTAAGTTTATCTACAAAAGGGAATCAGATTACAGCTATTATTGGAAAAGGTACAAAGTTCATTGGTAACAGTAAAGGCAGCGATTTTGGTATGTTAGTAGAAAGCTAAATAAATATTTTTATGCCACCAGTCTTTATGAGTCTAGACATACTCTACGCAACTGTAGTCCACAACATTTTTCAGTGTTGCCTGAAAAAAAACCCTGAAGCTGAATTTTTAACTCAGCTGTGTCAGGTTTTACCCATATCCTCTAAAGTTGATAGACAATTTGGTGCTCTCAAGATATTTTGGCTTAGACAGACATTGGCCTTGAATGCTGAGGCTAATGGGGATTTGTGTAAGCCATCTGGAAGGCAACAGGTTGTCAACTGCAAATCTAAAGAGGATTCCATGTTCTGCCATCTGTAACAATGATCAGTCTGTCTGCGTTCCAGGAAAACAAACTCCAACACCAAAACAGACATTTTCTCAAAGTTCCATTTTATTAGAGTTGTCATACTGGCACATCTGAGAAAAACTGAATCTGAGAGTTCTGGGTTTTCCTCCAATAATTAAAAATCACAAAATCCATCCCCTGCACCCATCACTCCATCACATGGCCCAATCACCATCCGTTCCAACTTGAGACATCCCTTAAACCACTCCTCATCCAGTGCAAGAATAACATGACCTTGACTGTAAAGAAGAATGCTACTATGTCTAACTACACTCTACAAAATCCTCCCTGCCAATTTCCCAGGCACAGGAATGTGGTAGCATAGAAGCTTCTGGTGCTAATATGGCTTCCAAAGCTGACACAGTCAACATAAATCCACAGCTCATTACGAACTAGGGACAATATACATTTTATATTACCAGGCCAGAAATAGAGAGGCAACTGTTAACAAAAGCACAAGCTATGTTGGCTTTGTCTTAGCCTTCTTGTAGACTATTATTGCTATAGACTTATTTGTCTATCTTTGTACATACTGCTTATGTGGCGTAATAGCAACACAAGAGTTTTAGTAATTATACAGCATTGTGAGAAACAAACAGGCAATGAATTAAGTCAACTCTTGACAAATATAACTTAAACAAAATGCTTTAGTGAGATTTTCTGCATCTAACTTGTATTCACATAGAATCTTAGTGTAAGAGTTTCAAATGTAAACTGTATGGTGGCATATATAAACATTAATAGAAAACCTTGAGCATGAGACTGTGATAGTTATTATTTATTTATATGTACTTGGAAATTTAACATTTCCAATATATGCTACTAAAAAAATAAGATAGTGAAAATGCATATAATAAAAATATTTCATATATAATGAATATATATAAATAATAATATTATCAGCTAAACTGCAAAAAGAAAGTGAAACAAGTACAACTGGAATACTGTAATGTGGTAAAAAAAGAGAAGCAAAACCAGAGTGTTGGAATAAGATTTATTAATAATTGAAACAAACCAGTCATATCTGATACTTTATCACCAATTAGCATTTTAGAATGAATTATAATTATAGAATACTAGGATATTATTTATTCTAAAAAAGCATTAGTAGTGAATTTATCTCAGATATTTAAGTTTCATATTTTATTTTCTAAATATACCTAGGCTATATCTCTAAATATTAATTGCCAAATGCCTCTCTCAAATCAAGAATGTGTATCCTATCTAAATATTTATGCTTTTTCCATAATATTATACCGTCAATCATTGTTGAGAGCTGCTGTCAGAATTTTAAGTGTTATATATGTATGTTTGTTTCTGCATTGCTTAATTTGGCAGAACAGGGCCATCATATTGTAAAACACTTCCACTTAAAGCATTGAAAGACTAAATGTAACTAGAGTTTAAAAGTAGAAAAATATATTTAAATAATATTACTTTATTTAATCATGTAATCATACTGCCATGACCTCACCTTTTTGGTTATGCTTTGCATGTATATATATGCATTGTGTAATTACACAGTCATGTTGTAAAAAGTAATGTAATTAATGAGCTATCTTATTTCAGAATGTGTTCGTAACATTAACACATTATGTAAAACAAAAACAATTTTTACAAGCTGAATTGTTTCTCACACTTCTCATATCAAGCCAAAAGTCAAAGAAAATGAGCCCCCAAACTGCTTGTGCAAAAGGATATCATTGGAGGTCCACGAAGCCAAGAACCATAAGCAGAGGAACCCATTCTGTAAGCAAGAACTGGGAAGTCTTGGCTGCACTCAAATGCCTCTGCAGATTTCTTTAGTACTTGAATAAAACCTGAATGCCTCATAGATTATCTCAGAAGAAACTGAATGGAGACTCCTCTCAATGCAAGGCAAAATAACCTCATTCTGAATACACTTTCCTGCATGTATTTTAATCCTTTTTATCTTTGCAGGTGTTACAGAATCAATGTGTCTTGAATTGTTCAGAATAATCAACCATTCAAAGTGAATCCATAGAATCACCACTATTATTCTAGATATGCACTGAAGACATGAACATTTCAAAGACCCTTTTTTCATCTAATGGCAATTCAAACTTATCATAATTTCAGTGATTATGATGAAGAGACAATCTCTCATTAAAAAAAGACCCCTGTAAAACTGGTAAAGAGTTTTTTCACTATAAGTATGCTAGTTCTATCATGTGAATATGCAAGTATACATCTATATCAGGGTGTCAAACTCACATCGTCACGTGACTATCGTGATTCTCCATCTTCGCTAAACAAGGTGTGGGCATTGCCAGTGCATGACGCATCCGGCCTGCGAGTTTGACATCCCTGATCTATGTGGATTGATAAAAAGAGAATATTTGTAGCTCACGGTTGACATCGGTGCTCTCTGAGCTCACTTGTTTCCTTGTAGACGTTCCATTAACCAAACTAGGTAACATCAGTGCTACCCAGTGCTATATGGATTGATTATTATATACTGTAGCACCATTTTCCCACTAAACTGAAGTATGCTTGAGTCACAGTAATTTGAGTAGGCATAAAATTAGTATCATCTGTGTTTAGCTGTCGACACCACAATAGCTGATAGATCTGTTTGACTCTAGTGCACCATGACTCCACTGAATCAACACATCTTTAGCAACACCCTTCCCAAGTTTCAGAATGAACATCATGTAAAAGTCATTTCCACTGGATTTCCCCTAGACTGGGATCTTAAACATAGGCAGGAGAAAAGAGAATTACAGGCTATAATTCTCTTGGTAGTATCTGACAAGTTGATAGTATATGTTGTGGAGAATTATTTATGGAAATAAGGGCTTGGCTAAGTAATTTTTAACTTATGAAAATACAATATTTACAGCTTTATGATATAGCATGTTGTGCTTTATAGTGTATGACAAGAATGCCTAATGTCTGTTTTATATTTGAAATCAATTAACTGCACCAGTTCTTACATTTCTTCCTCTGCTGAAAGTTTGCCTGCTGACCAACTAGAACTTATTCCCTTCAGATTAAAATATGAAGCAATTGGAGATGTTATAGATGTCTGCCTTGTCAGCTGAGATAGGCAAGGTGAGAAATTTGGGGTTATGAGTGCTGAAGGAGATTTCAAATGATGAAATCATTTGAAATCATGGGGAGATTTTTTTAAAAAATACATCTGGCAATGAAGTTGGTAGTTGTGAGAAAAATGACTTTAAATCAGGTTGAGCTGTAGAAGTAAGCAAAGGAGGAGGAAAAATGTAAGATTTGTCCCCTTTAGGAAAAGTATGCATTTCAATACTTTCATCCTGCAATTCTGCAATGTCGCTGAACACAGAAGCAAGAAGCTAGGTTCCCAGTTCAGCAAACAATTCCAGTTATAATTCTCTCCAAGATCTTTAACAGAGTCTACTGTGGAAACAAGATCCTTGGTATCAGGCGCTACTATATATTCCATTGTGAGATCTGTCATTATCTCAATTTCTTTAACTGTCACTTTTGCAAGTGTATGGGGCAGCATTTTGTTGTAATTCTCTGAAGTAATGGAGAGCCTCTGTGCTTTGAGAAACGGACATCATCTTATTTTCTCCGGACTGACATGAACACTGATCAGAACCCCTTGGAATTCCTGAATCTGGTATAAATGAGCATTTGCCACTTAAAGCAGATCTAGTATTCTTCCTACAAGGATGTTAATTTAGTTCCACATCTTCTCCAATTTCCCCTTCTATTGATCCATGGCTATGTGAGTTGGATAGTATGCGAACATTATCAATATTTCTCTTATCCCTGGTGCCAATCAAACTTAGCCAATCAGCTATGCTCCCAAACGGGAGAGTAGTTATTCCATGGATTTGGGGCTTTTGGAAATGTTTAGATTAGGTTTTTTGGCTATGCATGCTTAGATCTATAACTGGGGGGCATGGCATCTCTTTCTTCAGGCTGCACCTGCAGGAATCTTTTAGTACATATCTACCAATAAGCACAGCAAGGCAGATGGCTATAAACAAAAATACTATGATAGAGATGGCAATGCTAACAGACAGGTTAGCTACGGGCAGTGTGGGATAACTCTTAGGGATATTGGAATTTTTTTTTTAAATTCATACTTATATGCCGCCCTTCTCTGGAGACTCAGGGTGGCTTACAATTTTTGGAGCGCAACCCAATGCGCTCAGCAATAGCCTTCATTCCATTGTATATGCCTGCTTATTATTACTAAGCGGCATTTTTACAAAGTCAGCTTATTGCCCCCAACAATCTTGGGTCCTCACTTTACCTACCCCGAGAGGATGGAAGGCTGAGTCAACCTTGAGCCTGCTGGGATTCGAGCCTGCACTAATTGCAGGCAGCTGGAGCTAAGTGCTAGGCATTTAACAGCCTGCACCACCAAGGCTCATCAAATTTATCAGAACTGTGCAGGTCCTGGACTTTGAATCCTGTTTTGGACTATGAGCTTTTATTAGAAGTTCAAAAGTGTCACCTTCTTCTTCATGCTGCTTCTCTTTTTGTGAAAAGATCTAGCCAAATAAAAAGATCCACTGCTACAGTTCACCGAAAAGAAGGAAGATTGTTCTAATAAAGTATAATAAATGACACCATCCAATCCACCATCACAGTCTGATGCTTTTACATCACCAATCAACTGCCCTGCTTCATTCTTCTCGGGAAAATAAAAGAAATATTCATCTTGGTTGAACACAGGGTCAAATTCATCTAATCCTTCAACATTAACCTGAACAGTAACAGTAGCTGTGCAATTGCTTTTATCTTTTGCCTGTGCAATGAAACAGTACTTACTATGATGTTCAAAGTCAAGCACCTGCTTGGTGCAGATATTTCCAGACAAAGAATCTATTATAAACAGGTTATGATCTCCAAGATTTCCATGACTAGACAAGCAAGATGACTGGATAGAGTAGGAAAGATAACCAAATGGGCCAGTATCAAAATGTAGGGCAGAAATTGTGCAAGCAAAGGAAAAAGCAGTCATATTTTCATGTATTCCACACTTGAGGTTTGGAAAAACAAATACGGGAACATAATCATTAGCATCAAGGACACTGATAAAAACATGGTTGGATAAAAAGACCTGGTAATGTAATAGAGTATATAATCTTGTAATAGAAATATAATAGATTGATATAAAATACAATGTAGACATATATAACCATTGGATGAATGTATAACATAAATCTTAGATTAAAAATATATCTCGTATACATGATGAAATAGTTTAACTGTTTATAAGTAATAATTGATAAATATATAATAATGTCTTATTGATAATATGAGAATTTTCTTTTTGATAAATTGTGAGTGATGATTATGAAAGGATAACACAAAGAATTTGTAACCAACTGACACACTGTATGTACACATGGAAGATGGTTTTTTATGTTTTGTATGTCTTGTTTGTATGTTTGTCTTAAAATAAAAAACTTTTATTAAAAAAAAGGACACTGATAAAAACAACAGCAAAAGCCACATTTTTCA
Source organism: Naja naja (assembly GCA_009733165.1). Lineage (NCBI taxonomy): Eukaryota > Metazoa > Chordata > Lepidosauria > Squamata > Elapidae > Naja > Naja naja. Next base: position 73,899,285 of record CM019151.1, read on the forward strand.
TAACTATTCCTCCATCAGAAGCTTGAACTGTCAAGTTGAATTCCATAACATCCTCATAATCTAGAACTCAGATCAGTTGTTTTGAGCCAGTTTTTCCTTCTAGTTGGAAGTGCCCTTTATTATTTCCAGAGGCGATACTGTATGTGATACCTGCATTAGTTCCAGCATCATAATCATAGGCTGACACTGAAGTAATGTAATTACCAACTGGAAAATCTTCCCTGACATGAACATGATATTCCAAACTTGTAAATACAGGTGGATTGTCATTAACATCTAAAATGGTAATTGACACGGTAGCCGTGGAATTTAGATGAGCAACACTGTGATCAAATGCAAGAATTAACAACTTATAAGATGAACATTTCTCTTGATCTAGAGTGTCTCTCAAAGCAAGATTTCCAATTGTTTGATCTGAATATTCTGGCCCAAATACAAACTTTTTCACATAGAATTCATTATCATTATTGCCACCAATGATGGAATACACAACATTGGTGCCTTGATGATTTCTACCTTGGTCATTAACTGAGAATGTGAACATGTTCTCTCCAACTGAAGCATTTTCACTTACATCAAAATTATAGGTTGCCAGTGTAAACAGAGGAATGTAAGGATTCATAGCCTGTATCTGCACTGTAACAGAAGTCTTAGCAGCCAAAGGAGGATTTCCATGGTCGCTGGCTTCTACAAGGAGACAAATATCTGGGGTACTGAACTGATGGGTCAATGGCTTAACAAGAAATAGTGAACCTAAAATAAAATAAAGTATGCATTATGTTGTGCAAAAACTTTTAGTACTAACACTATATTTTCCATTTTCTGTATTGCACAAAGATGAAAAACTCATCATTTCAAAAGTTTTTAAGTGCTACTAAAAAGAAAGACAACATAAAAGGACAATTCCAGACAGCCAAAAATTGCAGGTACTAAATGGAGTTCATGTAAATTCAGGACTATGGAAAACATATGAAGTTATTGTGAAAATCATTATAACATGTTAATTAGTTCTTATTTCTTATCATTAAATAAATTCTGATACTCCTAAAATGCATTAAGTTATTGAAATAAGTCACAGTAAAATAATGGCATTCAAATTAGATTAATAGATCTAGATAGGCAAAGGATAGATATATAAATATAAAATACATACTATATGATGTTATCAATCCATTGTAACCTTTCTTCTAATACCTTCCAATCTTAAAAGTTATGAGTAATATATTTAGCTACACTTAAGGTATGCTTGGAAAGAACACTATTGAATATCTCAGCATATAAAACCTTGAACAGGATTTTTCCCAATTTGTGTTGTTCATTTATGCATGCTCATCATTTTGTGGATCAATAAAAATGTATCAGAGACAGAAACCATTCTGTAGAATATCTTTCCATTGTGGTCTGAATCTTTGCCTGTGGCATGCACAGTCAAGACAGAGTCATCTATGTACCTAAATTCAGGTATGAAAGAAAGGGAAGAAAATACAGCATTTCAAATATTGACCATTTTAAAAAGTAGATTACTGATCCTGGCATTTCTTTTTCTTACCTGATAGGAATCCTGAATAAATACTGGAGGATTATCATTGACATCAGATATAAGAATTTGAAGTCGTTCGATGGTTTGATGCACAGAATCAGAAATGTTGATAAAAAGTCCTAGATGAGTATTTATTTCAAAATCTAATCCCTTCACCAGTATTGTTAAGTTTGTATGAAGAGTCAGATGTGAAGAGGTTCAGTGAAGAGTTTATTAAGTGACTACAGCTCGAATGGAACCGACTTGGCTGGGCTACGGCTGCTTCTTATAGCCAGCAGCCGTAGTTGCCAGCCAATCAGAGTGCAGGGTTTTTCCCGCACTATTTAAACCAATCCTATTTGACATTTTACAAGAACAATTCAAAATAAACCAATAACATTCAAACCTACATACATAAGAAGTATAATTGTTCCCTTCAATTGGTCGAGTGCAAATTTATTTTCATGATTATAGCCTTCAGCAATACTGTAGTGAAGAGGTGGACCCAAATCTGTATCATCTGCAACTACCTGTATCACTAGGAATCCAACTGACGTACCTACAATAATCATGCTTAAAAATGAGATTATCATAGTGGTTTTTGCATGGTTTGAATAATGTAAGCCAACCTTTAATTCTATTATTTAGTAACAAACTGAAGTATTACATCCCAAATGATGATAGTTATATAGATGTTAGGAACATTTTAAAGTTAATTCTAAAATGTGTAACATTAATATTACATTTTATTCAACAATAAAATTACATTTCATTTGTTTCATTTGCAACAACCACGATACAAATGTATGGGCTATTCTAAATTATCTGGGCCTAGGTTGGAAATAATATATTCTAACACCATGTATGTTGCACTTGGTAGCTTGACTTCCAGATACTTCATGGCCATGGCAATACAATTCCCTTAAACAACCTGCTTCATAAAACTTTGTTATTCACCTGCACAATTATTTCAAGATAGAAATCTTAACTTTTACACCTAACCATTTTTAATTTTTACAATACAGATCACAGAATATTAGATGAGTTACTGTAATTATTCTTATATAACTATAAGAACAACTCTTCTGGTCTTGACGAAGGCACTTCTAATTCAATATTTTGTGTCACACTGAAGCGAATGGATGCATTTAATTTAATTTAATTTAATGTTTGGACTTGTATGCCACTCTATCTCCTGAAGGACTCAGAGTGGCTCACATCACAAAAAATATACAATACAAAATTTAAAATTACTAAAAATTGAATTAAACCCAAGCCAAACAAAATCTAAAACTGGATATAAAATGAATTTAAAAACCCACCCCACCTCAGTCCAGGGCGGCCTGCTGGAAAAACCATGTCTTCAGGTCGCAACGGAAGGAATGGAGGTCAAGGGCCAACCGGAGCCCCAAGGGCAACTGATTCCACAGGGTGGGCACTCCCACAGAGAAGGCCCTACCCCTGGGGGCCGCCAGCCAACACTGTCTGGCCGACGGCACCCCAAGGAGGCCCTGCCTATGAGAGCGCACAGGGGATGGGAAGCCGATGTTGGCAGGAGATGCTCCCGCAAGTACCCCAGACCCAAGTCATGTAGGGCTTTGTATGTAATCTCCAACAATTTGGAAAGTCTTAGAACTGGAGAAGAAAATAAAAATCCTTTTTTACTGTTGATTTCCAGCAATCAGTGCCCATGATTCAAGAGAAGTAAAGAGCCATTTATTTTAGTAACTAATGAGTAGTCCTTTCTTTCCTACCTAGTCTACTTTTAAAACCTGCCAAATTAGTAGCTACCATTATTACAATTTGAGTTAGATTTCAATTTTCCTCCACTAACTCAAGACAGCATACTTTGTTACTTCTGTCAACATTAAGAGTATTCTAATATTCTCTTGAAGTTGGTAGTCTTAGCTTCACAGTAGGGTTTTTTCCCCCAGAAAATATAAAACAGAAATTAAAACTAAAGTCAGGAATAATAAATAGTAATCAATTCTTAATTTCCAGATTAGTGTGTTTTAAGCCAAAATGTCCTTTAAGGATTTAAAGGAATATATTGCATAATTTTTGTGTGTGTTTATTTTAAATAGTTCAAAAATAGAATACTCATAGATATTAGAAATACCTCACAGAATGTTTGCTGAAATTAAACTTGCTATTTAAGCAAAAATATAAATTGAAAGAAAAACTATTCCCATGTTTAAAGTTTAATCCAAGCATAAAATGAGAATCATTCTTACTTTCAGAGAGATGGATAACATCAAATGGCTGCAACGTTGGGGCATATCATTGATATCCACAACTTCTATCTCTTAGAATAATAAATACTAAGTAGCCTGGGAATTCCTCTGTCAGCAGCTTGTACAACCAACCTATTAGGGAATTAGTAAAACTAGGATTATTGGCTGCCAGAAGCATGACGCAGATTAATTAATATCCCAATTATTATAAAATGTCTGAAAAACTGTCACATTTTTTTTCAGTGAAAATGTTAGTATAATAAAATCATTTGTGAATTTGTCTACCAGTTGTTTTTAAAAAAGAACATAAGCAACTGAATGGATTTTCTTAATTTATAGAATGACATACTATGTTAACAATTGATTAGCACAATAGCATTAATAATTGCTTTATAATTCTTTTTAAGAACCTTGATCCAGATGTTATCACTCATTTACACACACACGAGAGAGAGAGAGAGAGAGAGAGAGAGAGAGATAAAGTTACAAACTAAAAAGCATATGATATTGTTATTGATTTATATACTGCCTTTTGTACAGGAATTTAAGACAGCAAATAATGTTCCTTCCTGCATTTTTCCTGCAATAGTAACATGATATGAACCTATATGACCATAGACCAAGAGGAATGGTATATGCAATGGTAAAAAGAAGAAAAATTACCTCCGTTAGTATAAATTGCATTGAAAAATCCTATGGTTTCAGTAGGAGGTCATTCCATACACAAATTCACCTGAGATGACATCCAATTGGATTAAGTAGTGTCTTACTGAAAAATAACATCTATCTCTATATCAATATCTATATCTATATATTTTAAATCTTTAATAAAGTTTATTTTTTTCAAAAAATCTATTGAATTCAGTGGGACTTCAGCTGCTTTATAATCCACGTAAAGATTAAATATGCAAACACTGAGATGGATCAAGTCTAAATTCATTCTCACTGAAATTAATGGGTTTAATTACCTCATTGATTTCTTTGATACTAAAATAGTCAGTTTAATTTTGATTCACCTCATTGACTTCCTAAAGCATTACAAAAAAGTGATAAAACTCACTTAATCACTTAACTACTTTACATCAATTACTTCTAAATTGAAGCAAAATATTCTTCAAAAGACCAAATAACTGTAATTGGTTACATTTGTACAAGACTTTGTATGTTGTTATATAAAGAACCACAGAGTTCAATAAAAGCTAGAACAAAAAACAGGACGAAGCATAGACACAAAGATTTAATGGAGTGAATAAGCTTTATATACTGTAAACAGTCTTAAATTGATATACAACAGTTTTATCCCTTCAAATGTATTAATATATTGTAAATGTTTGGAGTATAGCAGAATGTACATTGTCAGATAAATATGGAGAATTTCTATTTCCTTTCATTTCTGATATAATAACCTCCTTTCAAAAGTGACAAACATTTATTTATTTTTATTCATATCAGGAATAAACACAAAGCATTATAATTGGATCTTAGGATTCTATTACCATTCATCTACCACACTGGTTCTGTACTGAGTTTTGTGGTTTAAAAGGGTCAGAATATATTATTTAAATTACAAACTTGTACTTAAGTTTCTAAACAGCCATAATTTCATATTATGTCTAGAATATATATAAGTAAGCTATATGTAGAAATACATACTAAACTAACTGTTCTTAAATTTCAGTGATTGAAAAACATGATAAAATATATAATCAAGGGCATCTAGATAGAATCTCTGTCAATAGTTCCCTCTGAAATTCTTATTTTAAAGATTTAACATTTCCAGCATTTAGATTCAACAACAGATTGTTGAGTTTCGGGAAAGTGAGAACGATGACTCACGGTTTAAAAAAAAAAATCAGTCTTAAGGCTGGCTATAGTTTGTTCAAGGGAAATGCATTTTAAATGCATTTTAAAAGCAACAATTTATTTTACAGCACAATCATTTCTAATTGTGCATTCAGTTATATATTTAGAAAAAAGCTTGGGAAATTATTCCCAGACATAATGAATAAGATACATCAGAATAAAAAAAAAAACAATCCTGCCCAAATATGTTTTAGACCAGCATTAGGCAAGCAGAAACAACCTCATTTGTACATCCACCATCTTGAAACTGTGCCACCTAAATATGTAAAATGACTACATTTCACCTTGTGCAACTTTTTATTTCGTTTTGAAATATAAGTAATACAGACTGTTTTGTCTCTCCTATCAACAATTATTAAGTTTGACTGATAAGGAAGTACAGATGTATGAATAACGGATGTGGTAGTAGCTGGAGGTGTGGCGGTTAAACACTATCTGCTTATCCAGGTCCTTGAGAAGGACACAAATGTCAATTCCAGTCTAACTATTTGACTGACTGTGTAACCAACCATGATAGTAAAGGTGGAATGGGAGCTCAAAGCTTTCGAGAGGCGCACAACCAGTTCTGTGAATGCACACTTCATGCCGCGTTCAACATACAGCAATTTGAAGCTCAGCTGCTTACCTTCTAGGGCAGCCCCTGTAAGTAGAACAGCTGAGGCACAGAAATCAGCTGTGTCGCACGATTCAGTTGAGCCAAAATGAAGGAAATATAGGACAGGATGGGGTGGGGGTGGATGGGCGGGGCCAGCTGATGGTCAGAACTACTGGTTCACTAGAACCGGTCCAAACCAGCAGCAGCCCACCACTGGGCAGCACTGCTCTCATTTTCATTTTCATTTCAAAAGCACGAAGTGTGCTCCAAAATGTGAGTTGGAGTTTATTTATTTATTTATTATTTATTAATTTGACTTGTATGCCGCCCTCTCTCCAAAAAGGACTCGGGGCGGCTCACAACTAAAAACAGAACAATTAATTAACTAAAACAGTATTAAATAAAACAAGCCAAATTCATCTAAAAAACCCTTACTAATTTAAAATATAACCCCCAAGAGGTCAGCACAGCCCGGCCTGTCCAAATAACCAGGTTTTCAAATCATGGCAGAAGGTGCGAAGGTCAGGGGCCAAACGGAGTCCCAGGGTAACTGATTCCACAAGGTGGGAGCGCCACAGAGTAGGCCCCTCCCGGGCCACCACCAAATGACACTGAGTCGCAGCGGCACCGAGGAGCCCCTGCCCATGCTCATATAGGGCGGTTGGCATTCGATGCCAGCAGGAGCGCTCCGTAAATTTCCCGGACCCATGTCTCGTAGGACTTTGAATGTTAATACCAAAACCTTGAATCTCACCCGGAGGGCAACTGGTAGCCAATGCAGGTCAGGAGGGGTGTAACATGGGAGTACCGGGAGGCTCCCATCACAACCCACGCGGCCGCATTCTGCACCAGTTGAAGCCTCCGAATGGTATGCAAGGGCAGTCCTAAATAGACAGCTTGTTGTTGGACTGGGGTTTTATTCTGAGGATGAATAGGAACAGTTTGTCTCCGATAAGCCTCAGTTTTCCACTTTCTTCATTCGGCACACACATATCCTCCCAAAGGAGGCTGATGAATTCACCATCACCTCTTTCTATTTTTTTTTTTATTTGGACTTGTATGCCGCCCCATCTCCTAAGACTCGGTGACTCACAGCTAAAACAACAACAATAAATAGGTAAGAAAAATTAAACCAGTTTCACAAGCCCAAAGAGACAAATTTACAATCCTTAAAAATATAAAACCACCTCCCCAGGAAGGGTCACAGCCGGGTTGGTCAAACAACCAGGTCTTCAAATCATGGCGGAAGGTGTGGAGGTCAGGGGCAGGCGGAGCCCCAGGGAAGTTGGTTCCAGAGGTCAGGGGCTGTGACAAAGTAGGCTCATTGTCGGGGGACCGCCAGCTGGCATTGGCCCATGACGGGACCCCAAGGAGTCCTTGCCTATGTGCTGCAGGGCGGTTGGTATTCGATGTCAGCAGGAGTCGCTCCCTTAAATATTGAGGACCCATGTCATGAAGGACTTTGTATGTTAAAACTAAAACCTTGAATCTCACCCAGAGTGCAACCGGCAACCAATGCAGGCAGTGCAGGAGGGGTAACATGGGAGAATCGGGAGACTCCCATCACCACCCGCGCCGCCGCATTCTGCACCAGCTATGATGTCACTATATCATGATGTGGCCTACCGCATTTCTTCAGAAGATCAGGAACCCATAGGCTTCAAATGCTTCCCAACTATTTTAGATGAAACCTCAAGAGTACAGATGAAAGAAGACAGAAATGGTCGAAACAGAAAGAAAACAGAAATGGTGCAGATGAAAGAAGACAGAAAGAATCTTCACCAGTGCCTTGAGTGGCAAATGTCACACACATTAGGTTATGTTTGTTAAAGTACAATTCCCAAAGACTTATTTCAATATTTTGGGTTACCTCTCACACTAAAGCCTTCAATGGACAAAATATAATGGAGGGAAAGATCTACATTGATATACTGAGAAAAGGCAAGGTTAAATAAAGGTTAATTTAAATGAACAGAACATGAAAATGAACAGAATTGGGCTACAAAAAGCATTTTCCTTCCAGTTTGTTAGAAGCAGAGATAGAGTGAGGCATCCTGAATTTTCTGGAATGTTACATTTTTAGAGACATATTTTATAACTACCTACTTTAAAAGGACCTGTTCTTCACCTTATTTAGCTAAAACAAGCTACAGAAGAAATACTTTATGTTAAGTTTGCATGAAGAGTCAGACGCGAGGAGTTCCAGCAAAAGACTTTATTGGTGACTACAGCTCGAATGGACCCGTCCTGGCTTGGCTACGGCTGCTTCTTATAGCCTGCAGCCGTAGCTGCCAGCCAATGGGAGTGCAGGGATTCTTCCCGCACTATTTAAACCAATACCATTTGACATTTTACAAGAACAGTTCAAATAAACCAATAACATTCAAACCTACATACATAACACCCCTCCCACTAGGTTCAGTCCATACTCAAACCCCAACCTATCTAATGTATTCCTTTAAATAGGTGGGGCTCTTACGTGCGTTGAGACCTTCGTGGTTCAGAAGCTTTAACGTTCTCACCCAGTGAGAGAGGAAATGTGTCTGCTGACATTTCCCTGTTGGGACTTCCTGTGAAAGGAGACCCTGTTGACTGTTAGAATCTGGTCTCTCCTCCCAACCCATCTCCATTCCAATGTCAGCACCCAAGTCAGGTAGTGATGTGCAATCTTCCACTTCTAAGGATGGATCTTGGCTTTGTGACAGGGTTGGGATGGTTCCTGTCAATGGCTCGTTACACATGGGGTTGATTCCTGTTTGCTGATTTTCCTCCTGTTCCCCCCTTCCCCTAGAAGAAACATCAGGTGAGGGACCTAGAGGGAGACAGGGGCGATGTTCTTGAGGGACCCTGGATCTAAGTTGGTCAATGTGCCTGCTCCAGAGAAGGCCATCCTCTGTTTGTACCCTGTAGAACGAGGGCCTGTGATGTGAGTTATTTCAGCAGGAATCCACAAAGGGTCACCTAGAAGGTTCCTAGCATAGACAGAATCTCCCACACTAAAAGAACGAACTTTGGAAGTGGAATCCAGTGGTGCGTTGGGTGCGTAAGTGGGATGGAGCGGTCAAGGGAAGACCTAAGTTTCCTGCCCATCAACAACTCTGCTGGGGACAAGTTAGTTGATGGGCTAGGAGTGATGTGTTGAACATTAAGAAGCTTTTCAAGCTTCTCAGTGATGTCCCCAGGACCCAGCTGCTGAAGCTTCTCTTTGGTAAAGCGTACCATCGTTCAGCCCGGCCGTTGGCGAAGGGTGCCCAGGGGCAGTGAGGGCATGTCTGATGCCCTGTTGAGCTAGAAAGGATTCAAAAATGTTAGATGTGAATTGAGGGCCATTGTCAGAGACAAGGACATCTGGTAACCCATGGGTTACAAACAATTTTCTGAGCTGCTTGATAACAGCCTCAGTAGTAGTGGATGTCATTGGAATTACCTCTAGCCATTTGGAGTATGCATCTACTATCACTAGAAAAGTGTGCCCTCTTGTAGGGCCTGCAAAATCAATGTGGATTCTAGACCATGGGCCCCTAGGACATTCCCATTCCTGTGTGGGGGTGAGGTGGGGCAGGTCTGACTACCTGGCAATTGGGACAAGAGGCTACCCAGTTTTCAACCATTTTGTCAATACCTGGCCACCATACATAACTCCTGGCCAAACCTTTCATCCTTACAATCCCAGGATGACCCTCATGTAACATTTCCAAAACCTCCCTTTGCAGTTTTGCAGGAATAACCACCCTGTTACCCCACAAATACATCCTCTTAATACAGATAATTCAGTTTGCCTGGACTTAAAAGGTTGGGCAAGGTGAGGTAGATCTTGAAGAGGCCAACCTTTCTTAATCCAGCCCATAACAGGTGCCAACACAGCATCTTTGGCAGTTTCTTTGGCAATCTCAGCAGCATGGACTGGAAGCTTAGCAACGGTCTCCAGGAAAAGGTGTGAGTTTCAAGTTCAAAGTCCTCCTTGTGGCAAGGTAGTGGGCAACGACTCAGTGCATCAGCATGTCCAATGTCCTTGCCAGGCCTGTGAATCAGTTTGTAGGAATAGGCTGCAAGAAATTCAGTCCACCTCAGCATTCTTGGTGACAGGATATTAGGTGTAGGTTTGTCTCCTGCCACAATGCCTAGTAAAGGTTTGTGATCTGTAACAATGGTGAATGACCTGCCATACAGATATTCATGAAATTTCTTAACAGCTGCAACAACTGCTAAAGCCTCCTTGTCCAATTGGCTATAATTCCTCTCTGCTTTGGACAGCGTCGAGAGTAAAATGCAATGGGGCTTCCTGTCCATTGGGAAGCCTGTGACTCAAACCCCCACTCCAAAGGGGATGCATCACAAGTCAGAACAACAGGTAAATTCTCAGAGAATTGTATCAACACAGCATCAGACGTGATTAGTCTCTTAATACTGTTAAATGCTGACTGTTCCTTCCGCCCCCAGATCCAAACAGCATTCTTATCAAGTAGGCGATGTGGGCTCAGCAATAGATGCTTTGTGAGGTAGAAACATGTGGTAAAAGTTAATAAGGCCAAGGAAGGCCTGCAAATCTGCCTTGCATCGAGGTTTAGGGGCTTCATTGATTGCTTTAACCTTGGCATCAGTAGGATGGATGCCATGCTTGTCAATCATATACCCCAGGAACTCAACTCTGTCTGTTTTGAGTGTACATTTGTCTTCCTTGACTTTTAACCCGCTTTTCTGAATCTGGTAAGGACTTCTCTGAGTCTTTCTTGAAGCTGAGTGTCATTTTCAGCAGAGATTAATACATCATCAAAATAAGGTACTACCCTGGCAGTCCTTGCAACATTCTTTCCATAAGGCTCTGAAAAATGCCAGGTGCCACGCTTACTCCAAATTGTAGTCTTTTACATTTGAAGGCACCTCTATGGGTCACAATTGTTTGTGCCTCTGCAGTGGCATCATCAACTGTTAATTGTTGATATGCCTGAGCCAAATCCAGTTTAGCAAATACTGTACCCCTGCCAAGGGAATGGAGCAGATGATGCACAACTGGTACAGGATATGCGCTCTGTTGCAGCGCATGGTTAAGTGTCCCCTTGTAGTCACCACAGATTCTCACTGACCCATCAGACTTGACTGGTGTGACTATGGGTGTTTCCCATCTGGAGTGGTCAGTAGGCTCTAAAACCCCTTGAGCAATGAGTTTATCTAATTGTGCATCAATTTTTTCCTTTAAAGCAAATGGGACCCTCCTGGGCTTTAAACGAATTGGGGGCACCTTGGGGTCTAGGCTGAAAGCAATAGGGGTCCCCATATACTTGCCCAGTCCTTCGCTGAAGACCTCTGGAAACTCAGACTTCAAGGACTCTTCCCAGTCAGAACTGCTCACGTGATGGATGCCAGTCACCTCGATGCCAAGTGGCTTGAACCACTCAAGTCCCAGCAAACTTGTCCACGATGGTCAGGGGCAAACGTTTGGTGTGGCCTTTAAACTGCACGTTGAAATCTCTCGCTCCAACTACTGGAATCTTGTTCCCTTGGTAGTCTTTGAGAGTCAGTGCTTGCTTCTGGAAATGCTTTTTCTGAATTTTGGGAAAAAGTCTGTGGATAGTGTCCCATGACACCATAGATAAATAAGAGCCTGAGTCCACTTCCATTTGGCAAGGTCTTCCTTCAATAAACACCTTCACATGAACTTTCTGCTTTTAAGGGTGAAGAATGACCAATAGTGATTGTTTGGTGTGTTTCACTCTTGCCATTA
>CM019151.1:73912217-73931740 GCA_009733165.1 Naja naja
GTGTGTTTTAAGCCAAAAATGTCCTTTAAGGATTTAAAGGAATATATTGTATAATTTTTTGTGTGTGTTTATTTTAAATAGTTCAAAAATAGAATACTCATAGATATTAGAAATACCTCACAGAATGTTTGCTGAAATTAAACTTGCTATTTAAGCAAAATATAAATTGAAAGAAAAACTATTCCCATGTTTAAAGTTTAATCCAAGCATAAAATGAGAATCATTCTTACTTTCAGAGAGATGGATAACATCAAATGGCTGCAACGTTGGGGCATATCATTGATATCCACAACTTCTATCTCTTAGAATAATAAATACTTAGCCTAGAATTCCTCTGTCAGCAGCTTGTACAACCAACCTATTAGGGAATTAGTAAAACTAGGATTATTGGCTGCCAGAAGCATGGCGATCAGATTAATTAATATCCCAATTATTATAAAATGTCTGAAAAACTGTCACATTTTTTTTCAGTGAAAATGTTAGTATAATAAAATCATTTGTGAATTTGTCTACCAGTTGTTTTTAAAAAAGAACATAAGCAACTGAATGGATTTTCTTAATTTATAGAATGACATACTATGTTAACAATTGATTAGCACAATAGCATTAATAATTGCTTTATAATTCTTTTTAAGAACCTTGATCCAGATGTTATCACTCATTTACACACACACACGAGAGAGAGAGAGAGAGAGAGAGAGAGAGAGAGAGATAAAGTTACAAACTAAAAAGCATATGATATTGTTATTGATTTATATACTGCCTTTTGTACAGGAATTTAAGACAGCAAATAATGTTCCTTCCTGCATTTTTCCTGCAATAGTAACATGATATGAACCTATATGACCATAGACCAAGAGGAATGGTATATGCAATGGTGAAAAGAAGAAAAATTACCTCCGTTAGTATAAATTGCATTGAAAAATCCTATGGTTTCAGTAGGAGGTCATTCCATACACAAATTCACCTGAGATGACATCCAATTGGATTAAGTAGTGTCTTACTGAAAAATAACATCTATATCTATATCAATATCTATATCTATATATTTTAAATCTTTAATAAAGTTTATTTTTTTCAAAAAAAAATCTATTGAATTCAGTGGGACTTCAGCTGCTTTATAATCCACGTAAAGATTAAATATGCAAACACTGAGATGGATCAAGTCTAAATTCATTCTCACTGAAATTAATGGGTTTAATTACCTCATTGATTTCTTTGATACTAAAATAGTCAGTTTAATTTTGATTCACCTCATTGACTTCCTAAAGCATTACAAAAAAGTGATAAAACTCACTTAATCACTTAACTACTTTACATCAATTACTTCTAAATTGAAGCAAAATATTCTTCAAAAGACCAAATAACTTTAATTGGTAACATTTGTACAAGACTTTGTATGTTGTTATATAAAGAACCACAGAGTTCAATAAAAGCTAGAACAAAAAACAGGACGAAGCATAGACACAAAGATTTAATGGAGTGAATAAGCTTTATATACTGTAAACAGTCTTAAATTGATATACAACAGTTTTATCCCTTCAAATGTATTAATATATTGTAAATGTTTGGAGTATAGCAGAATGTACATTGTCAGATAAATATGGAGAATTTCTATTTCCTTTCATTTCTGATATAATAACCTCCTTTCAAAAAGTGACAAACATTTATTTATTTTTATTCATATCAGGAATAAACACAAAGCATTATAATTGGATCTTAGGATTCTATTACCATTCATCTACCACACTGGTTCTGTACTGAGTTTTTGTGGTTTAAAAAGGGTCAGAATATATTATTTAAATTACAAACTTGTACTTAAGTTTCTAAACAGCCATAATTTCATATTATGTCTAGAATATATATAAGTAAGCTATATGTAGAAATACATACTAAACTAACTGTTCTTAAATTTCAGTGATTGAAAAACATGATAAAATATATAATCAAGGGCATCTAGATAGAATCTCTGTCAATAGTTCCCTCTGAAATTCTTATTTTAAAGATTTAACATTTCCAGCATTTAGCTTCAACAACAGATTGTTGAGTTTCGGGAAAGTGAGAACGATGACTCACGGTTTAAAAAAAAAATTCAGTCTTAAGGCTGGCTATAGTTTGTTCAAGGAAATGCATTTTAAATGCATTTTAAAAGCAACAATTTATTTTACAGCACAATCATTTCTAATTGTGCATTCAGTTATATATTTAGAAAAAGCTTGGGAAATTATTCCCAGACATAATGAATAAGATACATCAGAATAAAAAAAAAACCAATCCTGCCCAAATATGTTTTAGACCAGCATTAGGCAAGCAGAAACAACCTCATTTGTACATCCACCATCTTGAAACTGTGCCACCTAAATATGTAAAATGACTACATTTCACCTTGTGCAACTTTTTATTTCGTTTTGAAATATAAGTAATACAGACTGTTTTGTCTCTCCTATCAACAATTATTAAGTTTGACTGATAAGGAAGTACAGATGTATGAATAACGGATGTGGTAGTAGCTGGAGGTGTGGCGGTTAAACACTATCTGCTTATCCAGGTCCTTGAGAAGGACACAAATGTCAATTCCAGTCTAACTATTTGACTGACTGTGTAACCAACCATGATAGTAAAGGTGGAATGGGAGCTCAAAGCTTTCGAGAGGCGCACAACCAGTTCTGTGAATGCACACTTCATGCCGCGTTCAACATACAGCAATTTGAAGCTCAGCTGCTTACCTTCTAGGGCAGCCCCTGTAAGTAGAACAGCTGAGGCACAGAAATCAGCTGTGTCGCACGATTCAGTTGAGCCAAAATGAAGGAAATATAGGACAGGATGGGGTGGGGGTGGATGGGCGGGGCCAGCTGATGGTCAGAACTACTGGTTCACTAGAACCGGTCCAAACCAGCAGCAGCCCACCACTGGGCGCAGCACTGCTCTCATTTTCATTTTCATTTCAAAAAGCACCGAAGTGTGCTCCAAAATGTGAGTTGGAGTTTATTTATTTATTTATTATTTATTAATTTGACTTGTATGCCGCCTCTCCAAAAGGACTGGGCGGCTCACAACTAAAAACAGAACAATTAATTAACTAAAACAGTATTAAATAAAACAAGCCAAATTCATCTAAAAAACCCTTACTAATTTAAAATATAACCCCCAAGAGGTCAGCACAGCCCGGCCTGTCCAAATAACCAGGTTTTCAAATCATGGCAGAAGGTGCGAAGGTCAGGGGCCAAATGGAGTCCCAGGGGTAACTGATTCCACAAGGTGGGAGCCGCCACAGAGTAGGCCCCTCCGCCGGGCCACCACCAAATGACACTGAGTCGCAGACGGCACCCCGAGGAGCCCCTGCCCATGCGCTCATATAGGGCGGTTGGCATTCGATGCCAGCAGGAGACGCTCCCGTAAATTTCCCGGACCCATGTCTCGTAGGACTTTGAATGTTAATACCAAAACCTTGAATCTCACCCGGAGGGCAACTGGTAGCCAATGCAGGTCACGCAGGAGGGGTGTAACATGGGAGTACCGGGAGGCTCCCATCACAACCCACGCGGCCGCATTCTGCACCAGTTGAAGCCTCCGAATGGTATGCAAGGGCAGTCCTAAATAGACAGCTTGTTGTTGGACTGGGGTTTTTTATTCTGAGGATGAATAGGAACAGTTTGTCTCCGATAAGCCTCAGTTTTCCACTTTCTTCATTCGGCACACACATATCCTCCCAAAGGAGGCTGATGAATTCACCATCACCTCTTTCTATTTTTTTTTTATTTGGACTTGTATGCCGCCCCATCTCCTAAGACTCGGGGCGGCTCACAGCTAAAAACAACAACAATAAATAGGTAAGAAAAAATTAAACCAGTTTCACAAGCCCAAAGAGACAAATTTACAATCCTTAAAAATATAAAAACCACCTCCCCAGGAAGGGTCACAGCCCGGGTTGGTCAAACAACCAGGTCTTCAAATCATGGCGGAAGGTGTGGAGGTCAGGGGCCAGGCGGAGCCCCAGGGGAAGTTGGTTCCAGAGGTCAGGGGCTGTGACAGAGTAGGCTCATTGTCGGGGGACCGCCAGCTGGCATTGGCCCGCCGACGGGACCCCAAGGAGTCCTTGCCTATGTGCTCGCACAGGGCGGTTGGTATTCGATGTCAGCAGGAGTCGCTCCCTTAAATATTGAGGACCCATGTCATGAAGGACTTTGTATGTTAAAACTAAAACCTTGAATCTCACCCAGAGTGCAACCGGCAACCAATGCAGGCAGTGCAGGAGGGGGGTAACATGGGAGAATCGGAGACTATCCATCACCACAGGCCACGCATTCTGCACCAGCTATGATGTCACTATATCATGATGTGGCCTACCGCATTTCTTCAGAAGATCAGGAACCCATAGGCTTCAAATGCTTCCCAACTATTTTAGATGAAACCTCAAGAGTACAGATGAAAGAAGACAGAAATGGTCGAAACAGAAAGAAAACAGAAATGGTGCAGATGAAAGAAGACAGAAAGAATCTTCACCAGTGCCTTCGGAAGTGGCAAATGTCACACACATTAGGTTATGTTTGTTAAAGTACAATTCCCAAAGACTTATTTCAATATTTTGGGTTACCTCTCACACTAAAGCCTTCAATGGACAAAATATAATGGAGGGAAAGATTTACATTGATATACTGAGAAAAGGCAAGGTTAAATAAAGGTTAATATAAATGAACAGAACATGAAAATGAACAGAATTGGGCTACAAAAAGCATTTTCCTTCCAGTTTGTTAGAAGCAGAGATAGAGTGAGGCATCCTGAATTTTCTGGAATGTTACATTTTAGAGACATATTTTATAACTACCTACTTTAAAAGGACCTGTTCTTCACCTTATTTAGCTAAAACAAGCTACAGAAGAAATACTTTATGTTAAGTTTGCATGAACAGTCAGACGCGAGGAGTTCCAGCAAAAGACTTTATTGGTGACTACAGCTCGAATGGACCCGTCCTGGCTTGGCTACTGGCTGCTTATAGCCTGCAGCCGTAGCTGAAGCCAATGGGAGTGCAGGGATTCTTCCGCACTATTTAAACCAATACCATTTGACATTTTACAAGAACAGTTCAAATAAACCAATAACATTCAAACCTACATACATAACACCCCTCCCCACTAGGTTCAGTCCATACTCAAACCCCAACCTATCTAATGTATTCCTTTAAATAGGTGGGGCTCTTACGTACGTTGAGACCTTCGTGGTTCAGAAGCTTTAACGTTCTCACCCAGTGAGAGAGGAAATGTGTCTGCTGACATTTCCCTGTTGGGACTTCCTGTGAAAGACCCTGTTGAATTGTTAGAATCTGGTCTCTCCTCCCAACCCATCTCCATTCCAATGTCAGCACCCAAGTCAGGTAGTGATGTGCAATCTTCCACTTCTAAGGATGGATCTTGGCTTTGTGACAGGGTTGGGATGGTTCCTGTCATAATGGCTCAACACATGGGGTTGATTCCTGTTTGCTGATTTTCCTCCTGTTCCCCCCTTCCCCTAGAAGAAACATCAGGTGAGGGACCTAGAGGGAGACAGGGCGATGTTCTTGAGGGACCCTGGATCTAAGTTGGTCAATGTGCCTGCTCCAGAGAAGGCCATCCTCTGTTTGTACCCTGTAAGAACGAGGGCCAGTGATGTGAGTTATTTCAGCAGGAATCCACAAAGGGTCACCTAGAAGGTTCCTAGCATAGACAGAATCTCCCACACTAAAAGAACGAACTTTGGAAGTGGAATCCAGTGGTGCTGTGCGTAAGTGGGATGGAGGCTCAAGGGAAGACCTAAGTTTCCTGCCCACAACAACTCTGCTGGGAAGTTAGTTGATGGGCTAGAGTGATGTGTTGAACATTAAGAAGCTTTTCAAGCTTCTCAGTGATGTCCCCAGGACCCAGCTGCTGAAGCTTCTCTTTGTAAAGCGCGCACCATGCTCAGCCCAGCCGTTGGCGAAGGGTGCCCAGGGGCAGTGAGGGCATGTCTGATGCCCTGTTGAGCTAGAAAGGATTCAAAATGTTAGATGTGAATTGAGGGCCATTGTCAGAGACAAGGACATCTGGTAACCCATGGGTTACAAACAATTTTCTGAGCTGCTTGATAACAGCCCCAGTAGTAGTGGATGTCATTGGAATTACTCTAGCCATTTGGAGTATGCATCAACTATCACTAGAAAAGTGTGCCTCTTGTAGGGCCTGCAAAATCAATGTGGATTCTAGACCATGGGCCCCTAGGACATTCCCATTCCTGTGTGGGGTGAGGTGGGGCAGGTCTGACTACCTGGCAATTGGGACAAGAGGCTACCCAGTTTTCAACCATTTTGTCAATACCTGGCCACCATACATAACTCCTGGCCAAACCTTTCATCCTTACAATCCCAGGATGACCCTCATGTAACATTTCCAAAACCTCCCTTTGCAGTTTTGCAGGAATAACCACCCTGTTACCCCACAATATACATCCTCTTAATACAGATAATTCAGTTTGCCTGGACTTAAAAGGTTGGGCAAGGTGAGGTAGATCTTGAAGAGGCCAACCTTTCTTAATCCAGCCCATAACAGGTGCCAACACAGCATCTTTGGCAGTTTCTTTGGCAATCTCAGCAGCATGGACTGGAAGCTTAGCACGGTCTCCAGGAAAAGGTGTGAGTTTCAAGTTCAAAGTCCTCCTTGTGGCAAGGTAGTGGGCAACGACTCAGTGCATCAGCATGTCCAATGTCCTTGCCAGGCCTGTGAATCAGTTTGTAGGAATAGGCTGCAAGAAATTCAGTCCACCTCAGCATTCTTGGTGACAGGATATTAGGTGTAGGTTTGTCTCCTGCCACAATGCCTAGTAAAGGTTTGTGATCTGTAACAATGGTGAATGACCTGCCATACAGATATTCATGAAATTTCTTAACAGCTGCAACAACTGCTAAAGCCTCCTTGTCCAATTGGCTATAATTCTCTCTGCTTTGGACAGCGCTGAGAGTAAAATGCAATTGGGGCTTCCTGTCCATTGGGAAGCCTGTGACTCAAACCCCCACTCCAAAGGGGATGCATCACAAGTCAGAACAACAGGTAAATTCTCAGAGAATTGTATCAACACAGCATCAGACGTGATTAGTCTCTTAATACTGTTAAATGCTGACTGTTCCTTCCGCCCCCAGATCCAAACAGCATTCTTATCAAGTAGGCGATGTAAGGGCTCAGCAATAGATGCTTTGTGAGGTAGAAACATGTGGTAAAGTTAATAAGGCCAAGGAAGGCCTGCAAATCTACCTTGCATCGAGGTTTAGGGGCTTCATTGATTGCTTTAACCTTGGCATCAGTAGGATGGATGCCATGCTTGTCAATCATATACCCCAGGAACTCAACTCTGTCTGTTTTGAGTGTACATTTGTCTTCCTTGACTTTTAAACCCGCTTTTCTGAATCTGGTAAGGACTTCTCTGAGTCTTTCTTGAAGCTGAGTGTCATTTTCAGCAGAGATTAATACATCATCAAAATAAGGTACTACCCTGGCAGTCTTTGCAACATTCTTTCCATAAGGCTCTGAAAAATGCCAGGTGCCGCTTACTCCAAATTGTAGTCTTTACATTTGAAGGCACCTCTATGGGTCACAATTGTTTGTGCCTCTGTGGCATCATCAACTGTTAATTGTTGATATGCCTGAGCCAAATCCAGTTTAGCAAATACTGTACCCCTGCCAAGGGAATGGAGCAGATGATGCACAACTGGTACAGGATAGGCATTCTGTTGTAGCGCATGGTTAAGTGTCCCCTTGTAGTCACCACAGATTCTCACTGACCCATCAGACTTGACTGGTGTGACTATGGGTGTTTCCCATCTGGAGTGGTCAGTAGGCTCTAAAACCCCTTGAGCAATGAGTTTATCTAATTGTGCATCAATTTTTTCCTTTAAAGCAAATGGGACCCTCCTGGGCTTTAAACGAATTGGGGGCACCTTGGGGTCTAGGCTGAAAGCAATAGGGGTCCCCATATACTTGCCCAGTCCTTCTGAAAACCTCTGGAAACTCAGACTTCAAGGACTCTTCCCAGTCAGAACTGCTCACGTGATGGATGCCAGTCACCTCGATGCCAAGTGGCTTGAACCACTCAAGTCCCAGCAAACTTGGCCATCCTTGTCCACGATGGTCAGGGCAAACGTTTGGTGTGGCCTTTAAACTGCACGTTGAAATCTCTCGCTCCAACTACTGGAATCTTGTTCCCTTGGTAGTCTTTGAGAGTCAGTGCTTGCTTCTGGAAATGCTTTTTCTGAATTTTGGGAAAAGTCTGTGGATAGTGTCCCATGACACCATAGATAAATAAGAGCCTGAGTCCACTTCCATTTGGCAAGGTCTTCCTTCAATAAACACCTTCACATGAAGTTTTCTGCTTTTAAGGGTGAAGAATGACCAATAGTGATTGTTTGGTGTGTTTCACTCTTGCCATTTGCTTCTAAATTTTGCCCCATTTTTCAATGAAATTGTTGGGCTTAAAGTCTCTATCAGGGAATTTCTTCCTAGCTGGTGGAGTTCTGGATGATTTGCAGACTCTGGCTATGTGACCCGTTTCTCACAACGTAGGCAAATGGAGTCAAAGAACTTGTAATCAGTGCGGGGTGCCCCACAGCCTCTGCAATAGAACCCTTGCCTGTTCTTCCCAGAGTCTTTTCTTTTCTTTTCCATTCTGAGTTTAAAATCCCTCTTCTGCCTCACTGCCATCAGAATCAGAGTCTATTTGTTCAATGAGTAGATGTGGATTTATCCCCATCAGAATGGCTTGAGGCCTGGCTTGAGGCCTTGTTAATCTTTTTCATGGCAGCTGCTGAGGACTTGGTGGCTTCCGCTGAAACAGCTTCTTCAATGGCCTCTTTAAACGTGATCTTAGGTTTCATTAATAGTTTGCTTTGTAAAACCTTATCCTTAAGGCCTAAAACAAACCGATCACGCATGGCCTCTTCTAAGTTGGTAAAGTCACAAGCACCCCAATGTCCCTTAAACTTGCCACGAAGTCATTAACATTCTCGCTATCCCCTTGATCCCGGACGGTAAAATTGTGTTCTTAATGAGGCACGATACTTGTGGGGCGTAATGGGCTCTCAAAAGTTTTTCTAAATCGGGCCATTCCATTACCTTCAGCTCTGCTGCTCCCGCCAATGCCTTCGCCATTTTGAAGACTGCCGGACCGCAGTGCGTGAGAAAGACCGCCCTCTTCCGTCTCTCGGGATGCCGGCGAGATCGTTCCCCTCCAGGAACATGTGAAAACGATCCGCATACGATTCCCAGTCTTCCATCACCGGATCAAACGGTGCTGGGGGGGTGTTCAGCGCAGCCATCTCGCTCAGTTGCTTGTTCGTCGCGTCATCTTCTCTTCAGGGAAATCCCACCTTCGTCACCAGTGTTAAGTTTGCATGAAGAGTCAGACGCGAGGAGTTCCAGCAAAAGACTTTATTGGTGACTACAGCTCGAATGGACCCGTCCTGGCTTGGCTACGGCTGCTTCTTATAGCCTGCAGCCATAGCTGCCAGCCAATGGGAGTGCAGGGATTCTTCCCGCACTATTTAAACCAATACCATTTGACATTTTACAAGAACAGTTCAAATAAACCAATAACATTCAAACCTACATACATAACACTTTAAATACTCCATTGGGCAATTTATTTTTAAAAGCTTAATTATGAGCATTTCTTGTGATCTTACTATAGTTGCATTCTGAGTTCATTAATTTTACTTTTGTCAACTCCGCTTTTTAATATGTTAAATGCACAGTTATGGGGGATGGGGGAAATAGACAGTTTAAAGAGCATTGTATAGTATAAAAGTCTAATAATGTAACAGTTGTGTTATCCTTAGTTGAAAAAAATGACTGATTAGAAATGGGGAAAAAATTATTTCCAGACTGTGACCAAGAATATTTATTACGCTGTACTTTCTCTGCAAAATACATTCTTCACAGATACTACTATTATTCCATACATAATGCTTAGTAATATTTCCCGAGAAAGGAATCTATCCTATCATTTGCATGAAGATACTTTCAGGGTCAGTGCTGGGAAAGATTCCAAGATGGAATTATGGAGAGCTCTGCTATCATGTAAGCAATAATATTCTAGATCAGGGGTGCCAAATATGCAGCCTGCATGCTCTGTGATAGGTCACAGAGTTGGCCTGCAGGATATCCCAGAGATGACAAGGGACTGCCTCCTTCTGCCCTGGGCCCGGCTACGCCCACCCAATTGGCCTCAATGATCAGGCTAGGCCCACCCTGGCCCCCCAAGGGCAAACAAAATCCCAACGTGGCCCACGACAGGATAGAGTTTGACATCCCTGTGTGCTCCCCAAAATATCTAACAAGTAACAAAGCAAGTAAGACTGATATGCCATATTTCTGCCATAGAGTATAACAATAAGCACCGAAGGATGCAGGTAACAAAACTAACAACATAGCATTCATTATTCACATAATATACGATATACCCAACATATTTGGTGTAGCTATGGTACAGATTCAGAAAAAAAAAATCATGTGTATAATCCATATAGGTATCTGGATAGTATTTGCTTATAATATAAATAATACATTTTCAAGGCTTATGTCAAACATGATACAATATAGATTTTATAATCATTACTAACCTATATAATGAAACGTATTCACGGTCCAGGGCCATATTTGTAGATATAATTGCTCATGCTGAATCAATGAGAAATACTTCATTTATATTCCCTAATAAAATATTCAATTTCTCCATTTGGTCCACTGTCAGAGTCTGTTGCGTAGATCTGTATGGGTACAAAATCCATGCTAATCTTGAAGCAGTAAATGTTCTAGGACAGATGCCTACCATTCTAGAACAGAAAAGGCCCTATGACACTAGTAAGTGAGGTTAGCTTTATTTTTTTGTTTTCCAGAATGTTTTTGGTCATATTTTGGTCATGTGTGACAATATGTGCATATATAATTCAAATGCATTTCATCAACAGCTTGTGAAATACATCTCAACAAAACATAACTTTTAGACAACTTTTATCATATCTGAAACAGCTGAAATAGTATGTATAGTAATCTAATGTATTTGCAGAGAGTTCCAAATCCTAAATTTGTCCGTTAAACTTTTCTGGCATTCAGGTGTAAACAAGAAGCGGTAACAATGTGCTGGAACCTCTTGGCTAGCTTCCTAAACTCTGGTTCTAAGTTTCCATTCAAACTGGAATTACATATCCATTAGATGTTCAGCAGTTTTCTTTCTTGATTTTGCAGTAGCAGATGCAACACACTACTGTACTTACTGTACTTATCAGTACTGTAAGTTACTGTTTGGTAACTTATAGGCAGGGTCTTAACACTTCCTGTCTGCCTCTGAAGGTAGAAAACTAGTGGGTTACCTTGAGTAGTTGGTTGGCCACTGTGATACATGATGGGCTAGGGATCTGATCCAGCAAGGTTTTGTTTGCGTTCTTATGTTCTTACCTGTGTAATATATGCATCATAGGCTTGGCCTTCCCAAACAGATGCTCTGACATAGCTTTGTTCAAACTGAGGCGCATTATCATTAATGTCCTGTAAGAGTACTGTCATACCACACACTGCTGAAGCAATGCCATTTTCAGCTAAAACTGTAAAATGCACTTTCTTTCTGATTTCATAGTCAAGAAATTCAGTATGCTTTACTGTAATTTCACCTAAAGAGAAAAGAAGTTATCTACATCAGACGGTGACGTGTGCAATGAAAATGATTCTCTCATTACAATTTCTAAATTAGGGTGTGAAAATGAAAATTCTGGCAATTTGGCAACCAGTTAGAATTTGAAATCTTAACAAAATGGTTCTTACAAAAATTGATAATAGTGAGGTATATCATTTGTCCTTACTTAAGTTAAACAGTAGATCAATCAAAAATAGATAGAACAGTTTGATTTTTGTTTGTTTGTTTGTTTGCTTACCACAAAAGTTTGGTTATGGGGATCCCTTTCCTATAGCCTGAAAAAATATAAAGCAGGCCAAAATTTACCAGAATCTTAATAGCAAAATTAAAATGTATATATTGAATAAATAAAAATGAGTGCATCCTTGTAATTGAATTGAAGCATTTATGTCTTTTAAACCACGTATAATTGAAATAAACACCGAATCTCAATTCCAGTGAAGCAGTTTCCTCCAATTTTCCGGGGCACTAAGATTATCTGTGAAATGTTTGGGCTTCACCTTCCCCATGTGGTGGGATGCAAACTTGGTAAATTAATGTGGATATTAGCCTTGAAAACATTGAGTTACAAGAAACAGGGCCAAAGAGGAGGCTCTCTGTGCGTGGATCATAGAAAAGGTATAAGTAGGTTATATGAAAAAAAGTTAGCTTTCCCTATACCGAAAGACAGAGATAAAAATAGATTTCGAGAAAATAGATGTAGAAACCAGTAAGCTCCAAAATCAAAAATAGTACAAATTCTTTAGACCAAAAAAGATTTTTAAAGAGTATTGCTGTGTGTCCCCATCTTTACATTTGTCGTTTGTGCCTTTAAATGAACTAAACCTGTGCTTTAAAGTCAGTGTATGTATCTTCCTTGTGAATCACAAGATAAACTTTGTAAAATCAAAAGTGAATGCATGGAAAAAAATGGGACAGGTGATTTGAACCTACACTACAAATAAAGTCTTCCATATGGGCCATTTGATTTAAACTGAAAGAAGCAGAATGACAGAATGACATTGCCTTTACAGAGCACTAATAGCCAATACAAGCTCGTTTAGCCAGCTGCAATTTCAAAAAAATTCATGTGTCATTGACAGATACACTTAAGACTTTTACACTTAAGACATCTTAGCTTCTTGGCTCCAGAATTCCTTTTTCATGCTGGCATTTCTTCATGACAGGGTAGTATTCTGGGCAGGGCTTTTAATGGGAGCCCCCCCCTCCCATTAGAAACAGCTGCCGGGCAAACAGAGAAAAGCAGGATTCAACCTATACAAGCCTCTCCACGTGTTCCTCAGCAGAAGGCAAGTGGTAAGGGAAAGGCGACTGGCTGCGGCAGCAAAAGGCAAGTGGGGAGGGGGAAAGGCGACCGGTGGCAGCAAAAGGCAAGTGGAGGGGGGAAGGCGACTGAGGCTTCAGAGCTTCACTCACCCAGGAAGATCAGTAATGGCAAGGCCATAGCGGAAGGCAGGCAGCAATGGCTGGCCTGGCGGGCAAAAGCAGGCTGCAGGCATGTGCATCGCACAATGTTGCACATGTGCAATAGGGACTGACTAGGCAGGGAGCAGAGAAGCGGGCTGAGAGGGGCGGGGCCAGCCAGGGGGCTATTTTACCGGTTCTCCAAACTACCGGGAGCCCTAACATCCAGTTCTACAGAACCGGACAGAACCGGTAGAATCCCACCCCTGTTATTATTGCTGCAGCAGCAAACCAGCATGCACTATTTCCTAATCAGCAAGTATCCTAGTTAACAATTATTCAGTTATGTTCCAATTGGGCATA
Source organism: Naja naja (assembly GCA_009733165.1). Taxonomy (NCBI): domain Eukaryota; kingdom Metazoa; phylum Chordata; class Lepidosauria; order Squamata; family Elapidae; genus Naja; species Naja naja. The sequence continues at coordinate 73,925,670 of CM019151.1, forward strand.
TGCCAGTTTCCTGGTATCAAATCTTTATTGCACAGCATGATGATACAAGTAAATCATGCCTCAAAATAATTTAAGCAAAACATCCCCATAGAAATGAAACCTTGGGTGGATATGAAATATATCCTGATTATTCTGCCAACAAAAAGTCAGGCAGTATATAAACTATTTTCCTTTGTTTTGTTTTGTTTTTACTCTATTCTCTTAGTAGAGGAGTTGTTGAAAACATCTTTTATAAATGTTTCCAAATGTGAACTTGATTTAGATTAAATAAGACAGTCATGTTAATAAAATAATTGATTATTAAAAACATACTTGAGGTTTAACTAAGCAGTAGATCTCTTTTTCCACAGCCAGGAAGAAATTATGTTTTCAGCAGTCAGCTGGTATTCATTTAGTATATAGCAACTTTTCTTATAAAATCTAGCCTGTATCATCTTAAAATCTTTAAAACATAGTTTTATGTTTCAGGTCATTTTCTTTTTGACTTCAGCATTTGGGATTAGTTAAAATATAAAATATACTTTTAATGCAAATTACAATTCAATTTTCACACATATATAGGAAAGGTTTACATTCCTTTTTCTGATCAACCTGTGTAAAATGATGTTAATGCTATACATGGTGGAAAAATCCATCTTTACTTTGTTTAATTTGGTAAATAAAATTGATATGAAGTTCACAATCGGTGTACCCATATCAGAATAAATGAAATCTTAGATTTTTTTTTTTAAACCACATTATTGGAAAAATATTTCTCATCAGTACAATTAAGAGGCTAACTGGAGAATTAATAAACATTCCACACTTTGAATGAAGGAGTGATGGACATACTCTGCACTGCTAAACACATACAGTATAAAACTACAGACAGTCAGGCTTTCCCTGGAGATTCCACACCACCACCAGCAAAAGTGATACCCTGTGAATCTCATCCATAATTCTGGAACTCCCTTCCATTTGAATTCCAAAAACACTCAGGGCTAAAATATACTTACCCATTTAGAGAATTATGTGTATGCTATTTGTAAAATGGAGTAATATAATGATGCTGAAAAGACCGTGAACTGTATCAATTCAATCTGAAAGTGGCATTCTGAATAGTCATAAGTTCATATGCAAAATTTAATATGTAATAGATATTTTTAAACATTATTAACATCGAACAGGATTTTATTAGATTAGGATTTTATTTTAGTGTTTGAGGTAAGTTGACGATGCAATGCATCTGCATCCTTTCATCCTCAAGACTGACCGAGCCTCAAGGCTCCATGTGTAGCAACTCACTCTACTATTCATTCAAACTGTCCCACGTGGGCTTCTGTGTTGGCTGTGGAGGCCATTCATGGAGCAATCTATCATGTGAGCTGTTGAAGTATGTTGGCAGTACTCGTCTTGGTACCAAAACTGAGATGTTCCTTCACTGAGATTATAAAAGAGCTGAAACATTACTATGAACCTAGTAGTGTGAGTGCAGGTCTCCTTCTAATTCCCACTGAATCAGCTCTTTGTGTCAAAAAAAAAAAGGCAAGCTTTCAGAAAAAGCAACACGGAGTGAAGACCTGTGTGACCAAATGAGAAGGAGCAACAAATAGATCACCCGTGAAAGGAAGAAGAAGGAAGTCCTTGGGAGGATGACTCATAGGTTCCCAAATCTAATCCAACATTCATATTCAAGATTTTCTACAGTTATATAGCATGAAATTAATAATTGTGATAATCCTTATAGTCTTCTTTTAGAGACTCCTCTTGTTTGTTTTAAGAATAGTAACAATTACTTTGAAAAGATTTGGTAACTTGGGTCTTATTAGTGCATGAAGTCAGAAATTGGTTAGGGAATTTTGAATGAAATACTTAGATGTTTAATGTATTTAAGATTAAAAAATATATTGCTGACCATTGCTATTGACATCACTATAGAAGGATTAATCATATTCTCAATTCAGATGAATTTAAAGGAAAAAAACTATTTAAAATGTTATTTTAAGCACACATCTTTTTAAAATTAAAGAACTAAACTAAACCCTTTATGACGGATTGTTAGATCTCAAGAGGTGGCATTGCGCGACCAAGGGAGGTAATTTTAAATTGGGCAAAGGGAAACTTTTAAATTTTTTGCTTTGCTATCTTAAAGGGTTTGGGAAGGGGGAGCGTTGTCCATCTGGGCATGTGGATGATCAATTTTTGCCCAGAAAGGAAGGAACTCAGTCCAGCCCAACTGGGGATCGCGCTGTGGAGTGGGGGGGGCCCGTTGGACTCTGGCAGCTGGGGGGATGCGATCCCAGGCGTCGGACTTGGCAGGGGATGGAGAGGCGGGGAGTCATATCACGTGAAGGGAGCGCGCCGTCGCTATCTAAGAGCTGTGGCATGCTCTGACTCCCATGCCTCTGCCAACTCCCCCAGGGATAGGGACTCGGAGACCCTGGGCTCAGGTTGGTGTATTTTAATGCCAGGTCTGTGGTTAATAAGGCTCCCCTCCTTGGTGAATTGATCAGGGAGGAGGCTGCGGACCTGGCCTGTATCACTGAGACCTGGTTGGGGCCGGAGGGTGGAGTGCCTCTGGTCGATCTCTGCCCCCAGGTTTTCAGATTTTGCACCCCACGAGCTCAGGGGAGGGGTGGGGGTCGCTGTTGTTATTAGGAGACCCTGATTCCAAGGGAGGTCACCGTTCCACAGATAGGCAGGTGTGAAGCCCTCCTCTTGAGGTTGGGGCCTGGTGGTTGGTTGGGCCTGTTGCTTATATACCTATCCCCAACTATGTGGCGGCCCTGCCTGGGCTGCTCGATGCCCTCTCGGGAGTGGCGGTGGAGTTCCCAAGCCTTTTGGTTTTGGGTGACTTCAACCTGCCCTCCCTGGGTGGGACATCGGGATTGGCCCAGGAGTTCATGGCTTCCATGGCAGCTATGGACCTGACCCAAATAATACAGGCCCCCACACATGAGGGGGGGGGTCGTTGGCGGGGTGGGCATCGTGAATGTCCAACCCATAGCATGGTCAGATCACTATCTCCTGCGGCTGATCTTCCAACAAGTGGCCCCACACCGTTGGGATGAGGAGCCACTGAGATGGTTCCGCCCCAGGCGTCTGATGGACCCTGAAAGGTTCCAGGCGGAACTGGGGTTTTGCCGCCTCCCTTATCCACAGCTCGGCGAGGTACTGGCGGCCACTTGGCAACAGGCGCCACTGAGGCCCTCGACCAGTTGTCCCCTTGCGTCCCCTCACTGCGCCAGATCCCAGATGGCTCCTGGGTTCACAGAGGAGCTCAGGGAGATGAAGCGGCGTAGGAGGGTTAGAGAGCAGGTGGAGATCGACCCACTCCGAATCCGACCGAGCCCAGCTAAGAGCCTATATTAGGACTTACCTGGTAGCTTTGGGGGTGGCGAAGAGGTCATACCTCTCTGCTCTCATAGCGTCTGCAGACGACCGCCCAGCTGCCCTGTTTAGGGTCACCCGCTCCCTCTTACATCGGGAGACGGGGTTGGATCCTATGCAGGGTAGAGCTGAGGAATTTGGTCAGTATCTGCTGGATAAGATGCCGGATTCGGGAGGGTTAGACTCTAACTTGCAGTGGTCTGAGGAGGGAGGGACAAGAAGTCCGGCCGATATCATCTGGGCTGAGTTTGATCCTGTTTCCGAGGATGAAGTGGGAAGGATTATGCGATGCTTGAGTTCCACCACATATTTATTGGACCCGTGCCCTTCCTGGATGGTGTATGCGCCAGGAGGTCACATGCTTGCTGGCTCGGGCAGTTGTCAATGCTTCGTTAAGGAGGGCTCTTTCCCCACCGCCTTGAAAGAGGTGGTGAGACCTCCTGAAGAAGCCTGCCCTGGACCCAGCCGTATTAAACAACTTTCGTCCGGTCTCCAACCTTTTTTTAGCGAAGGTTGTTGAGAAGTGTGGTGGCTCAACAGTTTCCGCTTTTCCTGGATGAAGCGGACTATCTAGATCCCTATCAATCGGGCTTCCGGCCGGGTTCAGTACAGAGCGGCATTGGTGCACTGGTGGATGATCTCTGGAGGCGTGGGACAGAGGCTTTTCCTCTGTCCTGGTCCTATTAGATCTCTCAGCTTCGATACCATCGACCATGGTATCTTATTGCCTTGAGGGGTTGGGAGTGGGGGGCACTGTTCTGCAGTGGTTCTCCTCCTACCTCTCGGGGCATTTAATGTCGGTGTTGGGGGGGCAGAGGTCGGCCCCAGGGCTCTCACGTGTGGGGTCCGCAGGGATCGGTCCTCTCACCCCTCCTGTTCAACATCTATATGAAGCGCTGGGCGAGATCATCCGAGGTTTTGGGGTGAGGTATCATCAGTATGCTGATGATACCCAGTTATCCATCTCCACCCAAACCAAATCAGTGATGCCCTCTCTGTGATGTCCGTTGTTTGGATGCGGTGCGGATCTGGATGGGCAGGAACAGACTACAGCTCAATCGGCCAAGACTGAGTGGCTGTGCGTACAGGCATCTCGCTCCAGTGAGTATATTCCACCTTTGGCCATAGGGGGAGAGTGTTACCCCTGTGGATAGGCTGAACCTGGGGGTTCTCCTGGACTCACGGCTCAGTTTGGAGGAGCAGGTGGGAGCCGTGGCCAGGGGCCTTTGCCCAGGTTCGGCTGGTTCGCCAGCTCCGCCCTTACCTGGATCGAGATGCCCTTCCACGGTCACTCATGCACTTGTTACATCCGACTTGACTACTGCAATGCTCTCTATGTAGGACTGCCCTTGCATACCATCCGGAGGCTCCAGCTGGTGCAGAATGCGGCTGCAGGGTTGTGATGGGAGTCTCCCGATACTCCCATGTTACGCCCCTCCTGCGAGCTGCATTGGTTGCCGGTTGCCCTCGGGTGCGATTCAAGGTTTGACATTAACATTCAAAGTCCTTCATGGCATGGGTCGGGGTACTTGCGGAACGTCTCCTGCCGATATCAAATACCGGTCGCCCTGTGCGAGCACATAGGTTGGGACTCCTCGGGTTGCCGTCCGCACGACAATGTCGGCTGCGGTGACCAGGGAAGGGCCTATTCTGCATCGGCCCCGCCTTATGGAACCAGCTACCGTTGAGCTCTGGCTGGCTCCCGATCTCTCCTCTTTCGGCACGATCTAAAAACCTGGTTGTTTTACAGGCTGGGCTGGACTGATCTCCTAGGGAGAGGGTGGGTTTTAAATTCGATTTTAATTGGTTTTATACTTGTATTTTGGCTTGTTTAGTTTAATTTCTTTTTAACTAATTTATTGTTCTGTGTTTTTATCTGTGAGCCGCCGAGTCCTTTCTGGAGAGTGGCGGCATACAAGTAAACAAACGGATTTCCGGTTGGCTGTCAGAAAGGAGGGACCGCATCGGGCAGAGGACTATGGGAGCACGCGATCCTTCACTTACCGCTCGTGGGGCTAAATAGAGCTCAAAGGGGGCTTGGAGAGCTCCTGAAGGAGAGGGGTCCCTGGAAAGAAACCCCAGAGCGCGCGTCTCTGCGGCGGAATCGGGGTAACCAGAGCGAACAAAAGAGCGGCGGAAGATCGGGAGGCTAGCAATGGCCACCCTTCAATGCTGACAGCCAACTACACTAGCGGTGACCAAGCAGAACCGAAGGTACGGCTTTGCGAGACTAAGCAATATCCAGCAAGCAAAACAAGCTAAGATAATTTAGATGCCAATAATCAATTTTGGAAATATCTGAAGAAAAAAATTTATAGCTCTAATTTAAAAAGCTGACCAAGCGGCGAGAGTCGGACGAGCGGAAGAGAGAATAGAAACAAAAATTTAAACTGTTAGAAGGAGACTAAGAATAATATATATAAAACTGAACAAGTACGATATTAAAATTAAAATATACAAAATATATATACAAATTCGGATCGGAGCCGAAACAAGACATAAAGATTTCAACTTAAAGATAGCAGCAGAGTTGATTGAAAACGGATGCTGTGGATTCTTTATAAATTAACCAACTTGTTAACATGCGGAAGATTGAGACCGAAAAGAGACAACTGAATAAAATACAAAAACACTTGGACTTGGATTTTACAGATTTACACAGACCTCTTTAAGAAAACTTTTCGAAGATTGCAGCTAACAAC
>CM019151.1:73932740-73979101 GCA_009733165.1 Naja naja
TATAACAATAACTATAATCCTTTATTATAGACAAGTGTATATGTCAGGTTATTATAGATTATTTTACCTTCGGTTATTCAACATTTCAATTTACTTGATCTTTTGCCTTGGAAAAATGTTAAATGAAAACAGCTAATCAGAACATGCTATTCTGATATCAGTATAAAATATTGCTTCCTATTAAATGGTTTCTAACTTGCATTCTTGTTTTTACAACCTTATAAATGGTACACAAGGTTCTTAGGTATCTTCTATTGTTGTGTCTGAACTGGGGAATCCAGACTAAATGGAATGGAATGGAATGGAATGGAACGGAACGGAACAGAACAGAACAGAACAGAACAGAACAGAACAGAATTCTTCTCCCTCCACATCTCTTAAGTTGGAATATGAATCAAAGGTTGAAGGATACAGAAAGGCAAGCAGATCTAGGGAAAGCTCCAAACTTCCTGTCACCACTACACGTATTCCACATTGTTACTGCAGCCAGCTGCTTCACACACAACTAGTCACACTTAACTATCGGAAAGCTTTCTATCTTGCCCTAGGCAAAAATTTGCCTGCAAGCAAGAATTGGTGGAATAAAGTAGACAAAGTAATAAAAAATGAGGTAGCTAAAATGCTCTGGGACTTGAGATTTCAGCCTGACAAGCATCTGCCACCCGACACCCCAGACTTAACAATGTTGATAAGAAAGACAAAATAAATCTGGACAGTGGAAATTGCAAAACCTGAAAACAGCAAAATAGATCAGAAAAGCACAAAATACAAAAACCTGCAAAGGGAAGAACTATGGAAACACAGAGAGCAACAATAATATTGGGCACTTTGTGGGGAGGGGGCGGAGCTGATGTTGCTGTGAGACGGAGGTGATCTCAACTCCTGAGATCACCCCCGATGCCGCCGCCGCGGGACGGTCCCCCGGGACCTAAGCCGACTCATAGGGGCGGCAAGAGTTGGGGGCATTTCCTGTTGATCCCAGGGATGTCGCAAAGTTCCTGGTTGATCCAGGACAGCCCCTCTGCCTGCAGCGGGTCGAGGGCAGCCATCAAGCTGCTGAAGCCGTGACAGCTCCGGAAGAAAGGAATCGGAAGAAGTGTGTCGGTCGGTGAGAATTTTTTTCTTGTAATAGTTTGGGAACACCCTGGCAAGTTTAAATGGTTTGAAATCAAGAGTGAAATGAATTAGGCAGCGGAAGAGACTGTGTTTGAAAGTAAAGAGCTTGTTCTTCCTTCTTTTTTATGGCTTTAAAGATTTTCTTCTCTATTTTTTCTTCTTGAGAGTCTTTGAATGGCTTTTTATAATATATTTTCTTCTCTACAATTCTTGAACTTGGTTTTTCTTTTTTGGTATTCCGGGCTTTAATGTAATTTGATTATTTTGATCTGGCTACTTTTTACTTTCTGCATATAAGAAATGGCTCCTGAGGCTTTTTTTTTACTCTTCTTGCTTTGAGAGAGACAGGAAATGATACATTTTGGAAGCTACTTGGCAAGGAAGTGAAAGCTGGCAAAGAGACACAATATTGCTACTTAGAGGTCCGTTACTTTGTATAGATATATACACTTGTAAGACTTGTATTTAAAGCGCTGTGCTGAAGATTAGATTAGAAAGCACTGGAGATTACATTGGCAGGTGCTTTCGGCAAACTATTATATTTTTGTGTTTGGAGTCAGAATTAAAGAACAAAGTGACCTCAGAGAGTTTGGAAGATAAATGAGTTGGAGTCTCTTTGCAGGAAAAAAAAATAAAGGAGCTGAAAACCCTTCTTTTCAACTGGTTAAGCCTTGGATTTTATATAGAGGCAACCGAACAAAAAGTGATATTGTTTCCTGTTAAGACTCTTTATTGCCTGGAATCCAATTTTTATAATTAAAGCCCATAAAAACATATATTTTTATTTTTAAAGGATATTTTATTCATTTTCTATTTTAACTCTATTATTGGTATTTTCTTTTTTTCAATTTTTAGTCCTTATTTTTTGAGAGTCTGGTTTCTTTTTTATAGTTTTTATATCCTTTTATATATCTTTTTTCCTTTCCCTTCTTTTTGTATATTGGAAATAAGATATTTAATCATTGGATTTTTTTTCTATATACTATTCTAGTTCTCCATTTACATTTTTTCCTTTTTACTTTTTTACTCAATTTATTGATACTTTATTGATACATTACTGATTTTTTTTAACCTTCCTTTTTACTTTTTTGCTGATTAGGATTGTTTTTTGTTGCTCTATTTCCCTTTTTTTTAAAAAAATCCCCCTTTTAAATCATTTTTATACTATTAATTTTTATTTTTTCACCATTGGCTTTTTGTTCTCTGCAATTTTTGTTGGCAATTTTTGTAACAATGAGTAGAAGATCTTCAATCCCACAAGTTACAACTCCCGCATCAACAACATCATAAGAAAAGGAAAAAGAGAAAGAAGATAAAATACAGATGATATTACAAGCGGTGAGCGAGATTGGAAGAAGAACAGAGAAAATTGAGATAATTGAACAGAAGCTGGACAAGACAGATGAAAGTATAAAAGCTCTATGGCAAACAATGGAGAAATATGGTGAGAGGATTAAGAAAGTTGAGGAGCAGCAAGAACAAAGAGATGAAGAAATGAGAAGTTTTAATGCCAGACTAAATGAAGTCAAGAGTGACCATAATGAATCACTGAGAGGCGAAGTTGACAGATCAGAATTCTATCTGAGATTTCAAAATGTGGAAGAAGAGAAGGGTGAAAATCTGTTGGAGAAAATGACACAGCTACTGGGAGAATTGTTAGAAACAACGGAAGAGAAGATGAAGGATGGAATAGATGAAATATTTTGAGTCTATACAAGATATGCAACGAGGAATAAACTCCCAAGAGAAATCCATATTAGGTTCACGAAGAAGAGCATTAAATCACAAATACTGCAAGCAGCTAGAGATAAGACATTGAAGCACAATAATAAAGATATTACGGTATTGAAACAGGTACCAAGAAGAATAAGAGAGAGGAGAAGAGAATATGTGTTCTTATCCAAAGAACTGTTGAAGAGAGGAGTAAATTACAGATGGTTAATACCAGAAGGCCTTCTGTTCGTGTGGTGGGAACAAAGACATAGAATTATAAGGGCCTTGGTGGCTCAGGCTGTTAATTGCCTGCACTTAAGTTCCAGCTGCCTACAACTGCTGTAGGCTCGAATCCCACCAGGCTCAAGGTTGACTCAGCCTTCCATCCTCTCGGGGTAGGTAAATTGAGGACCCAAGATTGTTGGGGGCAATTAGCTGACCTTGTAAAAATGGCTTAGTAATAAGCAGGCATATACAATGGAATGAAGGCTATTGCTGAGCACACTGGGTTGTATCCCAAATGTAAGCCTGAGTCTCCGGAGAGGGCATATAAATGTAATTAAAAAAAAAAAATTGATACAGTGGAGAAAGCAGAATCCTTTTACGATGAATACTTTAGAGGCAAGGAGGGAAATGGAAGACAAGAGGAACTGATTGTGGAACTACCAAAGGAATGTTTAGCAACAAGTGAAGAAGAAGAACAACTTGGAGCGGTAGGTGCTTTACCCAGAGAACGAAGAGAAGTTAGAACAACTAGAGCAACAAAACCTATATACAAGACCTAAAATGGAAGGGAAAAAACTGATTTCGATGAATATAAATGGACTTAATTCGATTGCTAAAAGAAGGAAAATATTTCACAAATTAGAGAAACTAAAACTTGATATAATTTGCCTACAAGAAGTTCACATTAAAAAACAACATGAATATGTACTGAGACAAAAAAAGTTAGGAAAGTTATTTACATCATTGGCTCAATGCAAAAAGAGAGGGGTGGTCTTGTATATTAAAGATATAATTACTGCAGAATTGATTTATACAGATGAAGATGGGAGGGTTTTAATGGTGGAGATAACAGACAACAACACTAAAATGCTTTTGATAGCAATATATGCACCAAGTGAGAATCAAAAAGAATTTCATAAGAAATTATATCAAAAATTGATCGAATTAGACTATGTAAATATTTTTTTGATGGGAGATTTTAATGGGATAATTAATGATCAATTTGACTACAAATCTGAGAGAACTAAAAAGAAAATCAGAAGAAAGTTACCCAAGGCCTTTTTTCAAGTGACAGAAGAAATGAATATTAAAGATATATGGAGAGAGAGAAATACTGGAAATAAAGAATTTACTTTTTACTCAAATAGGCATGAATCATGGTCAAGAATAGATATGGTATGGGCATCTGCAGATATGCTCTCTGATATAGAGAAAATTCAAATTGAAAGTGGGACTTGGGCGGATCATAATCCACTGATAGTTGACTGGAAAGGACAGAGGAGAAGATCTAGATGGACATTAAAGATCTAGATGGACATTTGGAAGAAGAATTTAAAAAGAAAATTGAGACAGAACTTACTTTTTTTTCAAGGAAAATAGAAAAGAAGATACATCATTACAAAATCGATGGGATGCGATGAAGGCTTATATAAGAGGTATGATAATTGACTATACAAGGAAAAGAAATATTAAACAGAAAAAGACATCTAAAATATTGGAAGATGACCTTATGAAATTAGAAAAAGAATTACAAGTGTTAAGTCTGCATGAAGAGTCAGACGCGAAGAGTTCCAGCAAAGAGTTTATTCAGTGACTACAGCTCGAATGGACCCGAGTTGGCTTGGCTACGGCTGCCTCTTATAGCCTGCAGCCGTAGTTGCCAGCCAATGGGAGTGCAGGGTTTCTTCCCGCACTATTTAAACCAATACCATTTGACATTTTACAAGAACAGTTCAAATAAACCAATAACATTCAAACCTACATACATAACACCCCTCCCCACTAGGTTCAGTCCATACCAAACCCCAACCTATCTAATGTATTCCTTTAAATAGGTGGGGCTCTTACGTGTACGTTGAGACCTTCGTGGTTCAGAAGTTTTAACGTTCTCACCCAGTGAGAGGGGAAATGTGTCTGCTGACATTTCCCTGTTGGGACTTCCTGTGAAAGGAGACCCTGTTAGACTGTTAGAATCTGGTCTCTCCTCCCAACCCATCTCCATTCCAATGTCAGCACCCAAGTCAGGTAGTGATGTGCAATCTTCCACTTCTAAGGATGGATCTTGGCATTGTGACAGGGTTCGGGATGGTTCCTGTCGTAATGGCTCGCTACACATGGGGTTGATTCTTGCTTGCTGATTTTCCTCCTGTTCCTCCCCTTCCCCTAGAAGTGACATCAGGTGAGGGACCCAGAGAGACAGGGGCGATGTTCCTGAGGGAACCTGGATCTAAGTTGGTCAATGTGCCTGCTCCAGAGGAGTCCATCCTCTGTTTGTACCCTGTAAGAACGAGGGCCAGTGATGTGAGTTATTTCAGCAGGAATCCACAGAGGTTCACCTATAAGGTTCTTAGCATATACAGAATCACCCACACTGAAAGTACGAACTTTGGAAGTGGAATCCAGTGGTGCGTTGGGTGCGTAAGTGGGATGAAGGGGTCAAGGGAAGACCTAAGTTTCCTACCCATCAACAACTCTGCTGGGGATAAGTTATTTGATGGGCTAGGAGTGATGTGCTGAACACTAAGAAGTTTTTCAAGCTTCTCAGTGATGTCCCCAGGACCCAGCTGCTGAAGCTTCTCTTTGGTAAAGCGTACCATGCGTTCAGCCCGGCCATTAGCGAAGGGTGCCCAGGGGCAGTGAGGGCATGTCTGATACCCTGTTGTGCTAGAAAGGATTCAAAAATGTTAGATGTGAATTGAGGGCCATTGTCAGAGACAAGGACATCTGGTAACCCATGGGTTACAAACAATTTTCTGAGCTGCTTGATGACAGCATCAGTTGTGGTGGATGTCATGGGAATTACCTCTAGCCATTTGGAATATGCATCTACTATAACCAGAAAAGTGTGCCCTCTAGTAGGCCTGCGAAATCAATGTGGATCCTAGACCACGGGCCCCTAGGACATTCCCATTCCTGTGTGGGGGAGTGAGGTGGAGCAGGCCTGACTACCTGGCAATTGGGACAAGATGCAACCCAGTTTTCAACCATTTTGTCAATACCTGGCCACCATACATAACTCCTGGCCAATCCCTTCATCCTTACAATCCCAGGATGACCCTCATGTAACATTTCCAAAACCTCTCTTTGCAGTTTTGCAGGAATAACCACCCTGTTACCCCACAAAATACATCCTCTTAATACAGATAATTCAGTTTGCCTGGACTTAAAAGGTTGGGCAAGGTGAGGTAGATCTTGAAGAGGCCAACCTTTCTTAATCCAGCCTATAACAGGAGCCAACACAGTGTCTTTGGCAGTCTCTCTGGCAATCTCAGCAGCATGGACTGGAAGCTTAGCAACAGTCTCTAGGAAAAGGTGTGTGTTTCTGGTTCAAAGTCCACCTTGTGGCAAGGCAGTGGGCAATGACTCAGTGCATCAGCATGTCCAATGTCCTTGCCAGGCCTGTGAATCAGTTTGTATGAATAGGCTGCAAGAAATTCAGTCCACCTCAGCATTCTTGGTGACAGGATAGTAGGTGTAGGTTTGTCTCCTGCCACAATGCCTAATAAAGGTTTGTGATCTGTAACAATGGTAAATGACCTGCCATACAGATATTCATGAAATTTCTTGACAGCTGCAACAACTGCCAATGCCTCCTTGTCCAGTTGGCTATAATTCCTCTCTGCTTTGGACAAAGTGCGAGAGTAAAATGCAATAGGGGCTTCCCTTCCACTGGGAAGCCTGTGGCTCAAACCCTCCCCCACTCCAAAAGGGGATGCATCACAAGTCAGTACAACAGGCAAATTCTCAGAGAATTGTATCAATACAGCATCAGATGTGATTAGTCTCTTAATACTATTAAATGCTGATTGTTCCTTCCTCCCCCAGATCCAAACAGCCTTTTTATCAAGCAGACGATGCAAAGGTTCAGCAATGGATGCCTTTTGAGGTAGAAACATGTGATAAAAGTTAATGAGTCCAAGGAAGGCTTGCAAATCTGTTTTGCATTTAGGTTTAGGGGCTTCTTTGATTGCTTTAACCTTGGCATCAGTAGGGTGGATGCCATGCTTGTCAATCATGTAGCCCAGGAACTCAACTCTGTCTGTTTTAAGTGTGCATTTGTCTTCCTTGACCTTTAACCCCGCTTTTCTGAATCTGGTAAGGACTTCTCTGAGTCTTTCTTGAAGCTGAGTGTCATTTTCAGCAGAGATTAACACTTCATCAAAGTAAGGCACTACCCCTGGCAGTCCTTGCAGCATTCTTTCCATAAGACTTTGAAAATGCCAGGTGCCACGCTTACTCCAAATTGTAACCTTTACATTTGAAGGCACCTCTGTGAGTCACAATGGTTTGGGCCTCTGCAGTGGCATCATCAACTGTTAATTGTTGATATGCCTGGGCCAAGTCCAGTTTGGCAAATACTGTACCCCTGCCAAGGAATGGAGCAGATGATGCACAACTGGTACTGGGTATGCTCTGCTGCAGCGCATGGTTAAGTGTCCCCTTATAGTCACCACAGATTCTCACTGACCCATCAGCCTTGACTGGTGTGACTATGGGTGTTTCCCATCTGGAGTGGTCAGTAGGCTCTAAAACCCCTTGAGCAATAAGTTTATCTAATTGTGCATCAATTTTTTCCTTTAAAGCAAATGGAACCCTCCTGGGCTTTAAACGAATTGGGGGCACCTTGGGGTCTAGGCTGAAAGCAATAGGGGTCCCCATATACTTGCCCAGTCCTTCGCTGAAGACCTCTGGAAACTCAGACTTCAAGGCCTCCTCCCATTCAGAGTTGCTCACGTGATAGATGCCAGTCACCTCGATGTCTAGTGGATTGAACCACTCAAGTCCCAGCAAGCTTGGGCGATCCTTGTCCACGATGGTCAGAGGCAAACATTTGGTGTGGCCTTTAAACTGCACGTTGAAATCTCTTGCTCCAACTACTGGAATCTTGTTCCCTTGGTAGTCTTTAAGAGTCAGTGCTTGCTTCTGGAAATGTTTCTTCTGAATGTTGGGAAGTAGCCTGTGAATAGTGTCCCATGACACCATAGATAAATAAGAGCCTGAGTCCACTTCCATTTGGCAAGGCCTTCCTTCAATGAACACTTTCACGTGTACTTTTCTGCTTCTCAAGGGTGAAGAATGACCAATAGTGATTGTTTGGTGAGTTTCATTCTTCCCATTTGCTTCTGAATTGCCCCATCTTTTCAATGAAATTGTTGGGCTTAAAATCCTTTTCAGGAAATTTCTTCCTACTAGGTGGAGTTCTGGATGATTTGCAGGCTCTGGCTAGGTGACCCCTTTTCTCACAACGTAGGCAGATGGTGTCTAAGAACTTGCATTCAGTGCGGGGTGGCCCCCCCACAGCCTCTGCAATAAAATTCTTGCCTCTTTCTCCCAGGGTGTTTTCTTTTCTTCTCCATTCTGAGTCTAAAAATCCCTTCCTCCACCTCACTGCAATCTGAATCAGAGTCTATTTGTTCGCAATGGGCTGTTGTGGATTTTTCCACATCAGAATGGCTTGAGGCCTTGTTAATCTTTTTCATGGCCGCTGCTGAGGACTTGGTGGCTTCCGCTGAAACAGCTTCTTCAATGGCCTCTTTAAACGTGATCTTAGGTTTCATTAACAGTTTGCTTTGTAAGACCTTATCTTTGAGGCCTAAAACAAACCGATCACGCATGGCCTCTTCTAAGTTGGTAAAGTCACAAGCACCCCCAATGTCCCTTAAACTTGCCACGAAGTCATTAACATTCTCGCTATCCCCTTGATCCCGACAGTAAAATTCGTGTCTCTTAATGAGGCACGATACTTGTGGGGCATAATGGGCTCTTAAATGTTTCTCCAAATCAGGCCATTCCATTACCTTCAGTTCTGCAGCTCCCGCTAATGCCTTCGCCATCTTGAAGACTGCCGGACCGCAGTGCGTGAGAAAGACCGCCCTCTTTCATCTCTCGGGAATGTCGGTGAGGTCATTTCCTTCCAGGTACATCTGGAAGCGATCCACATACGATTCCCAGTCTTCCGCCGCCGGATCGAACGGGGCTGGGGGGGTGTTCAGCACAGCCATCTCACTCTTCTGCTTGTCTTTCGCATCGTCTTCTCTTCAGAGAAATCCCACCTTCGTCACCAGTGTTAACTCTTCACTCTGCATGAAGAGTCAGACGCGAAGAGTTCCGGCAAAAAGTTTATTCAGTGACTACAGCTCGAATGGACCTGAGTTGGTTTGGCTACGGCTGCCTCTTATAGCCTGCAGCCGTAGTTGCCAGCCAATGGGAGTGCAGGGTTTCTTCCCACACTATTTAAACCAATACCATTTGACATTTTACAAGAACAGTTCAAATAAACCAATAACATTCAAACCTACATACATAACAACAACAATCACCGCAAAGGAAAGATATTAAAAGGAAAATGGATATGTTTAAACATAAAATGGCTTTAATGGATAAAGAAGAAATTGCCCAAAAGATTAAAGGCGCTAAACAAAACTACTTTGAAAATGCTAATAAACCAGGAAGATGGTTAGCTTATAAAATTAGAAAGGAAAGAGAAACAAAGAAAATCAGTCAATTAATAGATGGAAAAGGGAATATACAATATGGGAATGATGAAAAAAAAAAAATTATCCGAGATTACTATGAAAAACTGTACTCTCAAAAAGATATTGCAGAAGGAAAAATTAAAGAGTACTTACAAAAGACAAGATTACCACAGATACCTAAAGATATTGAAACAATGTTAGAAGGGAACATAACCATGATGGAATTGACAGAAGCCTTGAAGAAACAAAATACAGGAAAAGCACCAGGTCCAGATGGCTTACCGGCGGAATTCTACAAGACCTTCCAGGAAGTATTAAGCATCTACCTTCTTGAAGTGATGAATGAAGTGTTATTAAAAAGAGAATACCTGAGACATG
The DNA here is from genome assembly GCA_009733165.1 of Naja naja. Taxonomy (NCBI): domain Eukaryota; kingdom Metazoa; phylum Chordata; class Lepidosauria; order Squamata; family Elapidae; genus Naja; species Naja naja. The sequence continues at coordinate 73,942,649 of CM019151.1, forward strand.
GTTGGAAGCTTATATTACCCTGATACCTAAAGAAGAAATGGACTTACAACAGGTCAAAAATTATAGATCTATTTCACTGTTGAACTCAGATTATAAAATCTTTGCTTCAATCCTGGCAGAAAGAATGAAAAGATACTTAAATGAATTTATTCATACGGATCAAAATGGATTTTTGCCAAAATGACAAATTAAGCAAAATGTGAGAATAATTTTAGATACTTTGGAGTATTACGAAGCACACCCTGAAAAAAAGATGGCACTGATGTTTTTAGATGCACAAAAAGCATTTGACAATGTGAATTGGCAATTTATGGTATTGCAAATGGCACAAATGGGCTTTGGCAAAAATTTTATACAGGCCATTGAGACCATATATAATAAGCAAACAGCAAAGATATTGGTAAATGGAGAATTGATGGAATTTATAGAGATAAGAAAAGGAACTAGACAAGGTTGTCCTCTGTCGCCTCTGCTGTTTGTTTTAACATTAGAAGTACTGAACAGAGTTATCAGAGAAGATGAAGAAATAAAAGGAATGAAAATCAAAAAAGAAGAATATAAATTACAGGCGTTTGCAGATGATTTGGTATTTATATTAGAGGACCCACTCAAATCAGCATCTAAATTGATAGAGAAAATAGAGGAATATGGAATGGTGGCAGGTTTAAAAATTAATAAAGATAAAACAAAGATCCTAACAAAGAATATGTTACAAAATGCAAGAAAGATTTAGAAGATCCACTAGAGATCCAGATTGCAAGTAAAGTTAAATATTTGGGAATATATATAACATCAAGATGCAGTACATTGAAAGAAGATAATTATATAAAATTCAAACAGCAGATAGCGGCAGATTTTGAAAGATGGGAAAACATGCAGCTATCTCTTATTGGCAGAATATCGACAGTTAAGATGAATGTATTACCCAGAATCTTATATCTATTTCAGACAATTCCAATTAGACTTGGGAAAGAGTTTTTCGAAGATTTAAATAAAATTACACTAAAATTCATATGGCAGGGCAAAAAACCAAGAATTAAATTTAAGCTATTGCAAGATGCAAGGTTTGCACTACCTAATTGGGAATTGTATTACCAAGCTGCAAGTTTGATGTGGGTAAAAGAATGGATAACGTTGAGAAATAATAGATTATTAACTTTAGAAGGTCATGATTTGTTATTAGGATGGCATGCTTTCTTATGGTATAAGGGAACTAAAAACAAGGATATTTTAGAAGACACCATGTTTGAGAAGCTTTATTTTTAAATTGGGAAAAAATTAGAAGACAACATTATATACAAATTCCATTATGGGTATCTACTATTGAAGCTTTTTCATATCCAATAATATATAAGAAGGAACAAACAATTAGATATGGAGAGATTTTAAATGAAAAGGGTGAACTCAAATCAATGCAAACATTACAAGAACAAGGCATAAAAATGAATTGGTTTTCATATTTGCAAATACAATCTAGATATGATGAGGATGTTAGGACTGAAGGTATCTATAAAAAGCAAACTGAACTAGATCAAATCTTGATGGGTACAAATGAAAAAGTGATTTAAAAACTCTATGGTCATCTACTAGAAGTTAGAATGGAAGAGGAGCAGGTTACGGAAACAATGATTGCTTGGGGGAAAATTTTGGTTATGGGATAGATTTAGAGAGATGGCAAACACTATGGGATCAGAATTATAAAATGACAATGTCAACTGCATATAAAGAAAATTTGTATAAGATGTTTTACAGGTGGCACCTATCCCCGAGAAGGATTGCAAGAATGTTCAAGGACAAATCGGATAAGTGTTGGAAATGTCATCAGATACCTGGCTCCTACTACCACATGTGGTGGACTTGCACTGATGCCAAAAGATACTGGACTAAAATCCACATGTGGTTGGAAAAAATGACACAACAACATATAGACTTGAAACCCGAGATATTCCTATTGGGAATTGTACCAGAGACACTTAACAAAGAACTGAAATATTTGATTGTCAATGTATTGACAGCTGCTAGAATTGTATTTGCAAAAAATTGGAGAAATGATAAAATACCTACACAGGAGAAAGTGATTAAGAAGATTTTGGACTGTGCTGAAATGAGTAGATTAACATTTGAAATTAGGGATCAAGAAGAAAAGCAGTTTTATAAGATATGGAATATGTTTTATCAATGGTTAGATAAAAAAGCTTGGTGATATATGGAACAATGGAGATATATAGAATTGTTGAAAGAAAATATAATATAGAGATTATAACATGATAGAGAATTAATAATAATGATTATAGCTTTTTTTTCTGTAACAGAGAGTATGCATGATGAGGAGAGGGCACTGAGATTTGTGACCGACCGACACACTTGAAATTGAGATTGGTTTATGTATTGTATGCTTGTTTGTCTTGTTTGTTTTTCTTGGAAAATAATAAAACTTTTTTTAAAAAAAAATATTGGGCACTTTGTGTGCAATTCCAAAACATCCAGAGCACTAATTGAACACTATTTTTTAAAAAAATTACATTTATATGCCACCCTTCTCCGAAGACTCAGGGCGGCTTACAATTTTTGGGATACAACCCAATGTGCTCAGCAATAGCCTTCATTCCATTGTATATGCCTGCTTATTACTAAGCGGCATTTTTACAAAGTCAGCTTATTGCCCCCAACAATCTTGGGTCCTCAATTTACCTACCCTGAGAGGATGGAAGGCTGAGTCAACCTTGAGCCTGGTGGGATTCGAGCCTGCAGTAATTGCAGACAGCTGGAACTTAAGTGCTAGGCATTTAACAGCCTGCACCACCAAGGCTCTTTACAAAATCACCATCAGCCAATTACAAAAGGCAGCCTTCCTTGAAACAGCTTACAGTCGGTGATGACTTTAATATTATTAAACAACATCTGGTTATCCCAGGTGCTTGAAAGGACTTGATAGGTGGACAAATGTCAATTCCAGTCTAAACATCTTTCTGACTGTGCAACCAACTATGATAATAATTGTGGTATTATTGTCAACACTGCTATAGACCCAGATCTAAGTAAAATTAATTCCTGGAATAAATACGATGAGAGACAGACGTTTTCTTCTTCTGAACAAATTCCAAGATGTTCTGCAAGTGACAATCAAAATGTCCATGGAGAAAAAAATTAATTCTGTTGCCCTTGGAGGCCAAGAAGATACACCATGGACGATAGAAAAATTACTCCTGTGGCTCAATACTTTTCATATTAAAAATTTCACACATGAAGAACAGTCTAAAGTCCTAGTCAGGATGCATCAGTGTTTTGCCAGAATATTGGCTAAGATCAGAATCTACCATTAAAAAATTAGCAATATATTCATACCCCTATTGTTGCCAGAAGTAAAAAATATGGAGCCAGTTCATGAGGTCCTGAAATTATGCCTGAAATTATAGATTGCATTCAAGAAAAGACAGAAATGCACACTGTATGCAGACTGACACTAAATTATACTCAGGAAAGAAAGGAGTGGGGGTTACCATTTAATTCTTGGGAAAAGAAACCTGGGATATGCCTGGTTTATTTCTAATTCAGTGCTTCCTCTGAATTATGCTAAGGATACTCTTTCTCTCTCCAACTGTGGTTGTTTGCAATGTGGGAGAGATTTCATGATGAGAGAGTTGGCCATCTACAACTTGTTTCCTGGTCCCTTGAATCATCTGTTGGTCCATAGAGTAAGAAATGATCCACACAGTGGTCAACCAGTTTCTCTTTTTAATGTACTTCTCTGCAAAATATGTGTGTGGATAATGCTTTATGTAGAAACCCTATTTCTTTTTAGAGAAGGAACATAAAAAGGCAAACATGGGATTGTCTTTGTGAAATTTGGAACAAAGAAAGGACTGAGATAGCAATCAAGGAGAGAAAAGCTATGTTTCCTTGAACAATTGTTGACTTAGAAACTGAACTCAAGTCGATGCCATTGTGTTCTCTGCTTATGAAAAATCAGATACTTTAATATCTGTAAAGAATGTCCTGTGAAAAGGGCCTTTTTTACACTGAACTAAAAAATCATTTCTAAAGTTCAAAACTGGCTTTTATTTATGTATACTTTAGGCCCACTTTACAATTTCTCATGCTAGAAGCCTAGACCATTTTGTAAGAACAGCTTAGTTTCTCTTCAGTTTTGAGTTCAACTTGCTGAATAGAACAGAAAACAGGGTTATAAAAAAGAGACAGTGAAATCTCATTTTTTGAATAATGTAGCCTTTTGTTAAGAAAAATTAAGATACATAGCTTTTAACTTTGCCTCAGCTACAATATTCCACATTATTCTTTACTTGTTACAAGCTATCATTAGAGAGTTTAGGTATTTTCTCAGATGAGAGGTAAAAATTAAGGATATTTCTGTCATATATATATATATATATATATATATATATATATATAGTCTTGTGGTCTTGTCCGTGTAAGGTACCGGGACAGACAATACCAAGACCTACATACCTTTACCCGTGAAATCTAAAACAAATATATATATATATATATATATATGAATATATATATGATATATATATATATATATATATATATATATATATATGACAGAAATATATATCTCTATCTCTATCTATCTATCTATCTATCTATCTATCTATCTATCTATCTATAGGTCTTGGTGTGGTCTTGTCCATGTAAGATTGAGAATACCAGCGTTCGATGAATCTCATCCGTCATCTTCAGGCTGGTGTCTTCAGCTTTGTTCTCCCAGAAGAAGCGAAGACACTCAGCCTGAAGATGACGGATGAGATTCGTCAAATCTCAATCTAGAACAAGACAATCCAAGACCATACTACCCATGAAAACCTACGAAAACAAATATATATATATATTCTCATGCTTGAACAAGGGGTTGGATTAGAAGATTTCCAAATGTCTCATAATTTCTAGAACTTGCTTTCTAGAATAAGATTTGTAATGACAACTGACTTTTTAATATATCAACACAGTTAACTGAAATTCAGTAAAATAAATTGGCAAATGTAACATATACTATAGCTAGCAACATATACTATAGTTATAGAAACATAACATTTGATAAACTAATTTTCCTAATTCTTAAGTAAGGGAACTCTGACACATTGCATGTTCTACTATTCTAGTGCTTGTATTTTTATATTTTGACTGTCTGTCTGTCTAGCTAGCTAGCTACAGTCTCTCTCCCTCCCTCTCTCTCTCTCTCTTTCTCTCCCCCCTTTCCTACCATTTATATCTGGAAATTTGAAATGCAAATCAGATGGGTGCATATATAAGTTCAGGAGCTGTAACTTGAGCATAGAATTATTATTATTTAGAAAAAGAAGTGAAATTGATACCTTATTCCTTCTGCATTTAATGTAGCATTTGATTTTAAAAATTAAATGCAAAAGCTTTATGAAATAAGTATTTGAATTGAAACTGCCCATAATTTCTTTTCTTCTTTAATAAAAACAGTAATTAAAAGTGGTATTATACTGCCCCATTCTGGAGAGATGGAATGAATGCATCTGTGTAATAACTTTTAATATATACTGATTAATCTATAACTTTAAAAAGAGATCAGCAGTCCAGTGGGATAATTTTCAATCTGGGACACCTACCTTTAATCATTTAATTAAAATCTATAGCAGAGACTTTTCCAACTTGGCTGCTGGGGAGAAATGGGATAAATTGCCTTAAGACATAATTGCATCATGAAGTTCTGCTGCCATTTCCAAAGGCCTTCTCAACAAGTTCTTTTTTGAGAAGTAACTTAGTAGAGAAAGGACTCAATGATACACACTTTTTTTAAAAAATTACATTTATATGCCGCCCTTCTCCGGAGACTCAGGGCGGCTTACAATTTTTGGGATGCAACCCAGTGTGCTCAGCAATAGCCTTCATTCCATTGTATATGCCTGCTTATTACTAAGCGGCATTTTTACAAAGTCAGCTTATTGCCCCCAACAATCTTGGGTCCTCAATTTACCTACCCTGAGAGGATGGAAGGCTAACAGCCTGAGCCACCAAGGCTCTTCAATGGTATAGACTCACAATGCAGAACATTTTAAGTTTAGTATGTAGCAACTCCAAACACACCATTCTGACCCTGCAAATATTTTGGATTTAACAAGTATTTTCAGACAAACAGTAAGGAAATGCAGAAGTTCAAGTTCCAAGCATCTGAAAGCCATCTGACAAGGTAAGATATAATAAGACCTCCAAGGACTTTGCTAGGCTATATAAATGGGATCCGACCAGCATAATAACTGGTTCAGGGAGCACGTGCACACTACTACCTCTGGCAACCATTTACTTTCTCCAGCTGATGAGCGGCACTCAGCTGTGCCGCGCAAAGCAGCCGAGGAGGAAAACGCAGCCACTAAAGGACAGCCTAGAGCCCGGGTGGAGAGGTGGGCCAAACAGCAGACCAAACCCTCGTCCCAGAGAACTGGTTCGGTGTCAGCTGCTCTTCGGAGCTATTGGTTCTACAGAACCGGACTGAACCAGTAGGATCCCATCCCTGATTAGGCAAATATTTTGACCTGGCATAAGGAAATATCCTGTATCCTTCGGAACAAATATTGAGAAATTGTAATTGCAGGTAATCCTCAACTTACAACAGTTAATTTAGTGACTGACCATTTTTCACAATCATGACTATTGTGGTCATTTGATTTACATTTGGATGCTTGACAACTGACTCACATTTATGACCGTTGCAGTGTCCTGGGGTCCTTCTGACAAGCAAAGTTAATTGGGAAGCCCGATTCACTTAACAACCATATTACTAATTTAAGAACTATGATGATTCACTTAACAAATGCAGTGAGAAAGGTCGTAAAATGGGGCAAAACTCAACAAATTTTTCACTTAGCAGCATACACATTGGGCTCAATTGTGGTCATAACTCAAGGACTACCTGTACAGTCTAATTTCACAAATATAACTATGTTCTATGTCCCTTTGCATTCCATTAAACTTTGCTACTCAATCATCACTGAAGTAATGCTGATTAAACTTAAAACTTCTGAGTTTTTCAAAACATTTCCCTGATATTTTATCCCTACTAAGAGTAACAAGTAGACCCAACATTTTTCTTAAATGGTATCTATAAATAAAGTTTTGGTATGCACAGTGTAAAAGATGTACAGTACCCTAGAGTGCCAGTTCTACTCTTATCTATTGCAGGAAGCACCAAAGGTGTTCCAAATTGATTTACCGCAATTTACTTTTCAGTACTTTTCAGAAAACTGCCTTGACAGATTATCCCAAAAGTTCAGCTGGTGCAAAAGCAGCAGCCCATATTCTTATACGACAGGTAGTCTACAATTAAAGCCACTCATTCAGTGATGGTTCAAATTTAAGATAGCACTGCACTGGGGGGGAGAGTCCATGCTGTTGAAGCCGTGATCATGTGCTCATGATTCTGGCATTTGACAACCACTTTGTGATCTTTCCAGCCAGCTCGCCAAAGTTAATGAAGAAGTCGGCAAGGAAGTTTGTAAGTCGCTCCCACTCACCCTCCCAGTACCTACTTGTGGCCCACTTAAAAAAAAGGTTGGTCGTAACCAGGACTTGCAACTACCCGCAGGCTTTCCCATTGACTTTGCTTGTTGGAAGCCAGCAGAAAGTCACAAGTAGCAGTCACATGAGATCCTTACTTAATGACTCACAATCCTCAATTAAAGACGGCAAAGGGATTGCCATTGCTAAATGATAACGTCATGTGAAATCCCAGGCCCAAGTGTCTGTACTGTCACCATCATGTACTATTTGAGCTACATTGGTTTTCAGTGTTCTAAGGCACTTCAAGATACTGGTTATCTATAGAGCTAAGGACCCGATAGTGAGAAATCTAAGACAAGGAAGAACTAGTCATTTTTATTCAATGTTTTTATGTTCTTTGTCAAGAAACATATTAACATTTTATGGATGAACAACAGATACTGTAATAGCAATGAAAGTTACTTTTTTATATATAAATCTGGATCTTTTAGTGGAGATAAAATTTATTCCTCCTCTTGCATACACAATAGAAATGGAATGGATTTCCATTTCTATTGGAATGGAAAAAAAAATAAAAATGAAAAAAATGTAAGACTGTTGACCATTTTTTAAAAATGCAAAAATAACACATTTTGTTTTTAAAGGAAAATTACCTTAATCTTTATCTATTGCTTCAACTTTAATGACGAACACTCCTGGGGCTCTATTTTCCCAGACTGAAGCTTCATATATAGTTTTGGTAAATGTGGGTGCTTCATCGTTTACATCAAGAACAATTACTGTCAGGTTCTGAGTGGCGGATAGGGTTGGACTGCCATTATCAAGAGCAACAACTCTCAGGTTATAATATTCTTGGTATTCACGGTCCAAAGCAAAGGCTGTTGTTAGCACTCCTAAAGGAAGATGAGAAAAGATATTAATGCTATATTATTCAGTTGCTATTCCCATAAGGTACTACTATGAGGATGCACAGCATGACAGTTCAGATACCATGCCAATCTATGGTTTGTTCTAACTAATATTCAGAAACTTATCTATTGCTAGGAGTGCAAAGAACTAGAAAATTATTGTGCATCTAATCATAACACAGGCCATGAGTACTAGAACATCAAAGAAAAGAAACTTATTAGGAACACACATCTCTACAAAATAGTTTTCTAAAACAAGTTTGGAACTTTTGCTTATGAATGTTCTGTTCTTTCAGAGGTGGTATTCAACCGGTTCACACCTATTCGGGAGAACCAGTAGCAGTTATTTGGCATGGGTTGCCGAACTGGTGGTGACCCCTGGCTGGCCACGCCCCCGACCCGGTCGCCCACTTGCCCCGATCGCTCTCCTAGCTTTCCGTTCTCCACATCCTCTTTCTCCCTGGGGGGAAAGGAAGAAAGGCATGGACGCTGCAAGTATCACTTTCCCCATGTGAGTTAAAGTGCCTGGAATAATAATAATAATAATAATAATAATAATAATAATAATAATATATTCAACTTGTATGCCGCCCTTCTCCCTAGGGACTCAGGGCGGCAAACATTAAAACACCACAAATTTACAATAAAAGCAGATTAAACATAATAAGTCGGACTATCAGTTAAAATTAAACAGTTAAAATCCCCCCTCCCAAGTCATTCCAGGCCGGCCTGTTGAAACAGCCAGGTCTTCAGGTCCCGGTGGAAGGAGCAGAGGTCAGGGGCCAAATGGAGATCCACGGGGAGCTGATTCCAAAGGGTGGGTGCTCCCACGGAGAAGAGGGAGTGTGGTCTGACAGAGTGGGTGGGGGTGAATCGAGCCTTGGAGCACTTTTGCAAGGTAGAAGAAATGCATTTTAAGCAGGTCCCTTAAAAACTTCTCCAAGGATTCCACATGGATGCTGCAAGTATCGCTTTCCACATGTGAGTTAAAGTGCCTGGAGTGAGAAGGAATGAGGTCTGACAGACATAAGTGCCACTCCCTGTTTCTACAAAGCTTTACTATCTCCCTTGATGTTCTTTTTAACTATTTGTTTGGTTGTAGAAAGGTCATTAAGAGGGATGATTTTAAAATATGCCTTGAGTATGCTGATTATGGTATATATTAATAAAATAAATGGTTTGCCTGTTTGCTTCTTGCAGTTTCCTTAACACTGTGTCAATAAATTGAGATACACTTTAAGAAAGCAGTTAAAACGTAAGAGTATTCACCTTTTTATATTCCATATGTAGCTATGAGCTATTTTCCCACAGACCTCAGACTCTATGACAAATTAAAAAGTTCTGTTTCCAGGAAATCAATAAGGATGCAAGTACTATTATCTATAGAGTAACATCAATGGATTCAACTTATTCTTTTTAACTTACCAGTAGCTTTATCTATCAAAAAGCCACGGTCTTCATTGCTTGAGAAAAGATATATTCCTTGGTCTGGATCCTGTGCTATTATGTGATGTGCTATTGAGCCTATTTTGTGTATCCTCTCTAATGTAGGAAACAGGAGATGAAACAAAGCTAGGGCTGTTATCATTGACATCTAAAATGATAATTTTTGCTGTCATTGAACATTGAATGATTAATAATTCACTGACTGATTTAACATTCATTTCATTAAGACCAATCTGTCTTGAAAATTTGAACAAGATCAGTTTGAACTTTCCATTTATTTTATAAGATCTCTCTTGTTGGGTTAGACCTACACATGCACAGCTGAAAAAATTCCACTTAGAAACCCACAAGCAGAACATTACAACAAAACACCATCAGTTCATTATTCCCATAAAATAATATTTTTATATAGGAAGTAATATACTATATAATATCATGATGGTTAGCATGGCCTTATTTTCTAATATTTCCAAGCACTTTTGTGTTTGTTAGTATAGAACCCATGATGTATAATCAATGATTTCCATCTACTGACTAATTTTGCAAATGATCCTTCGCACAGTAGCATAAGTTACTCTGCTACTTCTGTAGTAACTCAGAAATAATTCCAGAAACAATACTAATTGCATAATCAATAGACAGCCTGGATACTATGGCATTTTTCAGGGTAAGAAGGTTAGTTCAACAGAACTATCCACACTTCTTCATGAACTATTAAAAACGATCTTCTTCATCCTATACCATGTTCAGCATGACTTCCTCTGTTGTGTTTAAGTCACAAATGTTATTTCATTAGATGATACAAAATATTTTTTGTTATCAAGTCACAATTAAATATTACTACAATTAGATTATTCATACTTAAAATACAGTGTTTTTTGTGTTCAAGAGAGAACAATGCTCTTTATGTTAAACAACAGAATGTGTCAAATTTTGTCCTATTATTTGTATAGTTTCATTTGCTTGGTTGTAACAGAATGCACTGTAAGGGACAACAAAAATTCTAATGAAACACTCAAGTACTTAGTAACCATACTAACACACCCAAAGATTATTAAAGGGTCAACCTAAGAAATATATAAAAATACCTATATTTTGACTAAGTCACAATTAACTTTTCACATTCAGCAAGATTGGAGTGCAAAGAAGTTAGCAGGAATCATTCTGTAAGTTGATAATATACCATTGTGGCTTTAGAATATTATGCATTTCTTTTAAACCTTTGATAAAACCCCCAGAAGCTTCCAAATTGCCCAAATAATTGTAAATACATGTGACAGAAGAAGAAAAATTATTGTAGAAGATAGGTAGATAATAATAATATCAGCTGAATGTATTTACTTTGATCTTAAATTTAAATTAAGCCAAATTTAATTTTTGTCGAGGCTTAGTATTTCTTTCCTCAGGATTGATGAATCTTTGAGAGTATGGTCCCACCACACCAATGAAAGGCACTGAAACAAAGATGTGCATCATTATTTTTCTGCTGCTTTTAGTTATATTTTTAATTTTTCCATATGTACTGTGCAATTGTATTATTTAAAGGGATATATTTCTCTTAATGAAGGAAATATTCAAGCCAAATTCTGCAGCACCTATATTTTAAAATAAAGAAAGGATGAAGCAACAAAAAGAGATTGAAAGTATGGTGCTCTGGACAAGGTATCCATATGTCCGAAGTGTCATTCATTCTGACTCTTTTAGTTGTTTGTTTAACTGTGTCATTTCTTATTCAAAAGGACTACTTCTCAAAAAACACTGTATGATTAAGCCAATACCTCAGTATTGATGACTGTTTCCCCTTGAAGAGAAGGATCTCCCTTGTCAATTGCCGTGATTACCATTTGGTAGTTTGAATGCCAATTGTATAAAAGCATTTTGGTAGTTCTTAACTCACTGCTACAGCTGTCAATCTGAAAGTGACCTAAACTTTCTTCTGAAAGAAATACATGAGCATCAATGGCATGTTAGGAAAGTGTTATTTAGAAGAACCTTAAACAATGTTAAGTACTGAACTGAGAATTCAACTCCTGCTGCCCTGTCTATGTGATGTAGAACTCTCTCACATGACAAGCAGAACATAACCATGTTTCTCTAAATGTGCACATATTTCTCTCTGTCTTGCAGTCTTAAAGTCCTTCACTTAAATAGAAATCAACTTCCAATTCAAGGAATAAAAATTTAAACGAATATCCTTTATAAGCTTACAGAAGTCTCTGTCACTTTCAAAAAAGCAATCTAATTTCTTAGAGTGCAGTTTTAACCCCTCACACCTCCATGTTAAAGAGATAAGGATATACCCAATCAATATACAATGAAGGTCATTTACACCAATGGTGATCAATTCAAACTTATCCATATTTGGCCCCAAATTCTCCAAGATTGCACTGCCTGAAGTCAAGAAGAGCTTTTCTTCTATTTTAATAGTGTAACTTTCTATCCTTCCCTTCAAATATTATACCTGAGAATTAGGATATTTTCTGTTAAACTCTCCATATAGCATGGCAAGTTGCTCTGAGAGGGTAATGTCTACCGTGTTTCCCCGAAAATAAGACCTACCCCGAAAGTAAGACCTAGCACTATTTTCTAAACCTGCCCTAATATAAGACCTACCCCGAAAATAAGACCTAGTGTAAATCTCCAGTTCCAGGAAGACTTTTCAGGGAGCAACCGTGCACCCGCAAAACACCCCCCCCTACACACTCACACCCACTATTTGGCACCATAAATATATAAGACCTACCCCAAAAATAAGACCTAGTGTGTTTTTGGGAGCCAAAAAAAATATAAGACAGTGTCTTATTTTCGGGGAAACACGGTATATTACTAAAACTCTAATTCCTGTAACTGGCTGAAATGGTATACCACAAAGCAAAGCTTTTTGAACCAAAGTACAACCATAGTCAAATGGACTAATTTACAGAATACATCCAAAATACAGTATCCATGATGCCCACAGAATTAAAATTTGGCAAATTTTATAAATGTCATAAAACATTTCCTGTGCTGATGCTTGACTGTGTAACAGTTCAACATGGATCATTTTCTAGGCAGGTACATTCAAAATTTTCTAGTGTGGGCAGTACATTAGATGTCTGTCACTGCTGAAGACATTGAGAAATCTAGAAAGGAAATATCTCTGAAAGTATGTCCTAATGGAGCATGGCTTGCCTAGTATCTTCTAAATTGGGATTAAAAGTGAATGTTATTAGTTCCATCTACCTGCACCATGTTTTGACAATCTTCCACCTTTAGATCCTGCTCTATGTCCCAGATATTTCTTAATGATTTCCTAATTTTCAGAAGAAACTTGCAAAGGGACAACGTTGAGAAGGAGCAGAAAATCTCATTTTAGGCATGGGCCTTTTTTACAGAATACTTCTTTCTATAGAAAGTTCAAGTCATGGGAAGGTATAACAAAGATCATAGCTTCTTTGTATTTCATTCTCCTAATGGAGAATCTCTGTTGAAAAAGAACTACCCAGAGGCACACAAGTATGATGCTAAAGAAATTGAATACATTAAATTAAATAAAAAATTGCACAGAGATTATCAGCAGGGAAAATCTTGAATAAGGACTGTTATCTGCCAATAAAGTTTTTATTTGAAAAATAAAAGAAAAAATATATACAAAAAAAAGTTTTGCTTTGCAGGCTGAAGACTAAAGTGGTTTCTTGGTGAATATATATCAGAAAAGAATTTTGTAAAAATCCCACATAGTTGATACCCCCCAGGCAGCAAAGCACATTTTGCATCAACTGTGGTTTTGAACACAGTAGCTACGCTATTTTATAACATATCATAAACCCACCACAGTTTAAAGAAAAACATTGGATAGATTGTCATGGCTTACTTTGGGAAAATAAGATCCAAAACACAGATATCATCTATCCAGTTTATCACAATTAAAATAAATGTATTAATATATTAAGTCTTATAACAAACTGGATATGTGACATCTGTGTTCTGGATCTTATTCTCCCAAAGTAAGCCATAACAATTCATGAAGTCTAGATTCTCCCATTTCCTATGTAATTCCAAGAAATATGAAAGTCAGAGAAAAATAGACCAAGGAGAGAAGCAACCTAGAACTAAGGAAAAATTCTCCTGGCAGTGAGAACAATCAACCAGTGGAACAGGTTGCCTTCAGAAGTTGTGGGTGCTCCATCACTTTTTATTTTATTTTATTTATTTGTCAAGCATGTATTAGATAACAGATATAAGGATAAACATGATTATTAATACATGGAATGGGTAAGAATAAAAGGGAACATTAGGACAGGGACGGTAACTGTTATGTATGTAGGTTTGAATGTTATTGGTTTATTTGAACTGTTCTTGTAAAATGTTAAATGGTATTGGCTTAAATAATGCAGGAAGAAACCCTGCACTCCCATTGGCTGGCAACTATGGCTGCAGGCTATAAGAGGCAGCCGTAGCCCAGCCAACTCGGGTCCATTCGAGCTGTAATCACTGAATAAACTCTTCACTGAAGCTCTTCGCGTTTGACTCTTCATGCAAACTTAACAGTAACCACTTTGGTGTGCTTATGCATGCCTCTTAAAAGTCCTCTTAGGAATGAGGTGAGGTCACTGCAGGCTTTTAAGATGACACTGGACAGTCATTTGTTTGAAATGATATATGGTCTCCTGCTAAGAAGAGGGTTATTATTATTGATTATTATTTATGAAATTTATATGCCGCCCTATCTCCCTAAGGACTCAGGGTGGCTTACAATACTAAAAACAATACAATAGAAATATTAAAAAATAATTAAATCCAAAATCTCATAAATGAACTAAATTTAAAACAACCACTAAAAAGACCCTCCCCCACTCCATCAATCCAGGTAGGCTAGTTGGAACAGTCAGGTTTTTAGGCCACGGCAGAAAGAGGTTAGGGGCCACCTGGAGCTCCAGGGGCAGCTGGTTCCAAAGGGTGGGTGCCCCCACAGAGAAGGCTCTATCCCTGGGAGCCGCCAGCCGGCATTGCCTGGCTGATGGCACCCTGAGGAGGCCCCGCTGGTGGGAGCACACGGGGCATTGGGAAGCTGTTATTGGCAGCAGGGTGTCCTGCAAATACCCCGGTCCAATGCCATGAAGCGCTTTATAGGTTAACACCAGCACCTTGAATCTCACCCGGAGGGCAACCGGTAACCAGTGCAGCTCACGCAGGGAAAAAAAGGTGAAACCAGTAAAAAGTGCAGCTCACACAGGTTGCACTACATGACGTCTGAAGATGTTCTTGTTCCTGTCCCTATGGGATGGGTAATGTCTCTGTGGGATGCCCCCAGCAGGCTCAGCTACCCTGCAACCCATAGAATCCCAGTACCTCAGTAAAAAGTTTTTAAAAAGGAAGCAATGGTCACCTGAGTCCATAGCATTCCTTAAGTTACAAATGGGTAGTGCTAAATGGATGACAATGACCAGATGCAGCCGTACTATTTTTACTTCATAAATAATAATTATTACCTGAGGATAACGAATACAGCACTATTCCATTGTTTCCAGAATCAAGGTCTTTGGCAAATATACTGGCAACTAGTGTTCCTGCTGATTGCCTTTCTAAAACCTAAAAGCAAAAAATTCAGTTTAAAACAAAATGTTTCAAACAACAAGGAATTGAGATAATTTGTGTTCCACAATAAAATCATGACTTATGATTTAGAGACAATTTTCACAAATAACATTCACAAATGCCATATACTTAGTGGCAGATATTTTTCTGTTATCTATTTGCCCCTTTTCTGAATGGCTGGAGCAACATGATTATCATACTTATCAAAATATTTCTAATAGTCAAATTGATTGATTGCAGGATGCTTACTTCTAGCTCTGGCCATAGGTCAGCAGTTGTAATTTGTTGAGGTTGGTTGGGGCTCTGTATTCCAGTCCCAGCATAACTAAGCTGATATATTAAAAAAATACCTCATCTCACTGACTAGCTGAGCATATACATATAAATCCATTTATCCATTTAGAAGATATGTCGAGCTTCCGGTCAGCTGTCAAAGGGAAGAGACGTGCTAGCAGAGGCTTCTGCGGAGCACAGATCTTCATTCTCCGGTTGCAGGGGCTCTACGGAGTCCAGAAGGGGCTTGGAGGGTTCCTGAAGGAGAGGGGTCTCCCAAGGAAAGCTTCAGGTGGTGATCTGAAGCGGATTTGGGGGTGAACCAGTACGAGCGGCGGAGGAGCGGGGCGCCAGCAATGGCTTCCCCCTGATGTTGACAGCTGACCACACTAGCGGTGATCAAACAGAACAAGGTAGAGCTTTGCGAACCTAAAGAACATCCAATAAGCATACTTTATTGAAAATTATTTTGTCGCCAATAATAATAACTTTGAGCTATCTAAAGAGGACTATTAGCTCCGATTTGAACGGGTGGCTGAGCGGCGAGACCCATGGCGAGCGGAAGAATTGTAATGAAGGAGACTTAAAAGTTAAAGATTGAAGGAGAAGAAATTTAGTTAACTGACCAGTTATATATGACTGCAGGCTGTCGGAAGAAAAGCTTTGACACTCTGGGCTGGATTTAAATCGATCTATTTGTGAAGCTAAGACTTGCTCTCCCCCTTGCCGAATTTAAGGATAGCAGCGGAGTTGGCTAAAACTGACGCTGTGAACTCTTTAATCGACGATCCGGCACAAAAGTGAAACGAAGTGATTTAAGTAAAATAAGACCTAAAGAGAGCGAACTTTAAAATCCCTCAAGAAAATTGATTATATTTGATTTTACGTCTTGAAGTCTTTTTAAAACCGGCTCAACTAAGAGAACTGTCGAGTCATAGTGAAACTTCAAGTCATACAGGAAACTTTCTATAATAGCAGATCCGGAAGACAATTACCTACAGGAAGGAGGAAAGTGGAGAAAGTTACACAGATCTGCATAAGTCACGCTAGAGCACCAAGATCTGGACTGAACAGCGGATTGAAAAGTGATACATTATATCTTTTCTCTGCTCTATTCTCCTCTCTTAGACTTCACTCTATTAAGTTGGATACTTCTTTTCTCCCCCCTTTTTCTTTCGATCCTCCTTCACTTTCTCCCCCCCCTCGTTGTTTCTTCCTTCTTTCCCTTTTTTTTTTTATTTCTTCTTTCTGCTCCTTTTTTTGTAATTAGATTTTTACCTATTTAAAGCACCAGAATACGAAAATATTCGAATTTATAATTGATAAGACAATTAACTTAAAATAATATTAGAATAATTACTTATTGAGTGGAAGAATTTAACGGATTTTACCATTAATAACTATACTTGTTGACATAAGGACATTGTGGGGATCTGATTAGTTATAGAAGGCTTTTTAGTTGTAACCTTCATCTTAGACAACTTGTAGAAAGGGGAGGAAATCGGGAACGGAACTATTTGGTTTAAAGGCATAGGGGGCGTTAAGTTTCATTTCCTGGTGTGGGGAAAATTGTGAGTAAATTTGAAAAAATGTCGAATGTTCAAAAACCGGGTGCAATCAGGAAACCACCCACCCAATCAGTGACCACTACAACTGTGTTGAGCCCATCTGCGCAAAGGGTACTTGATGAGATGCTACCCAAAGAACGCCCCAATCCCCCGAAAGACTTACAAGCACTGATGTTAGAAATGCAAGACATGATGATTAAAATCATGAGGATATGAAAAAAGAGATAGGGTCGGTGAGAACGGTTTGAAGGAAAAAATCCAAAAAATAGATGAGAAATTTGAGTTATTTCAACATGAGATGAAAAAGAATCAGGAAAAATAATAGAAATTGAAACGAAGGTAAACATGGAGGAGAAGAGGGTGGATGAAATAACTGACAAATTAGAAAGGAAAACAAGGAATTAGAATTGGCGATAATACATCTCGAGGCAGAAAAAGCGGCCCATTATGTGAGATTGCAAAACGTAAAAGACAAAGGTGAAAACTTATGGGTGGTGATCTCTAACATATTTGCTGATTTATTGGAAATGGAAAAGGAAGAGTTGATAAAGGACATGGACGAACTGTATAGGGTGCAAACCAATTATGCTAGACGACTTAACTTACCGAGAGAGGTCCACGTAAAACTTGTAAGAAAATCACTTAGAGATGAAATTCTGCATAGAGCCAGAGATAACACCGTAAATGCACGGTAAGCAGATCATAATACTCAAACAGACCCCTAAAAGAATAAGGGACTTAAGAAGACCCTATCAATTTTAACGACCAAACTTATAAACGAGGCATTAATTTTAGATGGCTAGTCCCAGAAGGTGTAATGTTGACTTGGGCAGACAAGAAATATAAATTAGACACGATACAGAAAGCAGAGATGTTTTTGATCAACAAATGAACAGAGAACGAGAAGTGGAGGATCGAGAATTAAGGAGGAGAGGAAAGGAAACCCCAGATATAAATAAAAGGTGAATATAATAGAAACTAAAGATGCGACAATGGGAGAAGAGGCACAGAAGAACCCAAAGATGTTAGAGTCACTAGAAGTACCAAGTATAGAATTCAATAAAGCGTAAGCGTATGTGATTGCTTATCCTGGAATATCAATGGTTTAAACTCCCCAATAAAACGAAAAAGCTTTTAAATACCTACAATTACAAAAAGTTGACATTATTGCTTTACAAGAGACTCACATTTCAAAAACAGAAACACCTATTAGAAAATAAAAATTGGGAAATTTGTTCTCATCTCTAGACCAAAAGAAAAAGAGAGGAGTGGCACTTTATATAAATGAAAAGATCCCAGCTTCATTAATATACTCGGACAAAGAAGGTAGGATTTTAATGGTAGAGATTGAAATAAGAGATAAAAAGCTTATTAGTGGTAATTTATGCACCAAATGGCCCCAGGAATCCTTCTTTCAAAAATTACATAATAAGCTTAAAGAATTGCAGTACCAGGAGTTATCTATCATAGGAGACTTTAATGCGGTCATGGATAAATTATTAGATTATAAGGGAAATAATATCAATTTGGAAAAGAAGAAAAAGCTACCCAAAACATTTTTAGACCTTATTAAAGAGTTCAACATTAATGATGTCTGGAGAGAAAGGAATTTAGATAAAAACAATTTACTTACTACTCCAATGCCATATGTCCTGGTCAAGATTGGATATGATGTGGATGACAAAAGATTAAACTCAGAAATTGCAGACATAATAATTGAACCAAATGCATTAGCAGATCACAGTATGATCAGGCTAAGGTGGGAAGGAAGCAACAACCAAGAAATTGGATGCTCCAGAGGTCCATTTTAAAAGAGAATCATTTAATAAGTTATTGACAAGCGAGTTAGAACTTTTCTTTCGAGAAAATAATCCTCAAGACACTTACAGAATAACTGGGACACAGCAAAAGCTGTAATGAGGGGGGTGTCTATTAAATATATGGCCAAAAAGAGCAAGGAGAAAAAACAGCAGAGAGAAAAATTACAACAAGAGTATAAGGAATGGGTTGACAAATTGCAAGTTACACCACAAGATAAACAAATCAAATTACAATTAGATTTGGTTAATCATAAAATAAATTTACTTGATAAAGATGAACTTGCCCAGAAATTAAAGAAAACGAAACAATATCAATTCGAGAGCATAAACAAACCAGGGCTGGTTAGCCTCTAGACTTAAGAAACAACATGAAAAGAGGTGGGTTACTAAACTAAGAAATGAACAAGGGAACCTATGCTTTAAGGAGGATGAAAAAAAGTCTATTATCCAAAAATATTATAGTGACCTGTATACAGAAACTAATCATATAGCAGAGAACCAGATCCAAAACTACCTGGAGAAAATTGACTTTATAGAAATTTTAGATGAGGATAAAAATTTTAAATCAAAACATAACCCTCCAAAAGTATATGGGGCTATCATAAAGCAGAAAACTGAAAAAGCCCCAGGACCAGATGGCCTACCCGCAGAAATTTATAAATCACAACAAGAAATTTTAGGGAAAGAATTGTTGAAGATCTTTAATGAAGTTCTCGACAAGGCGAAATGCCCCAATCTTGGCAAGAGGCTAGAATATCTATCATTCCAAAAGCAGGGGCTGATCTGGCAGAACCAGGCAACTATAGACCAATCTCCCTCCTTAATGTGGATTATAAAATTTTTATGACCATTATAGCTGAAAGATTTAAAAGAATACTTAATAAGTTTATCTCTGCAGATCAAAACGGTTTCCTCCCACAAAGACACCTTAGAAATAATATTAGGGTAACATTAGACACATTAGAGTACTATGAAGAACACAGTGCTGATCAAGTTAGCTATTATTTCTAGATGCCCAAAAGGCATTTGATAATGTGAAATGGGAGTTTATTTTACAACAAATAAAATTTCTAAATTTAGGACCCAAATTTATAAATGTTATTACATCTATTTATCAAAAACAAGAAGCCCAAATTCTAATAAATGGGGACTGGAGAAGATTTTCAATACAGAAAGGAACTAGACAAGGATGCCCATTGTCCCTCTGCTGTTCATCATGACCTTGGAGGCCTTAATCAGGACGGTCCAACAGGAAAGCGACATAAAAGGATTAAAAATTAAGAAGGAAGAGTTTAAACTGCAAGCATTTGCTGATGATCTGCTCTTTATTCTGGAAGAACCACAAACCTCAGGACTCATATTGTTAAAGAAACTGGAAGAATTTGGTCTGGTAGCGGGACTTAAAATTAATAAAAATAAAACTAAAATGATCACGAAAAATATGACAGATAAACAAAAAGAATCACTGGCCACTATAATGGATATTGAAATTGTGGAAAAAATAAAGTATCTAGGAATTACTATATCATCCAGATTTAGCTCCCTTAAGAAAGATAATTATGACCCCCTTATTAAGCGAATATCGGAGGATTTAATAAAATGGAACAATCTAAATCTATCCTTTATGGGCAGGATAGCCACGGTAAAATGAATATTTTACCTAAATTACTATTCCTTTTTCAAAATGCTCCTATAATACTCAACAGAACCTTTTTTGACAGGCTGAACAAGATAATATCAAGTTTTATTTGGCAAAAGAAAAACCGAGGATAAAATTAAAATTACTACAAGATGCCACAGAGAGGTGGATTGGGCTTGCCAAATTGGGAACTGTACCATAGTGCTGCAATAATGGCGTGGTTAAAAGATTGGATTAACCATACCAACTCGAGTATTAACATTAGAGGGACACAATCTTCAGTCAGGTTGGCATGCTTTTCTTGGACAAGATAATATGAAAGGATATAGTTATGTGCAAAAACATAAACTTAGACAGACACTTTTACATACCTGGTTTAAGATTAAGAAACAAATGTACATCCAAACCCCAATTTGGCTATCAACATTAGAAGCTTTGATGCACCCACATTTATTAAGCGACAAAATTATAACTTATGAAGAGCTCTTAGGCGTAAAGGGTGATTTACTAACTAGACAACAATTGACTGATAAAGGAATAGATTTGGAATGGTGGGCCTATCTGCAACTCCAATCTAAATATGCAAAGGATAAGAGGGAATTGGGTATCAGTACAACAAGGACTGATTTGGACAAAATCTTGCTAGGGCAGGAGAAAAAGATGATCAAAAAATTTATTATGTATTATTAGAGGCTAAAATGGAAGAAGAAATTGTGAAAGAAACAATGGTACTATGGATGAGAGACTTTGGTTATAACATAAATTTGGATGATTGGCAATATTTGGATTAGAAATAAAAAATAACCCTAGCAACCCCGTACAAAGAAAACCTCTATAAATTATTTTATAGGTGGCATATGACACCAATAAGACTAGCTAAAATTAATAATAAACTCTCACCTATCTGTTGGAAATGCAACAAGGAAAAAGGCACTTATTACCATATGTGGTGGCGTTGCAGAAAGGCCCAGGAATTTTGGAAACAAGTTCATAAATGGCTACAGGAAATGTGCAAGGAGGAGATACAATTTACCCCAGAATTCTTTCTACTGAATTACAAAAGAACATATCCGAAAGACATTTTCTATTTAATGATACATATTATCACTGCAGCAAGGATGGCTTTTGCACAGAACTGGAAAAATAGTGAAACTCCAACTGAAGCAGAAACACTAAGAAAAATTATTACGTGCAGAGATGGACAAATTGACTATGGAATTAAAAACAAGGAAGAAATGGACTATTATAAAATATGGAACAATTTTTATGGATGGCTGGATAGAAGAAAGATCCAATAACTTATCTTAAATTGGATCTGATCTACATTGGACAATAAGTGAGATGAACTTAGCAATACCTGTTCAATTTAATGTATGATTTGTGCGTGTGTGCTTATATGTCGTTTAAGTTTATGTTTGTTTATGTGTGATTATATATAATAAAAAAAAAAAGAAGATATGTCATAGCATTGTCATAGCATCTACTTTCATATTTGGCCAATTATGATTCCAAAAAGATAATCTGAATTATATTTTATTAATATTTGAAATTGGGAACATTATCTGACAAAGGTAATGACAAACCAGTTCCATATGGTTGCCGCAAGAAGTTCATGTCAATCATCAGGCTCTCAGATCTAATTCTTTCACATTTTGTAACAGGATGTCCAAATTCTAATTCAAATGTTTGACCACAAGATGGTGACCAAACCAATTTTTCTTCATACATATTTTTTTAACTTGCTTGTAATGCAAATTGAACATGCACTGGGTAGAATTCACATTCAAATTTAAATTTAACATCCTCCATATTCCGTCCCACTGTAAAAAAATGTTTAAAATGTCCCCAAAGCCCTTTTTCAAACCTGCACAATAACAAACTTCACATATTTTGCAAACCTTGAAATGTAGCAGATCCTGGGAGAAGCATGGATGATTGTCATTGAGATCCATAACTGAGATATAGACAGATATGGTAGCATTATGTTGAGGGACCCCATGGTCTGTTACCAGAGCAATCAAATGGTGCTGAACTTGCTGCTCATAGTCTAATGCCACCCAGTTTATAATTTTCCCTGGTGAAAAGGAACAAAGAAAAGAAAGAGTATTGTGGGATGCATTCTGATAGTCTTAGTAAGTAGCACAAGGTACCATTTGCAGCTTCTGTCGCTTGATCCATTACCCAGAGATTACCAAGAATGGTCATTCAGCATTACTTGTGTATCTACTGTCATTATGGCTTGGGTCCGAGGTACTTGCAGGAGCGCCTCCTACCGGCATCGAGGCCCAATCACCTGGTACGATCCCATAGGCAAGTCCTCCTGGGGGTGCCGTCGGCCAGGCAATGTCGGTTGGCGGTCCCCCAGGGGAGGGCCTTCTCTGTGGGGGCGCCCACCCTTTGGAACCAACTACCCCTGGAGCTACGCCTGGCCCCTGACCTGCGCTCCTTCCACCGTGATCTAAAGACCTGGCTGTTTTCACAGGCCGGCCTGGATTGAGTGGGGTTGGGGTTTTTAATTTTGGGATATTTTAATATTTTAGAATTATTTGGATTGGGCAAATTTGGAATAAGTTTTATATTGCGTATATGTTTTTGTGTAAGCCACTTGAGTCCCCGGAGATGGAAGTGACATATAAATCAAATATAAATAAATAAATAAATAAATAAATAAATAAATAAATAATGCAGTAAGTGACTTGAACTTCACACAAAAGTTAGTGTCAAAGCCAGATGCTATCAGCCAGAAGTAATCGGATTGTTAGGGTTCCAAGTAATATACCCATAGCAAACAACTCCAAGGCTGGTAGATTACCTCAAAGAATAGTTTTACTTGGATATATCATATTGGCACAGGCTGGTGAAAACCAACTCTGGTTTTCACCTAATTAAAAGTAAAAGTCTTCTCCCTCCCCTAAACAGTCAGTCAAATGCTCCAATCAAGGTGTTATCCAGTTGCCTGGTTGCCTCCTTCCCTCTCTGACCACCTGTGGAATGTCCTTGGTTCCCAGGAGAAAATATTTTGTTTTGGCTACAAAGCCCAACTATCTCTATTCCACCCTCCCCCTCACCCAGCTCCAGTGTGGCAACACTGAAGCCTAAAAATGGCCTTGCTCAGGTCAGCTTCAGGATTGACAGATTTATTCATTTATTCATTCATTCATTCATTCATTCATTCATTCATTCATTTGGTCTTATATGCCGCCCTATCTCCCTAGGGACTCAGGGCGGCTCACATCATAAAAATATACAATAACAAATTTTAAAAGTTAAAAATTATTAAACCAATACGACCAAATAAATTATCTAAAACCAGAACAAACATTTAACTAACCCCACTTTAGTCCAGGCCGGCTTGTTCAAATAACCAAGTCTTTAGGCCGTGGCGGAAGGAACGGAGGTCGGGGGCCAAACGGAGCTCCAGTGGAAGCTGGTTCCACAAGGTGGGTGCACCCACAGAGAAGGCCCTACCCCTAGGGACCGCCAGCCGACACTGTTATAATATTCTGATTCAGCAAAACAAAAGGGACGAGGTTATTTTAGTTGTTAAATAAACTCGCTAAACTCTTTTTATATTAGGGATTCTCAGTACAAATGCTTTTGAGAGACTAATAAGCATTTCTTCACTTTGTGCAGAGCCTTGCAACAACTTAATGTGAGTTATCTGGGAACTTTTAAAAATGAATTGCATCATAATATAATAATACAGCAGTGGTTATACTCTGTGATTTCCAAATTATTTCTTTATATCACTACCAGCCATGCTGCTTTATTCATTTTTTCAATTGATAAAAAGGACAGGTTTTGTGGAATGTATTATTTACATATAGATGAATCTTAGAAAACAACTGTTTTGGCAATTAAGCTGGCAAGTTATGTGTAATTTCCATTCCATATTCTTGATAAAATTTATCATCATACCTTTTCTTGAATTTTATTCTGTATCAGCTCTCTCATTCTCTTTAAACATATACATTATTTACATCTGTGACATGCTATTATTAAGTATTTCGTACAAATATTTCTAAAGCCATGATAGTCAATTTTCTATCAAAAGGGGCAATGAAGTTTGAATTAACCTAAATTCTCCAAATGGAAGAAAAAGACAGCTGTCAAGAGGAAGAAAAAGGGCAAATATGTCAGCAAGAATGGAAATAGGCAATTGTGTATTTTTAAAGCAGTAGGGCAGCCCTGAGAAATCAGGGCAGCAGAATGCAGAGAAAACTCAGATTAACGGGTGGGCTTGTAAATCGTATAAATTGATGGCACACACTGAGAGAATCTGACTGATTTTAGTCCTAGAAGTTCATTCCTCAAATCAGTAGAATATGTGTAATAAGCACAGACTATTATTCATCATTTGTGCTGATGTCTTATATTTTTTAACTTTATGTTTGGGAGTATCAAAAACATTCTTTTTTTATTGCTGCATGTAAAGAAGATTACATGTCATTGTATTTCTTAGTGGTTTTTTTCCTTTGCACCTATAATACCCAGTTTTACTAAATGCTGAGATGCAGTTTATTAACTGGCAAATACATTAAATCATTAAATAAATTCAATGAATTCATATATTACTAGAAAATTAACATGTTCCACCTGAATATAGGGTTTGTAAAATGTATTACCCGTATTGGAATTGATCCTGAAATAATTTTCATTTGATAAGATGAAGTAGGAGAGCTGCCCATTTCTTCCGGAGTCCTTGTCAGTTGCTTTAATTGTGCCAATCACACCTTGGGGCAATACGCTTTCCGCAACTTCAATAAAATAGACATTGTGAACGAACACAGGTGAGTTATCATTTTCATCAATTACACTGATTATTATTAATGTGCTTGCATTTTGTACTGACTTATCCATTGAGCTAGTAACAAAAGCTCTAAAACTATGAGTTTGCAAATGTTCATAGTCTAAAGGATTACATAAGTAAACCACACCTGTTTCTGGATCAATTTTGAAAGAAACAGAATCTATGTTATGTTCCAAAGAGTATGTAAGAGTAGCAGAAATAGGATTTGGCTTCCAGGCTCTTATTTGCAGGATTCTGGCACCTAGACAGGATCTCTCACTAACTTCCACTTGGTATAACAACTTTTCAAAAGTCAACACAGGACTTCTCTTTGGTTTGTCAATTAGCACTCCCAAAATCAACACAGAGCTCAGGGAAGGATTTCCATGATCTTCTGCTCTTATGTGGACCACTACATGGTCATGCTGCTTATGACCACTCAGATCTCTAACAAGGTAAAGAATCCCAAGAGCTGGATCAATAGTAAAAATGCTTGACTGAATGCTTACAATAGCATAATGGATGAGCCCATTGAGCCCACTTGTCTTTATCTTCTGCATGAGCAATATAAAGAGCCGTTCCAGGAAGCGTGCTTTGAGATACGTGTATTTGATCATATTGTATCATAAATACTGGATGGTTATCACTGATATCAATCAGAGTTATGTTGACCTGGGCACTGCTGAAGATGGAAGAGCTTCCCAATTGTGACTGCACGATAAGAAGTATATGATCTTGTGTTTCGTAGTCAAGTTGTTTTTGATTCCACTTTGAGAATCAATAGTAAAAATTCCATGGGAATTGCCAAAGGAAATTCTATAAGAAACTGTATCCAGGGAATCTGTAAAAAAGGAATCAAACGGAGAAGTTTAATAGTGTAGAGGTTTCATTTAATGAAAATGCATTCCAGTTTGCTTGAAAATCCACGCTACAATATTAAATGAACTTAATACTTTAATCCTGCTTTTAGATACTTCCTATTTCTTTCTCTTGTTTTTGCTTTCACTGAATCTAAAGCATGCAGAAAAATAGAGTTAAAACAAGATTCTATGGATATTTGTAAGACCTATATTTCTACCCCTTTAGATCATAAAATTGAATATGTACACATACACACAGAGACACAGACAAGCAGTGGGAATGGCGCATTCTCCAATCTGGCCAAGGTGAATGACGAGCGAACGGAGGCCCGGCGTATTCCCTGACCCAGCTGAGGTGAATGGCGAGCGGGTGGAGGCTCCGGGGCAAGGCCGGAGCTGGGGAATGGCACATTCTCTGACCTGGCCGAAGCGAATGGCGAGCGGGCAGCATGCACTGCTTACCTTTGGTGAGCAGTGGAGATGAGGCGTGGAGGAAAATCACAGAGATTAGCTGAGCCACGTGGCAAAGACAAGATATATAGGGTGGGGCGGGCTGGGCCAACCAGTGGTGCGATTGGTTCTATGAGAGCGTACTTCACGCAGCACAGCACTTGAAGACTGCCCTCGGTGTCAACGCTAGTGAGGTGAGCTGTTTTTTTAGTTCAGCTGAGGCGCGGCAATCTGCTCTGCTACACAGATCAGCTGAGCTTAAAAAAAGGGAATTTAGGACAGGAAAGGGTGAAGGTGGGGCAAGTAGGCGGGGCCAGCCAGAGGTGGTATTTGCCGGTTCTGAGAAATATTCAAAATTTGCACTACGCTCGAACCGGTCCGAACCGGCTGAACACCATCTGTGTTTCAAAGTCTTACAATTGTTTTAATAGGCCTTTAACATTATTTAGATGATTTACTTTATTTAGATTATTTAATGGGACTTCTCAAGGAAACATTCCATGAAAACATATATTCAGAAAAATCATTATGGAATTCTGTTATTAATATGCATTTATTTATTTAATATATATAACCACCCAGCTCAGGAGGTGGTGGTACCGATTCCAAGCCTGACATTAATTTTTTGCATTTCTGCATATCTAACATACTAAAAAAAATTGCCTCCTGTATTTATAACCTGTAAACAATCATCAGAGTTTTGGAATGTGTTGGAATGGATCTCAAGCATACTTACTCAAAGCCTTTCTTGCTTTCACCTTTCTAACAGAACTTCCTTCAGGGGCATCTTCAGTGATGGAAAAGCTGTACGATGAGCACTCAAAGACAGCAGGAGCCACTGTGGTTTGAAAGATCCTCACAGTTACATCCGCATCAACATCAGACCAAAGACCCCCACCATCCTGAGCAGAAATAGTCAGCAGCACACTGGAACCATCCGTGTTAGTCAGGGCTGGTATCAAATAAACAATTCATGGGGTGGGGGAGATGAAATAATGAACAGATATATGTATTGTAGAACATTTAAATGTAAAAGTTTTGCTAAAACTAAGCAGGGATGTCAAACTCAATTTCATTGAGGGCCACATCAGGGTTGTGTTGAACCTCAGGGGGCCAGGGTGGGCATGGTGTCACTCATGTCGGGGGGGCGCCTGTGATGGCCCAAGTACTCTACCAGCAAAAATGGGCTCCTGAGCTCCATTTTCAGCTGTAACTGCCTCCTACAACACCCTGCCAGCGAAAATGGAGCTCAGGGAGGGGGTCGTACATAGCCCTTGTGAGCTCCATTTTTGGTTGGAAAGGCCTCCTGCAACCCTCTGCCAGCAAAAATGGAACTTGGAGGAGCCGCATGCGGCCCTCACGAGCTGTTTTCTCTAGCAAAAGCACCTTGGGCCAATCCTTTGCAGCCCCATGGGCCAGATCTAAGCACCCTGAGGGCCAGATCTGGCCCACTGGTCTTGAGTTTGACAACCTGTTCTAAAGGATCTGAATCTGTTATTTACTACATACTAATGAAGTGGATATTGCAATGTATTATTTTTGTATGAAGTTTAAGTAGGACAAATCTACACATGTCTTAAAAAATGAATGACACTTGCAAAGGGACTGTAAGCACTCCTGAGTTATACTTAGTGGTAGACAGTATGCTCTTCCATATGATAGGGACTATGTCAAATAGGGCCCAGGAGTTTATGGCTTCACTGAATTTATCCTCTATGGACCTAAACCATACAGATAAACACATTTTAGCCGTGTTTATACCTTGGAGTAATTGCCTCTTTCTATTGGACAAACTGGGTGGTGCCAAGATCCTCCAGTACAGCTCAGCAGAAATGATCCCTGTAGTACCAGTTGAGAAAGCTCAAATCTGATTTGAGTATGTTTGGGTCTATTTCAAAGAAGAGCATTCTCATATTTTTGTTTCTTACTGCATCAGCAGATTGTTACGTTTGTCATTCAGCTGTCCTGTTTAGGATGGCCAGTTACCTCCTAACTGCAACACTCCCACCTGTCTGTACTTACAGTTTGCACAATGTTTTGTCAGCAAAATCACTCACATTTAATGAGACTTCACTGGCTGGGCTGGACCTAGGGTAATGGTTAAGGCACTTTCTTGCTATATTATCTGGGATTTACCCTAGCCTATGTCCTCTGATCAAATAGATAGGACTTTTATTGGATGTTCCTTTAAGGGGTGGAGGGGCAGAGCTTCGAACTTTAATCCCTGAATTGGTCTCTAACAAAGTTTCATTTTCCTAGTATAACAAATTTCCTAAACTTGTTTTTGCTGGGGTCAATGTAGCTTGCTACAAATGGTAATCACTTTCTTAAATAATACCCAAGAATTAAAAGGGTCCCAGATTTCAAGGCAGCTACTTCTGTGAAGTTAAAATCACATTGAATCTTTTTATGCTCTTTAGACTGCATCAAGTGATTGAAATCCAGTTGATATAAAGTTAAGTCCTAAAAATTACTCATTCAGAAGGATATTTTGTTTACCCTAATACTGTATATTTTTTAAAAAAGCATTTTCTTATTTGGCCTATTTCAAAAATGTTATCTAAGAAGTTTTTTATAGTTGTATCTCCCTTTTATTCTAAGATAAATAATTCAACAAAGAGTATGTTTGAATTTCTAGGAATTTCCTATCCAGGCCTATGCCTATTCTGCTTCAGTAAAATTCTCTATCAAATGCTCCAGCAGTATAAATAATTGTATCAGTAATTTGAAAACAAACAAATAAATCATTTTTAAGTGTCAATCCAAAATCAAATGTTCCAAGAACTTTTTTTTTAAGTTCAAGTTCCCACAATAACATGCAATCATAATTATGTTGCATTACATATGATTCCTATCATACCTGTAGATGGGCTCACTTTGAAAAGAGAAGAAAAGTATCCTGGAATCAGTTTATACGTCACGGCTCCATATATCCCAGAATCTTTATCTGTAGCAAGAAGTTTAGATATTTCTGTTCCTGCCTATGTATGACTGCTGATGTTTATCACATAAGTTACAGGATTGAAGATAGGAAGATTGTCATTTATAGCTTCAATTACTATGTGAACAAAAGCTTGGGCACTTAGTCCACCCTGTAAAATCCAAAATCAAAACAACTTGTAAGCCAATATCAACTATAACAAACAAACACCTTTCAAATTGCTAAAGGTCAGTTAATCTATCTTGAAAGACCTCTGGATAGCAATGTATGACAGCTATGAGAAAATAACATACTTGCTTACTTTAAAATGCTTTAAAACAAAAAGCTCATCATAGTCAACATCAATACTGGTGGCACTTCTACAACACAGCTTCAGAAAATGGAACCACAAGTTTAGAGGCAGGAATAACTTGATCCAGTGATTTAAATCATGGTACAGAAAAGATAGAAAATAGTTCTCTTCTATAGGAAACTTTGAGCTTTCCTTCATAGCATTGTTTCTATTTCCCAATTCCTCTAACCCATTCTGAATCCATTTGCACAATTATATACACTTCTGCACACCTCAGAATGCAAATAAAATGAAGGGAAACTAGGTCCTGATCAGAGTTCACTTCTAACTGGCTAGTTAAAGACTGCAAATCACATCATCCAAGGAGCAACTTCTGAGCTACCAGGAACCTGGTACAACATAGTCAATGAAAAAAGAAATGAATTGGTAGCATTCCCTCCACCCATTCACCAAACTCTTATTATTTCTAGGAAACCCAGTACTTTCTGGACCAATTTTTATGTTTTCTATTCTACGTAAGTATGGGGTTATTTTAGCAAATTCTATCATCTCTATTACAGGTATAGCTAAATCTTTCAATCTTTTTCCATACAATGTTTTGCTGCAGTTATTATATATAAAAACGAAGTTTGATTATTTTTTCCAACTGCCTATCCATAAGTCCCAAGAAGAATAGTTCTAGTTTCAGTTCTGTATTAATCTTTAAAATCTTCTGAATCAGCCAAAACCTTTGATCCATTTTGTGTGTGTCCCAAGCAATGACCATGATCAGAAATTCGAATCACAATTACTGTCATAACTTGAGGATTATCTGTATCTATCTCTTATCTAGAATATTTTATTTTATTATGAATTTTTCTTCCTTTCTTAATTTGCAGGTTGCTTTATTAGTGTGATGGACAACTCGGCAATTATTTTCTTTCAGCATTTCAATATTTAAAATTAAAAGGAAAGCTCTGTGTTCCCTTATGTTCTTTCTGCTCTTTGTTTATGAGTTCATTAATCTCAAATGCTCTTTATTCCTGCCTTTTTTCCTAGGAAAATATATGAGGCCATATATTTATCATAAATAAACCTTTCAGTTAAAGTTACAAAACATGCTTGACTAATCCTTCCTCAGATTAGATTCTGCCTTTTCAGTATTATAATATACTAAAATCACTTCAACAATTTCCCCACAAATTCTTGATAATTTTCTGGATAATGTTACTTTATACAGCAGATTTTTCCTTTGAAAACGGTGTTTGATTCTTGCCTCATTAAACTCTATAGAGCAAAATCATTACAGGAAGAAAAACTGAAAACACAAATCCTTCACAATTACAAGAGCAGCACTGATAATTACTCATCTCACTGATTCATTAATTACTATGAGGAAGGGAAGGACTACATCCTTTACTCACCATGCCTCTATGCTAGGCAGCCAGAAAATGACATCATAGATATTATTTTTATAGTTTAATATTTTAATCATCAGAAAATCAGCACAGGTAAAAGCCCTAATCTCTCTCACCACACTGGTGTTAGAGAACAGATGCCAAATATGGCACCATCAATCTGTCACCCCAAAGCAAGAGGCAAGACTAGAAACCAAAAGGTTTATTTATGATAAATATATGGCCTCATATATTTTCCTAGGGAAGAAAGGCAGGAATAAAGAGCATTTGAGGTTAATGAACTCATAAACGAAGAGCACATAAGGGAACACAGAGCAAATCCTTTTCTCTCTGCCTGTGGCACCCTAGTCCTTATATTCAATGGGTTATGAGATGCAGAATATCAGTGTATCTGAAGTACATATTCAATAGATAGATGATAGGTTTAAGCAGCTATCAACATTATCCTTTAATGAGCCTTAGGGGTGGAACTTTCGCTTCACTATCAGGAGGCTGTGCGTTCGATCCTAGGTAGAGGCAGATATGTCTCTCTAGGCACCCTGAGAATATATCTGCTGCAAAAGACTCCACATTGGTGACAGGAAGGGTATCCGGCCAGTGAACATTCAGCTCCATTCAGTTGCCCGGACTCCACCCCGCAAGGGATTATGGGATCATTAAGAGGATGATGATGATTGGTTCCCTATGATTGCATCCTCTAAATTGCCTTTCTGAAGCTGTAAGGGTGCCATTTTTTAACAGTGAAGCTTACCCCATCAATGGCTTTTACTAAGAAATCATATGAAGACGGATTTTCTTCCCTGTCAATACCCTGAGACACGTATATACAGCCACTGTTTACGTCAATCTGAAATGCTTCTGATTTTTCATTGCTATGGAATCCATTATAAAGAAAATATTCAATATATCCAAAATGGCCTGAATCTTGGTCTGTTGCTTTGACCTGCAAGAGTATAAAGAAAACAAAATTTCATTAATTCTTTCTTATATATCAACACATGCAAAACATTACTTAAGCAGGCAATGTCTGTATTTCTCCAAGATTAGTCCATATCTCTTTGGCCTCATCGGGAGAAGGGCGGCATACAAGTCTAAATAAATAAATAATAATAATAATAAAATACCTTCTTTCTTTGGCTATGGAGATTTTGCTGCTCAGCTCCATGAAATGGTAATCAATCCAAAGCTAGATTTCATCTGGAAACAGCAGAAAGCTGCAGAGCTTAAAGTAGGATAGTTTATTCATGCAAGGAAGACTTAGTTTATCCTTCCATTTAGTATCTCAATGTTTAGTCCCCTAGCAGATCTTTTAAGAATGCTGCAGGACAGCTTCACATCTCCACGTCAGTGGATCAGGCAAAGAATATTAAAAGTAGTGAAATTGACAAAAATATGCCAGTTTCTGTTCTCTGCAGCAGAGAAATTGCCTGCATAGTGCCAGATTGCTTAGACTTTTTTAAAAAATAGTCTCTTTTTGGTATGGAATATGGATTAAGGAATTTTTGTTACTGTAAATCTGTAACAATTCATAAGGGGCAATTATCTTTAAAGCTGTGTGAAGTTGAAATAGTTCTGGAACTTAATGTTATGATATCAACTCCATAATAGTTTTTGTGGTCTATTCAAAATATAATGCTTTTGTTGGAAGAAAAAGTCCTGGATCTGGATCAGAGCTGAGTTGTAAATAAACATGCTGGGCAGCTAAGAAGGGTAGTTTTATTCAACAGCATTACATGAAGTATGCCAGCCAAAGGTAGGCTACAACATTAGAATGCTGAGAGTGTCAACTTGAAAGGAACCTGGCTGAAGCCATCTTGTGCATCATAGTTGTTACAAAGCCTGAGAGGGGGAAGGGAGGGGAGAAGTAGATAGTCCAGCTAACAGTCAAAACAAAAAGTTTTCATGTAGGAACCAAGGTCATCATAACAGGTGACTGCTGAAGGAGAGGAGCCTGCTAGCTATATTCATTGGATAATGTGACTGGTGACACCTGGGAAAGGGAGTTGCACTCTTTTAATTAGGTGAAAACTGTGGGAACTTTTAGGGTTGATTTTTATCAGTTGTGTCTATATGATGCATGCAATAAACATGTTCTTTGAGGAATCTACCTGCCTCGGAGATCTGCTTTCAATGGGTGCATTACTCGGAACACTGACAGAGAGTGATAATAGTTATAATAGATTTTAATGGTGAAGTAATGGACTTTGAGTGACTTTGAGTGAAAAGGTGCAAATGGCTTTTACTTTGAGAGGTGCAAATTGAGGTGTTCATGTTCTGGAGCATGTGAAGTCCAGAAAGAAAGATCATGTCTGGCCTGTGGAATGTGTTGGTCTTAAATACGTAAATCTTTTCCTAGGTGTTACGTATGCAGGTTTGAATGTCATTGGTTAAGTTTGAACTGTTCTTGTAAAATGTCAGAAATGATTGGTTTAAAAAGTGCGGGAAAACCCTGCACTCTGATTGGCTGTCAACTGCGGCTGCTGGCTATAAGTAGCAGCCGCAGCCATCCCGGGTCTGTTATGAGCTGTAGTCACTAATAAACTCTTCACTGAAGCATTCCGCGTCTGACTCTTCATGTAAATCTAACACTGGCAATGAGGATGGGATCCTTCCCGAAGAAGACACGCGGAGAACAAGCTGAGAGAGATGGCTGCTGAACACCCCAGCCCCGTTCGATCTGACGGCAGAAGACTGGGACTCGTATGCAGAATGTTTCCAAATGTATTTGGAGGGAAACAATCTTGCCAACATTTCGAAGCGGAAGAGGGCGGTCTTTCTCACCCACTCTTGGTCCGGCCGTTTCAAGATGGCGAAGGCATTGGCGGGAGCTGCAGACATGAAAGGTAATGGACTGGCCGACTTAGAAAAGTTATTAAGAGCCCATTACGCACCACAAGTATCGTGCCTCATTAAGAGACACGAATTCTAACTGTCGGGGATCAGAAGCGTTAATGACTTCATTGGCAAGGCATGTGAATTTATCAACTTAGAAGATTGATTTGTTCTAGGCCTAAAAGACAAGGTTTTGCAGAGCAAATTATTAATGAAACCTAAGATCAAGCAAGGAGGCCATAGAAGCTTCTTCTCAGGAAGTTACAAGTCCTCAGCAGCAGCCATGAAGAAAATTAACAAGGCCATAAAACCATCCTGATGTGGAAAAATCACAACAACCCATTAGGCAAATAGATTCTGATTCAGACTGTAGTGAGGGGGAGAAAGGAATTTATAGACTCAGAATGGAGAAGAAAAGAAAAAGACCTTGGAAGAAAGAGGCAAGACTTTTATTGCAGAAGTTGTGGGGGCACCCCGCACTGAATGCAAGGTTTTTGATACCATCTGCCTCCATTGTGAAAAAAGAGGTCATCTAGCAAGAGTCTGCAAATCATCCAGAACTCCACCAAGCAGAAAGAAGTTTCCTGACAAAGAACTCAAGCATAACAACTTCAGTGAGAAAATGGGGTGCAACACACAGAAGCAAATGGGAAGAATGAAACTCATCAAACAGTCACTATTGGTCATTCTTCACCCTTGAAATGAAAAGTACATGTGAAGGTACTCATTGAAGGAAGGCCTTGCCAAATGGAAGTGGACTCAGGCTCCTATCTATCTATGGTGTCATGGGACACTATTCACAGGCTACTTCCCAACATTCAGAAGAAACATTTCCAGAAGCAAGCACTGACTCTTAAGACTACCAGGGAACAAGATTACAGTAGTTGGAACAAGAGAATTCACGTGAAGTTCAAAGGCCACACCAAACGTTTGCCCTGACCATCGTGGACAAAAGACAAGGCTGGGGACAGTGGTTTCAATCACTAGGCATCGAGGTGACTGGCATCATCAATGAGCAACTCTGAATGGGAGGAAGGCCTTGAAGTCTGAGTTTCCAGAGGTCTTCAGCAACGGATTGGGCAAGTATATGGGGACCTATCACTTTCAATCTAGATCCCGGTGCCTCCAATTCGTTTAAAGCCCAGAAGGGTCCCATTTGCCTTAAAGGGAAAAAATTGATGCACAATTAGATAAACTAATAGCTCAAGGAGTTTTAGAGCCCACTGACCACTCCTGGGAGACACCCACGGTCACACCAGTCAAGGCTGATGGGTCAGTAAGAATCTGTGGAGACTATAGGGACATTGAACCATGCGCTTCAGAGCTGTTCCAGTGGTGCATCATTTATTACATTCACTTGGCAGGGGCACAGTCTTTGCCAAATTGGATCTGGCCCAGGCATATCAACAACTAACAGTTGATGATGCCACTGCAGAGGCCCAAACCATTGTGACTCATAGAGGTGTCTTCAAATGTAAAGGTAACAGTTTGGAGTAAAAAGCCTTATGGAAAAGGATGCTCCAAGGACTGCCAGGGGAGTAGTGCCTTACTTTGATGATGTGTTAATCTCTGCTGAAAAGGACACCCAATTACAAGAGACTCAGGAGGTTCTTACCAGATTCAGGAAAGTGGGGTTAAAAGTCAAGGAAGAAAAATGCACTCTTAGAACTGACAAGGTTGAGTTCTTGGGCTATGATTGACAAGCATGGCATCCACCTACAGATGCCAAGGTTCAAGCAATCAAAAGCCCCTAGACCTAAATACAAAACAGATTTGCAAGCCTTCCTTGGACTCATTAACTTTTATCACAAGTTCCTACCTCAGAAGGCAACCATTGCTGAACCATTGCACAGATTACTTGACAAAAGTCTGTTTGGGTCTGGGGCAGGAAGGAACAATCAGCATTTAACAGTATTAAAAAACTAATCACGTCTGATGCTGTGCATTGATACCTCTGGGGAATTTTCCTGTTGACTTGTGATGCATCCCTTTGAAGTGGGGTTTGTGCCACAGCTCCAGCGGAGGGAAGCCCCTATTGCATTTACTCACTCACCTTGACCAAAGCAGAGAATTACAGCCATTGGACAAGGAAGCATTGGCAATTGTTGCAGCTATCAAGAAATTTCATGAGTATTTATAGGAAGAACATTACCATTGTCACATATCACAAACC
>CM019151.1:73980101-74066950 GCA_009733165.1 Naja naja
ACTTCAAAATAAATTATTGCTGAAATTAACAGATAAAGACTCTAGAAATATTAATCATATACATGGACACCAACAGGGAAAAGTGGGAAAGCAAGAAAACATGCATCATGAACCAAATACAGCAATTTGTGTATTTGTATCAGATATTGGAACAAATATATAATGGCAGGATTTGCATCAGATCATTACCATATGCTTGCTGTCATTTGTATGTCATCATGGCTTGCTGTTAATGCTTTTTTTCTTCCACTGTAAAATGAAGATTGTTTATGACACCAAATTAATGACATACAGATTTACAGTACAGATTTAATTTGGGAAATGTATGCTGTTCTTTCATTTTTGACTTTTTGAATGAAAACAGAATGCTTCAGCAGTCTAGTAGCAGCATAAAACCATTATGAAGCTGTAATGATGCAAAAATGTACAAAGGTCTGCGACTTCAAAGGCATATTTATGAAGAAAACAAATGAAAAATATTATCCCCAGATCGATGAATCTTAACTCAAAAATCATCAAATGAAACAATAAAATATACTGGCCAAACATATACTGTTTTGCATAAAAAACTTTTGGTTTTGAACTGTCAGAAAAACATCTTCAAACAAAGCTTTGAATGGAATTACTTGTGTAAAATCCAACAATATGAATAAAGAATTCATTATAGGAAAAATTAATTCTTCTATGAACTTTTTAGTGGTATAATTTTATCCACCCTCATTTTTTTCATGTGTACTATACATCATACTTTTGAATTGAAAAATAATCATCAGTTTTCCATCTCTACTTTTCTATGTTACTTTCTCTCACACCATTAAAAATGGAGTATGTTGTACTCAGACTTCCAACAGATATATTTACATTTGACTGGTTTATACCCATTATCCATTAGAACTTATTTCTTAATATACCAAACTTCAGTGTTCACTGAGCAATATGCTTAGTGAAGCAACACAGAATGTCTGATATCTTTATTCCAGTTGACAAATAGATTTGTTTTCATCCTTTAAAGCAGGGGTGGCGAACAAGTTTGACACAAAGAGCCACAATTTCAAACTGTGCGAGTCAGAGAGCCACACCACTCGCTGGCTCGCGTGCAGTTGTTTCCGAGGGATGGGAGGCGGATGACGGCAGCGGACTACTGGCCGAAAATCTCTCCTCAGAGATCCCTCCTCAGAAGCAGCATAACAAAATCCAAACTTCGCAAAGAGCCACAGTATACAAAATAATATAATATAATAATAATATAATAATAATATAAGAGGCAAAGAGCCGCATTCATTTTGGCGGAAGCACATGCTCGAGAGCTGTTAGCCACCCCTGCTTTAAAGCCTGCCTACTAGTTATATACTAATGAAAAATCACTGCACTTAGAGTTACTTATCTTGGTCTGTTTGAAGCTAAAGCTTATCTCAAAGCCACTATATTGAAGTATAGACTATGACTGACAGCTATACGAAACAGCACATGAAACTGGCAATGGGTTGCATTACCAAAGAAACGGCAAGATAATAACAGCAGTGTCATTTTCAACATATCAAGATCAGGTGAGTATGGAAAGGAAGACCCCAAAAAGATTTATGTCACGTGGAATTCTGCAACATATTTTATTTAAAATCTATAAAAGAATGAAATATGGCTGCAGAGAGGCATATTTTTAAGTAAAGTCTTCAAGGAAGAATAGACTCTTAGTGAACTGGTTAATTCTCTGGTGTTTTTGGCACACAATATGTTTCAGTAATGTATTCTGCTGCTGCATCACAGGGTGATCATTTGAACCACCAATATTTCTGTGGCAGAGTCAATAACACCTACATAAGCAGAAGACAGTTTAAGTGTCAGAAAAATTCAATCACCAGAACTCCTTCTGATTCTTATTCCTGTTGATACCACGGGTATCAACCCAAGGTTTTGGTAACAACTTATAAAGCCCTGTATGGCTTGGGTCCGGGGTACTTGCAAGAACGTCTCCTTCTGCTGACAAACACCAATCGCCCTGTGCGCTCCCACAGACGGGGCCTCCTAGGGATACCGTCAGCTAAACAGTGTAGGCTGGCAGCTCCTAGGGGTAGGGCCTTCTCTGTGGGCCCCACCCTCTGGAACCAACTACCCCTTGAGTTGCGCGGCCCTGATCTCCATTCCTTCTGCCAACCTCAAAACATGGCTATTTTTGCAATCCGGCCTGGACTGATGGGGATCGGGTGTTTTAATCTGATTGTTTATTTGGCATAATTTAATATCTTTTTAATTTCTTTTAACTTTTGTACTTTCTGTCTTTTTATATGCGCTGCCCTGAGTCCTTGGGAGAGAGGCATAAATCCAAATAAACTAAACTAAACTAAACTAAACTTTCTGGAGTGCTCTAGAAAGAATGCTACTGAGGCTCTACAAAGAGCCCAGAGAAGAGCAACAAAGATGATCGGGGGCTGGAGGCTAAAACACACCATGAACAATTGCAGGAACTGGGTGTGATGACCCGGAGCATGGCACAAAGGCAACAGTCACATAAGTAAGAAGAGTCCCTTTAGTACCTCCAGTTTTGCTCCCAATGTCCAGGTTACCTTTGGCTGGAGAAAAAACTCTCCCAAAAACAGTCTTTAAGTGGAGGAAATTCAGTCCAAAAATAAAATACATACAAACTATAAATAAACATCCACACAAAGCACGCTGCAGTAATTAACTTGACAGGGCAGGAGAAGGAATTGCAGACTTGAAAGGCCAGCAAAACACACACAGTTGGGAAGATGCCAGGAACCCAGATAAGCCTTGACAATACCAGATAATTCACGATTTGCTCTCAACAGTTGGCTGTCCACAACTCCCCTTTTTAAACACTGTGTTCCCAGCTGCAGTTAATGAAGGGAATCAGAGCCCTTTCCTCTCCCGTAAGCCACACAACTTACGTTTCTCCCTTCTCCATTCTTCCCTGTGTGTCCTAAGATGAAGGCCTGGGTTTTCTCCGAATTCCCTCTGCCTTGCTGTACCTCTCCCCTGCTCTTCCCAGCTGGACTTTGTCCTTCCCCAGTTTCTTCCACAGCCAATGGAGCCACACTCCATGCCCTGTCAGCTGCTCGGCCTCCCCCTCAGAATCAGATTCCGACTGAGGCATGACACTGGGTATGTCTAGTCTAATGAAGTAAAGGACTAGGGGTGAAATGATTGCAGTCTTCCAATATTTTAGGGGCTGCCATAGTGAAGAGGGGATCAATCTATTATGAAAAATAGATAAAACAAATTTCAGCTACTCTGTTAGCTGATGGTAATGATCTTGAACTTTATAAATCTTTCACAAGTATTACTAATGTCATGGCTTCCTCTTCTTCTTCAGGAGAATCTTCTGTACATTTTCTGTTCAAATGCAATTTGTATTAATTTTCTAACATTGGAGCATACACACTTGCTGCCTTCATTTTCTTTAAACTGTGGCTTCCAAATTCTTGTCAAGTGCTGTTAGGCTTTTAGATGCTGAAAGCCTGACAGCACTTGTCTTACTCAAGTGCTGGTAAAAAAAGTTTTGCAGTTCACCAAATAGAAGAATAAATTATCATCCCTTGCCGCAGATATGTAGATGACTGGATATGCTCCAATTTGTCTAGAAATGTGATCACAGCACAGAGAGCCAATTTGAGGCAGTGATTAAGGTGATCCTGAGTTCTTGTTCCATCCTAGGCAAAATCCAGCACTTGTGGGCAGGACAGGAAGTAACAGATGGAAACTTACCAAGGAGAGATTCAATCTAGGACGAAGGAGAAACTTCCTGATGGTGAGAACAATTGATCAATGAAATGGCTTGCCTCCAGAAGTTATGGGTACTCCATCACTGGAAGTATTTAAGAGTATTTCTATGGGGGTTTCCTGTTTGAGCAGGGGGTTGAATTAAGACACTTCCAAGATCCCTCCCAGCCCTGTTACTCTGTTATTAAATTCCTGTTACAACCCATTAACTATATTTTATTTTGCTTACTACTATTATACGGGCAAAATAACTAGATCAAAAGTTTCTCTAGGTTGGATCTCTCCTTGATAAGTTTCCATCTGTTACTTCTTTCTTGTTGAAACACTAAAAGTAATGGGAAAGCATCAGTGGAGTATGTCCAACATAATGCGGAAATTCATCCTGGAAGGAGTATTAGATATGTTTGCTGCCTTGAGATATTTGTGAAAATAATGAAGATGGGCATAAATAAATAAAATCTTGCAATCTGCAAATGAAAATGATAGAAAAAGTATCCCCTTCCTTAACTCTCCTGTACACACCTTATTCCTAGCATTTAAGAGCAATGGCTAACAATGGTCTATGCACAAATTCATACTGAGTACAGAAATTCTGCAAAGTGGAAAGGACACTTTGTAATTCCTTACAGGTTTTTGTAATTATTTGTTTATTTGTTTATTTGTTTGTTTGTTTGTTTATTTTATTGGACTTATAGGCCGCCCTCTCTCCCGAGGGACTCAGGGCAGCTTACAATAAAAAACAAGAATACAAATATTAAAAATACAATTAAACTAGTTAAATAAGCCCAATAAAAAATTTAAAACCCAATTAAAAACTAAAATCGATAAAACCCACCCCACCCCATTCAGTCCAGGCTGGCCTGTTGAAACAACCAAGTCTTTCCTTGTAAACTTTCCAATTCAAAAAAGTGAGGAGCCTTTAGACTTCAACTATACACTGATGTATACAAATATAGGTTTTTCAGCATTCATCTATGTTTTCACTATCAAAAACCAATTCTTAATTCTTAATTTAGATTTCCATTAAAAAAATGATGAATGCTTTGAACAAAGCTATTTAGAACAGTGGTCTCCAACCAGTGGGCTGGGGACCACTGGCGGTCCATGAGAAAATTTTGGTGGTTTGCAGAGAAATGTCACCCCCAAAGCAACCCCCAAAGCATTAATCCAGGCTGCAGGAACACAGGCTGCATCACCACATGGCCCCCAGGAACACAAGGCTTGTGTTACTTGCATTGTGAACATCACAAGGTAGTGAAGGGAGGGGGGGAAGGGCTGAGAGGGGGAACTTGCCCCATGCGCCTGGCCACCGGCTGCTTCTTTCTGCTTCTTTCTTCTTCTGCTTTTGGCTGCACTAGGAAAGAGAAAATCTTCTTTCTCTCCCCAAATTCCATCAGAAATGAGTCTTTGCGACCCTGCAAGGCCTCCTGCTCCAAGAGGCTGTGCCGATGCAACAAGTCTCACAAAGACTCATTTCTGGCAGTTTGTGGGAGAGAAAGAAAGACTTCTGCTGCTTCTGCTGCTTTCTTTGCATGAAGCCCTCTCTCTCTTGTCTCTTCTCCCCAGAACGGAGCTGTGATCCCAAATAATGATCGATTGGTGGGAAACTGGGGTGCGGGATTTTCCTGCAGACTTTTTGGGGCATTTTCCCAGGGTCTGTGGTCCACGGGATTTAAAATTATGCGTTTGGTGGTCCCTGAGGTCCAAAAGGTTGGCAACCCCTGATTTAGAGTCATTTGCCACAAGATATAAAATGCTATTTCTGTATTTTCAAAGCAACAGAAACATAGAACATAGAATAAAAAAACAAGTCAATGTATAACAGCTTTGAATATTTTCTCTACGTGGAAATATGCATCCAGTATTTTGAACATTACGTT
This sequence comes from Naja naja, assembly GCA_009733165.1. Lineage (NCBI taxonomy): Eukaryota > Metazoa > Chordata > Lepidosauria > Squamata > Elapidae > Naja > Naja naja. Next base: position 73,985,717 of record CM019151.1, read on the forward strand.
AAACCATATGCATTACAAGGGTGGGATTTGTAAGAACAATAAAGTATGCCTAAGTTGTTTGTCTCGAGCATGTCTAGGAGGTTTAAATGACTGCCCTTCCTTTCACCTTTTTCCCAGATGGAGTGCCATGAGTGGAAATGGAACAGACTTAAGCGTGACCGCCCTTGCATAATGTGGATGAAAATCACCCCCTGAGAAGTCAATGTGGGAGACAGACACATCAATCAGAAATGAAAAATTTGTGCATTTCCTTATTCTGTTAATAAAACATATCTAAAGCAGCATTAACGGTTTCCTGCTTACTATAACTGAGTCTTCAAAGAGACGACAATTCTAAATATTCTGGCCCTAGCAGCTGTGAGAGAGCTGCTTGTTGGGGGATGTCCTGATTCTGAATGCCTGGTCCCTAGTGCATGTTTTCACCTATGCAATTTTGAACATTGTGCCGACTGTCTTTGCCCTTCTATCCCCCCTTGAAACAGGATACCTTATGTTAGCCTACTCATCGTCAGAGTTATGGGCCCTCCAGACTGTCCCCTTATCCCTGGAGTGGCCCTTTGGGTTATCGAGAGCCTACCTCAATGACGGATCTTGGGATCCCGAGAGGTGGCATGGCGTGACCAAGGGGCTAAATTTTAAATCTGGTATGAAGGGGAAGCTTTTAATTTTTTTAATTCGTTGTTTTAATGGGTTAGGGAAGGGGATAGGTGATCAAATTGTGGGTCAATACCACAGGCCGGCAACTGGTCTCGGTATGGAGGGGTTGGGTGAGGTGGCCTCGGGGTCTGGCGGGGAGAGGGCAGGGCTGACTATTTCCAGGGTGATCAGCTATGGCAGGGGGGGATGGGACAGGGGGCCAAATTATGTTACGGGAGCACGCTCCCGGTGTTTACGAGCGGTGGTGCACTCCGACCCCCAGGTCGCTGCCCGCTCCCCTGGGGTCTTGGGAGGTGTGGTCTCTGGGGTCAGGCTGGTGTATGTGAATGTCAGGTCCATAGCCAATAAGACATCCCTCCTCTATGAGCTTATGGAGGAGGAGGCTGCGGACCTGGCATGCATTACGGAAACCTGGTTGGGTCCAGAGGGGGGTGTCCCTCTGTGTGATTTATGCCCCCCAGGTTTCCATGTGCTGTACCGGTCTCGAGCCCAGGGAAGGGGTGGAGGGGTAGCCATAATTGTCAGAGAGACCTTGTTTCCAAGGGAGGTCACTGTCCTGCAGATAGGCGGGTGTGAGGCCCTCCTCGTGAGACTGGGCCCAGGAGGTCAGTTGGGTTTACTGCTAACATGCCTGTCCCCCAGCTGTGTGGCGGCGGCCCTGCCTGAGCTTCTTGACATCCTCTCGGAGGTGGCGGTGGAGTTCCCCAGGCTTATAGTTCTGGGGGACTTTAACCTGCCATCTCTGGGGGGGGCGTCGGGCTTGGCTCAGGGGTTCATGGCATCCATGGCAGCCATGAACCTGACCCAGGTGATTCATGGGCCCACTCATGAGGGGGGGAACACGCTCGACCTTGTTTTTGTCTCGGGGCAGTGGTGTAGTGATCTGGGGGAGGGTTTTCCATCTACCCTACCCCTATCATGGACGGATCACTATCTCCTGTGGCTGATCTTTCAATTGGCTGTCCCTCGCTGCTGGGATGAGGAGCCAACTCGATGGTTCCGCTGCAGGCGCCTGATGGACCCTGAGAGGTTTCAGACCGCACTGGGGTCCTTGCCAGCCTCCCTTGGCCACAGCCCGGCCGAGATGCTGGCGGCCGCCTGGCAACAGGCGGCCGTGGCAGCGCTCGACCGGGTTGTCCCCTTGCAGCCTCTTCCCCGCCGTAGACCCCGGTTGGCTCCCTGGTTCTCTGAGGAGCTCCAGGGGATGAAATGGCAGAGAAGATGCCTGGAGAGCAGGTGGAGGACTAGCCGCTCCAAATTCGACCGTGTCCAGTTGCGAGCCTATATTAGGACCTACCTGGAAGCGATTAGGGTGGCAAGGCGTGCTTACTTCTCCGCTCTGATTGCATCTGCTGATGACCACCCTGCGGTCCTGTTTCGGGTGACCCGCTCCCTTCTCCAATTGAGGGAGGGGGATGACCCTTTGCAGGGCAGAGCAGAGGAATTTAGTTCACATCTGGCGGATAAGGTCGCTTGAATTCATGCCGGCTTGGACTCTGATTGGCAGGGGTCTGATGATGGGGTGGCGACGGGTTTGGTTGATTCTATCTGGGTTGAGTTTGACCCGGTCTCCCTTGATGAGGTAGACAGGATCATGCGGAGGCTGTCTTCCACCATGTGTTTATTGGACCCGTGTCCTTCCTGGTTGGTGTATGCCTCCAGGGAGGTTACACGCAGCTGGCTCCAGGCAATTGTCAATGCCTCCTTGAGTGAGGGAGTCTTTCCTGCCGCCTTGAAAGAGGCGGTGGTGAGGCCCCTCCTCAAGAAGCCTGCCTTGGACCCGGCTGTTTTAAATAACTATCGTCCAGTCTCCAACCTTCACTTCTTAGCGAAGGTTGTTGAGAGCGTGGTGGTGCAGCAGCTCCCCTTGTTCCTGGAGGAAGCTGATTATTTAGACCCATATCAATCAGGTTTCAGGGCCGGACACAGCACGGAGACAGCATTGGTCGCACTGATGGATGATCTCTGGAGGGCTAGGGACAGGGGTTTTTCCTCTGTCCTAGTCCTGTTAGATCTCTCAGCGGCTTTCGATACCATCGACCATGGTATCCTTCTGCAGCGGCTCCAAGGATTGGGGTGGGGGCACCGCTTTTGCGGTGGTTCTCCTCCTTCCTCTCGGGCCGTTCGCAGTCAGTGTTGGTAGGGGGCAGAGGTCAGCCCCAAGGCCTCTCACTTGTGGGGTGCCTCAGGGGTCCGTTCTCTCGCCTCTCCTGTTTAATATCTACATGAAACCGCTAGATCATCCGAGGTTTTGAGGTATCATCAGTATGCTGATGATACCCAGCTCTATATCTCCACTCCAGACCAGATCAGTGATGCTCTCTCTGTGATGTCCCAGTGCCTGGAGGCAGTACGGGTCTGGATGGGGAGTAACAGGCTCCAGCTCAACCCGACCAAGACTGAGTGGCTGCTCTTACCAGCATCTCGGTCTTCATTGGATGTACCATCTTTGGTCATGGGGGGAGAGGAGTTGCCCCCCGTGGATAGGGCGAGGAATCTGGGCGTCCTTCTGGATTCACAGCTCAGTTTGGAGGAGCATGTGGGAGCTGTGGCCAGGGGGGCTTTTGCCCAGGTTCAGCTGGTTCACCAGCTCTGCCCTTATTTGGCCCGAGATGCCCTTCGAACGGTCACTCATGCGCTCATCACCTCCAGAATCGACTACTGCAATGCTCTTTACATGGGGCTGCCCTTGCGGATGACCTGGAGGTTACAGCTGGTGCAGAATGCGGCCTCGCGGGCTGTGATGGGAGTGTCCCGATACTCCCATGTTACACTCCTCCTGCGCGACTTGCATTGGTTGCCGGTTGTCTCCCGGGTTACCTTCAAGGTGTTAGTAACAACTTACAAAGCCCTAAATGGCTTGGGTCCAGGATACTTGCAGAAACGCCTACTGCCAGCATCACTTTCCAATCGTCCTGTTCGCTCCCATAGGAGGGGCCTCCTTGGGATACCGTTGGTCAGGCATTGTCGGCTGGCGGTTCCCAGGGCTAGGGCCTTCTCCATGGGAGCGCCTGCCCTCTGGAATTAGCTCCCCATGGATCTCCGTTTGGCCCCTGACCTCTGCTCCTTCCACCGAGACCTGAAGACTTGGTTGTTTCAACAGGCTGGCCTGGAATGACCTGGGGGGTTAGGGTTTTTAATCTTTTTTTAATGTTTTAATGTATTTGACTTGTTTCATCTAATTGTTTTTTATTGTAAATTTGCTCTGTTTTAATGTTCGCCGCCCTGAGTCCCTAGGGAGTAGGGCATACAAGTCGAATAAATAATAATAATAAATATTAATAATATGTAGACATTTAGGTAAAGTGTCCGGATTGCATAAAATAGAATTTAAGTATAAGGAAAGTATGCTTTACTTTAAAACTGCTTTGTTTGATCCAAAAAGGAAGAAATAATATCAAAGCAGAATAGAAAAAGTCATTTTAAAAGAAGAAGGTCTGATAAGAAAGCACTCTTCTAAATCAGTGTTTTTCAAGCACGTTGGCCTCAGGGCACATTTACATTCATAAAATGATTGAGAACCTCAGAGTGCTTGGGGTTTAGGTGTGTTACGTATAAATATCTGATGTATTAGAAATTAAATCTGAGAAATTTTAAAATATTTATTTATTTGACTTTGTGGACCCCTGTGAAAGGTTCTTGGACATCCCAGACAAACACAATTCTTAATCGGAAATAGTTTTTAAAAGTGTACTCTGAATTTAGTTGCACTGGGAACTGCCATAGTTAGGAAGAAAATAAAGGATTTCAAAATCTGCACCTGTCAAAGTCCATAAACACTACATGTATTTTGAAATCTGTGGAAAAAAGATAACATCATTAGCCCTGTTTAAGAATCAGAATATTATATGGGATTAGAAATGACAGAATAGCCGTGCTTAAATACCCACAAAATTTACATGGCATAACAAAATTGACTTATTACTCTTTACTTAACATCTATGATTTAAATCCAGTTTGCTCCATGATTGTGGTATTCCAGCTGTAACTATAAACAAAGGTTTGTTCTGATTTTCTTTATATGATGAAATAAAACTAGATCTAATTCTGTAATCCTAATAATAAGGACTGTATTATCTAGTCATCTTCAACCATATAAAATGTTGACAGTATATACAGTAAGCATAGCACTTCTTCTTTCTAGCATATTGCAAGTTTTCAAACAAGAGGAAAAAACACATCCAATTTTTACATAACCAGTAAGAAAGTAAGAAAGTATGTTATCATTCTGAATAGACCGGTAAAAACAGGAATTCTGTGATGTGTTAGTTGCTCCACAGTTTATTAAAATTCCTGAGATGACATGGTTAATTTCAGAAATCATGTCGGAGAACCTAAGAATTTTGTTCTTGGGACACTTCAATATTCTGAGTGAGATGGCCAAGCTGAGGAAAGGTATCAAACACGTCACCACGTCCCAAGTCCCTTTGTGCCCACAAGAGATTAAGTCCAGCCCATCTTGAATTCCATTGACCCTTATCTACCACCAAATTGCTTTGACCATTAGTAGTTCAGATTCTTATAAAGAGCATTAGCATGCAATAAACCTGTAGTTGTATGTACTATCTTTGGCTCCTGATTTCTTGTACCTGACAGATATAGACACTATAATTATTTCCACCTTGCTGTGTTATACTAATATACTAATTCTTACTGCATAAGGCATATTGCAGAAAAAAATTTATTGGATCATGGACCTTGGATCATGGATATCGGTGTTAGGGGTATACACATGCCAGTTAAAAATTCTGCCACTCTTGTAGTCACCTACAACTCTGTATGCAAACATAAGATGCAGAGCTGTCATTGTGATCATACGGCATATTTAAATGTTTTGACAAAATCTAAAGCTGCTGAACATATCCTTAATGCTGATTGGAGTTCTACTTTCCCTTAGAATTTTTTTCTTTTATTTCCTATGTATGGAATTGCTAATTTAATATCAGCTTTTGGAAGGGGTTTTTGGGGGGGTTGTTGTTTTGTTTTCTGTTATTCAGCATGCAGTTTCATGTTCTTTTCAAACACCAGATTGTACACCTTGTTGCATCTCTTTTTCCCTATTTCCATAATAGTGTTCGTTGATTCTAAGCATTATTTTGCTAGCATGTGAAATTAAGGATCTTTTATCATAGTTTGCACACGCTGCTAAGTTTCCTTTTTGTGATGTAAACTGAGCTGTCCCAATGTCTTGGCCTCTGTATCATTCTCCAGATTTGCTGACAGAGTTTGGTTAGAAACTTCACTGATTCTTCTACTTCAATTCATATCAAAATATGAATGCCAACCTTTATTTGACGAAGGCAAACTATATAAGCAAAATAAACACAGCACCTGCAAGAGATTGTTGGTGTTTTACATTTACAGTGCATGAGCCTTTGGCTATGCTTACTGGTAAATCTTGAGGTGCGGTAGCTCAATGGCTTAATGATGCTGCAGATGGTTTCTTCAGTGGTTCGGGTCCTAGCACTGTGTGTTGAGGCTCTCATCACTTACCTCAGCTCTGTTTATCTAACAGTTTGAAAGCATTTTCTATGCCAATAGATGAAACAGGTACCACTTGGAGGCGGGGAAGATGAGCTGGTGCTCCATGCAGACAGTCAGTTTCCTGCCCTCTGAACCTTCCCAATTGCAGTGCCTGTTTTGGAGGTGGTTCTGGGGAGGGAAGGGGTCTTGAATGATGCTGCAGGAAAAGCCACTTATCTTTCTTTCTGGTGCAAAGCCAACTCGCCCTCTTGTGAATTGTGCAAGCATGTACCTGACTGAGCTGGTAAATGAGCAGCCAAACTACCACTCTGCAATTGCTTTTTAGTCTCCTGGCTAATGAAACAATGTCATATGCTAACAACAACAAATGTCAATCCCAATATATTTATAGAGGATCAGATTGGGGAGGACACTATATACTTCCCAGCAGTGGTTGGCTTCTATCTAGATTACATCAAGCATTCTAGGAAACCAAGGACTCAGTTTACAATTAAATATTTGCTTTGGTGTCATGTTCTGGTTTTCTACAATTAGTTTTTAAGATAAAGGGAACTTCTTACCTCTTTGACTTGCTTGAGATTTTGAACTTTTGCTTTTATTAGTAACATTTATAAAGTTGTATTTGTTGTTTCTATACATAGCTCTAGCTGTTCAAGCAATCAAGAATTTTTGTTTTATTATTTAGTGTCATGGTTATTTCACAATTTCTCTTTTTACTACAATTTATTTACTTTGAAAAAGCTGGGCTTAATTTGTTCTCAGCTCCTTTCCCCAGGCTTACTAAACTGGCAGCTGCTTTAACTTAACAATACTTGTTTCAGCATGGAAAGTAAAAAAATGAAACACTTCTGATACATAAAACACATTTGCTGAGGTTGTGCAGACACTTATTCAAATGAAATGCCTGAATGAAAAAGTGTCCTTTAGACCAAGTAAATTATTTGGCTCTGTGGGATTGTGTGAAAAAACTCTTCATTAAATACAAAATGTGGTAAATCAGAATTTTCAGGTAAATCTCTGAATTAAAACTGCATTTTTAAAAAAAAAATCGTATTCATACCTCTTTTCTCTCCCTAGGGTGCAGTAAGGAAAGGCAAGTAAGGAAGCTGACATGGACTAAGATACAGAGTCAGACTCTGAGAAATACAGGAAGCTGTGGCACTATGACCAATCCAAATAGCAAGATTGAAAAAAGGAGACTGATTATTATAAGAGGATAAAATGTCATATCAAATCATGCAAGCCAGTTCTGATGACTGAACAAGTCATTTCAGATTTCTTGTCAACAGGTCAGATGTGGTCTGCCATTGCCTATTTTCAAGGACTGAGAGAAAAAGAGAGGCCACCCAGCTGGATTTTGCCTAGGATGGAACAAGAACTCAGGGTCACCTTAATCACTGCCTCAAACTGGCTCTCTATGCTGTGATCACATTTCTACACAAATTGGAGCATATCCAGTCATCTACATATCTGCGGCAAGGGATGATAATCTATTCTTCTATTTGGTGAACTGCAAAACTTTTTTTACCAGCACTTGAGTAAGACAAGTGCTTTTAGGCTTTCAGCATGTAGAAGCCTAACAGAACTTGACAAGAATTGGGGAAGCCACAGTTTAAAGAAAATGAAGGCAGCAAGTGTGTATGCTCCAATGTTAGAAAATTAATACAAATTGCATCTGAACAGAAAATGTACAGAAGATTCTCCTGAAGAAGAAGAGGAAGCCATGACATTAGTAATACTTGTGAAAGATTTATAAAGTTCAAGATCATCACCATCAGCTAACAGAGTAGCTGAAATTTGTTTTATTTATTTTTAAAAAATCATTCTTTTAATTCCCCTATCTTTATATATAGTGCCGGTTTTTCCTAACCTGTTGCCTTCGAGACATATTTATTTATTTATTTATTTATTTATTTATTTATTTATTTATTATTTGGACTTGTATGCCGCCCCATCTCCGAAGACTCAGGGCGGCTCACAACTAAAACAACAACAACAATAAATAATTAAAAAGAGAATTAAACAGATCACAAGCCCAATAATAGCTAAGCTAAAATTTAAAATCTAAAATAAGTTAAGAACCATCCCACCCCTGGGAAAGAGTCACAGCCCAGATTGGTCAAACAACCAGGTCTTCAAATCGTGGTGGAAGGTGCGAAGGTCAGGGGCCAGATGGAGCCCCAGGGGTAGCTGGTTCCAAAGGTCAGGGACCGCCACAGAATAGGCTCAACGGGGGACCGCCAGCCGACATTGGCTTGCCGACGGGACCCTGAGAAGCCCTTGCCTGTGTGCTCGCACAGGGCGATTGGCACTCGATATCGGCAGGAGTCGCTCCCTTAAATATTGCGGACCCGTGTCGTGTAGGACTTTGAATGTTAAAACCAGAACCTTGAATCTCACCCGGAGTGCAACCGACAACCAATGCAGGTCGCGCAGGAGGGGGGTAATATGGGAGAATCGGGAGACTCCCATCACCACCACGCGGCCGCATTCTGCACCAGCTGCAATCTCCGGATGGTATGCAAGGGCAGTCCTAAATAGAGAGCGTTGCAGTAGTTGAGTCTGGAGGTGACAAGGGCATGAGTGACTGTGCGCAGGGCATCTCGGTCCAGAAATGGGCGAAGCTGACGAACAAGGCGGAGCTGGGCAAAGGCCCCCCTGGTGACGGCCCCCACCTGCTCCTCCAACTGGAGCCGTGCATCCAGGAGGGCCCCCAGATTCCACGCCCTATCCACAGGGGGCAACACCTCTCCCCCTATGGCCAAAGATGGACATTCCTGACTGGGCCGAGATGCCGGTATGCACAGCCACTCAGTCTTGGCCAGGTTGAGTCGAAGCATGCTTCCATTCATCCAGATCCGTACCGCATCCAGGCAACGGGTCATCACGGAGAGGGCATCACTGATCTGGTTTGGGGTGGAGTTGTACAACTGGGTATCATCAGCGTACTGATGGTACCTCACCCCAAAACCACGGATGATCTCGCCCAGCGGCTTCATGTAGATGTTAAATAAAAGAGGGGAGAGAACCGACCCCTGAGGGACCCCACAAGAGAGCGCCCTCGGGGCCAACCTCTCCCCCCCTACCAACACCGATATTGAGCTATAATACCTATAATCTCTATGTGTCTGAATTTGGTAGTTGGGAAATTATGCGAAGGAGAGTTGAAAATCTCAGTAATGTACCAAAATAAGGAAGGTTGTTCTATTCACAAATATAAAGTATTTTTTTGGGCAGCTACCCAAATGTTCTTACATATCTAACTAAGTATGGGTTTAATGGAAGTTACTTAAAGCCACAATTCACTCGTTTCACACAAGACACTAATCAACAAGCTATAGTTTGCAAACATAGTAGTTCACACAACCTATTACGCAAAATCCTGTGGATGGAGTCTCTGTGTCTTCTGCCTCACACCCCACATTAGCATGTGCATCTTGTTCCTTGTTTGTTAATCAACCCACACTTCTGATGTAAGTGTTGTCATAGATCCTTGGCTGAAGATTGCCATGCCCCTACCTGGTCTTTCTCTTCCATCAAGTACAACTTCAAGAAAAATGCAAGAAGGAGTGCACACCATTTAACCAGCCATATCAGCTGAATCAACCATAGTGATCAATGGAATGACAGATGCTACAGCCAGATCATATTGACATAATTAGCACTCAATGAGGCATACATTTTCAAAACATCTGTACACCTGTCTAGGAAAGATCTCTTCTAAGGGATCATTTCGCTTTTTCTCAGAGTGATGGCTTCCATGAGATTATTCTTTTCTGCACCACTAGAGGAATTTTGGGAAAAGTGCCCTGAACTATTCTGCTTCTTTCAACATCTCCAAATTAAATAACTTCAGAGAACAAGCTTGTAGCAGACAAACCATCATGTCTCATATATCCAACAGATATCACATTCTATGCAATAAACTGAATATTGCATATCTTCATAGCCACTTTTTATTTATTCCGAGTTATTTGCATGGATGGAATTTTTTTGCAATGACAGGGCATTGTCTTGTTGTATTACATGGGACCCCCAGGAATTAGACAAGTGTTCTCTAGATTAATGCTTTATCCATCCCATTTCAACGTCTGTATGGTGTTGGGGTTACTATGACCCTCTAAGTCTGGGAGACTATGATGCCTTTTTATGGGAAGAAGTTTGAAAGAGGTTATGGTCAGGGTGGGATGCTGCCAGTATAACAACCAGTTCAATGATCGTGCGCGCGAACATCAATACAAGAATCCTTACCTGCTATGTTACTTTGGGGAGTAACACAGCTGAGGAGCAGCAATCTGGTTTGCTCCACCTGATCTTTGGAGCCAGGGGTTCGCCCGAACCATTCCAAACTGGCAGAATCTCACCCCTGGTTATGGTATGACTCTTCCTGAAGAGAGCTTTCCTAGATCCAACAATATAAATTTAGATAACCATTATCCAGTCTCCACCTCTCTATTTTCAAGAAAGGTTGCTGAGGCAGTAATGGCAGATAATTACAGAGCATATTGGATTACTTGGATCCTTTTCAGGCAGGATTCAGCATTGAGATGGCATTGGCTGCTCTTATAGATGGCATCTGTTGAGATTTGAAGAGGAGTAGTGTCTCTCTCCTGGTTCGTTTGGATCTCTCAGCAGTGTTTAATACTATGGCCACTTATGGGGTTAAGGAATGGAAGTGCTGTTTTGTAATGACTCCATTCCTCCTTCATAGGGCAGTTTCGGCCAATTATTATTGTGAGAAAAGCAATTGTCATGGTAATTACTTACGTTATGGGATTCTCCCTTTTTAACTTTCATAACAATAATAGTATTTAGACTTATATACCACTCCATGGTGCTTTACAGCACACTCTGAGCAGTTTACAGAGTCAGCATATTGCCCCCAATAATCTGGGTCCAAAGGTGGGATTCTACCTGTTGGGACCGATTTGGATGAACTGGATGTCAAATTTGCATCTGGTTCACCGAACCAATATTTGAAATGACCCGCTGGCCCCACCCCACCCTTTCCAGGGGTCTCAATGCAGCCCACTTTCGATGCAGGCTCTGAGGGAGGAGGAATGGGCCTTCTGGAAGTCCAGAAACAGGCCTGTTTCTGGCTTCCAGATGGCCTCCAGAGCCCAGGAGCGACTATTTTCACCCTCCCAGAGGCCTGAGGGAAGCCTCCAAACCCTTGGGAAGGCAAAAAGCGGTCCTCCCGAAAGTATCAGTAGGCCACGCCCACCATGGCCACACCCACCCAGCAACTGGGCAGCAAACCAGTTCCTGGGATATTTGAATCCTACCCGTCTGGGTCCCCATGTTACCAACCTTGGAAGGTTGGAAGGCTGAGTCAACCTTGGACTGTTCAGGATCGAACTCCTGGCAATGGGCAGAGAGTTAGCCTGCAATACTGCATTCTAACCACAGAGCCACCACGGCTGCTCATGTGAAGCTACTAGATGAGATCATTTAGCATTTCACAGTTTTGTTATCATCTAACATTGTGACGAAATGCCCTGCTTTATCTCACTACACTTCCTTGCTCTGAATCAAGAAAGACAATGTCCCAACTGTGCCGATCCAAAGCCTGCACGCCCAAAATATCTGGAGAACCTATGAAAGGCTAAATAAATGTTGAAAAGGTACCTGCAATCAACACAGGTTTAATGAAGCAAACTCCATTCTACCCTAGGACACCAACAAATGTTTCTTAACAAAACGAAGAGAAGAAACTTTTCTCTTCCAACCAGTGCAGCCGATCTCTTGAGGCAAGGATAGACACCTGGATGAGGTTAGCACCTGTATTTTGATAAAGTTCTGCTATTTTTCATGGTGATGAAGGGAATATTTTAAAACAAAAAAGGGCAATCTTTTAAAATATCAGCTTGCTTTAGCTGGCAAAATTCACCGATTTTTGCAGGTCCTCTTTGGCTTTTCCCGCTTGCCAACCTGGACTGATGGAGGGGATGGGGTTTTAGTGAACAGTTTTTATTAATTTTAATCGGTTATTGGGATTTCGTATTTAATTGCTTTTTAATATTTGTATTATATCTTTTTACCACTGTGAGCCGCCCTGAGTCCTTCGGGAGATAGGGCATAGAAATCCAATTAATAATAATAATAATAAATAAGAATAAATAATAACAACAACAATAACAATAATAACAACAACAATAATATATTATTATCATCATCATCATCTTGTTTCGGGACACTCTTTGGGCTTGCAACTACATGAGGTTTGCTCTTCCTTTTCTCCTCCTCACCCGGCCAGTTACCTGCAAGAGGCAGTAGCTGACCTCGGAGTGCTCAGCCAAGCTCACGTTGTAGACTCAGCGTTTGAAGACCGGTTCGTTGTTGTTGGCATCCGCGACGGTGACCGTCACCAGGCACGATGCAGAGAGCGGCAGCACGCCCAAGTCCTGGGCCAGCGCCCACAGCTCCACCAGCACTTCCTGCTCGCGATCCAGCACGGCTCGGAGACTCAGGACACCGCTGAGCGGGTCGAGGTGGAAGAGCGCGCCGCGAGGCTGTGAGAAAGCCCAAGCGTAGCGCACCTGGCTGTTGCGGGAGCTGGGCTCGTCGGCGTCTGAGGCGCAAGACCACCGCGCCAGGCGAGGCGGCTTCGGAGACGGGGGCTCGGTGGTGAGGCTGCGCTAAGGTGGGAGCCTGGTCGTTGCGGACGGCCACGCGGAGGGCCATGGCGTGGTGCTTGAAGAGCGGTGGGACGCTGGCATCGATGGCCGTCAAACGGCGCTTGTAAGCCTCGCGGGTCTCCCGGTCTAAGGGACCCTCCAGGCACAGGAAATAGATGCCTCCGTCACCGCCAGAGCGAAAAGGCTCTGCCGCCGCCTTCCAGGCTCAGCACCGCGCCACCGTCGCCTCCTCCCAGCTGTTGGTCTGGGTCGGAGACAGACACGCGGGCAACGTAGGTGACCGACCGGAGACTCTGTCACCGGCCTCGGTGAGGTAGCGCAACTGAATGACCAGCGGGTTGTCGTTCACGTCCAGGACTTCCACGGCCACGCAAGCGGTCACCACTTCGGGCTGGGTGCTGCCGTCGCGAGCTTCCACAGCCAGCTGGTGGTTCTCGCGCAGCTCGCGATCCAGCGGCTGGTGCAAAAGGAGCAAGCCGCTGCGCTCGCCCACCTCAAAGTAAGTCGCCACGGAGGAGTCTCCCCGGCGGCGGCTAAGAGCGTACCGCACATCCCAGTTAACGCTCAGATCTGGGTCAGTGGCGAACACCCGACAGACGGAAGTTCCCGCGGGCGCGTCTTCCCGTAGGTGGGCGCGATACTCATGCTGCCCGAAAGTGGGAGCGTTTTCATTTTCATCCAGCACTTGGATCTCTACCCGGAGGGCGCCCGCGCCGGCGGGGGCTGCCACCGTCCCAAGCCTCGACCAGCAACCGATGGGCCGCCGCCTGCTCCCAATCCAGCCGCCTCAGCAAGAGCAGATCCAGAGGGTCCGAGGGAGCGCCGTCGCGCACCTAGAAAAATGGACCTGCCTACTCCGCAGCGCCGCCCTCAGCCCACGGCACCAAGCGGTAGCCCTGGACACCGAAGCTTCCCTCGTCGGGATCGCACGCAGCGGGCAAGCGGAAAGCGCTGCCAAGCGGGCTGAGCTCGGAGACGCTGAGCTGCGCGAAGTCCCGAGTGAACGCGGGGCGCGTGGTCGTTGGCGTCGGCCATGGCGATCTCCGGCTGCACGATCGCCCCCTCTCAGCATGGCTTCCGCGAAGCTTGTAGCGCCGTCCGCTCGCGGTCCAGGGGCCCAGGCGGTGAAGACGAGGCCGGTGTCCACGTGCACGTGGAAATCCACGCCCAGGGCAGACTCCCCGCTGCCTTCCGATGCGAAAAACCTGCCGGGGTGGGCTTGCCCTCGGGGAAGCCCTGCACTAATGTCCCCTACCAGAGTGTCGGCTGGCAGCTCTTAGTCCACTCCCAAGCTGAGGTGATACACCTGGCCTGAACACTCCCCCGCTATGCACAGGCAGAGCCACAGTGGGAGCGGACATCGTGCGGCCATCCAAGGCTTCCTCCACCTCTTCCTCATGTTCAAGGCGAGAGCCCGGAGCTCCATGCTCGCCTCGATCTCTTTCTTCGCCTCGGCCACGGACCGAGGAAGCTTTTTCCCGGGTGCATTAAACCCTCTGCCCATAGCAGCACTTGTAGCTCAGCCAAATCAGAGCGACCAGCGCTTCTCTTTAGTTGTTATTGTTGTTGTTGTTGTTGTTATTATTATTATTATTATTATTTATTAGACTTGTATGCCGCCCTCTCTCCCTAAGGACTCAGGGTGGCTCATGGAATAAAAATACAGTACAATAAATTAATTTAAAAAGGATTAAACAATACAAGCCTAATTAAGAACAAGAATAATTAAAACTATTAAAATTTTTAAAAGACAGAAGCCCCCCCTCCGCCTAGGCCAAGTCTAAGTCGGAAGGAAGGAGCGGAGATCCAGAGCCAAAGGAAGGTCCAAGGGGAGTTGATTCCACAGGGTGGGTGCCCCCACAGAGAAGGCCCTACCCCTGGGCACCGCCAGCCAACAGTGTCTAGTGGACGGTATCCCAAGGAGGCCCTGCCTGTGGGAGCGTACAGGGCGATCGGAGTGTGATGCCTTTTCCTCTTCCACACTCTCAACCCTCCTTGTAGCCCAGACGGAGTGCATTCCTAGGGTCAGATGCTTTCACCCATAAAACTCTGGCTAAGGAAAAAAAACAGTGGGCAGAACATCTCCCTGCATCTCTCCTGACATGGTTGCTTGTTGATGTTGCTGCAGCAGCTTTACTCAGGCACTTCTGAGATGCTAACACACCCCTATGCCATGTGACAATGGGGCTTGGAGGGGGGCAGTGGGTAGCATGGGACTTAGCCCCCATTAACCAGCCTGTAACAGCCTTGCTGGGCTTTAACTACCCATCTAGCTTTGAAACAAGATGAAGATTTTATTTTAATTCATGTTTAATTCCTCTTGGCCTCCCACCTGTCAAAGGAAGTTATATAGCATACCTATAAAAATCCCTCCTGTGAGGGAGGGTGGGATTTTAATTGGTTTTTTACTGTCGGATTTGGCTTGTTTAGGTTTAAACTCTTTTTAAATTATTTATTGTTCTATGTTTTTATCTGTGAGCCACCCCGAGTCCTTTCGAAGAGTGGCGGCATACAAATCAAATCAAATAAAATTAATAAAATAAATATAACATTAACACTTAGGTCACGCAATTTGTATGTTGGAATACTATTGTTCAGGATTCTAATCTCTTACATACATCTTTTCTTTTTATCACTTTAAACTGTTTTAAGCCAACCATCAGTAGTCCTTGCTGAATTAATTTTGAGATGCACTCCTCTCATCTTAATAGACCCCTTGAGTTGCACTTGGCCCCTGATCTCTGCTCCTTCCGCCGCGACCTCAAAACATGGCTATCTTTGCAATCCGGCCTGGACTGTCAGGGGATCGGGGTTTTTAATTTGATTGTTTATTTGGCATAATTTAATATCTTTTTAATTTCTTTTAACTTTTGTACTTTCTGTCTTTTATGTACACTGCCCTGAGTCCTTCGGGAGAGAGGGCGGCTTAGAAGTCCAAATAAAACAAGCAAAACAAACAAACAATAGGTCTTTGCATATCTTTCAGGTATTTCTTTTTTTTTTTACATTATCTTTGTAAAAACTTGGAAGTCTCCAAAACTATGGTTTTGAGTGATTATATTTAAGCTAAATGAGGAACTAGAACTAACAGAATGGAAATCGTAATGAGAAAGAATGACAAGCAGTGAATGTATGGTATACATACTGTATAGAAAGCTACGATGAACTGTATGTGTCTGATATGTATCCAGTATTTACTAAATAGATAATTCACAATAACAATAAACATTTTTATAATGCTTTCAGGACTTTAAAGTGTTTCATTTGTTTTATCTGGATGTACTCTTACAAGTACTCTTATAACAAATTAGAGTTATTACACCCTCTACTGTAGACTGAAGTCTTACATAAGATCACTTCACAGCAGGAGTGTCAGCCTTGTGCCTTCCAATATATAGTTCAAACTCTTTAGTCCTACAATATTATTTTGTTTTTGATTCCTGCCAATCATGCAGTTTTCTTGGCAACGTTTTTACCTACTCTTATAGGACATTGCTGAACTTAAACTTGTGATGGATGCATTTCGTTTCATAATTCCCAAAGCTTTTTAAAAGTGATTATCAGAGAAAGCTAAAATATTTGGAGTTTTAGAAGTCTCAGAGTTAGCTTTCTCTGAATCCCTTTCACTATAGTTGTTCTCTTGGACAGCTATACTATTTAAAGTTCCAAATTTTGTGATACTTTTGGTATCACTTACCTTTCTTTAAAAACCGCTATATTCTGTGTGATACAACTTTTTATCAAATATCATTCAGTTTTATATAATCCTTTTTTAAAGGAAGAAAAATATAATGAAATATAATGAAATTTTTAGCCCGTGCAGTTTTCTGAAGTTGATCTAGAAAAACATCACTGAAATGATCAAAAGACTGAACCAGCTCTATTATGAGAAAAAGTTGCAATGTAGGAACTGTTCAGCATGAGCAAAACATGTGCAGTATGGAAGGTTGAAACACCGAACAGAAACGGAGAGATTCAACATGTTAAAATGGTACGCAGAGTCAGATTTGATAAGGACTTGGATAGGATATCAACAGGAAATACCAGGACTGGAAACTAGCCTGGAAAATTAGGGGGGGAGGGGAATTCTTGAAGAGAGCAATGGCAAACCATTTCCATATTGTTGCTAATAAAATGATAAGGATACCTCCATGAAATCACCAGAAATACAACCCAAATTAGAAGGAAACATTGTCTTTTAAGAAGTATTATACTTGATCTTGGAATCCAATGCTGGAAATTCAAACTATCTTGCTGGTTCTGGGATAGATGCTATAGTATCAATGATGGGCAGCCTATCAGCCATGCAATATGTGCCTCCACAGTCTGACTTTTACACCCCAGGACCTAATTTGAATAACTGAAATTCAATAACAAAATGAAGAAATGCCACTTTTAAAAGAGTGTATAATAACCTGCTAAGCTAGAAGTATTTTTTTAAAAAGCCCTCAAACTCCAAATCTCTTTGGAGATCTCTTTCCCCTATCATGTGTGTGTGTGTGTGTGTGTGTGTGTGTGTATGTGTGTATAAATATTATTACAATAAGATAAAAATATTATCTAAATAAAAGATCAAAACCACAGCACAGAATCACAGAGCTGGAAGGATCCTTATGGATTCCTAGTCCCACCAAGGCTGGGCTCAGAAGTTATGTTTGATGTGCAATAGAAAAATGGATCCCCAGCAATCACGTAGCATTATTTCTAGCATAGGACTAGGGAAAAATATGGCAGTTTTTATTTTCTGGGTGTTGGAGAGCAGTTTTGAAATACTTAATCCAGTAGGTACAAATAAAACTAAATATTAGGCAATGTTAACTAGGAGGGAAAACAAAGTTGTCCCCTGTAGACAAATTTCACCATTGTATCTTTCTTTCATATCATCTTTCTCTCAACAGCTAAGTTCAATATTCTGCCAAACTTAGTGGATGTAATAGAGAGTGTTGTGGGGAAGTCTTTACAAACCATAATAGTATGTTAAGTTGAATCCCTTAGGTTTGTTTTGCTGTGTTTTCTTTTTAAAAGCAGATTTTTAAAAGACTTGAACTATAAATACCCTTCTCTAATACCAGAGATGGTATTCAACAGGTTCTGACCAGGTCTGGAGAACCGGTAGTAGAAATTTTGAGTAGTTCAGAGAACCGGCAAATACCACCTCTGACTGGCCCCGCCCCCATCTATTCTCTACCTCCTGAGTCTCAGCTGATTGGCTGGAGCTTCTTTTGTTGCCATGAAAAGGAGAACGGAGCTGGAAAGCAGGTTAGCAGGGTGGGGAGGGAATGGGATTTTGCAGTAACCTTCCGCTGCCATGCCCACCAAGCCACACCATGCCCACCAAACCTCACCCACAGAACCAGTAGTAAAAATTTCAGAATCCCACCACTGCCTAATGCCATCATTAGGCCAGAACCTAAAGATTATATAGCAGTGATGGCTAACCTTTTCCATGTTGTGTGCCAAAAGCATGTGCACGCTCGTGTACTTGCACCCATGATGCAATGCGCATGCAACCCCCCCCCCTGCACATGTATGCATGACCCCCTGTATGTGCACCATGCACCTCTGCGCATGCAACCCCCTCGCAGGCCGCAGGCCTCTGCGAATGCGTGTGTGTCTCCCCCATGTGCGTCTCCCCCATGCATGCATGGCAGATACCCAACAATCAACTGGCTGGCAGGGGGTGCGTGCGCATGGTCAGTGGGGCTCTTCCAGGTAATCTTTTACGTGCTGGCAGAAGTAGCTCTGCATGCACTTCCGGCACCCGTGCCATAGGTTTGTCATCACAGTTATATAGTATCAGAGCAGAATCACATCTGATTACACATAATAGTAGCTTTCTCGGGGTTGGGAAATACACTTTTTCTATACTTGTATCGAGGGATTTCAACTGGCAAAGGATATGCCTACTATGAAAGATTTCTCCCTAACTTCACTCAGTATGAACAATGATTTTCTTAAAAGCTCTATTTTATAAATCCATCTTAGTTTGAGCGTTTTAAGCAAAGCATAAGGCAAAAGTTATAGATATTGGTACATTTCAGTTCCAGAACTAAATTCTTAAATCATATACAATAATGTTCAGTGCTTCAGTTTTGATTCCAGAAAGATGTTCAAAGCATTTGGGACTTCTGTAATATTATAAATTAGCTCTGTTTTCTCCTTGGATCAAGCAAATAGGGAATGCAACATGAAATCAGAATTGAGGATGGCGGTGATTCTTATTACACACATTTTCAATTTAATTTAAATCATGCTGCTTAACAATTGTTAGGTAAAAAGAAAAAGCACTTCAATAGAACAACAAAAAGCAGTGGGTTTTTTTAAAAAGTTTTTCTTTTTTAATCTGTTGTCTTAACCAATGAGGATAGTTGGAGAAGGGTGAAAGGAAGGGAGTGGAGTTGAGATACTTTTCACAGAAAAGATTCTCTCTCTCTCTCTCTCTCTCTCTCTCTCCCTCCCTCCCTCCCTTCCTCCATCCCTCCCCCCACCACACCTTTTCTGAGACTGGTGTTAGTCTGTGGTTAGATTTAGAATTTTGCCGATCAGTCATTTGAATCCAGCTCCAAAGCCATTTATGGTAGAAGTAGCTGTCTTTTAAAGCTTTGGGAAAATTTGCACTCCAGTAGCAATTAGAACCATCTGGATTTTTTTAAAAAGAAAATCAAATTTACATAAATCACACCATCATAATCCCATGAATATTATCTGAGGATGAGTCACTTTGTCCAGACGAGGTCTTCTAAAAAACAGCTGCAGATGATAAGTGCTCCATCTTAGAGTTGAATACAGCAAATGATGTGACATTGTGCAAGATCTGATTTTAGATGGAAAGTGTACAGATTTTTATGTCCGAGAGTCACATTTCACTTTTGAATAGTTTGCCAGGGAATATAGTCCAAAAGAAAAAGAAAAGGAAAGGAAAGGAAAGGAAAGGAAAAGGCAGAACTAAATTATTGAAGTTATATTATAGGCAATAATACTACTCCCATATATTTAACCATTTTATCCCAGATCACATTCAAAGATAAAATTTATCGGAGTGATATTGGTCTTTAATCCCATGCTGTGTATGTTGGCATTTGCCAAATTTATTATAAACTTTGTTATAAACTTTTATTAAAAGCCTGAAAACGCTAATCTTGTATATTTTGTACCTTTCAGAGATAGCTCTTCCAGTTTCCCCTGTCAGGTTTCAGGATAGAATTTGCTTCAATAACCTTGCCAGCAAACTATTATCACATTTAACTGCCCCAGTGCAAAAGCTCTCTAGACAGGGCTAATATAAACGGAGAACACTTTCATGGGTTAGGGCTGGAGTGCAACTGTCACAATATTCACATCTCCCAGTTTAAACGATTTATCAGCTGTCCACCAGCTAAACAAAACTGTATTATAAATGGAGTTCTCTATCCTCATGCAACTTACTGTTCAAAAGTGCAAGAGCCTTGGTGGTGCAGGCTGTTAAACGCCTAGCACTTAGTTCCAGCTGCCTGTAATTAGTGCAGGCTCGAATCCCACCAGGCTCAAGGTTGACTCAGCCTTCCATCCTTTCGGGGTAGGTAAATTGAGGACCCAAGATTGTTGGGGGCAATAATCTGACTTTGTAAAAATGCCGCTTAGTAATAAGCAGGCATATACAATGGAATGAAGGCTATTGCTGAGCGCATTGGGTTGTGTCCCAAAAATTGTAAGCCGCCTGAGTCTTTGGAGAAAGGCGGCATATAAATGTAATTTTTAAAAAAAGTAGCAGCACCAACAATTTGAAATGATGATATGCAGGGGTGGGCTTCAAAAATTTTTAGCAAAGGGTTCTCTGCCTGGTTGCTGGGTGGGCATGGCCATGGGGGGGCGTAGCCTAGTCGGCCTCCTGCACCAGGGCCTGGATTGGGGAGGGTTTCACTTCCCGGGCTCTGGAGGCTTTCCTCAAGACTCTGGGAGGATCAAAATGGCCTCCTCCGGCTCCAGGGGCTCTCTGGAAGCCAGAAACGGGCCCATTTCCAGCCTTCCCAGGGTGAGGTAAGCAGGGCAAGCCAGGAGTGAGAGTTGGTGGTTCTCCGAACTACATAGAACCTTAGCTAGGGGCTCTCCCCCAGTAGCCCACCCCTGGTGATATGTACAAAAAGTGGTTCTTTGCCATAAATATCACCACCATCTCAAGTACCGGCGGCCTGATCTATTTGACAGTACTTCATCTTCACCAAATACTGATGATTGACAACATAGTGTGAGACTTTGGGCACATGCATCTGATGAAAGTAACTCCTTTTAAATAATCAGTAGTACTCACCAACAGTAGTGTCATACCATTCTTTGTCATGCATGAGAATTTGGCACTCTCCAGATGTGTAATGATTTTGTTTTAATGTGTTGGGAAATACATTTTCACTATGTGGAATGTATTATATTAATTTAGGGAAACATGTGTTTTGACATAACCCAGGTCTTTCACTCTCTTGACTTTTTAAAAAGTTCTTGGAAAATCAGCAGAAGAAAGATGGAAGCAAAGTTTTAAATTAACTACCATTGTCATGATGCTATCTTAGCTGCCTGTTCTTGGATCACAAAAATCTCAATTCTGACTAAAAAGTATAAAAGAATGTTTTTTGGAAAATGCTAAAGAGCATTAAGATAATAGGGCATATGTTTTCCTTTTTTTAAAAAATATGAAAAGTGCCTGGAAATCTGTAGTTGATTAAAAATAAGTTTTTTTCTCTTTCAAAGCTTAGTAGATTAAGAGAACGAGTACTCCATCACATTAACTTATTTTCAGGAAATTGGAACTATTACTTGCTTTTAAAATGGCTTTTAACTCATTCCCCAAGTCTTAAAATAATGCTGACAATTTAAAAGTGATCAAAAATGTATGTTTGCAGCTCAGAAACAAATGTTACTCTAAAGTATCCTCTTTGTAAAGAAGCGGATAGCACTCCTAATGCATTTCATCTCAGGGTTAGTTTTGTCCTCAGCATCAGACACCATTGCAGCTAATTAGAAATGATTTGTGCATAGGATCATGTTGACTGCAAGACTATAAGGAACCTCCATGCAGATCAGAATCAGATGTCTGACAAGCCATTCTTGTTTCAATAGGCCATTAGTAATCCTTACTATATTATCAGTTTGTGTGTATATTGTCAACTCATAAGCTATTTCTCTGATCTTTTAGAGTTGCCAACAGAAAGGGAACTGAAGTTTCTGGCATGCAAAATTATAACTGGAGAGTATGATTGATGACTCTTGACTATGGATGTGTCCCATTTGAGAATATGAATTATGATACACCCAGGGGGTGGGGAAAACCAGGGTCAAGGGTGAAATGAATGATGTGTCTCAGAGTCGGCTACAGCCAGGTAGCACCGGCATGTTCACTCCTAATAAACCTTCTTTAAGCTCTGAAAAATCCGGCTAGAGATTTATGATTTAAATGGGGATCATTACCAGAGACCTGACATATCATGAATTAATTTATATAGTATAATGTTGTGGTGGAACTGAAAGCCATGGAAATGTGAATGCTCCATTGGATATCGGACATCTCCCTTCTTGACCACATCACAAATGACACTATTCGACAACATTTTGGTGTGGCAGCAATTATAGAGAGGATGAGAGAAGGCCGGCTCCTCTGGTATGGACATGTCCTGAGAGCAGCACCTTCTAATGTTGCCAAGACTGCCTAACAACTAGAAGTCAATGGCCAGCGACCTCGTGGATGCCCAAACCAGAGATGGCAAGACATCACCAACAAAGATATGCAAGCTGCGGGCCTGCACCCTGAAGACACAGCTGACTGCGCAAAGTGGCACTCAATGAAAAGTGAACCCTGCACTTGCTGGAATATGCTAGAGCAGGGGTCAGCAACCGGTGGCTCTGGAGCCGCATGTGGCTTTCACCCCTCTGCTGCGGCTCCCTGTCACTCAAAATATGTATCACAACTGCCAATATGTGATACCTGCTGGCACGCAATTTATTGAGCTTTTTGACCCCCGGTAGGCCAACCATGGGTAAATCCAGGAAAAGTTTCAGAAGAAAACAGAACATTTAATTCAACTACATATGCTAGTTTTGTGGCCATTCAGGAAATAGTCAGGCAAGGGAAGGGTTTTGTGGCTCCCGGTGTTTTCTTTCCTGTGGGAAACGGGTTCAAATGGCTCTTTGAGTGTTTAAGGTTGCCAACCCGTGCTAGAAGATTGTGGTGGAATCACCGGTTGAAGGGGAGGGGCCCCTACTACAGAAAGAGATCCAGCTAATGGGGAGAAAACATCTGAGAGCAAACCCTTAGGTATACATCTGGCAAAATTCTTGTCAGATATATTGATTTGTTAAATTTATTTGCTGCCTATTTCACCAGGGCTACTCTAGGAGTTATATAGGTGATCAATAATAAAACATCTCTTTCGGCCATCCACAAGTGGATTTGGTTGCTTGTGCTTGACAAATGTAGAGATAAATATTTTTTCTGACCCAAGTACTACTCTTGACATCTATGTTCATGTTTAATTTTTTAACTTAATTACTTAATTTCCTTGTGCTCTGGAGTGACTCCCCCTCCCCACCACATACCCAACAGGACCCAACTTGCCTGTAAGAAAGTCCTTCTTCCAGACATTTAGTGTCAGTTGAACGGGACTCCTTCTGAGTTTGTTTTGTAGTGTATTTGATTGCTATTTTACGCTTTTATTTATATATTGTTTTTTTTAAAGGGTATAACTGGTGTGTTTTTTCATCTTTTGTTCTATATACATATCTAGATGTACATAGGCTGATTTGGGTTTGAGGATAGTTTGCAAAATAACACTATCAAAGAACAGGTGTCTGTACACAATACTAATTATTTAAAGAATAATTTAGCACTATAACTGTACTTCTCCTATAAACAGAACATACTACACATCATAAGGCCCCTTTGTGGGCATTCTACCCGAGGTGGCTAGTGGACTAAGAAAATCCCATCTGCATCCTGCTCATGTAATGCTTACGTAGTTTTACCCAACTTCTGTTGATTTTTAATATTTTAATTTCTTGTTTTTATAGTGTAGGGCACCCAGAGTCAATAGCAAATTGGTGACATAGAAATTTAATAAATAAATGAGCAGTGTAAGTTTTCCACACAGAATGGATTGTTCAGAGGAACAGCCTTTTATTATGCAGAACCACAAGATCTAATATTTTAAACCTTAGCAGAAACAATATCAAGCATCATTTTGTCTGATGTGAATATCCCCAAAATTTCAATACACTATGTGATTGCCCAAATAATGTTAATTATTTGGAGCGAGTTCTCAATAGGAACAAAATACTACTCTAATTAAAATTTTATTGTCAGAAATTGCAAACATGACCAATATTAGGGTTTAATAAAAAATACTTTGTGTCCGTTCTTTCACAAATAATAGCAACTTTATTCTACATTTATAGTGCATGCTAGCATACATACAAGAAACTTATTCTTTTTTAATTTCCTTAAAAATAAAAACAATGCAATTAAATTACAAGAGCCTACATTTCTATTTATCTACAGTTCAGAAGCAAAACCAACCAGATGACAAAAATGGGTATTTCTACAAATTCAGAACGGACCATTCCATTGGATATGAAAACACTGTTTGAATTCTAATCACACTCTGAGGTATGCTAACAGGAATCATACAATCTGTTTCAATTCAACATGATCTAAACTTCCTGATTTTGAGGGATCTACCTCTATTAATCAATTTGGAACTCATAATCTGAAAAAGAATAATTATAACAACATCTAATATTTCTTACTTAAAAGATATTATTCACTGCAGTACAGATCCACTCATTAATTTTAGTTGCTATTGTTTCTCATTAGAGTGGAGTAATATACACATTACTTGGAGATAAATTTCATAGAATGGAATGAAACCTACTATATTTCCTGTCAAGTGCATTTAGTCCTTGTTTCTTTTGGGGAAACATGCCTCACCAGCATTTCAGTGGTACACTTATCAATTACCTGCATTGACGCAGAAGAGATGGTTGTTTTAAAAATACTGTTCATACACAAATCTAAATAGTTTATTATTGTAATAGTCTTGCCATAGCCAAGGAAATAAATAGTTCCCTTTAACCCACTTTCGGGCAGTGGTTGACTCAGTCCAATATATGAGCAACTCATTGCCTTTAATAATGGCAATTATGATAAAGGCAGAATAAATGAAACACATAACAGAATCTGTATTTTTCCTTTAAATAAATGTGAAAAGATCACTTCGTGCTTTTAAAATTGTTACGAAATCAAACATTACTAGTACTTAATGTATCTCTGACAAAATTGCCCAAGTGGCAGTTTTATCCTTAAGTACTAAGGAGAATTTATAGAGCAAGAATTTTTGTCCACCACAGTATAGACTGAATGTACCTCAATATTGTAAATATAGGATATTTTCCACTCTGGTTCCATGATTATCATCCAGAAATGATATCCAAAAGAAATGTAGTCATAACATTATCTTCTATGATCATCATTTTACTTACAACTGAAATTGTGCAAATCAACATTTATAATAGTCCTGGTATTTCTTAAGATGAATATCCTCATAGTAACTGAAGTAACCATTGTACAGCTTATACCCAGTTCCTAGTTTTCTCTGGATTGTTTACCTTGGAAAAATCTTATTAGCAATTGACCAATGATTTCTAAAACCTTTTCAACAAATGTTATGTAAAATCAAATTAGGTTGGAATGTGAAATCCTTCTAGCAAGTAGCTTTGCAGCTTACCCTTTTGGAAGCTATCATTGTGGTTTTTATTGGGTGAGTGGGTGTACTCTATATAATTGCCCTTTTAACTATCCTATGTATGGCTCCTGGAGAATAAGATACTATTTTAAAAGATTGTTTAGAATGTGGCATAAGTAGCTGTTCCTTGGAACTTCTGGAAGATTACACTCGATTCTGGAAGATTATACTCGAATTGAAAGTTCCCATTGATATAAAGATCTGTGCATGAGATTAGCTCCAGCTCATTGGTCTGAGACACAAATTTAAAAAAAAAACCATGGTTACTTTCTGAATATATATTTTAGAATATAATGATTATTTGACAAAGCTTCAGAGCACCCTGACCAAGTTGCAAATGTTATGAAGTCTTTCCAAACAGAATATCCCTGTTTTCAGTTAAAATGTTAATATCAGGTACTCAACATATTAAACAATTGTTTTTAAGTGGAAACATTTTGAATGTGACCCAAAGAATCAAACATAAGGAAAATAGCTTTTAACATTCTTTTGCAAATATATGGACCAAAAGAAAGTTTCTATCGGAGATTCTTCTCAAATTGCACAAGTGAAACATTTCTTTCCTCCCAAAATTCTCTAGTATGAAAAATAAAATAGCTATTAGCACCAGATCACATACCTGTGATATGCTAAACTTGGGTTTATAATCTGTAGTAGATGTTTAAAAATATTGATGCAAATGCAGTCATTTCATTTAAGCCAGACTTGCACCATAAATTCCTAAGTCCTTTACTTGGTATTAAGTATAATTATCTTGGTATAAATATAAGCAATAGATCACAGCTTCACAATGACTCCAACCTGAGTCAGGATATAGGGAAAAGTGGTAACTATTCCAATTTTTAAGGTACTTAAAATGCATCATCACACACTTGTAACATATAGGTGAAACTCAAAAAATTAGAATATCATGCAGAAGTTCATTTATTTCAGTAATGCAACTTAAAAGGTGAAACTAATATATGAGATAGACTCATTACATGCAAAGCAAAATAGTCCAAGCCATAATTTGTCATAATTGAGATTATGGCTTACAGCTCATGAAAACCCCAAATCCACAATCACCCCAAACCCACAATCTCAGAAAATTAGATTACATGCAATCAATAAAACAAGGATTGTATATAGAACAATATCTGACCACTGAAAAGTATAAGCATGCATATGTACTCAGTACTTGGTTTGGGCCCCCTTTGCAGCAATTACTGCCTCAATGCGGCGTGGCATGGAAGCTATCAGCCTGTGGCACTGCTGAGGTGTTATGGAAGACCAGGATGCTTCAATAGTGGCCTTCAGCTCTTCTGCATTGTTCGGTCTCATGTCTCTCATCTTTCTCTTGGCAATGCCCCATAGATTCTCTATGGGGTTCAGGTCAGGTGAGTGTGCTGGCCAATCAAGCACAGTAATCTCACGGTCATTGAACCAGGTTTTGGTGTTTTTGGCAGTGTGGGCAGGTGCCAAGTCAGGGGTGGGCAGGTATGGCCCCTTTGCGACCTGGGGACTTCAACTCCCAGAATTCCTGAGCCAGCATGGCCCCTTTACAGCATGGCTTAGGAAATCTGGGAGTTGAAGCCCGAAGGTCGTAAAGGGGCCAGAGTTGTCCACCCCTGTGCCAAGTCCTGCTGGAAAATGAAGTCAGCATCCCCATAAAGCTCGTCTGCGGAAGGAAGCATGAAGTGCTCCAAAATCTCCTGGTAGACAGCTGCGTTGACCCTGGACTTAATGAAGCACAGTGGACCAACACCAGCAGATGACATGGCTTCCCAAATCAACACAGATTGTGGAAACTTCACACTGGACTTCATTTGAAGCCCGTGTCCAGGATCCGCCTGTGTGTGGTGACTCTTGATGCACTGATTCCAGCCTCAGTCCACTCCTTGTGAAAGTCCCCAACACTTTTGAATGGCCTTTTCCTGACAATCCTCTCCAGGCTGCGGTCATCCCTGCTGCTTGTGCACCTTTTTCTCCCATCTTTTTCCCTTCCACATAACTTTCTATTAATGTGCTTTGATACAGCACTTTGGGAACATCCGACTTCTTTTGCAATTACTTTTTGAGGCTTTCCGTCCTTATGGAGGGTGTCAATGATGGTTTTCTACACAACTGTCAGGTCAGCAGTCTTTCCCATGATTGTGATTCCTACTGAACCAGACTGAGAGACCAGTAAAAGGCTCAGGAACCCTTTGCAGGTGTTATGGCTTAATTAGCTGATTAGAGTGGGCACTTTGAGCCTAGAATATTGCACCTTTTCACAATATTCTAATTTTCTGAGATTGTGGATTTGGGATTTTCATGAGCTGTAAGCCATAATCATCACAATTATGGCAAATCACAGCTTGAACTATCTTGCTTTGCACATAATGAGTCTATCTCATATATTAGTTTCACCTTTTAAGTTGCATTACTGAAATAAATGAACTTTTGCACGACATTCTAATTTTTCGAGTTTCACCAGTATATGATCTTTGTAACAAAAGCTTTCTACAGCAATTGCATGTTTTTATCAAAACCTACTCATTAACAGCCTTAGGTGTTATATGGAAATTACACTAATTACATTTGTACCTTACAAATCAAGCATGCTACTGACATTACATGTGAATGAATACAAGAATACATATCATACTTCAAACATTTTTAGAAAGTTTAAGTGAAGACATTATATCATTTATATCTAACTTGTCTTTGTTACAACTCACATGAAAATTAAGGAGATGGAGGGGAGAAAAAGCTAAAGATTTCAGTCTATATTAGACACACTCTTGAAGCAGCAAGCAAAATCCGAAACAGAAAGAAAAAGACGTGCAGTGATTTTTTTCAGTCCTTCCTAACAGACCCTCTCTCACTCTCTGAAAAGCTTAGAGAGGTCATGTGACTCAGAAGCAAAATTCAGTGTTGTATGAAGGGCTGCAAGCCAAAATAAGGAACACTTTGCCACCACATTTAAGGTGTCAAACTGGCAGCCACAGGCCGGATGCGTCACATGCAGGCCATGCCCACCCCAGCTCCACGAATGGGAAAAACTTCTCAAAAACATCATCACATGATGGCAACATGACATGGCGAGTTTGACAGTCGTGATTTAAAGCAAAGTCAACCGATATCCAAGGATATTTTATTTCAGCTGAAAAGCATACCTATTTCTAAAATGTATTTTATATCCTTTCCAATGTATTAGCTTCACATTGTTTTTAAGCTTTCATAAATAAGAATGTAAAAATGGAAGAGGCAAACATCAAATTATTTTTAAAAGGTTGTTTCAATAAAATTTTAATGATGATTCCAACATGGGAAGGCAAAAACAGAACCGTGACTCAAGCAGAATGATACACATTCAACATATGAGACTGCAGTTAAGTCTTCTATTTTAGGGGAAATGAAATGTATTGCATTACATCTTGACAACCAGCACATTGTATTAAGGACATGAATCATTACTACACTGGCTTTTGTTTTCCCTTGACAATTTTAGCATTCAGGGTACCTACAGAGTAGTATATAAGTTTTTTTTTTAAATCATCCAAATTTCAAACGTTACTTCTTCATCAAAGAAGAAGGCAGAAAGAAAAGAGCACTATTTTCCATCCACACAGAAAGACATGCAAACATTTAATGGTTTACAGCTAACAGCAATCTACTATGTAATGTACTCTGATTTATTCAGATATGTATAATAGCTGCAGCTGATTTTTGTAGGATGAGAGAAAAGATAAATTCCAAAAGAAAGCATTATAGGAAAAGAAAAAAGATAAACTCCAGAGAAGACAGCAATACAAAATGTAAAAACTACAAACTGAAGCAATGGCTTTAGCAGTGTTTCGGCTATTAACAAAGAGTTGGGATTATGGCACATCAATGGAAGTTTGGTCTCATTAAAATCGTTTCCTCTTGATGATTTCAGGTTTCCAGCTAACAGGATGAGTTTCTTCAGTCTGGAGAGATTAAAGAGGAAAAAAAAAGAGTTCTAGCTCAATTCTAACTTTGCGTACACTACAGTTATATATTTCCTAAGACTGGCTCTAGTGAATTTCTGTATACAATCCCAAATGATATGCCAATTTAGACTACTTTGGTCTTTCTTATTTAGAAGAGTCACTCGTACTAACTTCCCAATCAATCCCTAACTGAGCAGGAACTCAATGCCATATCTTCTGTATCAATATTCTTCATTTGTTTTCAAATTTTAATGGGAACAGAAAGACACTATTGGTCACACAAGTGGGTTTATTTTCTATTTCATCTCAAGTTATCCATGATTAACAGTTTGGGGAAGAATTTAAAAAATCCAATTGAAATCTTTCACATAAACCATAGCATCAATTAAGAAACATAAGAATTACAATTGTTTTTGAAAGTGGGGCTCTATTTTATATTTTCATTAATCATATTTTGCTAAATAGTCTAAGAGTGATTTCTTGTCATTTGAGAACTACCAGAATTCGCCCACTTGGTTTGTTTTGATATATTTCTGTATACATCACAACATGCTGCCATATTAAATGTAAAAGCAGATTGAAATATCATAAATTTACTTGGAAATAAATTCCACAAAACTTTCATGAGCAGATACATGTAAAATTGTTCTATAAAGTGTAATCCACTGCTTTTAAAGAGCAATCATAAATACATATTTTATTAGCCAAACTGAATAAATATCTGACCACATAATTTTCTCACAGTTACATTACTGAAACTGAAGAACAGATTGCAAAAGCATGTATTTTATTCTGTTACTGGGAAGTTTCTAACAAGCAACTGAACTCAACTTATAAACTCTACTTTAAAAAAATGTTTCCACTTGTGTAAAATGTTGCTTTTGAGCCTTATTTAATAAGTTTAGCCTTAAATATGCTTTTGAGATTAATTTTAGAATATGTGCACTAAGCATATCTAACTTGAAGCTACTTTTATGCTGTAAAATGTTATTAAAAAAGATTCCACATACCGCGGAATCATCTTCTTTGTAGACTTTTATAGTTTTATCAGCTTCAGCTGTAAGAAGTCTGCTTTCAGATTGGTCAAATCCACAAGCAAATATTCCAGATTCACTGTCCAAGGAGCCAGGCTGTACAGCTGCATGCACCCTTTGGAAATTGTACCCAGTTCTCCAATCCCAAAGGTGCATTGTACCGTTGTCAGCTGAAAATAAAACACTGGCATATTCATTCAAAGTTACAATTCAAGTATATAGCACAGTTATTCCAAAGACTGACTATATCCACCATTTTCCAGATCTGTTTGCATCCACACAATTCATTTCTACGTAATAGGATTAACAATCCATTTCTATTCCCCGCTTATTTCACTAGGATTGACTTTAGAAAAAAATTAAACATTACAAGTGCTCTACCAAGATAAAGTATTTTATTTTCCTATAATTTGTACTGGTACTATGTATGGGAAAATAATGCTTGTTATTTCCAGTTAATATATATTGCAGATAGACCTCTAGTCCTGGCCATTTCTAAGTACTGGGTTATATACATAATGGGAGTTATAGCCAAACGTAACACTACAGAACCTGACAACTAGAAAGCCCAGGAGAAAAAAAAATCCCATAATTCCTCTGCTAACATACTGGCACCAGATAGAAACCCTTTATATTAACTGTGTTTCTTGTTCAGGCTAAACTTACTTTAACATTTCTTCTGGTATACATATTTAAATGGGCTTGAATTTGCTTTCACTGAAAGCTGTCATAAGAGCATGGATGCATAATAGATACATATTCCTTTAAATAGAAAATAATTTTAAAATAAAAATAGAACTAAGCATCGGGTGCTTAGTATTTTTAATTATTTTAATTATCCAGTCCCAAAAGAATCAAATGTAAAATGCTCCAAATCTATGTTTAAAGCAGTTTGGAGTGCCAGATGCTGAAAAAAGGAATTACTACCCTGCAAACATTTGTTGAAATAAGTGTGTATTGCTGTCTTTAGGAAGAAAAAAAATGAAAAACTGCCATGATGCACTACCCCTGGTGGACAGCACAACTATTAGCTTTGGGCAGGTTCAGCTCATTGCCCACATCATATTTTAGCAAGTACCAGAGTCTGAAGTAAATATATTCACTTTTGCCTTTATGTAGCAAAAACTTATAGAAGAGAAGGTGCTGAAACTTGGGCAAGGACATTTTCAACTAGAAATGGGAAACTTGTGGATTCTCAGTGTCACAGCATGGTTACTGGTCACAGGTTAGCGTTCCAAAAATTAAGGGTCAAAATAAATTGGGAACCCATATTAAATCCTTCCAGCACTGATATTCTGTGTATATGTGTTCATGCTAATCATTAAGTCTGCCAATAAGTTCTAAATAATCGGAGCTTTAGAATAGCACACAAAAAGTGCTGTATCACAAGTCTTACAGTGCATAATCAGAATTTGTTTTCAAATCACATGCAAATTTTAACTTACCTCCGGAAACGAGGACTCCATCTGAGTTCACAGCCAACGTATTGATAATAGCACTATGGCCAGAAAGGTTTTGGATGAAATTTCCATCAGGGAATTTCCACTGTTTTATATTATCTGGAGATCCAGAAGCAAATGTATACCTGTAAGAAAAGTTATATTAAGATCTTAAAAACTATTGGATGTCTAATTAATCGGTATTTAATTATTGGTTGTTAAAGTTACCAGAATTTATTACAGTTTCAATATTAAATTATTTCCCTCTGAATTAGTTTTGGTGACAAACATGGCTTTCCAGGTATTTCTGAATTACAACTTCCAGTGATATCAGTCCACATTATTAATAGTAAAATAGTATATGAAACTTGACACTCAGCCGCAACTGGAAAGCCTACATTCTTCACTGAGTAATGTAAGCACTGTAGAACTCCTTGCTTCAAATCAAAGTAACTGATTAATGAGAAATAGGATGTCTGTTAAAGCCGAATATTGTTAAATATGAATGGGAAGTTACGCATACATAAAATAGGAAGGAAAATGTATATATGTATATTTTACTCAGTATAAAATGGTAG
The DNA here is from genome assembly GCA_009733165.1 of Naja naja. NCBI lineage: Eukaryota > Metazoa > Chordata > Lepidosauria > Squamata > Elapidae > Naja > Naja naja. The sequence continues at coordinate 74,018,246 of CM019151.1, forward strand.
GTGGGCTTTATAATACACAGAAAGGATACAGCATACAGATAGATTCTGTCCACTTCATCTTTATATTATTTAACTAGATTTCCCCTATCCAGTCATGTCTTATTCTAGCACATGGTGCTCATCCCCATTTCTTAGCCAAGGGAGCCAGCATTGTCCGAAGACATTTTTCGTGGTCATGTGGCCAGCACGGCTATTGTCACGCCCCTGTTGGAGTCTGACTCCGAGGGAGAGATGGAGCAGCTGACAGGGAGTGGGAGTGTGGCTCCAGTGGTTGTGGAGGAAACTGGGGAAGAGCATAGGCCAGAAGGGCATTCAGAGGAAGACCCAGGCCCATCCTCTCTTAATCCTAGGGCACGCAGGGAGGAGCTGATAAGGGAGAAACATGAGTGGTGTGGTCTACAGGGGAGAAAGGGGCCCTGGTCCCCTTCATGGGCTGCAGCTGGGAGGACTGGTTAAAAGGACAAACTGCGCATGGCAAAGTTGCTGGAAGCAAAGCATGCTTTATTCTTGTCGGAGCTTATGGGTGTTTTGGCTTCCTCCCAACTGTGGTTGTTGCGTTATCTGGCAGAAGTCTGCAATTAATCTTCCTTGCCTGCCGTAGTAATTCCTTCAGTGTGGTGTGTTGGGTTTTTTATTTCAAATTAACTTTGCTTTGGGTGCGGACTGCATTTACTCCCTCCGTAAACTGTTTTCTTTAAGAGTTTAATATCCAGCTGAGGATAATTGGGGACATTGGGGCCAAGTTGGAGGCATTAAAGGGACTTTCTTCTATTTTTGTGACTTCGTTATTTTTGTGTCATACCCCGGGTCATTACCGCTATAATCCAAAGGCACACAGAACATTGTTACCTTCCCACCGAAGTGGTACCTATTAATCTACTCACATTTGCATGTTTTTGAACTGCTAGGAGCTGGGACAGGAGCTGGGGCAGGAATGGGAGCTCACCCCATTGCACAGCGCTTGGCTCTCGAATCTGAGCTGTCAACTTTCCAGCTGACAAGCTCACATCTTTAACCACTGAACCATTGTGCCCCCTGCTACTTTACTCAACTAAAGATCATAAAATCAAAGATTACTATATGGGAATAATCCACCAAAGTAGACCACATTTTTTCCACATAAATAGCTTTATTTGGTCAGTAAAATATTAGAAGGTATTTTCCAATATTCATTTTTCCCAAAATAAATATAGCTATATTTGGTGAGCAGAATATTAGAAGGTATTTTCTAATAATTTTAGAAGCCACAAAGTTGGTGCATTAAGTCTAAATGAAACAAACCACATTATGGCTTAATTTGCAAATCTAACCATTCTCAGTCTCTTATTGAGATACAAAAGGGGAACAAAGATAGCAGAAGGCAAAATCTAAGAATAAACACCAAATTCTTCCTCACTGATTTTAGTGAAAAACAATCTAAGTAAGCATATACAAGATTGCAGTTTTAATCTTACATACTTTAATCTTGTTATGCTGTATACAGAAACAACGTTTGCACACAAACCTTCTAGCCTCAATGAAGGAAATTTCAAGCAATGATCAAAAGCTCACAAGGTCATGTGACATTGCAATACATTGCTCTAATAGTTACAACTACTAGAATAAATTAAATGTATTGTTGCCTTAAATAGGCAGCACATTATTGAATTCACGACTGGTAGTCTGGTTTATCTATACTAAAAAAGGTTATTTACTTTTTTTAAACTTATTTTTTAAAAGATAGGGAAAATCTTACTGTCTTGGATGCAAGACAACTGCTCTTACAGATTTCTTGTGATTTGTTAATGTGACTCGTGTTTTTCCTGCTACCAAGTCCCAGAGACGTATGGTGGTATCATGACTTCCTGCAGTGAAGAAAGGAATTTAAGAAATAATATTGTAACTTTTAATTTTATTTTATTGTAACAAAGTAACTTTGACCATATTTTGTTTTTCCTTAATGTTTCTGTTTCCCCTGCATTTGAAAATCTTCCTGCTGCTTTGAGTCTTACTGAGATAAGAAAGATGGTAGAGATACTGGTATTACTTCTGGCACCCCACTACATGCTACAGAGGAATTACCGAGTCTATCATCTGCACCTCTTTAACTGTCTGGTTTGGTTTTGCAACCCAACAGGACAGACACAGACTTCAGAGGATAATTAGGACTGCAGAAAAAACAATTACTACCCACCTGCCTTCCATTGAGGACCTGTATACTGCACAACTCAAAAAGCGGGCTGTGAAAGTATTTACAGACCCCTCACATCCCGAACATAAACTGTTTCAACTCCTTCCATCAAAACGACGCTATAGAACACTGCACACCAGAACAGCTAGACACAAGAACAATTTTTTCCCGAAAGCCATCACTCTGCTAAACAAATAATTCCCTCAACACTGTCTAACTATTATAAAGTCTGCACTACTATTACTGTTAATCTTCTCATCACTCCTTATCACCCATCCCCTCCCACTTGTGATTGTCTGACTGTAACTTTGTCACTTGTATCCTTACGATTTATATGGACTGTTTCCTAGTATGATTTTATTGCTGATTGTACCCTATGACTATCATTAAGTGTTATACGTTATGATTCTTGATTCTTAACTAATGTATCTTTTCTTTTATGTATACTGAGAGTATTTACACCAAGACAAATTCCTCGTGTGTCCAATCACACTTGGCCAATAAAGTATTCTATTCTATTCTATTCTATTCTATTCTATTCTATTCTATTCTACAGATATCATACAGCATACCAATGACAATTATGACTTGACAGAACAGTACCTCTCTGTTCTACCATAGTTCCAGAAAAAGTCCTAGGAGCCACAAATTGAACTGCTGCAGATACATATTCTAGTTCATTTGTGGACCTTATTCATATGGCCAAAGCAGTAAAGAGATGATTTTCTGAAAGACCTTCTCTTCTTTTGCAAGAGTCTTTCAAAACCTAATAAATCTATTTGCCTGTTGCATAATAAGTATTAGCTGCAATCCAATAACAATTCTGAAAAGTATTCAAGATTCTTATATTCTCAGTATATTTTTAAAGGCATTTATACTTGTTTATACCCAAAGATTCTTAGCCATAAGCAGAATTATTTAAAATGTTTACGTAATTGGAAAGCTACAAATGCACAATTAGAATGCAACAAATGGAAGCATTTTATTAAACCATAAGCCTCTGTGTGCAAGTTGGCCACAGGACCAACTTACTGAATTGTGTTCTACTTTAACAAGCAACATTAATCATACCTGTGATAATCTGTGGCTCTGCTGCTTGGCACTTCACTGTTGCCACAGCATTCGTGTGTCCTGACAATGTATGCACACTAGCTTTTGTTCTTACATCCCAGATCTAATAAGATCATAAATTTAAACAATTAAGTACAACAATGCAAAGATAATGAACAATCTTTATCAAACAAACATTACCATTTGCATATAATTATGAGCTTATCACTTAGGATCTTGCTGATCTTACTATCACTTATGAACCCCCGCATACAATAAGAACAGTATTTGTGTAGGAAAATAACAGAAATGCACACAAACTTCCTGCCACTGACATGGCTTGCTATTGTAAGGAGCAGAACTGAAATTGCTCCGCTTATTTTTGTATGCCTTTGAGAGATAAACCATGGATTACAACAGTTTGCAACCCCCAGGGACCTCTCTTATTTCTACTCCCAACCTTTAAAACACAAAAGTATTAAACAGTACCCCCAAATTTAGTTATTTTGCAAAAGTATTTCAGTGGAACAACCCTGGGATGCTGGGGTTTCAAATGCATCCGATAACTGTCTTTCCATATTTAAATATCATTCTTATTTGATTGACTGGAATTAGTAGAATCTGAAGATTTTTTAAAAGGGAGTATAAATAGCTAATGACCAAAAAAAGTCACATTAGTTTCCACAGGGACAAACAAGTTTTTTTAAAAAAAAAGATATAAAAATTTCTGCTTTACTTACACGTGCTGTTGAATCTCTGCTACAAGTTACAAGCACATCTATTGTTGGATGCAAATCCAAACCATACACAGCACTTAGGTGGCCATGGTAATGCCTAATAACCTGGGTGTGAACATGTTACAATCAGTACTGAATGTCCTATCATCATTACATTGCTGAAAGATTCCAACTGTTTCAAGTTTATTTAGTTACCTTATTATATTCAAGATCCCAACATTTCACCTGTTTGTCTTCCCCACATGAGAAAAGGTAAGGACTTCTTGCACTGACTATTACACCTCGAACTGTACTAATATGCCCTGTTAAAGATAGTTTTAATTTGCCACTTGCAAGATCCCAAATCTGTAATGAGAAAAATACATCTTTGATGTTCTTTGAAATAAAAGACACAAACATCTGTTATTCTAATTGAGCAACATCTCAAAGAACTTAGAATACAAAATACATTCCTTCATGATGGCAGAAAGGCTGAAAAAATAGTTTACTATACTAATTCTAGTTAGGGAGTACTAACACACTTAAACAAGTTGGCCTATAGGCAAAGACAGAAGAAAATAAAATTTACTGAAGTGAATATTACTAAAGCACTATTATGAAGTATATTACTGAAATAATAAAAAAAGTACTAGACCACAAGTAAGTCAGTATCTCACCTTTATAGTCCTGTCAGCAGAGCCAGTAACAAACCACTGATTTCCTGGTTCAACTGCAATACATCTCACCCATCCCAAATGTCCACTGATAACCTGCAAAAGTTACAGGATAGTTTATCAATTTAAATAAAGTATCTACCCTGACAGCTTAAAGTGGTTACATATGGTAACAAAATGTATGTGTGATCATTTGACTTCAAATTTACCAATAACTGTAATGTTGTCAAATTTCAATCAATAATGATTACGTGGTTCCAAAAGAGATTGCAAAACCCATAGGATGCAGATTACCCAGTTGTGCACTATTAGGATTATCATTATGTATAAATAGCAATAGACTTATATATCACTCTTTACAGCACTCTCTGAGCAATTTACAATGCCAATCTCAACAATCTGGATCCTCATTTTACCAACCTTGGAAGGATGGAAAGTTGCAGTGGTGGGATTCAAATTTTTTTACTACCAGTTCTGTGGGCGTGGCTTGGTGGGCGTGGCAGGGAAAGATATTGTAAAACCTCCAGTCAGAGTTGGTATTTGCCGGTTCTCCGAACTACTCAAAATTTCCGCTAGAACTGGTCAGAACCTGCTGAATACCCACCTCTGGAAGGTTGGGTTAATTTTGAGCCAGTCAGGATCAAATTCCTGCAATACTGCATTCTCACTACTGAGCCACTGGGGCCTCCTATACTGCACCCCCACAGCAAATCCATCCATGATCACAAATTCGTAGACTATGTTCCGGTTGCCCTCCGGGATCTGAGATTCAAGGTTTTGGTGTTAACATTCAAAGTCCTACATGGCATGGGTCCAGGATATTTACGAGAACTCCTCCCAGCATCAAATACCAACTGTACGGGCGCACAGAGGGGGTCTCCTCGGGGTGCCGTCCGCGACTCAATGTCGCTGGCGGTGACCGGGAGGGCCTACTCTGTATGGCCCCCACTTTATGGAATCTTCTTCCGCCGGAGCTCCGGCTGGCTCCTGATCTCCGCACCTTCCGCCAAGAGCTAAAAACCTGGCTGTTTCTACAATCCGGGCTGTGCTGACTCTCTGGGGTTTGTTTATTTTAACTTTGGGGTTTTAATTCTAATTCGGCTTATAATTGTTTAATATGTTTTTAGGTAATTATTTATTTATTGTTGTATTTTTAGCTGTGAGCCGCCCCGAGTCCTTTCGGAGAGGGGGCGGCATATAAGTCAAATTAATAAATAAATAATAAATAAATTATTTCAAATTTTATTCAAAAATAACATTATTTTTGATGCTGCCTTCCAGGGCAAATTCCTTTCCAACACCTTTTGTCCAAATAGTCCATAGAGCTAGATTAAAAGTGCCAATATTATGTTAGTTAAACTTCAGAATTTGGAGCTGTGGTTTCTCCAACACCACCCCATCCACCCAAGTTGCATCATTTTCATCTTTTTAAGTTTCCTTCTTGATCGTATAAAGATAAATTGTCCATATCTTTCTCCAATTTTTAAACGAACTTGTGTTAATCTTGTCTGGACTGTGTTTAAGAATGTGCTGCCTTGCCTACTATGGTTTTCACACGATTTTGTAGAAGTATCTAATTAACTAATACAAGAGTTTATTTATTTATTTATTTGTTTGTTTGTTTGGATTTGTATGCCGCCCCATTTCCGGGGGGACTCGGAGCAGCTCACACGAAGAATCAAAATACAAAGCATAAATGCAAGGCATTAAAATATAAAAGCCATCCAAACAAATCCCTAAAATACAATAAAACCTAATTAATTAAAAAAACCCAACCAACCTCAATCCAGGCTGGCCTGTAAAAACAGCCAAGTTTTAAGTTCGCGGCGGAAGGATTGAAGGTCGGGAGCCAGCCGCAACCCCAGGGGCAGCTGGTTCCACAGGGTGGGTGGCCCCACAGAGAAGGCCCTCCCCCGGGGGACCGTCAACCGACATTGTCTGGTTGACAGCACCCCGAGGAGGCCCTGCCGGTGGGAGCGCACTGGGAGATTGGAACTTGATGGTGGTAGGAGGCGCTCCTGCAAATACCCTGGACCCTGGCAATGAAGGGCTTTATAGGCTGTTTAATGTTATTTTTAGGTAATTATTTATTGTTGGGTTTTTAGTTGTTAGCCGCTCCGAGTCCCTTTGGAGGGGGGGGGCGGCATACAAGTCAAAATAAATAAATAAATAAAATAAATAACACCAGCACATGAGTAAGTCAGTTACTGTGTGTACATGAGTGTAATGAACTAGATTCTTCTAAGGGGCTCTACATACATGTTTCCATGATGTTCTGAAGAATGAGAGCTTAAAAAAAATTAATTCCACTCACTCTGACAGTTCCGCCAATAGTATACCATGCAAGACCAAGCTACAGTACTGGAACTAAAAATAGTTGGAATTAGATTCCAACTAGATTAGATTCCAATAGATTCTACATTAAGCTGTTTTTGCAATCTTCTCTGCTGCTACTTTAAAGTGATTAGAAACATTACTTCAAATTTTAAGTAAGTCACAGAAATCGCAATTCAGTTATGATTTACTGGAACAAGATAGGATAAAAATATGATATGACCTTGATTCAGTCAATAAACTTTAATCAGAATGGTGTTAGTATATTTATAGATGTTTCCAACTGATAGTAACTGAACTCAAGATCAGAATAGGCTTATTCTTCTAATAAATCTCAGCATACTTATTTATTTATTTTATTTATTAGACTTATATGCCGCCCTATCTCCTGAGGGACTCAGGGCGGCTTACAATTAAAACAATCCCAATACAATTACATAAATGTTAAATGAATTAAAAATCAAGGTCTCATATGCCAATTAGAATATTTTAAAATATATTTAAAACCCTCCCCCACTCCCTATCAGCCCGGGTGGGCTAGTTTAGGTCACGGCGGAAGGAGCGGAGGTCAGGAGCTGTCCGGAGCTCCAGGGGAAGTTGATTCCATAGGGTGGGTGCTCCCACCGAGAAGGCCCTACTCCTGGGAGTCGCCAGTCGACATTGTTGTGTCGATGGCACCTGGAGCAGGCCCTCTCGATGGGAGCGCACGGGACGTTGGGAAGCTGTTATCGGCAGCAGGGTCTCCCGCATGTATCCTGGTCCAATGCCACAAAGGGCTTTATATGTCAATGCCAGCACCTTGAATCTCACTCAGGGGGTAACCGGTAACCAGTGCAGCTCGCATATGGTTTTATATTCCCACCTAGACTAGTCCAACATTTAACGAACTATTTATCCGCCAATAAATACTTCTAATATATTTGCTACTTACTCTGTATAACTTCCATGGTGGATGCCACTGTGGTTTTGGCATTGTTGGAGCCTTTTTTGCCATTAATGCAGAATTTTTATTCCCACCAGTTTCCATCATAGCCTATAAATTGAACAAACATGACATCATGTATTTTTCTCCACTGAACACTTTTCTCCACTTTCACATGGGCGTATAATTTTGTCACAAAAATTCTATGCTCTTTCCCAGCTCATTAGAAGAATATAAAATCTGGTTAATTTACATGAGGAATGAAACTTACCATAGTCAAACCTGGAGGCTGTGATCGCTCAGAAATCCCAGCATGTCTATATATATCACCTACGCTAGCAGCAGTTCTATTTGATTCTATTCTGAAATGAGAAAAAATGATGAGGGCTTATTACCTCCAAAATTAACAGACTGCTGATTTTGTAAATAACTGATAATACACCTATTCGAGAAAAATCTGTGGAATATCATCATGCTAATGCAGAACAAATATGTTCAGATCACAATCCAGCTAAATTGGTAATAAGTAGCAATATTTTAATCACGACTATTTGATTCCATAGTATTTCATGAGCCTTAGGCTTTACTGATTCTCACTTTATATCAGTGCTTATCATAATACCAATACTGGTCCCCCGGGGGAGGGCCTTCTCTGTGGGGGCGCCCACCCTTTGGAACCAACTACCCCTGGAGCTACATCTGGCCCCTGACCGGCGCTCCTTCCATCGTGATCTCAAGACCTGGCTGTTTTTACAAGCCGGCCTGGATTGAGCGGGGTTAGGGTTTTTAATTTCGGGATGTTTTAATATTTTATAATTATTTGGATTGGGCAAATTGTTTATATATTGTATCTATGTTTCTGTGTAAGCCACCCCGAGTCCCCCCGGAGATGGGGCAGCATATAAATCCAAATATATATATATAAATCAATCAATCAATCAATCAATCAATCAATCATGCACATTCTTTGAGGAAAGTAAGGTTTATCTCTGCTGTTAATGGAAGAGAGAACGTCTGAAAGGATTTAGTCCCTGTTTTACTTTTTTTCTTAAATTATCAACAGTAAATGTCTTGCTGAACAATTACAAAGAGTATAATCAAAGGGAACACACCATTATGAATCAAACAAATACTGTGGAACCGTGGTTTGTAAATTAATCTGAAATGCTGTTTTGCTTTCTTAGCTGATTAATAAATAAAATATAATTACTTGGATTGAGAAGGAGGCAGTGCCACAGCTAATGACTGAGATGCTGATTCACTAGGCATCCTTTGGATTTTAGTGTCTGCAGTCAGAGCCACTCCTTGTATTTTTTTTAAAAAAAGGAAGAGAATATAATCAAGAACAATAAAATGTGAACAACTAAATGCTTATATTATGGATTATATAGTTAATACATGTACTGTTTTTCATTTTGCAATACATAAAGGAACAATGATCGCTTCTCCAAGCAATTATGGAATCAGGGAAATCAAGGAAATTCTATGTGAAGTTTTTAACTGACAACAGACATGTTATATATTGAAAGATTGCCCACTATAATTATTATTCTATTTAATGGACTGCTTTTTAATTTTGAATGCTTTTAATTCATTGCAGTCTCTGCGTATACGGCTAATGCTGTCACACATATATTTCAACTGCTTAGTTTCATTAGTACTCAGCAAAAATAATCAGTTTTTCAAATTTTTTAAAAAGACCAGTTTCACAATAGTTTTACAAGTTAACACATTCGTTCCATATAGAAATTTGAAAATTCAGTGACTGGAAGCAGAGATTAAAAAACTAAAATCAGATTAAAGAATTTTGTGATTTGTAATGTATATAACACATGAATTTGAATATGGTTTTTTGAAGCTATATAAAAAGAGACAGAACATTCAAGAGAATTTAACAATATGTATCTACTGGGTAGCTGAATAGGTAAGCGAACAAAAAGAATGTATTCCTAATTTGAAAGTTTGAAAAGTATCTGGCATCCTGCTAATTGTCTTAATTCAAAGTATTCCAAGTAAGAAGTAATTCTGTTTGTGTGTCTCATTGTCTAAGAATGGGTGAATTCTTCCATTAGATTGCTGAGCAGCTAAAAAGAATGCTAAGTGACTTATGGTAAGTGACTTATAGGCTAAATCTTACAACTATTTCAAAAACTGGGTGTGTTTAGTCTATAGAAGACAAAGTTGATGGGAGACCCATAACAGTCTTCCAATATTTGCAAAAGCTGTCATAGGAAAACAACATAGACTTATTCTACCGTGACAGTAGGACAAAAACCATTCCTTGCTTTAAGTATTTACAGAGAGAGATCCAAATTTGAGGAACATTTTTTAAATGTGAGAGCTATTAAGCAGTGGGACAGAATGCCTCCTGGATAATGTTTGTATCATTATACTGCACCTTAATATACAATGACATCTTCCTTAAGATCCTGTTCTAGAATATCACAGAATTCCACCTAAACATAATTATATTTGGCAATAATCTTACTCACCAGGTCCAGGAGGATATGGATGTGTTCCTGTTATCAAATAATCATTATCTTCTCCTAAACATTAAGAGATGTATTAAGTCATTTACAGAAGAGTAAAACAATCATTTAAAGATTATATGATTCCAAACTGTAACCATCATTTGAATTTCTACTGAATAATTAATGTAGAAGAATCATGCATATATTTATGCATATGAATATGTGTATGTGTATGTAAATACATATCTGAGTATCTGAAAAGCTCAGGAGGAGTTTAGCAAAGATGTTAAACATATTCTGAACAATATCTGGAGGTTCAAGAAGTCTTCATATTTGAAATGATACTTCTTTCTTTTAACCAGGCACATATAGACTTCACCCTATAGGATCTATTTTATTTTGACTAGAATTTCAAGAACATTGACTGAACTCAGAAGAGAAATAATTGTTTGAACAAATGGACATAAGTTAAGAACTCATAAAGACTCTCTCTCTACCAACAAGAACTCATCCTAGCCACTTGTGATTAGTGGTGGAACCAAACTCATGTTCTGAAAATAGAAATTAACTCAGTTTTCTTTATTAATTTAACTTGAAAACTTTCTTAGTTATTACAATTTTCTACATAGCTAATAGTCAGATACTCTGCCAGTGTATTTTAAAATATCTAGACATCTCTTATTACATTCTGATCTATATTTAATTATCTCTCCCTTAAATCAATGACTCAAGTCAATGACAAGTCTTCAGGCAGTTACAATTCACTGTTCTTCAGGCAACAGGCAACTCTCTCTTTAAAAGTGGGATACAAATCCAATAAAACAATCCTAAGCACCTCTACAGTTACTATCATCTGATGGTGACCATATGGTTACAGAAGGTGTTTCTTGAACACCTTAAAGCCATATCTGTATCTACCACCTACACACTTGCACACATGTAACTGTCACCTACCTGGATTTTGGAGATACTGCTTGTGTCCATAGGACTCGACTACACCATGGGAACCTTTCTCTCGAACACATTCTTTCAATATAGGCATATGTAGCACAGAACCATACTCTGTACGAAGTTTAACTGCCATCTTAACTTTGTGGCTGCACAAAAACATACTTTATTAGATCTTTATTTTTTACATATGTTTTATTATAATAACACTGTACCATAATAGAGATTCATATATTCAGAGGTTCAGGTAGTAAAAGTCTGGCGTAAACATACTTATGCCATGTGGTGGTACACATTTTTTTTTTTCAAATACAACTTTCCTGTATTTTCTGAATTTGAATGCAATGCAAAAAGCAATTCGGACTACTTAACATGAAATAACTTGGAAGTTTCTTTCACCATATTAATTAAGGGGAATCATTCCATTTTTCCATGGTATGTAGCTCTGAATACTGGACTGATTCAAGACTTCAGGAGTCAAGCTATGAACAATGCCAGTGGCAGAAGCTAAACTGAGGTAAGGAAAGAGAAGCATTAGAAAGATCAGTGAGGGTAGGGGGAGCTAGCTGCTAATGTCCTTGGTTTCAAGAAAAGCACAGTCAAAGAGCTAACTCACTCGGTCTTCAGACAGCTTTCCTTTCCTTTCCTATCTGCTGACTGCCTTGGCTTCAAATATGGCATAAGGGAAGACGGAAGGAATCATTGGGTAGATGGAGGAGGCCAAGTCAGTTAGATCTGCTGCATTTGATGTCACTCAAATGGTGGCTTAGCTCAGTGGCTAAGATGCTGAGTTTGTCGATCAGAAAGGTCGGCAGTTTGGTGGTTTGAATCTCTAGTGCTGTGTAATGGAGTGAGCTCCAGTTACTTGTCCCAGCTTCTGCCAACCTAGCAGTTTGAAAGCATGTAAAAATGCAAGTAGAAAAATAGGGACCACTTTGGTGGGAAGGTAACAGCGTTCTGTGAGCCTTTGGCATTTAGTCATGCCGGCCACATGACCACGGAAAAGTCTTCAGACAACGCTGGCTCTTTGTAACAGAGATGAGCACCGCCTCCTAGAGCTGGAAACCACTAGCACGTATGTGCGAGGGGAACCTTTACCTTTACTAGTAGGGCAGATAGGAAAAGGAAAGTACTCAGAAGATCAGTGTATGAACCACAATGTTCTGAATTTGATTCTGCTGAACCACAACTTATATGGAAGAGTTTGGCAGAATTTTTAAGGCACGATGTGTTCATTCTGGGTTCAACACAAAACCTATTTTTCATTTCATGCCTAGGTCTATTTCTTACCTCCTTTCATCTAAAGATACAGGTTTGGCGTTGTCAGCCACAAACATGTCATGAGTCCTCTTTAAAGACCTGAATACAAGAGTGTGGACAGAGTGCTTCTGCACTTCCTAAAAAAGAAAACAAAAAGCACACATTGTGTTAGAGAGAGAGGTTCCTTGAGGATGGGCTCCCACCCAACTCCAAAAACTCAGAAGAGTCTGGTCATGCGGACCGACTCAGATTGAATCCTGCAAAGAAAAAAAGAGTTCAGATTTATCCGTAACAATTTCAATAAAACAAAGAAGTGAAAAAATGAAAACAAAAAATTCACCTTGGCCGTCCTGTATGGCAAGTATAAAAAAATACCATTGACTGAAAGACACTGCTCCTGTGGCTCAAGACAGGTGGAGATTGTGGGTCACATACTCCTTCGATGTTCCTTTTACAGAGAGATTCAGGAAAAACATATTCTGCCAATAATTGCTAGCCATCCTGGCTGTTCCGACACTGCTTCTCTCCAGTGGCTGCTTAAGGATGAACAGTCCATAACTACAGTGCAGCTGGCTAGATTCTGCACTGAGTATTCACTGAAAACAGGTGTCTAATCCACCATAGTTATGTTATATAATAAATATGGAAAACCCTTTGCACTGCTTATTCCTTTCCCCTTCGGTATTAAACTGACTATCGGCCACACAGTTTATGGACTGCAATTTTAGTATAGTTAGACTATGTATAATTGACAGACTGGATTTTATTATTTTATACTAGAATTTGTAATTGTATATTTACTGAATGTTTTTATTTGTTCTGGTCTCTGGAATAAACTGTAATAAACTGAATATAATTGAAAAAAAGATTTACTTACTAGATAACCCTAATTTCTCTTTATGAGCCAATGAGCAAAGAAAATGAACACCTGATCTCACTGGGATTTGAAAAAGAAATAACATAAAACTTTTCCTACCTCCTTCAAAGCTCAACAGAATAGGAGAAATCTAACCTTCAGGTCAGAAGGAACCATTACAGTAATCACTCAACAAAATAATCATGTTTTACTTTTTATGTGAGAAAACCAAAGGCAGCCATTTCTTCTTGATCAACATGTCACAAGAAATCTCCCTTTACTATTGTACAATTTACATGACAGTAAACTTCCAGCTATTTATTTATCTGCCAATATCTCAAGGCTGAAAATGAGATGCTGCCTTCTGTTTGTGACATTTTACACAATGGAAATTATTTTCCCATTAAGGACGAGGTTGTCCTTGACTTACAACAGTTCATTTAGTGACTGTTCAAAGTTGCAGCTGCACTGAAAAAAGTGACTTGTGACCGTTTTTCACACTTATGACCATTGCAGCATCCCATAGTCACGTGATCAAAACGCAGACACTTGGGAACTGACTCACATTTATGACCATTGTAGTGTCCCAGGATCAAGTGATCACTTTTTGAAACCTTCAACAAGCAAAGTCAATGGGAAAACTGGATTCACTTAACCATTGTGTTACTAATTTAACAACTGCAGTGGTTCACTTAACAACTGTGGCAAGAAAAGTTGTAAAATGGAGCAAAATTCACTTAACACTTATGTCTCACTTAGCAACAAAAATGTTGGGCTCAATTGTGGTCATAAATCAAAGACCTGTATTGTTTTTTTTTTAATTACATTTATATGCCGCCCTTCTCCGAAGACTCAGGGCGGCTTACAATTTTTGGGATACATTCCAATGCGCTCTGCAATAGCCTTCATTCCATTGTATATGCCTGCTTATTACTAAGTGGCATTTTTACAAAGTCAGCTTATTGCCCCCAACAATCTTGGGTCCTCAATTTACCTACCCCGAGAGGATGGAAGGCCGAGTCAACCTTGAGCCTGGTGGGATTCGAGCCTGCAGTAATTGCAGGCAGCTGGAACTTAAGTGCTAGGCATTTAACAGCCTGCACCACCAAGGCTCTATGCCTATGAAATTGTGGAAAAGGAGAAAAGTGGTAAAAACCACTAGAAAAATCAATTTCCATGTTGCTCTTTTAATGGATATTATTTAACTGTAAAAATCATTTGTGTGGTGGCTAGGAGTTAAAAATAATCTGAGGATATATAATCAGTTTAACTATATTGCTATTGTTATTGTTGTTACAGTAATATTACAGATGGATCAGTGGGAAAACATGAGTGACTATATGTCACCTTTAAATTGGACTATTGCAACTTCCTCTGCACAGGGCTGCCCCTGAAGAATATTTGGAAGAATACAGTGGTATGGGGACCTCCTAAAATAGTATACGTTGCAACTCTGTTCCACAAGGTGTTTTGTTTGTTTCTTGGTCCAACACAGGTTTTTTTTTAACCTATAAAGCCTTTCACAGTATAGGACCATTTTGGATAGATTTGCACATTATTTCACTTTCTGGCTGATATAAGTGGCATCATACTGTCATGCCCCTGTTGGAATCTGATTCCGAGGGAGAGGTGGAACAGCTGACAGGGAGTGGGAGTGTTGCTCCGGTGGCTGTGGAGGAAACTGAGGAAGGGCACAGTCTGGCTGGGCATTCAGAGGAAGACCCAGGGCCACCTCCTCTTCATCCTAGGGCACGCAGGGAAGAACAGATAAGGGAGCAATGTGGGTTACAAGGGAGAAAAAGGCCCTGATTCCCTTCATTAGCTGCAGCTGGGAAAACAGGATAAAGAGAGGGTTTGCGCACAGCTCCTTGCTGGAAGCAAAGCATGAATTATTTTGCTTTGTCAAGTCTTATCTGAGTTCTGGCATCCTTCCAACTGTGTGTGTTTCGTTATCTTTTGAAGTCTTCAATTCCTTATCCTGCCCCGTCTCTTTAATTGCTGCAGCGTGGTTTGTGTTGGTTTTTATTTATAATTTATATGTACTTTGGGTTCGGATGGAATTTCTTCCCTTTAAAAACTGTTCTTGGGAGAGTTTTTTCTCCAGCCGATGATAACTGGACATTGGGGGCCAAGTTGGAGGTATTAAAAGGACTTTACCTACTTCTGTGACTTTGTTGCTTTTGTGCCACACCCCAGGGTCATCACACACTTGGGGACTATTGTTCAGTCAAGTGGCAAATTCCCAAGAAGGAAGGAGAACATTCCAAGGTAGGGTAAGACAAGAAGCAAGACAGTCCAGAGTTAGATCAGAGGAGATATTTAGGACAGCAACTCCCTAGAATCTCCCAGGGTATATCCGTTAGGGTTGGCATTGCATAGGTTTAGTCTGGCAAGATTCTGTCTATATGGCATAAGCAAATAAAGAACTGAATTTTTGGCTGGATTTTTCTATGTCATTCTTGGGATGGGCCTGATAAGGGCCTTCTGCAACAACACAGCTCAAATGAATCTATGTTCTTCTTGTCTGGTTTCTTCATAGTCCAAATTTCATAAGTGGAGGTAGCTATGGGAAACACAATAGTGTGAACTAATCTGCATTTAGTTGCCAGGCTGATATCCCTTTTTTCCCCATGCCCTCTGTCCTTGACACCTTGTTGGTCAACCAGTTCTTTCCCTTGGGTATTTTTTTATCATTCTTTTATGAACAGCAAATGGTGTTCAAATCCTTTTGACTTACGCAAATGCATTCCTGGTGTGTCCATTCAACACAGCCTATTTTTAATCAACACTGGTCCCAATAAATGTCATTGTTTTTCCTTGCTGCTCTTTAGAAATTCATATTCATTTTCCTTGAAAAAAAAGCCATTTGTCAGAAATGGTGTAGGGTCTCCCGCTTGTGCCGGGGGTGTGTGTGTTGGACTACATGACCTATAAGGTACCTTCCAACCTGATTATCTGTTATCTGTTACATACACTTCATTTTATTAGTATCTTACCTTCCAAATGTACTGTGCTGTTCTTATAAAAGAGAGTGAGCCAGAACTTATCAACAACAATTCTGTTTGTTGCTGAATTAGCACATTCTGTTTGGATATACTTGAATACAGCTCATCAGTCTGGAACCCGCATTACGTATCTGATATTAATACAGTTGAGAAAGTCCAGAAACATTTCACAAGAAGAGTTCTCCACTCCTCTACTCATTGCAGAATACCTTATGCCACCAGACTTGAGGTTCTAGACCTAGAAAACCTAGAACTACACCGCCTTCGGTCCGATCTAAGTATAGTATATAAAATCATACATTGCAATGTCTTACCGGTCAATGAATACTTCAGCTTCAACCATAACAATACAAGAGCACACAATAGATACAAACTCAAGGTAAACTGCACCAAACTTGATTGCAGGAAATACGACTTCAGCAACAGAGTGGTCAATGTCTGGACTACTCTACCTGACTCTATGGTGTCTTCCTCAAACCCCCAAAACTTTAACCTCAGACTGTCTACTATTGACCTCACCCCTTTCCTAAGAGGTCTGTGGGGGGGGGCGTGCATAAGCGCACCAACGTGCCTACCGTCCCTGTCCTACTGATTCTTTTTCTTATATGTATCCATTCCATGTATTCATAACTATGTTTATACTTATACCTATTATCTTGTAAGCGATTGACAAATCAAATAAATAAATAAATAAGTTGCCAAGTTGGAGACCTCTGTATTATGTGGTAGCTTGATCTCTGAGAAAACAAAATGTTGGTGTGTGTGTGTGTGTGTTCATAAATACAGATTTATTTTAGTATTAGCTGCTCAATTATTGCTTAAGATGTGTGACCATATAAATACATAAATTATGAAAAGGAAATTCTACAACTATTCTTTTTCCTTTTTCTTATATGTATCCATTGCACGTATTCATAACTATGTTTATACTTATACCTATTATCTTGTAAGCGATTGACAAATCAAATAAATAAATAAATAAATAAAATAAATAAGTTGCCAAGTTTGGAGACCTCTGTATTATGTGGTAGCTTGATCTTTGAGAAAACAAAATGTTGGTGTGTGTGTTCATAAATGCAGATTTATTTTAGTATTAGCTGCTCAATTATTGCTTAAGATGTGTGACCATATAAATACGTAAATTATGAAAAGGAAATTCTGCAACTATACTTTTTATTTTTCTGATATGTATCCATTCCATGTATTCATAACCATGTTTATACTTAGACCTGTTATCTTGTAATCGCTTGACAAAATAAATAAATAAATAAACAAACAAATAAAATATTTCAAGCTTTTGTATCATGAAAAAAATCTGAACATTGCAATAATCAAGAAAGATACTAGTTAAAAGCATGAAAAACCGTGTTGGACAAATTTCCTGGATGTCCATGACTCCAAGTATTGGAAATCACCCTGGATGAGTCCTTGGTATGTCTGGGGAAAATATACTGGTTTTTGCATACTTGTTGGCTGCCTTCTGTACTACTACTACTACTACTACTACTACTACTACTGGTAACTTTCCGGCTAGCTATAAGAGTTGGGAATACAAAACATTGGTTTAAAACAGTATTCCTCAACATCTGTTTCTACATTGGGAAGAAGGGATCAAATTCTCAGCCATTCTTCTCTACTATGTAACTTCGACAGGAAATCCCTGAGAGAGGCGATAATGATTTATTGGTAAGCCCTTCCCCCCCCCCTCCTGCAGTTCTGACATCTCGCTCATTCCCTTTCGAATAAAGCCCCGGGCGCGTTCAAAAAGGGTCGGAAGGAAAGCGCTCTTTCTTTCTTTCTTTCTTTCTTTCTTACCTCCACCATGATGGCAGCCGGCCTCGGTAAAAGCCGCCCGTTTTCGGCCACGGATTCTCCCCCTCCACTCAACGGAAACGCACAGATCCTTAATTCCCCCCACAACCGGGTCTGCTACCAACAGGCGCTTCCGACAACGGTCACCGGCGCGACGGAAGTGACGTTTCCGCTCGCATCCTGGAGCATGCGCACAAGCCCGCCGTCTGATTCGCGGCGAAAATGGATTCCGGACGACTTGGCATGTTTTTTTGGGGGGGGAGGGCAGCAGATGCGAGAGTTTCAGGCAGGCGCATATTGTCAGCATCAGCAGCTGCCATGGAAGAGCTATAAATAAATAATACACGACAAATTTCGTATAATTTAACAGTTCAAATGTGCGAGGTCTACTCCCAAGGTTCCTGCCTGGAGGAGCTTAGCACTCTTTAAAGTCGGTAAATCGCTTACAAAAGGGAGAAAGGGGGATCTGGAGATCCACGTTTTGCTCTGTCCCTCCAGTTCCGGATTTGTTTTAAAAAAAAAACCAAACGGCTTTTTTTGAATCAGAACATTCTAAATTTAAGTTTCCTTTAAAACCAAAAAGAAAAAAGGGTTGGTTAAAAGTTAAAACTAGTTTTAATTTTTTTTTAAAAAAAATAAATTTTAATTTAAAAAAAACCCGGAAAACTTAGAAGTATGCTAAATATAACATACAGTTTTGTGTCAGGGTTTTTCAAATCTCTGAAGACATTTTGTAGGAGTGCACCAAGTTTTGGCAGAAGGAATGTTGTGGATCTGTTTTTAACAAGAGACCAGACAGTCACTAGTCTGAAATGGTATATTGAGCAGGGGGCTGGACTAGCAGACCTCCAAGGTCCCTTCCAGCTCTATTCTGATTGTAATGTTTCATATAGTAATAAAGGTCTCCACCAAGCTCTTCTTTGCAGTCATTCCTCCAGTCTTTAAGCAGCAAAGTGTGTTGGCATGATTTGGGATACCCTGATTAGCTCTAATTTGCGTGGGTAACAAGGTTTGCTTAGTAGAAGATTCCCGAGATGGTTGGTTCTTAAAGTCTAGGTTATCTTTGGGCCAGGCTGCATCCAGATAAGAGAAATTATAGAATTGAAGTAGCTACAAAATAAATGCTAAGGTTGTTAAGGTCAACCAATGTTAGACTTTGGATAATAATGCTGAAGTAGCTTGTGGAAAAACAAAAAGCACTTGAGACAGTTTGCTAGTATTTTTTTAAAAAGGGTTAATAGAATGTGATTTAAAAAAACAACAACACCAAGGCAGTCTACTATGCAATCCAGATATTCAAAGATATCAAAAATATATTTTACAGCATTATGAAGTTTTAATAGAATGTCAGAGTTGTATACATCTTGGTATAACTTTCATCCTCTGGCCTCATGTTATATTTGGGGGCAGAAAGTGCCATTACAGATTCTGAACAGAAGAGTGTGTAGTTTAGCTTGTTTTACAACAAAGTACCTTAAAGCAATTAGATCAATATTGCTTTATTGAATATTGAACAATGGGGATTATTTCAATATTGAACAATGGGGCTGTTTTTTTTCCCACCCAAATGGAAAAAAATGCCAAAATCCAAAGTGATGAAAGACTTAGTTTGGTTGAAGGTTGCAGTTCAATACTTTTAGAGGCTACTAGGTTTGGAACAATTAAGTCTATAACCATGTATATTTTAAATCTCAAGATTTGTTGAATTTATCAGCATTTGAATTTGAAGATGCTTGTTTCCTAATAAAGGAATAATGTGCTTTTGTTGCTGAAATTATTATCTGCAAATTACTAGGCATCTATGAGGGAAAATTTGTAAGATGCAATGAGCAAAATGGGCAAAACTGCAAATATATGAGAGTAGAATTTGCACCATGATGCTATTGCATACAATTTACAATAATCTAAATTTCTGGCAGATATCATGCCAATAATCAAAATATGGGATGACGTACAAAATGCTAAGGAAACTAGGTTGGTCATCAACAATTTCAAACCTAATAATTTTTGCTTAATAATGGATTTTAAGATTTTCCTTGGAATAAATTTCATTAAATACGTTGATATTGAGTTTCTGATAGCTAAGGGACTAAGAGCTAATCTGATAATTCCAATCTCTTTTTTAAAACTGGCTGTTGATTTATATATGTGTGTAGCAATAGCAATAGCATTTAGACTTATATACTGCTTTATAGTGCTTTACAGCCCTCTCTAAGTAGTTTACAAAGCCGCATATTGTTCCCAACAATCTGGGTCCTCGTTTTACCCATCTCGGAAGGAGGCAAGGCTGAGTCAACCAATACATATGAATATAAAAATAGCTGTTTTCCCCCCAACTAGTTGTATTTAAAGAGCCTTGGTGGTGCAGGCTGTTAAATGCCTAGCACTTAAGTTCCAGCTGCCTGCAATTACTGCAGGCTCGAATCCCACCAGGCTCAAGGTTGACTCAGCCTTCCATCCTCTCGGGGTAGGTAAATTGAGGACCCAAGATTGTTGGGGGCAATAAGCTGACTTTGTAAAAATGCCACTTAGTAATAAGCAGGCATATACAATGGAATGAAGGCTATTGCAGAGCGCATTGGAATGTATCCCAAAAATTGTAAGCCGCCCTGAGTCTTCGGAGAAGGGCGGCATATAAATGTAATTAAAAAATGTACATTTGGATTAAACCCTGTACTACATGCTGCTACCATATTTACTCAGTTGGGAAACTGAAAACTGGAAACTGAGTTAGTCTTGACAAAATGTTTTGGTTGTTTTCTTTATGTTGTGATTACATTAGGTTTCCATTTACAAGAAGTTACTTCTGCAACTTTTTGCTGCCTTCAGATTACAATTCAAGGTATCAGAGATAGACTCTATGTTTGCTTTGCTGCTTTAAAAGTCAGAATAAACTTGCAACACCCCTTGTGAAAAAACACTTTTAAATAAACAACCAGAAGGACTGGCTTACCCTTCCACATTGCTTATATTTGGTCAAAAGTCTCTATTCCTGATACTATGTGGAAAGGCAATCTGATATAAGAGTCACTGAGAGTGGCCTTGACTCATCTGATAGATAGGGCAGGATATTTCACCACTGTTTGAATAAGCCCAGTAAGGCCAACAATGCAAGTTAGCATCTCTGCCCTCCACTGGCTAAATAAATAACTTGGTAAATGAATGAAAAACCAAGGAAGAACAAAATGCCTGCCAACACCTTTACCTTCACTTCTGTTTACATGGAAAACACTGTTTTCTCCATCCAGCTTTAGCAATGCAGCTTATTTATATATCCCATTCTCAAAAGAAGCTCAGGCAAGACAATATGCTATATACTTAGTCATAATTGTTCAAAGAAACCATGACATTCCTGTGTGATCTCTGCCTAATTTGAACTGCAATAGTATATAGATATTTCTCTACATGCAATTGCAGTTCAAACTAGGAAAACAGATTACACAGGAAAATCATGGTGGCTGGTATTGTGTAACATTGGTCAACAGGATAATAAATATAGTCAAATAATTTCCCCTAAATGCTACAAGACATTATTTGTGGCCTAGCTGGGAAAACGATTTTGTAATGTTAACTTTGGTGCACAGTGTACTACTTGAATAATTGCCTATTTTACTTTGCTGATTTTATGAGTCATTATTGGATGCTCTATTCCACATTTTCCTGTTATAACACTAGGACATCAGCAGGTAAATCAAATATAGGAATAGGAATGGCTAATGCAAAAAACATAAGGTGGCATTCTTATATTTCATATTGTTTAAATGTTTAAATCTTAGGGCGCTAACTTAGGTTGTGCTCCAAAGACCTTATGATAAATGTACCAAAGTGTTTAAGATGTTGCCCTAATGGAGAGATCCAGGTTTTAGTCCTCTATCAGTCACCTAAGTTCACTAGTTGTCTTGGGTCAAATCATATTTCTCAGTATGATCTGTTTCATGGAGATGTGGGAAAATTAGGAAGAATGATATATTGTACAGTGCATATGTCTTCTTGAGTTTCTCAGTGTAAGGCAGACTATAACGTAACACTTTTTCATATATACCGGCAGTTTCCAGACTTCCTTTCCAACCTCAACATCTATTAATTTATGGAATTGGAACATAATTCTTTCATTGGACAATGTTATAGGAGGGATATTTTTTAAGAAGAATATTGGTGGATGATTTTCAGGTTTTAGTTGCAGAATTTCCTTTTCATAATTTATGTATTTATATGGTCACACATCTTAAGCAATAATTGAGCAGCTACTACTAAAATAAATCTGCATTTATGAACATGCGCACGCGTACACACACACGCACACACACACCCCCCCAACATTTTGTTTTCTCAAAGATCAAGCTACCACATAATACAGAGGTCTCCAAGCTTGGCAACTTTAAGACTTGTGGACTTCAACTCCCAGAATTCTCCAGCCAGCTGGATGGAGTTAAAGTTGCCAAGTTTGGAGACCCCTGACATAATACCTACAGCAGTATTTTGATCAGTGGGATAAATTCAGTACATAATATGGCCTTACCGCTTCTTTTAGCTTCAGCTGGCCTAATAAAGATTATTGCTCTATAACAGGAGTGTCAAACTCGTGTCGTCACAGCATCGTCATGTCATTGTCACGTGATGTATCAAGGATTCCCCCCCTTCGCTAAACCAGGTGGGGGCAAAGGCAGCATGTGATGCATCTGGTCCGCGGGTGGCGAGATTGACACCCCTGCTCTATAATACAGACTTGGGAACTTTTTCTCAAAGTTGAGATGGCTATTGACAAGCATCTGCAGAAAACTGAGTTTATGTCAGCAAAAAAGTAGCATACAGTGATACCATAACATAAATGCAGACCTTGTGTTTTATCCTAATTCCAAAATATGAGTTCTGGTCGGGGTTTTTTTTTTGGTCACTTTCCCTAAAAAGATTACCATTTCTATTGTCTAGTTAAAAAAATGTATCCATTATGTCATAACCTCTGTCCTTCCGTCGGGGCCTGAAAACATGGTTGTTCCAATTTGCCGACCTGGACTGAGGGTGGGGGGATGGGGGTTTTAATGAATTGTTTTATTGTTTTAATCTGATTATTGGGTTTCATATTTAATTTTTTAATTGTATAGTATTTGTATTGTTTTTATGATTGTACGCCGCCCCGAGTCCCTAGGGAGATGGGGCGGCATAGAAATCCAATCAATCAATCAATCAATCAATAAACCATGGGATTTGATTATTTGATTTAATCAGGACAAAATACAGTGTGAATTCCCAAACACAACATAAGTTTCCAATTCTATCTTATCCTATCCTATCCTATCCTATCCTACCCTATCTTGTCCTATCCTATCCTATCCTCTTCTCTCCTATTCTATTCTATTCTATTCTATTCTATTCTATTCTCTGTAACCCTGTTTTTTATGCAGGAACAAATTTACGTTTACAATTTTTTTTTCTTCATGCAAGCCTTAAAGCTCAATTGTACAATAAGGCTTGTATGACAGACAAATTACGTTTTTACAAAGTGGTGATTTGGTTTGAAGTGTCAGTTGACAGTACAAATCGTACAGTAAGGGAACACCTCTAAACTAAAACAACTGAAGTTGCTATTTGGATATAACCCAAAATTCAAAGAAACGAGTTGTGCTAAAGCTCCACTGAACACTGATCATTTTGAATCACTTCCGTTTGATTTCTGTAAATGAGCAGAAACTATATTTAAAAAAGCTCATTTCTGAGCTTAAGCTTGTGCATAGCAAAAAATATTGCTCAATCAGTGACTATCCAGGCATAATAAGATTAAATATTAACAATTGGAATGACAGTTGGGCCTATCAGGAATTGGTTAGTACCCCTCCTGGTGACTCATTTATATAGGAGCTTGGATTTGCTTTCCCCAATTTGGGGAAAACACTGCAAAGATGTTTAAGCAGCTCAGTATCATGAAACTACTATTGCTCTTTCTTCTTTCTGTTGCTCTAGTTAAATCTGATGACACTGCAGACTATGATGATGATGAGGTTAGAATATCACTTCTTTTATATGGTAGCATGTTTTCTATTTCACTTAGATTAAAACATTTCTGATTTCTATAAACAAAAGTTTGATTTCCAACCTAATCTAAGAAAAATGTGCTGCGCTTTTGCCCATCCAAGTACATATTTTCAATTTTTCTCTCTCTTCATTTTCTCCTTTTTTTCTTTATACAGGTAACTGATGCACCACTGGTAAGAATATTTTAAAAAATTACAGTAAAAATATATAGCATATACTGGTTTATACTTGTTTCTGTGGTAGACAGCATTCTGATAATGTGTTAATAGTTTCCTATCAAATACTTGAATGCAGAAAAATCTATACGCAGAAAAGTTGAACTTGTCTGAAAAATTTATATTCGAAAGCAAATTTTATTGTAACTAGGAATGAAATCTGGCAGGTATAGGGGAACCAGTTGATTTTATAAACATTCCTTCAGCATTATTTATTAATTTATTAGTGCTTATGGTTTTAAAAAGAATGTAAGAAAAAAGAGTATCTGAAAGTGTTTTTCATTCCTATAGTTAAGTGGGTGGAGTATAGAATCATTTGTCTTGATAATGCATACTGAAGGGTATGTTAAACAAAAGCCTATTGTCTGAGCAGGTAATCATTGAACTTTTCAGAAATTAAAAAATATTCCATATTAGTCTAAAACAGTATTAAATATTTTATTATGCTTAATATACATTTGTAAATTAATGTTTAAAACTTTTTGGAATGAAATCTGGTATTATCATTTCCAACAAAACATTATACAAAACATATGATTAACATTCTAATCAGTGATAAGCCATATAGCTAATATACATGTATATAGGTATATGTAATCTAAGAAAGCAAAGCCTGTTTCTTTTCATATTTGTAGGGCTTCAAGTTCTTCAATCGCTGTCTTTTATTTTAAAGTACAAAATATTTTAACTGCTTTCCAATTTTTTTCCAATTTATCTTTTGTTGTATAAAATGTTGTATGAGAAATTTTGGAGACAAAACCACGCTCTTCTATGATTTTTGAACTCTAATTTCTTATATCCAGATTCATAGCCCACATCCACAGAACTGTATTGTTTCAGAAGATCTTCACATCATAAAACTTTTCCTAGCTACTTTAAGTTTAAACTGATTTTCATATTCTTCAGCTTTGTTTCTTTCTGCATATGTGGATTTTTAAATTTCATTTGACTATTCTTGGTGATTTATTCTTAGACCAATCTGTTTAGTTAATGTAGGCTTCCATAACTGTAGTGTAGAAATCTGAATGGCTACTACTGGTCTTCCAGGGTTTTTTTAGCCCAGCAATTATATTTTTAGGATTAAGCTATCTAGCACCCTCTTTTTCCCAATAAATATACATGAAGGGGTTAGGGTTAGGGTATTACAATGTTTGACAGTATTAAGCAGAAGAAAGTCAAGTCTTTTCCCATGCTGTTTTTCCCCTTTTAACCATATACTTAGAGGCTACTTCTCCTCCATATGGTTTCAGATCAACTTTTATTGTGCATTATATTGAACAATTCAGGTGCTGCAAATACACATTTTAGAGATGTATGTTGCTTTGATCCTTCCTTCAACAAACTAATACTTGAAATGAGATCCCCCTGTATTCTGTGTGGCTCCCACCCTGATGGTGTTCCATAAAGCCTTCAAGACATAGTTGTTCTCTCAGGCCCCAAATCACATTTGGGGTTTGAATTGTATTGATTTTTATGTTAGTATTTGTGAGCTACCCAGAGTCAGTTGGAGATGGACAGTGTCTAAACTAAACAAACAAGTACATAAAAATGTCTAGGTTGGAATTCTATTTCACAATTTTTGGGAATAAGTATCATTGAACTAATGGATTTTACATTTGACTAAATTAATAGGACTAAATAAATTTGTTAAAGTTAATGTTGTAAACCTGTTCAACCACATCATGTTTGCAGTCATAAATCAATTTTTCTGCGAGCAATACAGCTTTGTTCTATGTGGATATATAATGTGAATTAGTACTCTGTAGTTGTGCATATTGTAATAATAGAAAACAACAGTTCTTTGAAAGAAGAGATGGTGTTCTATTATGGAATGATAATTAATTTGTGGTGCCTTTTTTCCCTTCAGTGGATGGAATGATGGAATTATTTCCTAATGGAAACAATGCATACTTATCTTAATCAATGTGGCTTGCATAGTTCCCCAAATCATGATTTTTTAAAAATATTGTCGAATAAGCTGCATTGTACTAAAACATAAGCCATATAAACCATGGCTAACAATCCACAGAAGTTGGATTAATACTGCATCCTAAACTAAAACCAAACCAATGACTTTTTTCCCGTAGTGCAATGTAGAAACTTAGCCATTATTGTTAATCATATAGTCAAAAAATTAAAATGTTAATTAGGTACTGCTTCTAATCATCTCCATGCAGTCTACAAGTTAATTATTATTTGATTTGAGCAATTAGTTTCCATGAAAGAAACAGGCTTATAAAACATTAAATCACCAAGAGTATTCATGGTATAATAGCTAGGACCAGAAGGGATTGGTGTCAACTTGATGTCTCAAGGAAACTCAGGATATAAATCTAACAAAGTAAGAAACCAAGAAAAATACAGTACATAGAAATATTCCAGAAAGTATTGCATAGTTTGTTTTTATCACATGAGTGTGCATCATTTTTGTTTTTGAGAATTTGATTATCTGTGGGGGGGGGTTTGCTAGAAAATTTCTCATCTTGAAAATTCTTGGCGGTTTGCAATTTATAACAGTATTTTTCTTTGATGTGAAATAGGTTGAAAATAAAAACAAGGTTGTGGATGCACGAGGCCACAGGCCTTTGGACAAGAAACGGGAGCCAGCTCCAACTCTCAGGCCAGCTCCTCTTCCTCCTGTTGGTGGTATAAGGTATCAAGCTCGTCCAACCAAAAAAACTGTTAGTGGTCAAAAGCCAGGCCCAATCGTTTACCCTGATAGTGGAGGTTGCAAACACTTGGCAGAGGAACTGGTAGGTATTAGTTGTACTGAGGTAGAGTTGGGCTAGAATATTTAAGACTAAATAATATGTTGCTTTCATTAAAGTTTTCTTTTCAGATTTATTGCACATTTTATTGAATGGAATGTTTATATGCAAGTCCATTTATTAGATCCGCATAATAAATATGAATAGGCTTCCATATTTCTGCCAATCTCCATGAATAGCACCCTTAGTCTCACTAGCTCCATAGGATCCACAAATATAAAGGATTATTACGTGGAAAATATTACTTGTATTTTTTTATTTTTTATTTTATTCGCATTTATATGCCGCCCTTCTCCGGAGACTCAGGGCGGCTTACAATCTTTGGAGCACAACCCAATGTGCTCAGCAATAGCCTTCATTCCATTGTATATGCCTGCTTATTACTAAGCGGCATTGTTACAAAGTGAGCTTATTGCCCCCAACAATCTTGGGTCCTAAATTTACCTACCCCGAGAGGATGGAAGGCTGAGTCAACCTTGAGCCTGGTGGGATTCGGGCCTCCACTAACTGCAGGCAGCTGGAGCTAAGTGCTAGGTGTTTAACAGCCTGCACCACCAAGGCTCTTGATGTGAGATTAACAAATTAACAGATAATCAGGATTGGAAGGGACCTTGTAGGTCATCTAGTCCAACTCCCCGCCCAAGCAAGAGACCCTACACTATTTCTGACAAATGGCAGTCCAATCTCTTCTTGAAAGTCTCAAGTGATGGCGCTCCCACAACTTCCGAGGGAAAGCTGTTCCATTGGTTGATTGTTCTCACTGTCAGAAAGTTTCTCCTTATTTTCAGGTTAAATCTCTCCTTGTTCAGTTTCCATCCATTATTCCTTGTCTAGCCTTCAGGTGCTTTGGAAAATAGGTTTACCCCTTCCTCTGTGACAGCCCCTCAAATATTGGAAGACCGCTATCATGTCTCCCCTGGTCCTTCTCTTCACTAGACTAGCCAAGCCCAGTTCCTGTAACCGTTCTTCATTTGTTTTAGTCTCCAATCACCTAATCATCCTGGTTGCTCTTCTCTGCACTATTTCTAGAGCCTCAGCATCTTTTTTATAATGTGATGACTAAAACTGGATGCAGTACTCTAGGTGTGGTCTTACTAAGGTTTTATAGAGTGCTATTAGTACCTCACTTGATCTCTATTTGATCTCGAGATGTTAAGAGGAGAGATTTTTTATAAAGCTCACAGCAAAATAGAAAAGAATTAAGCTCTCTATCACTTTGTTTAATGTAGTTTTGATAATAAAAAGAGCTATCCCAACAATTACTGTTTTCACTTTTTAAAGGTTATTTTATTATTTCTAATTTTGAATTAACCTACTGAATTTGTTGTTCTTTTTAAGGGTGTATTATGCCCAACAGGTTGTGAGCTGAGAACTGAACTGTTGAAGCAAGAAAACACAGTGAAGCCAACTATTAAGGATCTTACCGACAAAGTACAGAATCTACAGCAGTCCTCCTCAACTATCAATAATTATGCCCATTTATTGGATGAGCGTTTAGCCAAAAGACAGAAACAATATACAGGTAACTCTTAACAGAGCAATGCGTCAAGCAGTTAAATTAATATCTAGGCAAAACTGCCTTGTTTTCACCATGAAAGTTTTGTTTTTAAAAAAGATGAGGGGTAGCAAACAATATGAAAAGGCAAATACATTCTACAAAATAAGTACACTTGAATCAAGTATGCTTAAATCACATGATCTAATTCCCAAAGGTGCTTTTTCAAAAGACAGCTGGACTTCATTTTTCCTTGAAGGCATTTTTCTTGGATTTACAGAACTGAAGAAGTTTCTTGGATGAGAAGCAAAATGTCTTCAAGGGGAAAAAAACCCAAGAAAGTCGAGTTGCCTTTTGAAAAAGCCCTTTTGGGACAACTGTGACCTGGATGACTAAGAATCTCCATAGACACGTGATCTAAGCCAAAAAATGATTTATACTTAGTAAATAAAGCTTATATGGTTTTCTTTTAGTTTCTATGTGTTTGCTGTAATATCTGTAAAAATTAATTTTAATCAGTGTTGCATTTTCTTTATAGTTATACATTAGGCAACATAAATAATAGTTTTCTAGTGTAATCTTGTATGTATGTATTTAAAAATGAGTCTTATTAAACTAACAAAATTGAAACTGTTGCATACTTCACTTGCAATCTTTTAGATAGGCTTGCATATCTTTGATTGCAAAATCTGCTTGTGAAATTTGCCATGCACATCAGTACGACAAGTTTGTCACATCAGTTGGTTCTCAATCTGAGTCATTAGTGATTCCAAACCCTGGGCTATTAAATGCTTTTGACAAACATTTTCTTTCATTTGTGACCATTAACCATTCTTTCTGGGAATGATGAGATCTAGAATAATTTAGGAACCCAAGAGTGAAAACTACTTAAATTAGTATAATAATACCAGTCTTGAGTACTGGATCCAGTAGGCAGATATTTCAATTATCTGTGATCTTTATCTAAGAGGAAAAAGGGAATAAAGTTTTGGCTCTGGTTTATAAAACTGCAAAATTGTAATTATTTATTTTGCATATAGTGCCACCTATTCATAGAAATTTACATAGATTTGGAAGCCTTTGTTCTTTTATCCCAGAGCTTTAGAGTCTAGAAATAAGCATAGTACAGGAAGTAGAAAGAAATGGAAAGTCTTAATACCTTATTAAATGTATTTTGCTGTTGTTCTTTTTAAAAAGCATGCCATCTCTTCACATTCATTTCTTTCTTTCTCCAGATAATCAGAATTTAATTTCCCAATATAACAGAGAACTTGAGGAACACTACACTTTCATCAAAGAGAAATTAGATAACAGTATTCCATCCAATTTACGACTTCTTCGTTCAGTTGTGGATACTCTGAACAAAAAGTTACAAAAATTAGAAAACGCTATTACGGCACAGTTGTCTGAATGCCAAACCTCTTGTACAGTTTCTTGCAATGTCCCAGTTGTGAGTGGCAAAGGTAATGTTTCATTTCTCCCACTTGCTTTGCTCTTAGAAATGAGACAGATCCTTAGATAGCTTAGACTGCTGCAATTATGGGAAGATCCTTACATTTCAATCTCCTGCAAGGTCAACATTTCCCTTTGCTTTGTAGCAGTGTTGTACCTCTTTGGATTACCAACATTTGTCCTGGATCATTGCACTGCATAACACTGAGGCACCTTTTAATCTAACCTTCCTAGATTCTCATGGCTCTTGTATTTGGCTATTGGCAGTTCTGAGGTGTAAATGAAGATCTTCGAAGACTACATGCCAATATGGTTAGATGTGAGAACTGTGATGTATGAAACTAGAGTTATGCGTGGATGTACTATCATTTAATAGCCTCCTTCTTTCTTTCCTTCCTGGAAAAGGAGAAGTTATTTGTGACTATGGAGAACATTTAAAATTTGGTCAAGAAATACTGTATTTATCGCTTTACAAGTTACCCTTTCTATTCTGCAGCAAACTGCCAGTTGTTCCTTCCCTTCTTATTTCTTAACCATCTAGAGGAATATGTAAGGACTTTAAGTTAATAGCACATATTTTAAAAGTATCTCTTCATTCCTTAACCATTCTTTCTGGGAATGATGAGATCTAGAATAATTTAGAAACCCAAGAGTGAAAGTATTTCATGGCCTTATCTGCACAGGAAAGCTTGCATTCAGACATTGTTCGAAGTTAGACCTGGCAACAGCACAACAGAAAAGCTTGACTCCATAAACTCATTGCCATATTCCAAAACAGCAGAAGAATCATAGATGTGACCTGGCTTGATAAATTCCATTAGTTCGGATTAGAAAGAAGTCATGTATACACATAAGATATGTCTAATGTGGAAGAAAGTAATAAAGAACTATCAGCCTCAAAATTTACATCCTAAACGCTTTTCCTTCCACCCTTGTTTGGTTGTTCTTCCCGTAGCCTTGAGAGTTGGCTATATAAGTTCCATGTTTATTTAATAGTTATTTTTTTTACCTCAGCACTGATGGCTTCTGTATGGCCAAATTCAATCCTTCCTTGGGATAGTTGAAAGAGTTTCCAAATCAGCATTTCTAAAAATGCATTTCATCCTAGATAAGGCAGAGATCCCAAAAGCAAGCAGACACTTGAAAATTTTCTGATAGGTGTTTACTGCAGATACAATCTTCAAGGTTTCCCATGCAGTTTTAATTATATCGTAGATTTCTGTTGTTTACTTATTCCTCTGTTCAGAACATTTTTGTTGCTCATTAAACTATACAGATAATGGATTTCTGTTTGCAGAGTGTGAAGACATATATAGAAAAGGAGGTGAAACATCTGAGTTGTACCTTGTTCAGCCTGATCCTTTCTTTAAACCGTTCAAAGTGTATTGTGATATGACCACAGAAGATGGAGGTAATTCTTAAGCTACTATCCTTAATCAAAATTGTTTCCTATTATGGGTCTGCCACCTTTATAATGTTCCTTTATAATATTCCAGTACCTCTTCAAGTACTGTATGTATACCATGATAAGGACAAAACACAAGAAGATCTACTTCCAAATGCCGGGATTCCCCACCCAGCCCCAGGCAATAGATTGAGCATAGAAGGGGAGGGCACATCATTGACTAAGCATATCAGTGATAAGAAGGGGGAGTCCATTTGGAGTGGGAACCCTACAAAGAGCATCTTGTCCCTTCCACACCCTCCAGTTATGGAGCTTTATGGAAATATTTCAAGAGAGTGGACTATATAATAGTTATTATAATTGTTATCATTTTGAACAGGTTGGCTTCTAATTCAAAACCGCCAAGATGGGAGTGTTGGCTTTGGAAGAAAATGGGACGCCTATAAAAAGGGATTTGGAAATATTGCTTCCAGTGGTGGAAAGAACTACTGTGACACCCCAGGTAAGAATCTGTTTTCCAGCAGTGTGTATCTCTATACATAGTTAACAGTTGTCTCTGCTAATGCAAAATGTATCCAATATTTCCATTTTCTTCATGTGATATTTATTTTATTCAAAAGTTAAACTACAAAGCTCAAAAAAAATATGCATAGAAGCAAACAAACAAAAAACAAACAAAACAATAAAAAGTACATTAAAAGAACACAAACATGTGTACAGTAGAACCTCCGGTCACGAGAGTAATCCGTTCCATGACTTTGGTCGCAACCTGATTTGGTCATGACTGGAAGAGAGATTTTCTGTGCATGCACGTTAAAAAAAAATGCCACTGAAGGGGAAATTGCCATGGCTGTGTTTGATTGCCACCTGAGTATTTGTTCGCAACCAGATGCAAACATTTTTTGAAATTTTTGTCATCACCCAATTTGGTTGTGGTCAGAAGCGTTCATGACCAGAGGCTCTACTGTACATATATTACCTGCCTCCAATTGAATATTGATGAATATATTACAACAATATTAGTTTCCCATCTTTTGCGATATAGGCTCATTTTTTTCAAATGTCTATTTTTATTTACAGATATTAATCTGTCCTCTATACTATATTAAAAATAAGATTAAAATTTCAAAAACCCCTGTTAATAAACTATTATTGCATTCAACTCGCAGAAAATGTATCACTGCTGTATACTTCAACTTATCTGCAGTCATCCCAACAGTTAACTCTGATTTATCTTGGATAAAATATCCATGATTGTTTCTTAATACCATTTCTTATCAATTATTGTCTGATTAAACATAATAGATCCATTCTATTCTATTGTTGATCTATCTTTTCCCAGCAGTCCAACTGAACTTGTTTTTGAGCTAAGTATGATAAATCCATTCTCCATCTTATTTCAATCTTCTTAGAGAAAACCAATTCCGTCAGTTTTCTGCTGTTGTACAAGAGAACAAGCTTGAACTTTGTCTATAACATCCATATCTCTTTCAATCTCTTTCATCAAATATACCAGTTTCAAATCAAATTTGTTTTGTGAATCTAATTTACTTGCATTTACTCCAGTTACTTGCATTTCTATGTTTTTTGCTATCATTATTTGTTAACTGTTTAGAAAAGTGTTCAGGTTGAGTTTTCATATTACCAAACATTTCCCCCCCTTTTTTTACTATGGTACTAGCCACTTTTCCTTGTCAGTAATACTATACATAGTTGCTCTGGTGTAACTTGTGAAGTATTAGTACCACTTTACAAAGCCTTAGTATGGCCATACTTGGAATACTGCATCAAGTTCTGGTCACAAAACATAAAAAAGGAGTTGAGAATTAGAAAAAGTCTTTGTCAAATTGCTTTGACCTCAATAAAGAAGAACATTCAAGTCACCAGTGCCCAGCAAGTTGCCATGGGATTCTTTTAAGTATGCACTCAGAATACTGGAAAAGGTAAATAAAGACATATAAATCATATTTTTCATACATCCAGAATGACTTCAGTTCAGTTATTATGATGTGGCTTTGTGACAGGTTGAAGACACTGCTTAAAATTTAACGAAAACAGCCTCAAGGGATTTATTTTGTGTCATAGGTGAATATTGGCTTGGAAACGATAAAATCAACCTGATTAGCAAATTGGGGCCTACTGAACTTTTAATTGAACTTGAAGATTGGGATGGCGCTAAAGTTAAAGCTCACTATGGAGGCTTCAGTATTCAGAATGAAAACAACAAATACCAGCTCTCCATTAGTAACTACAGGGGCACAGCCGGAAATGCACTTTTGGAAGGAGCTTCACAGCTATTTGGTGAAAACAGAACAATGACAATCCATAATGGCATGTTCTTCAGCACTTTTGACAGAGACAATGATGGATGGTAAGCATTTTTTTCCCCACTTGGTTTCTTTTTAGTTTTATATAGCACTTCTACAAAAAGTCTTTGAAATATATTTGCAAATCCTCCTCCTACAGAGGATTGTTTGGTAATTTTTTTCTATAGTTCCTTGTGAATAAGGTCAATGAAATTCATTTCTAAAATACATATGATTTGTCCAATTTTTATCTCATTTTTCTTCTGGGAATTCAAGACAGGATGAATAGTATTATTTCCTCCATTTTTCTCCCCAGCACATCTATGGGGCAAATTAGGTTGGAAAAAGTGACTGGCTGAAAATTATCTAATGAGTTTCCATGGTTGAGATGGACTCTGTTTGATCTTAGTTCAATACCATAACCATTCTAACTCTCTATTAGATGTGTATAGTGTTGCTTTTCTATTTGGAAAAGGTTATAAAAAGTAGTCAAAAAGTACAACTGATCTTCTAGAGGAGTTATATTGATTAAAAGAAAGAAATAATCTTATCTGGTTAAAATGTAACTGTTTCTGAATTTGCTATTTTATGTATAAAATTACCTTAAAGCAATACTTGTTTTGTTTGGATTTAAGAAGGTTTCAGGTAGAGTAAATACTAAATGAATCCAATTTATTTGGAAATACAGATATTTAAAAGTGCAACATCTCAAATCAAAGAAGCCAAAAGTAGAATATTTCTTTTTTTGTTATGTGTGTCACAGCAGTGGATATGTACACACATTAAGGCAAGATTCATAGTATGTCTTTACATTTCAGTTATTGGTATCTATTCTTTTAAATGTTTTGTGTAATTAATTCACAGGATACACCCAGATCCCAAAAGGCAATGCTCTAAAGAAGATGGTGGTGGCTGGTGGTATAATCGTTGTCATGCAGCCAATCCAAATGGCAGATACTACTGGGGTGGACACTACACTCCAGAAATGTCAAAACATGGAACAGATGATGGAGCTGTATGGATGAATTGGAGAGGATCCTGGTATTCACTCAGAGAAATCAGCCTGAAGCTGAGACCAGTTTCCCAGTCTTAGTAACAATGATTATTTAAATAAATAAGTGTCTGAGAACAATAAAATAATTCTTCCTTGGTGATTTGTTTAAAAGCATTTTTATAAAAATGGAAAGACTATGCTGGGAACGAATCTACCAACCGATTAAAACAATGTTATTTGTGATGTACAGAAGGGCAGTGCTGAAACCTACATTTTGCTAAATAAATATTTTATCCTAACGTCTGCCCATTAGCATACTCACTAAAAAGTAGATTCATAGGTAGTGAGGTTTTGTCTCACATTTTGTTGAAAATGCTTAATAAAACAAGCCAAGTTCTATGGATGCTTTGGATGCTTTGTCCTTCTAGCTTCATTCTTAGTATGCAAACATGATTATACCATCTGTTTAAAACAATATCGTCATATCTTTTGTTTTACATTGTTCTCATAGCTCTTAGTATGTTTCTGATTTCTTTTTAATCATTGGAGACTAAAACACTTCTGGATTTTATACTACAACTTCTGTAGTCCTGCAAGACATGTTAGAGAAATATTAAGGTTGGGAATTTCATTTTGAATATATTTGTAATGCTCAAGTTAGGAAAGGTTTTATTCAATTTATTTGCTGCCCATTTTGCCAGCAGGCAACTCTGGGCAGCTTACAACATTTTACACACACACCCGGGGGGGAATGGGAACTGCTATTGGTCAATCAATCATCTCTAGTGATATTCCCCAAAGCCCCCCTCCCCAGAGGTGGTATTCAGCAGGTTCTGACCAGTTCTGAAGAATCAGTAGCGGACATTTTGAGTAGTTTGGAGAACTGCAAATACCACCTCTGATTGGCCCCACCCCCCCATCTGTTCTCTGCCTCCCAAGTCCCACCTGATTGGCTGGGTCTTCTTTTATTGCCCTGCACAGGAGAACAGAGCTGGAAAGCAGGTTAGCAGGGTATGGAGAGAATGGGGATCTTACAGTATCCTTACCCTGGAGTGGGGTGGGAATGGAGATTTTACAGTATCCTTCTCCTGTCATGCCCACCAAACCATGCCCACCAAGCCATGCCCACAGAACCGGTAGTAAAATGTTTGAATCCCACTACTGCCCCCACTGACAGGGCCAGGCCTTCAAGGTCTTTCAGAAAGTCAAGAGAAAGCAACATTTATTTATTTATTTATTTATTTATTTTGTCAATCGCTTACAAGGATAAACAGTTGTGAATACATGAAATGAATACATATAAGAAAAATAAAAGAAACAATAGGACAGGGACGGTTGGCACGTTGGTGCGCTTATGCATGCCCCCTACAGACCCCTTAGGAAAGGGGTAAGGTCAATAGTAGACAGTCTAAGGTTAAAGTTTTGGGGGTTTGGGGAAGAAACCACAGAATCAGCTAGAGTATTCCAGACATTGATCACTCTGTTGCTGAAGTCGTATTTCCTGCAATCAAGTTTGGTGCGGTTTACCTTGAGTTTGTATCTATTGTGTGCTCTTGTATTGTTATGGTTGAAGCTGAAGTATTCATTGACCGGAAGGACATTGCAATGTATGATTTTATATACTATACTTAGATCGGACTGAAGGCGGCATAGTTCTAGGTTTTCTAGGTCTAGAATTTCAAGTCTGGTGGCATAAGGTATTCTGCAACGAGTAGAGCATGCTTGATCCCAGGTTAGCTTCTGGCATCCCTAGTTAAAACAGACAGAATTAAGGCAGATCTCTGATAAGGTTATTAGAGAGTTGAAGTTTCTCCAAGGTAGCAGTATAAGGACATGTAGCTATGTTTAGATAGGGTATGAGATAAATTCATAGATTCATGTCATCCTTGTCCAGTGGTGGTATTCGACTGGTTCACCCTGGTTCTGGTGAGCTGGTAGGAGCGATGAGCAGCAGAGACCGAACCGGTTCTCTCCACCACTCTGCTGTTGGGCCCCCCCACTGCCTGGGCTCCCATAATTTTATCTGCTGAATTGCAAGCGCAGCTGCTTTGCGCAGCACAGAATAGTGCTGCGTGGCAGCTGCTGAAGCAACCGGGATCATGCAGGCTTGCAGGAGGCGAGTTAGAACACCTCTGCACCTGCGCAAATGCCTCTGCGCCTGCGCAAAGTGCGCATTTTGCGCACGCATGCATGCAAAGTGTGTGCACGTGTGCAACGTGTGCCCACCAAGCCACACCCACCAAACCGGTGGCAACAATATTTGAATCCCACCACTGTCCTTGTCATCAGATTGTAATGGTTTTACAAATTATATTTGCTTCCAGGCAGGGGTGGGTTTCTACTGGTTCTGTCCGGCTCTGTAGAATTGGTAATTCTGAAGAGCAGCAGACACAGAACCGGTTCTATGTCTGCTGCTGTTTTGGCCCAGCCACCCACCCGGGCTCTTATCTGATCTTTATTTCCTGCTTTTTCAACTTCAGCTGCTGTGTGAGGCACAGCTGCAGTGGAAAAGCAGGAACAAAATGTTGTTTCAAACGCTGCTGATGAAGATTTACAGGTCCGTGCGCAGCATGCAAAGAAGCACATCATAAATCATCAAACATCGTAAAACATTGTAAATCACCACGAACCGGTAGTTAACCCTTTCGGATCCCACCCCTGCTTCCAGGTATGCCCTAATGTCATCAGTGAGATTATTCTGTAGGAGTATAGCCTCATTTTCTAGTATTAGGTTGATACTTGATAAATAAATAAAAATACTTACCAGATAATAGAGTTTAGTATTTTCAGAATACTGTTGGCTTGGGTGGCTCTTTGATCCGTTGACAGTTTTCTGTCATTTTCCTCAATGCTCCAAAAATGCTACCATAGCATTTCCTCAGAGGAGGTAAATTGAAATGATGAGTAGCCTCTTGGTTCCAACAGTAAAAATATAGAAAGTACCTTTGGTGGATCAGGCCATTGTTCCATCTAGTCTGTGTTACAAGGGGTCCAATTGGTTGCATTTGGAGAACGCAGAGACCTGCGTTAAATGGTATACACCTTCCACTGTTCAGCTGCATCTACCACACAGACATACCCATGTATCACACTATTTCCATTGAGTGTTGTGCAAAAACAAGAAACACTAAGAGAAAGTCATTAAGAGCTTCAGACAAAAAATAAAAACGCAGCTAAAAATTTATAAAGCCATAGCTATATTCATAAAGTATTGAACATTGTTACATATAGTGCCCTTTCAATTGGAAGTCTACCAAACTTTTTCCCAGGCACATATAATAGTTTAAATCTCTTGCAGTTTTTGTAGGGTTTTTTTGTTTTGCATTCCCCATTGCTACTATTCCTTTTCTATAGATTAGAACAGTAATTCGCAGTCTTCCAGTCATGAGCCATAGATGCAGTCTTCTATGTTGAATAAATCACACCTATCCTCTTCAGGCAAAGCACATCCATATTTTAATACTTTACTATTTTTTTGGATATTTGACCTGAAGTCTTACCATTCTAAAAACCTGGCTGTTTGAGCAGGCCGGGCTGGACTGACTTTTGGGGAGGGTGTTTTAAATTGGGTTTTAGTTTGTTTGGGCTTGTTTGGGTTTAATTGTTTTTATAAATTATTTATTGTTTGTATTTTAGTTGTGAGCCTCCCCGAGTCCTTCAGGAGAGGGGGCGACATACACGTCCAAATAAAATAAAATAAATAAATAAAATTCTCATGGCATTTATTATTTCCTATTCATCCCTTTTTACAATAGAAAATAATCACGTTATTTTCAATTCTACTCTTCAATATGTCACTCTCATTTTCATATAGATCCTTGAATTATTTGTTCATTTCAGATCCGTGCCAAATCTTCCATTTTTAAAAAAAATCTATTCAGTCTTCTGGATGTTTATATATCACCCTTCACCTTTTTGAGAACATCAACCTAACCTTTCCCTCCATTTCAGTCCTTATTCAATCTTGTTTTCACCCATTCGTTGCATCTCTCACAAGAACAATTGTTCTGCTCATTTATATTCAATACTTTGAATGTAACCCTAACTCAAAATACTATTTGTCAACGATGTTCTTTCCGACGGTAGGCAGGTTAAGAGAACTCCATTCACTAGGATATCGTCAGTGAAAGGTTTATTCGTCTTATGCTATAAATCGTGGGTAACAACCATCGAAATACAATTAAAGTCAGCTCTGGCTTGCTTTGCAATCCAGAGCTGCATTTATACAGTTAACTCGAATTAGTTAACATCACAATAATTAGTGTTACCTTCCAGATGCTGCTACTGCCCTACATCCAGAGTGATTATACATAATGTCAAGATAACGACCCAACATTCCCACACTGTTGCACCCGTGCTTCTAATTACCCCTTTTTCGACACCCATCATGTGCCACCACCATGTGTGTATTCAAGTGAGTAATTCGCGTGTTGTATTCGGCTTCTCCGGTGTGTCGCCTCCCCATCTATAGTCCAATGGTAATGCTGTCCTCATATTTAACACAGTGGGGTCATCATACAAAATGAGGAGCTTCCTCTGTTGTGCGAATTCATTTTTAACATGGCTCTCAGGTGTCGCGGCTCAATGTTATTCGGCTTTGGAGTTGTGACACTATTCCACATCTGAGTTTGTTTGGGGATCTTTGTAAAAGGTTTTGTCAAAGGCTACTTTACAAAGTTCATACATATGGCATATGCTGAAATGCTCTTGTGTGCATATTTGTTGAAATCCTCAAAAAATCTAGAAGGCAAGACAGCTTTATCTTTGTAAAAGCCATGTAGTTTTCTTTGAAGAAAGCTTGTTCTTCTATATTTGTACTTATTTTTATTGTATATTAACAACCATTTTTCTATAACAGATGTTGACCTAGCTTGCTTACAATTTCTTTAGCAACCCTTTTAAATATCAGAGCCATATTGGATATTTTCCAACCTTTAAAGCAAGTACAAAAGGTATTTTTTTTAAAGATCAGCTATTCATATTTAAATTTTTGAAAGATTTTAGACAGAATATCATTTAGACCTGTGAACCAACTTATTTTTAGTTTGTCAGCTCTTGTAATTTATAACTTTACCCCTTACCTTTATTTGTCTCAATTCGTCCAATCTTGTGCCTAAATAAATAGCCTAGGAACAAAATATGCCTCTGTGTTCTGTTTAGAAACAGAAAGAAGAGCAGGAATGCAGAAATGTGACAAGAATGTGTCATTAGTGGGCTAGATATTAGAGGAAATCCAAATCTCATTTAAGTGTTTGAAAGCTAGCTGTGCATAGGTTCTAAATGAACATTATGTTCAGTCAGAAACTATTGGTTATCTATTATGCCACCATCTCTATTGTGATTCCCAGATTAGATAGGCCAACATTTTTGTTCTCTGTTTGACATTTTTGAGGAGAAGGTCTAATGGGCAAAATGGGAACCACAAAGCTTCTGGGTGCTCAAGGGACCCTTTTCAATCTTTAAGACTTCTGAAAGTTAAATGTAGGACTATCTGCTGATATTCTACCTTAGTTGTGTGTCCATCTTTCCATTTTTTGTACTTGTCCTTTTTGTCTTTCAATTTGTCAGAGAGATCTTTGTGTGGCCGTGCTAGTTCTTGGATTTCTTGTTTTTCTTTCTCAGTGGTATTGTGCTGGTCTGAGCTTTTATGATCGTACTTTTCAGAGTTTCCAAAATTCTTGAGTTGTTTTCCCCTTTAGGATTTTTATCCAAGGAATCTTTCCCAAGTTCTCTCTGATTTTATGAAAACAGCTCTTTTAAAATTTAAGACTGGTGTCATTATGTTCTATTACTTGTGTTTGTGTTATGTTGAATTCTAATATGACATGGTCACACTCACCCAAGGTTCCTGCAGTTTCAACTCCCTCTATCACTTCTTCTCTGTTTGTAAGAATTAAGTTCAGTATGGCTGTCCCTCTAGTTCGCTCCTCTGTCTTTGGACAACATGGTTGTCAGCTAGGTTGGTTAGGAACCTATTTGATTTCTCACTTGGTGCAGAATTAGTTTTCAAATTGATATCAGGGTAATTGAAATCCCCCATTACTTTTGTAGTGTGTTTCCTACATATATTTGTTAGATGGTTGGCAAAAAAGGACATCTATTTTTTTTTCTGCTTGATTGGGTGGCCTATAGTATACACCCAGGGCCATGTCATTCTTTTTTCTTTTATATTGATCCATATCCTTTCTAGGAGGCTTTTGTCTTTGGGTTCATGCATTTCTGTAGCAATATAGTGGTCTTTTACATACAGTGCAACTCCACCTCCTCTTTTATGAGGTCTGGGTTTTTTTAACAGTTTGTATCCTATCATGACAACCCAATTTATAATTGTGCAGCTGGTATTTGAGAGCAAGTGCTTATATATAGATTAGC
Source organism: Naja naja (assembly GCA_009733165.1). Classification (NCBI taxonomy): domain Eukaryota; kingdom Metazoa; phylum Chordata; class Lepidosauria; order Squamata; family Elapidae; genus Naja; species Naja naja. The sequence goes on from CM019151.1 coordinate 74,059,501, forward strand.
ATTTGCCCATAGTTGCTGCCATTCAGAAAGATGTCTTAACCAAACTTATAATTGTTTTAACTGATTAACTGCATTGATTAGAAAGGTTTTGGAATTTACTTCTCTGCAAATATTAAGCAATAGGATTTTGTAAACTAACCTTTGAGTTTCTGGCTTGTCTTTTTCATGTGTACCTCACATGTCTACCCTTTCATCCTCCCGGGGTAGGTAAATTGAGGACCCAAGATTGTTAGCAGCAATAAGCTGACTTTGTAAAAATGCCACGTGGGGGGCGCAAAAAGCCCTAGTAATAAGCAGGCATATACAATAGAATGAAGACTATTGCTGAGCACATTAGGTTGTGCTCCAAAGATTGTAAGCCGCCCTGAGTCTCTGGGGAAGGGCGGCATATAAATGTGAATTAAAAAAATATTTAAAATGGGCCTTAGTATTAACTTTAGTATTAACTTTGGACTGGATTCACACATTGCAGGAGCCATGGTTTATTTAAACACGATTTGCTGAGAAAGCCACAATTGATGGAGATCACACAATTCCCAAAGCCAAAACAAATCATGTTATAGATATGTGTGAAAATAGCTAATCCTTGACTTGTAAAGGATTGGATGGAACAATTCCTAAAGATGGATGTCCTTGAACATGAGAGATAAATGGCATCTTTTCAAAAGGGCCAAGATCCCACGATATATTTTAGTTTAATCTAGGAATTTTACTTGGGGGAGAAAGATGGGGTGGGATTCAGCCAGTTCAGACTGGTTCAGATAAACTGGATGTTAAATTTACATCTGGTTCACCGAACTGGTAGTTGAACCTGTTATGTATGTAGGTTTGAAGTCATTGGTTTAGTTTGAACTGTTCTTGTAAAATGTTGGAAATGATTGGTTTAAAAAGTGCGGGAAAACCCTGCATTCTGATTGGCTGGCAACTGCGGCTGCTGGCTATAAGTAGCAGCCGCAGACCAGCCAAATTGGGTCCGTTCTGAGCTGTAGTCACTAATAAATTAAGAGCTTGAAGCACGCCGCGTCTGTCTCTTCATGCAAACTTAACACTGGCGACGAGGATGGGATTCCCCTGAAGAAGACGGCAATGTGGAACAGAAGGAGAGCGAGATGGCTGCACTGAACACCCCCCAGCCCGTCGATCCGATGGCAGAAGACTGGGAGTCGTATGCAGATCGTTTCCAAATGTATCTGGAGGGAAACGATCTTGCCGACATTTCCGAGAAGCGGAAGAGGGCGGTCTTTCTCATGCACTGCGGTCCAGCAGTTTTCAAGATGGCGAAGGCATTGGCGGGAGTTGCAGACGTGAAGGTAATGGACTGGCCTGATTTAGAAAAACTGTTAAGAGCCCATTACGCCCCACAAGTATCGTGCCTCATTAAGAGACACGAGTTTTACCGTCGTGATCAAGGGGAAAGCGAAAACGTAAACGACTTCATGGCAAGTTTAAGAGACATTGGGGGTGCATGCGAATTTAACAATTTAGAAGAGGCCATGCACGATCGATTTGTTCTGGGCCTTAAAGACAAGGTGCTACAGAACAAGTTATTACTGAAACCTAAGATCACGCTGAAGGAAGCAATAGAAGAGGCCTCTTCAGCAGAAGCTACCAAGTCCTCAGCAGCAGCCATGAAGAAAATCAATAAGGCCACAAGCCATCCTGATGTGGAAAAGTTCACAACAACTCATTGTGAGCAAATAGATTCTGAGTCAGACTGTAGTGAGGTGGAGGAAGGAATTTACAGACTCAGAATGGAGCGGAAAAAGAAAGACCTGGGAAGAAAGAGGCAAAATTTCTACTGCAGAGGTTGTGGGGGAAGCCACCCCCGCACTGAATGCAAGTTTTTAGACACCATTTGTCTCCGTTGTGATAAAAGAGGACACCTAGCAAGAGTCTGCAAATCATCCAGAACTCCACCCAACAGAAGAAAATTTGCTACAAGCAAAGACAAAGAATTCAGGCCCAACAATCTCAGTGAGAAAATAGGGCGCAGCACAGAAGCAAATGGGAAGAATGGAACTCATCAAACAGTAACTATTGGTCATTCATCACCTTTAAGAAGCAGAAAAGTGCATGTCAAGGTACTTATTGAAGGAAGGCCTTGCCAAATGGAAGTGGACTCAGGCTCATACCTATCTATGGTGTCATGGGACACTATTCACAGACTTTTTCCCAACATCCAGAAGAAGCACTTCAAGAAGCAAGCATTGACTCTTAAAGACTACCAAGGAACAAGATTCCAGTAGTTGGAACAAGAGAATTCAACGTGAAGTTCAAAGGCCACACCAAACGCTTGCCCTGACCATCATGGACAAAGACCGCCCAAGCTTGCTGGAACTTGAGTGGTTCAATCCACTAGGCATCGAGGTGACTGGCATCAATCACATGAGCAACAATGAATGGGAGGAGGCCTTGAAGTCTGAGTTTCCAGAGGTCTTCAGCGACTGATTGGGCAAGTATATGGGGACCCCTATCACTTTCAACCTAGATCCCAAGGTGCCCCCAATTCGTTTAAAGCCCAGAAGGGTCCCATTTGCCTTAAAGGAAAAATTGATGCACAATTAGATAAACTAATAGCCCAAGGGGTTTTAGAGCCCACTGATCACTCCAGGTGGGAGACACCCATAGTCACACCAGTCAAGGCTGATGGGTGTGTGAGAATCTGTGGAGACTACAAGGGGACATTGAACCATGCGCTACAACAGAGCGCATATCCAGTTCCAGTAGTGCATCATTTATTACATTCCTTGGAGGGGCACAGTTTTTGCCAAGTTGGACCTGGCACAGGCATATCAACAATTAACAGTTGATGATGCCACTGCTGAAGCCCAAACCATTGTAACCCATAGAGGTGTTTCAAATGCAAAAGGTTGCAGTTTGGAGTAAGCGTGGCACCAGGCATCTTCCAAAGCCTTATGGAAAGAATGTTACAAGGGTTGCCAGGGTGGTGCCCTATTTTGATGACGTTTTAATTTCTGCTGAAAATGACACTCAGTTACACGAGACACTCAGGGAAGTCTTAACCAGATTCAAAAAGCGGGTTAAAAGTCAAAGAAGAAAAATGCACACTTAGAACAGATAAAGTGGAATTTTGGGTACATGATTGATAAACATGGCATCCACCCCACAGAGGCAAAGGTTCAGGCAATCAAAGAAGCCCCCAGGCCAAAATGCAAAACAGATTTGCAAGCATTCTTGGGACTCATTAACTTTTCATATGTTTCTGCCTCAGAAGGCAACCATTGCTGAACCATTGCACAGATTACTTGACAGGAAGTCTGTTTGGGTCTGGGGGAGGAAGGAACAAGCTGCATTTAACAGTATCCAGAGACTAATCACCTCTGATGCTGTGCTGATACAGTTCTCTGAGAACTTTCCTGTTCTGACTTGTGGTGCCTCCCCTTTTGAAGTGGTGGGGGGGGTTGAGCCACATGCTTCCCAGTGGGAGGGAAGCTCCTATTGCATTTTACTCGCACCTTGACTAAAGCAGAGAGGAACTACAGCCAACTGGACAAGGAAGACTTGGCATTGTAGCAGCTGTCAAAAAATTCCATGAGTATTTATATGGGAGAACATTTACTGTTGTCACAGATCACAAACCTCTTTTAGGCATTGTGGCAGGGGACAAACCAACGCACGATCCTGTCACCAAGAATGCTGAGATGGACTGAATTTCTTGCTGCTTATTCATACAAACTGATCCACAGACCTGGTAAAGACATTGGGCATGCAGATGCTTTGAGTCGCTGCCCACTTCCTTCACACATTGAGGACCCTGTTCCTGAGACTCACACTTTTTCTAGAAACTGTTGCCAAACTTCCAGTACATGCTGCTCAAATTGCCAGAGAGACTGCCAAAGACACTTTATTGGCTCCTGTCATAGGCTGGATTAAGAAAGGTTGGCCACTTCAAGATCTACCTCAACTCGTCCAACCTTTTAAATCCAGGCAAACTGAATTATCTGTATTAAGAGGATGTATTTTGTGGGGTAACAGGGTGGTTATTCCTGCAAAACTACAAAAGAGGTTTTGGAAATGTTACATGAGGGTCATCCAGGAATTGTCAGAATGAAGGGATTGGCCAGGAGTTATGTTTGGTGGCCAGGTATTGACAGAATGGTTGCAAACTGGGTTGCATCTTGTCCCAACTGTCAGGTAGTCAGGCCTGCCCCACCTCTCGCCCCCCCACAGGAATGGGAATGTCCTAGGGGCCCATGGTCCAGGATTCACATTGATTTTGCTGGTCCTACCAGAGGGCACACTTTCCTTATTATAGTTGATGCATATTCCAAATGGCTAGAGGTCATCCCTATGGCATCCACCACAACTGAAGCTGTCATCAAACAGCTTAAAAGCTTTTTAACTCACGGGTTACCTGATGTGCTTGTTTCTGACAATGGCCTCAATTTACATCCAACCTTTTTGAATCATATCTAGCACAACAGGGTATCAGACATGCCCTGACAGCCCCTGGGCATCCTTGACTAACGGCCGGGCTGAACGATGGTACGATTTACCAAGGAAAAACTTCAGCAATTGGGTCCAGGGGATATCACTGAGAGAGTTGAAAAACTTCTCAGTGTTCAGCATATCACTCCCAACCCCTCAACTAATTTAACCCCAGCTGAATTGTTGATGGGTAGGAAACTCAGGTCTCCCCTTGACGCGCTCCATCCCACTACGCACCCAACGCACCACTAGATTCCACTAATAAAATTTGCACTTTCACTGTGGGTGATTCTGTTTATGCTAAGAACCTTATGGGTGAACCATTATGGATTCCTGCTGAGATAACCCAAATCACAGGCCCCAGGTCTTACAGGGTACAAGCGGAGGATGGTGTCCTCTGGAGCAGGCACATTGATCAGTTAAGATCCAGATGCCTCAGGAGCATCGCTTTTGCTCCTCTCTGGTTCCCATACCTACTGCCTCTTCTAGGGGAAGGAGGATCATGAGTGTAATGCACAAGCAAGAATCAACCCATGTGTAACGAGCTAACACGACAGGAACCACCCAAAACCTGTCACAATACCAACAACCATTTTCACAAATGGAAGATTGCACATCATTACCTGATTTAGGTGCTGACATTGGGTTGGAGATGGATTGGGAGGAGAGACCAGGTTGTAGTAACCAAACAGGTTCTACCATTACTACAAGTCAAGTAAGGAAATGTCAGCAGACACATTTCTCTCTCACAAGGTGAGAACCTTAAAACATCTGACGTGGGTCTAACATATTAGAGCCCCACCTATTTAAAAGAATACATTAGATAGGTTGGGGTTTGAGTAGGACTGAACCTAGTGGGAGGGGTATTATGTATGTAGGTTTGAAGTCATTGGTTTAGTTTGAACTGTTCTTGTAAAATGTTGGAAATGATTGGTTTAAAAAGTGTGGGAAAACCCTGCACTCTGATTGGCTGGCAACTGCGGCTGCTGGCTATAAGTAGCAGCCACAGCCCAGCCAAATTGGGTCCTGTTAAGTTTGCATGAAGAGTCAGACGCGAGGAGTTCCAGCAAAGACTTTATTAGTGACTACAGCTCGAATGGACCCGTCCTGGCTTGGCTACGGCTGCTTCTTATAGCCTGCAGCCGTAGCTGCCAGCCAATGGGAGTGCAGGGTTTCTTCCCGCACTATTTAAACCAATACCATAATTTTATTTCAAATAAACCAATAACATTCAAACCTACATACATAACACCCCCTCCCACTAGGTTCAGTCCATACCAAACCCCAACCTATCTAATGTATTCCTTTAAATAGGTGGGCTCTTACGCGTAATGCTGAGACCTTCATGGTTCAGAAGTTTTAACGCTCACCAGTGAGAGGGAAATGTGTCTACTGACATTTCCCTGTTAGGACTTCCGTGAAAGAAGATCCTGTTAGACTGTTAGAATTCTGGTCTCTCCTCCCAACCCATCTCCATTCCAATGTCAGCACCCAAGTCAGGTAGTGATGTGCAATTTTCCACTTCAGGTGGTGGATCTTGGCATTGTGACAGGGTTCGATGGTTCCTGTCGCAACGCTCGCTACACATGGGGTTGATTCCCTGTTTGCTGATTTTCCTCCTGTTCCTCCTTCCCTAGAAGAAACATCAGGTGAGGGACCTAGAGGGAGACAGGGGCGATGTTCTTGAGGGACCCTGGATCTAAGTTGGTCAATGTGCCTGCTCCAGGAGGCCATCCTCTGTTTGTACCCTGTAAGAACGAGGGCCCGTGATGTGAGTTATTTCAGCAGGAATCCACAAAGGGTCACCTAGAAGGTTCCTAGCATAGACAGAATCTCCACACTAAAAGAACGAACTTTGGAAGTGGAATCCAGTGGTGCTGGGTGCGTAAGTGGGATGAAGGCGGTCAAGGGAAGACTTAAGTTTCGCCCATCAACAACTCTGCTGGGGACAAGTTAGTTGATGGACTAGAGTGATGTGTTGAACACTAAGAAGCTTTTCAAGCTTCTCAGTGATGTCCCCAGGACCAGCTGCTGAAGCTTTGGTAAGCGCACCATGCGTTCAGCCCGGCCGTTGGTCAAGGGTGCCCAGGGGCAGTGAGGGCATGTCTGATGCCCTGTTAGAAAGGATTCAAAATGTTAGATGTGAATTGAGGGCCATTGTCAGAGACAGGACATCTGGTAACCCATGGGTTACAAACAATTTTCTGAGCTGCTTGATAACAGCCTCAGTAGTAGTGGATGTCATTGAATTACCTCTAGCCATTTGGAGTATGCATCTACTATCACTAGAAAAGTGTGCCCTTGTAGGGCCTGCAAAATCAATGTGGATTCTAGACCATGGGCCCCTAGGACATTCCCATTCCCTGTGGGGCGTGAGGTGGGGCAGGTCTGACTACCTGGCAATTGGGACAAGAGGCTACCCAGTTTTCAACCATTTGTCAATACCTGGCCACCATACATAACTCCAAACCTTTCATCCTTACAATCCCAGGATGACCCTCATGTAACATTTCCAAAACCTCCCTTGCAGTTTTGCAGGAATAACCTGTTACCCCACAAAATACATCCTCTTAATACAGATAATTCAGTTTGCCTGGACTTAAAAGGTTGGGCAAGGTGAGGTAGATCTTGAAGAGGCCAACCTTTCTTAATCCAGCCCATAACAGGTGCCAACACAGCATCTTTGGCAGTTTCTTGGCAATCTGCAGCATGGACTGGAAGTAGCTACGGCCCCAGGAAAAGGTAGTTTCAAGTTCAAAGTCCTTGTGGCAAGGTAGTGGCAACGACTCAGTGCATCAGCATGTCCAATGTCCTTGCCAGGCCTGTGAATCAGTTTGTAGGAATAGGCTGCAAAAATTCAGTCCACCTCAGCATTCTTGGTGACAGGATATTAGGTGTAGGTTTGTCTCCCGCCACAATGCCTAGTAAAGGTTTGTGATCTGTAACAATGGTGAATGACCTGCCATACAGATATTCATGAAATTTTAACAGCTGCAACAAC
>CM019151.1:74067950-74139541 GCA_009733165.1 Naja naja
CGGCCGTTGCCGAAGAGGTGCCCAGGGGCAGTGAGGGCATGTATGATGCCCTGTTGAGCTAGAAAGGATTCAAAAATGTTAGATGTGAATTGAGGGGCCATTGTCAGAGACAAGGACATCTGGTAACCCATGGTTACAAACAATTTTCTGAGCTGCTTGATAACAGCCTCAGTAGTAGTGGATGTCATTGGAATTACCTCAGCCATTTGGAGTATGCATCTACTATCACTAGAAAAGTGTGCCCTCTGTAGGGCCTGCAAAATCAATGTGGATCTAGACCATGGGCCCTAGGACATTCCATTCCTGTGTGGGGCTGAGGTGGGGCAGGTCCTGACTACCTGGCAATTGGGACAAGAGGCTACCCAGTTTTCAACCATTTGTCAATACCTGGCCACCATACATAACTCCTGGCCAAACCTTTCATCCTTACAATCCCAGGATGACCCTCATGTAACATTTCCAAAACCTCCCTTTGCAGTTTTGCAGGAATAACCACCCTGTTACCCCACAAAATACATCCTCTTAATACAGATAATTCAGTTTGCCTGGACTTAAAAGGTTGGGCAAGGTGAGGTAGATCTTGAAGAGGCCAACCTTTCTTAATCCAGCCCATAACAGGTGCCAACACAGCATCTTTGGCAGTTTCTTTGGCAATCTCAGCAGCATGGACTGGAAGCTTAGCAACGGTCTCCAGGAAAAAGGTGTGAGTTTCAAGTTCAAAGTCCTCCTTGTGGCAGGTGGTAGTGGGCAATGACTCAGTGCATCAGCATGTCCAATGTCCTTGCCAGGCCTGTGAATCAGTTTGTAGGAATAGGCTGCAAAATTCAGTCCACCTCAGCATTCTTGGTGACAGGATATTAGGTGTAGGTTTGTCTCCTGCCACAATGCCTAGTAAAGGTTTGTGATCTGTAACAATGGTGAATGACCTGCCATACAGATATTCATGAAATTTCTTAACAGCTGCAACAACTGCTAAAGCCTCCTTGTCCAATTGGCTATAATTCCTCTCTGCTTTGGACAGCGTGCGAGAGTAAAATGCAATTGGGGCTTCCGTCCATTGGGAAGCCTGTGACTCAAAACCCCCACTCCAAAAGGGATGCATCACAAGTCAGAACAACAGGTAAATTCTCAGAGAATTGTATCAACACAGCATCAGACGTGATTAGTCTCTTAATACTGTTAAATGCTGACTGTTCCTTCCCCCCCAGATCCAAACAGCATTCTTATCAAGTAGGCGATGTAAGGGCTCAGCAATAGATGCTTTGTGAGGTAGAAACATGTGGTAAAGTTAATAAGTCCAAGGAAGGCTTGCAAATCTGCCTTGCATCGAGGTTTAGGGGCTTCATTGATTGCTTTAACCTTGGCATCAGTAGGATGGATGCCATGCTTGTCAATCATATACCCCAGGAACTCAACTCTGTCTGTTTTGAGTGTACATTTGTCTTCCTTGACTTTTAAACCCGCTTTTCTGAATCTGGTAAGGACTTCTCTGAGTCTCTTGAAGCTGAGTGTCATTTTCAGCAGAGATTAAGACATCATCAAAATAAGGTACTACCCCTGGCAGTCCTTGCAACATTCTTTCCATAAAAAAATGCCAGGTGCCACGCTTACTCCAAATTGTAGTCTTTTACATTTGAAGGCACCTCTATGGGTCACAATGGTTTGTGCCTCTGCAGTGGCATCATCAACTGTTAATTGTTGATATGCCTGAGCCAAATCCAGTTTAGCAAATACTGTACCCTGCCAAGGGAATGGAGCAGATGATGCACAACTGGTACAGGATATGCGCTCTGATGCAGCGCATGGTTAAGTGTCCCCTGTAGTCACCACAGATTCTCACTGACCCATCAGACTTGACTGGTGTGACTATGGGTGTTTCCCATCTGGAGTGGTCAGTAGGCTCTAAAACCCCTTGAGCAATGAGTTTATCTAATTGTGCATCAATTTTTCCTTTAAAGCAAATGGGACCCTCCTGGGCTTTAAACGAATTGGGGGCACTTGGGGTCTAGGCTGAAAGCAATAGGGGTCCCCATATACTTGCCCAGTCCTTCGCTGAAGACCTCTGGAAACTCAGACTTCAAGGACTCTTCCCAGTCAGAACTGCTCACGTGATGGATGCCAGTCACCTCGATGCCAAGTGGCTTGAACCACTCAAGTCCCAGCAAACTTGGTGATCCTTGTCCACGATGGTCAGGGGCAAACGTTTGGTGTGGCCTTTAAACTGCACGTTGAAATCTCTCGCTCCAACTACTGGAATCTTGTTCCCTTGGTAGTCTTTGAGAGTCAGTGCTTGCTTCTGGAATTGCTTTTTCTGAATTTTGGGAAAAGTCTGTGGATAGTGTCCCATGACACCATAGATAAATAAGAGCCTGAGTCCACTTCCATTTGGCAAGGCCTTCCTTCAATAAACACCTTCACATGTACTTTTCTGCTTTTTAAGGGTGAAGAATGACCAATAGTGATTGTTTGGTGCGTTTCATTCTTGCCATTTGCTTCTAAATTTCGCCCCATTTTTTCAAGGAAATTGTTGGGCTTAAGGTCTCTATCAGGGAATTTCTTCCTAGCTGGTGGAGTTCTGGATGATTTGCAGACTCTGGCTATGTGACCCCGTTTCTCACAACGTAGGCAAATGGAGTCAAAGAACTTGCAATCAGTCGGGGTGGCCCCCAGCCTCTGCAATAGAACCCTTGCCTGTTCTTCCCAGAGTCTTTTCTTTTCTTCTCCATTCTGAGTTTAAAAATCCCCTCCTCTGCCTCACTGCCATCAGAATCAGAGTCTATTTGTTCACAATGAGTAGATGTGGATTTATCCCCATCAGAATGGCTTGAGGCCTGGCTTGAGGCCTTGTTAATCTTTTCATGGCGCTGCTGAGGACTTGGTGGCTTCCGCTGAAACAGCTTCTTCAATGGCCTCTTTAAACGTGATCTTAGGTTTCATTAATAGTTTGCTTTGTAAGACCTTATCTTTAAGGCCTAAAACAAACCGATCACGCATGGCCTCTTCTAAGTTGGTAAAGTCACAAGCACCCCCAATGTCCCTTAAACTTGCCACGAAGTCATTAACATTCTCGCTATCCCCTTGATCCCGACGGTAAAATTCGTGTCTCTTAATGAGGCACGATACTTGTGGGGCGTAATGGGCTCTCAAAAGTTTTTCTAAATCGGGCCATTCCATTATCTTCAGCTCTGCTGCTCCCGCCAACACCTTCGCCATTTTGAAGACTGCTGGACCGCAGTGCGTGAGAAAGACCGCCTCTTCCGTCTCGGGGATGCCGGCGAGATCGTTCCCCTCAGGAACATGTGGAAACGATCCGCATACGATTCCCAGTCTTCCGTCGCCGGATCGAACGGTGCTGGGGGGTGTTCAGCGCAGCCATCTCGCTCAGTTGCTTGTTCGTCGCGTCGTCTTCTCTTCAGGGAAATCCCACCTTCGCCAGTGTTAAGTTTGCATGAAGAGTCAGACGCGAGGAGTTCCAGCAAAGACTTTATTAGTGACTACAGCTCGAATGGACCCGTCCTGGCTTGGCTACGGCTGCTTCTTATAGCCTGCAGCCGTAGCTGCCAGCCAATGGGAGTGCAGGGATTCTTCCCGCACTATTTAAACCAATACCATTTGACATTTTACAAGAACAGTTCAAATAAACCAATAACATTCAAACCTACATACATAACAGGTCCATTCTGAGCTGTAGTCACTAATAAACTAAGAGCTTGAAGCACTCCGTGTCTGTCTCTTCATGCAAACTTAACAGAACCAACTGGCTGGCCTTGCCCACTCCATCCCTCACAGGAGTCTCCACCCAGCTCCTTTTGGATGCAGGTAAGTACAGGGTCTGTGTGGAGGCTCTGGGAGGGTGAAAAACAAGCCTTCCAAAAGTCCAGAAACGGGCCTGTTTCCGGCTCCCGGGGAAGGCCATTTTCGCCTACCCAAAGGCCTGAAGAAAGTCTCTGGATCCCGGGGAAGATGAAAAATGGCCTGCCTGGAAGTTCTTGTAAGAGACACCCCCATGGCCACACCCACCCAGCAACCGTGAAGCGAACCGGTTTGCTGGGATTTTCTAATCCCACCCCTGGGGAAAGACCTAAAACATTTCATCTCCTCTATACTACTGTTCTTTGTGATTCTGGATTCAGTCTGTACACTAGAACAGGGAAGTGAAAGAAGGGAAGATCCAGGGACTCTAAGGAAAAATAGCAGACCTCAACAAGGCCAGACCCTGGTGATTGGTGTCAACATTGGTCCCCCCAGTTAAGCCTGCCTGTACAGTAAAGTCAATGCCTAGTTCTGAGTCCTTTCCACATTAGACATGTATAAACGCAAAAGATGGAATTTACTTGGTTCAACCTGAATTCTAAAAGATCCTCTAAGGGTTGACTGACTAGTTCTATTGCTATTTGCTCTTTATAGGACATTTTGCCCAACAGTTTCAGTCAGCAATTTGTGGCTGAATAGAACATCAATTCTTGATTACTACTACTACTACTACCAGTAGCCTTGAACACAGTAGATATTAAATAGAAGTGGCAACAAAAGCTGTGGTTCATAGCTGTGAGTGGTCAGAGTCATAGTGTCAGCCTCCAAGAATCCTCCAAGAATCCTTTTGCTTATCATTCCGGCTGCCATAGAAATGGGGGGAGGGAAGAATAATTGGACTTCGTGGGGGGAAGAGTGTTAGAGGTTTGAGTTGGTGAAATGTAAATTTTGGGATGTTCTCGTGACTATGCTTACTTGCTTATTGCACAGATGTAGGCTGTTATCTGTCTACGCCAAGGTCAACTGTCTTGGCATATCAGATGTGTGAAACTCCACCTGAAGATGCCCCACATGACATTATACACATCTCAGATTGGATGGCCAATTTGAACTATTGAGGGTGGGAACGTTACCATAATGTTGTATATGTGATTTTCGTGCCTATTGCCTCAGATCTTGTCTTCTTATGATGCTACCACTTCAATTTTCAGTAAAAGTCCTTTTCTCTGTAACAATGGAGTCTAAGGTTTTATTTCTTGGATTTTGAATGGAGCCTCACCTGACACATAGTGATCTGATAATAATATCCTTTGTCTTATGACCACAATTTTTGTCCCTAAGTGAGCTAACCTTTTTGGGCTCCTGTGCCAAAAATTGTGCATACGCTTACATTCTTGCGCTTGTGTGCCAGCACCCAGAAGGTAATGTGCACTCCCCCTACACCCCCTACGCATGCATGCGCAATCCCCATTCACCCCCCAGCCCCACCCCTGCTGCCCTCTTACTTGCATTGCGCCTCACAGCTGATTTTTGGCCAGTTTGAGGCCTTTTTTGGCCTCCAAGAGGCTTGAGGAAGGCTTCTGCAGGCTTTGCAGGCCAAAAACTAGCCCCGTTTCGTCACTTCCAGCATTGTCGGAAAAATAGGAAGTGACGAAACAGGGCTAGTTTTCAGCCTGCAAAGCCTGCAGAAGCCTTCCTCAAGCCTCTGGAAGGCCGAAAAAGGCCTCAAACCGACCAAAAATCATCTGTGAGGTACGTGCATGTGCAGTGAGGTAAGTTTGCCTGCAGCTCACGTGCTGACACAAATGGCTCTGCATGCCACCTGCGGCGCGCGTGCCATAAGTTCGCGATCACGGCCCTATTCTATGACCTTTCCTGATACAGTTCTAAGTGAATCATTGCAGTTGTTAAGCAGGTAGTCCTCGGCTTACAACAATTCATTTAGTGACCATTCAAAGTTGCAACATCACTGAAAAAAAGTGACTGGGTGAAGTCAATGGGTAAATCAGATTCACTTAACAAACCTGTAACTAACTTTAACAACTGTCGTGATTCACTTAACAACTTTGGCAAGAAAGGTCGTAAAATGGGGCAAAACTCAGATGTCTCACTTAGCAGCATACATTTTGGGCTCAATTGTGGCTATGAGTTGAGACCTATTTGTATCATGGTTATTAAGTGAATGTGGCTTCAGTCCTGGTACACTGAAATGGTCATAAATATGAGTCAGTTGCCAAGCATCTGAATTCTGATCATGTGACCATGGAGATCCTGCAGTGGTTGTAAGTTTGGGAAATGGCTGTAAGTCACTGTGATGACCCAGAGAGTAACACAAATGTAACAAAATCCAAAACATAAATAAATGTCCTTTAATGCCTCCAACTTGGCCCCACTGTTCAATAATTCTCAGCTGGAGATAAAACTTACTCAAAAATAGTCTTTAAAAGAAAGGAATACCATCTGAACTTAATGAGAAGATAGAGGTGAAATAAAAAACTAAAACAAACTACAATGAAGGAATTTCCACAACGGATCAGGATAAGTAATTACCAACTTCAAGGAGATAACAAGGCAGAGTCTGTTGGAAGGATGCCAACCAAGATAACTTCAGCCCAAAATAAAACACGGTTTGCTTCTGGCAATGCTGTGTTGTAACCATCTCTCTTATATACTATTCTCCCCAGCTGCAACCAATGAGGGGAATCAAGGCTGCTTCCTCTCTCGTAAGCCAAGTTGTTGCCTTCTCCGTTCCTCCGTGTGTGTCCTAGGATGGAGAGGGGATGGGCCTGGTTCTTCCTCTGACTGCCCAGCTGGCCTCTGCCCCTCCCCAGCCTCCTCCACAACCTCCGGAGCCACACCTCCACTCCCTGTCAGCTGTTCCTCCTCTCCTTCAGAGTCTGACTCTAACAAAGGCACGACAGTCACTTTTTTCAGTGCCATTGTAAGCTCAGTCACTAAATGAACTATTTAAGTTAAGTACTTCCTGTACTCCATTTCTACATATCAGAGAAGAATCACGGAAAAACTCTGTTTCCCTGATTCAGGAAAGTGTTACTCTAAAGACACAGAGAGATGAATTAGGATTAATAAAATACACCTTCCTGGTCTGTTTCTATGGGAAGTGTGGGAGGCTATGACTAATTTGTCCCAAATCCAGGCTAAAATGATTAAGATAAATAGTCATTTCCATGAACATCCGCAATGACACAGAATCCCCATCTTCAAGTATTGTCCTCCAAAAGAATGTTTCGGGGTGGGCAGTGCAGTTGGCGAAAACCTTTAGATCCAGGAAATGATTATTCAGGTGAGGACGGTGGAATCACAAGACCACTCCATCACCATTCTCTAGATTCATCAAGTCACCCTTTCTTAGCCTGCTCAAATAAATCAAGACAAATCAGGGGCAAGTAAGCAAGGGATGAGGGAACGGTGATCAGTGGTTATGGCTTCAGAAGCTGAAAATGTTCCCATGCAATTAGAGCAGATGGTGAATGGTTTCCCACTTCAGTACAACTGTATTAAATGTGATGTTCAAGTCAGTATGAAGTTGAACAAAAAGAGCACCCATGTTTCCCAATGGGTCTTTGAGAACTCCAAAATTGTTTTTCCCTGAAAAGTTTGCTTGAACATCCGAGAGGCAGTTATTTGAGAATCTAATGGAAATCGTAATTAATTTGTCAGTGTTGGAGATTATTATATTTCCTCAGTGAATATTTAACTATTATGGTGTGAGGTAGGTTTGGGGTAGATTTCCTGTGTAATTTTAGATTTCCCTGCAATATTGTTTCATCACACTGATAATAAATGCTCCTGCGTCATATTTCAAAATTTTGTGTTAACGATAAATTCCTTTCTCAGAAGATTTTGCTTCATTATTTTACAAATCAGAATCTCATCCCATTTATGCAATAATAAAAGTACAATTCTGTTTCTTTCCACTTTTCCCCTAGTTTTCTGCCACATAACTGTGTATAAATATAATTCTTTGCACTGTCAATATTTTCCCACTGAAATGATTTAAAATCTGGTTTCTTTGTAGGTCTTCACACACTTACAAAATATAGGGAGCCTTCCTTTTTATTTTACAAAATAAGTTAAATACACCAGAAGAATTTATTAGTGTGAATCTGTTTATTTTGTTTAATAAGTAGGTATCACTCAGTTGCATTCAGATAGTAAAGAAACACACACACACACACACCACACACACATATGTTTGAGGTATATATTGTTTTGGAAGTTGGATTAAACATTAGGATTGGTATCTAGTCTGTTTCCACTGGCCGAATTTTCATTCTCACAACTTTGAGAGAGTAATCTGATGGCCGAAAGGGTAACCAAATCACTCCATTTTCAATCTCATAAGGAACATTGTTCCTTGGATCATACTGACCACCTGAGTAGTAAATACCATTGAGATTAGCAGCTTGGCAGTTGTTATACCACCAGCCACCTCCATACACCTCAGCACAATTCTCCTCCCACTGATCATTGTCTCGGTCATAAGTACTAAATTTCATGTTAGTGTGAGCTGTATATTCAGTCCCATCTTCCTCTGAACCTCTCATCAGGGCATCCCCTGCTGTGCCCTTATAATTGGAGACTCTGAGCCTATAACCTTCTGATTCAGAATCGATGTGTATATTATATTCTGCGTAAACTTTATCACCCTCCCAATCTTCTAGTTCAACCCGAAGGACAGTATCTTTCTGGGTCAGGATATGGAGATGTTCATTGCCCAACCAGAATTCTCCCCTCCCTTTGACATCCAAGCTGCCGAAACCTTTCTTGTAGTCTTCCCAGGTCCGGTTAAAATTCAATGACCCATCCAATCTCTGTTGGATCAGAAGCCATCCTCCCAAAGTAGTCTCTTGGTCGCAATAAACTGAAAAAACCTTAGCGGATCCTGCTGGCGTGATTCTGAAAGTGCCACTTTGGGCACCAGAAGTGTGTTTTTGGTGGATATCCTCACAGTCTAAAAAAACAAAGTTGATCAAGTTGACAGAAGTTTTCAGTTAAGTTTTATTACAAGCTCACAGGTATCCAACAGTAATATTGCTGAAGTCAACTGTCTACACTCAATGTTGGGCTACAAATGGAAAGACATCTTGCATCATCCCCCACCTGAAAAGTACACTTAGATTTAAATGTATTATCTCTGGCATTCTGTATGAAACTGCCTTGCTAACCAATGACTCATGATAAAAACTCAATGTACCCCACCTTTCTTTACTGGCAACAAACAGACACATGGTTTTCATTAACTGAACATTGTCATGGGTTGCAGTATTTGTGTCAGTTTGGTTGCAAACTTCATTTTTTTTCTCCCTCCACAATTATTTTCCATGAACTGGATGGATACCTGTCCCGGTGTTGCCTTTCCCAGGATTCTCCTCTGCATTCAAGCTTTGCCCTTGTAACTCAGTGTTGTGCTCTGTATTTTCATCATGTTGTATTTCTTCTACAAAGCCATCTGTTTCAACGATTCTCCTTGACTTGGTCTCTATGACTGTCTTGGTGTTTCCTTCATGGGAGAAGTCAAATCTCGAGAAGTCATCCAATTCCCCCTCCCCTATTTCTGAAAAAATGTCCCCTTCCTGTATTTTTGTGTGGCTGAATGATAGGGTTTCGGAATCAGCACCTGGATGGTGGGGGACAAAGTCGTGAAAGCCACTTCCTCCACCTCCACTACTGATAGCTTCTTTAAGGAAACCTTGCAAATCGGAACAATCTGAACCATCAGGAGTTTTAAGTTCTTCCACCGTCTCCTCTCGTAAACCATCCGGCCCACGAATGACTTTTTTAGTGATGGTTTTAATACATGTATGGCTGGTATGAACGTCAGAAGCAGGTCTTATTATTACTTTGCTTGTGGATGGTTTTCCAGCTGTTCCAGGAGCAGCATATTTGGTGTCTGTTACGGATCCTTTAGAATCTTCCAATACTACCTTAAACACCTTTATACTGTCAAGTATATTTGCTTCCTGGTCAGTCAGAGGACTAGATTTATAGCGACTGGGAGCAATAGAATCCGTCACTTGTGTTATTTTCAGGGACTTGAGGGGAACAGCTTCTTCTTCTGACACCAGTTTAATGGCATTAACTTGTACGAGTTGCTTCTGTATGTTTCCATAACTCTCAGTGTCCAGATTGTAGTTGAAAACACGAGCACAAGATCCTTTGCAGGCACGTATCTTAATATCAATGTCCACCTAGGTGTGAGGATTTGGGGGGGGGGAGGAGGGGGGAATGTAGAAATTTGTAAGTCAACTTTTACTCCTAAATCTCTCTGAGTTGTAACTCTAGTTGCTGCCCCACAACATTAAAAATAAGGAACACTTGTCAAGCCATTGCTGATCATAGCTCCATTTGCTACTTCAAGAAAGGCCAGATTCTACCATAAATGTAGATGGGCCATCTGTAACCATTGAGTTATATCTGGCCTTTGGCTTCATTTCATATGACCCTTGATATAATTTGAAACATCTTCTGCAAACAAATTGCAGATTTTAAATATCCTTTCCCTGTCTGTCCACTACAAAATTTAAAAAGGAAAAGAGACTATAGCCCCTCCATGTTAATGCTGATTCACATTTTTGATTTTACCTACCAACAGCTTATTTAAACATAGTAAAGTAACACAATAAAAGGTTGCTTCTGTAAAACAGGAAGAGAGAGAGGGAGGGAAGAAGGGAGACTATCAATCCTACAAAACAAAAATCATTTTCTAATCCCACAGTGCTTGCTGAAACTGCCTCATTCACTGAAACATATAACTGATAAAAAGGACCGTAGGGAGATATTTGCTCCAGCATTTTAAAAACATACATTTTTTTTAACTAACATAACTCACCTCTAAACGTTTCAACTCTCCAACTTGATTCCGGATTGTGTTCTGCAAGGCTCTAATCCTTTCTACTTGATTAGCAACTTTCTGTTTCAGTGTCACCAACCTCCTTCTTAGATCATCAGATATTTGTCCATAGTTTGTATTTAATTCTGAAAGAAAAGAAGTTAGTACAGTATAGCCGCAGCCCTTTATACAGTGTAAGTGATCTAAAAAAAATATGCATTAACCAAAACTACACAGCCTTCCCAGTTTGATGTCTTTAAAATTAGATGGAACCATCTGCATAACAGTCAGTACTACTCTATATGTGCTTGTAAGCCTGGATAGAGACTTAGAGATAGAATACTATATCTGCAATTCCTCCTTAATGTCCCTTCCTCTCCCTTCTACTTATTTTTTTAGTATAGCTATGGACTAATATAGGAATCTCTCTACTGTGTTTTCTTCAAGAGTTCATCCCATCTCTTGTGGCTTTTTTCTTAGTCTATCATCCCAAAGAATTGTCTCCCACTCAGTGTGGTCCCAATTAATATTGGACTACATCATTAGTAATAATATTGGAGTTCACCATTGTTTGTATTTCTGTTTTAGGTGCAGCCTATCAAATAATGAGCAGGTAGTTTAGAAACAGTGCACATTAAGCATGCATAATTTGGAACAGGATTTCCTGCCTTTGCTCCTAATCCTTATACTAACCCAGGTGTTCCAGAGATGGAAATATATCCGCTTGAAAGCATGGCAAATAATTTTCAGAAGAAAAAGTGAAAAAATAATGTACTGGAAGAAATACTTTTCTAAGACTTTGTGAAGTAATTGGTAAAAACATTTTTGTGATCTGGAAAACACCTGAAATAGGCCAGAATTAGACAATAATGTTTTTTTTTTTACCAATTTATGTCAACTAGTTTTAATTCTGAGGTAAAACAAGTATGTTTTCTTAAAAAGAAATAGCTAATGATATTTAAACTCAATTATTTTATAGCCAGCCTTTCCCGTCTGGTCTCCAGGTACATTGAGGATAGAGAATTCAAAGAATTTTATATATCTTTAAATTACAAAAAAAAAAGATTAACATTCGACCGCCCACCCAAGCGGGAGACTCTACACCATTTCTGACACATGGCAGTCAAATCTCTTCTTGAAAGTCTCAAGTGATGGCGCTCCCACAACTTCCAAAGGCAACTTCTGTTCCATGGGTTTATTGTTCTCACTGTCAAAACCAGAGGTGGTATTCAGTAGGTTCTGACCAGTTCTGGAGAACCGGTAATGGAAATTTTGAGTAGTCTGGAAAACCGGCAAATACCACCTCTGACTCCCCCTCCCCCGCCAACCCATTTCCTCTCATGAGTCCCAGCTGATCGGCTGGGTCTTCTTTGGTTGCCCTGCACAGGGGAACGGAGCTGGAAAGCAGGTTAGTGGGGTGGGGAGGGAATGGGGATTTTACAGTATTCTTCCCCTGCCATGCCCACCAAGCTATGCCACTCCCACCGAGCCATGCCCACAGAACTGGTAGTAAAAAAAATGAATCCCACCACTGGTCAAAAGATTTCTCCTTATTTCTAGTTTAAATCTCTCCTTGATCAGTTTCCATCCACTATTCCTTGTCTGGCCTTAAGGTGCCTTAAGAAAAATAGCTTGACCTCCTCCTCTGTGGCAGCCCCTCAAATATTGGAAGACTGCTATCATGTCTCCCCTGGTCCTTCTCTTCACTAGACTAGCCATGCCCAGTTCCTATAACCGTTCATCTTTTGTTTTAGCCTCCAGTCCCCTAATCAACTTGGTTGCTCTTCTCTATACTCTTTCTAGAGTCTCAACATCTTTTTTATAGTGTGGTGGCCAATTATATAGGCATTTTTTTAGTTTTCATATAACTGGGATCAAACTCACCTTGTTCATTGGGCAGATTTCTTTCCAGATAGTTAAAAATTTCTTGTTTCAAACTATTAGATGACTTGTAACTATTTTGGTTATCCAAAAGCTCCCTCTTAACCTTTTCTATCCTGTTTTGAAAATCGTCATTTGTTTCATCTATCAGTCCTTGCATCCTGCAACCTGAGGGACATTTAATACCCTAAATAACAGAAACAAAGTAAAAGGAAACATAAAGTAATTGACAAATAATTGACAAATTTTCAGATGTTACAAAGTATAGGTAGTTCTCATGTTATGAACACTACTGGAACTAGAATTTTGGTCGCTAAGCAAAGTGAATCCTGTGTCAGGGTTGTTAAGTGAATCCACCTTTAGACTGACATGTCTACTCAGTCATTGTGGTTTACTATAGCTTACCATAGTGTGTGAACCCAAACTGTGCTTAAAAACATCTTGTATGGATTATACAAATCAGAAGTAACTCTTTGTATTAATTGACTTTTTGCACAACAGCAATGATTCCATTGTCCCCTCCCCAATCCATAAATTAATATTTGTGTGGAAACGCACAAGTCAATGTGACAGTGTTTGTCATTTTTAGATAGATAGATAGATAGATAGATAGATAGATAGATAGATAGATAGATAGAATTCTTTATTGGCCAAGCGGATTGGACACACAAGAAATTTATTTGGGTGCAAATGCTCTCAGTGTTCATAAAAAGAAAAAATACATTCGTCAAGAGTCAAGAATCATAAGGTGCAACACTTAATAATAGTCATAGGGTACAATAAGCAATCAAATCATACTAGGAAACAGTCAATATAAATCGTAAGGATACAAGACAAAGTTACAGTCATACAGTCACAAGTGGGAGGGGTGGGTGATAAGGAATGACGAGAAGATTAATAGTAGTAGTAGTGCAGACTTTGTGAATGTGATGACTATTTTTTGAAGTTCTGCAAAAAAAAATCTAAAAATCTACTTTCTGGTTAGTTATTTTTTCTACTCTGGAGAGGAAAACAATTACAGGTAATCCTTGACTTATGACCACAATGGAGCCCAAAATTTATGTTGCTAAGTGACACATTTGTCCCATTTTATGACCTTTCTTGCCACAATTGTTAAGTGAATCACTGCAGTTCTTAAATTAGTAACACAGTTGTTAAGTGAATCTGACTTTGCTTGTCAGAAGGTCACAAAAGGTGATCACATGACCCCAGGACACTGCAACCGTCATAAATGTGAGTCACTTGTCAAGCATCCAAATACAAGTCACATGACCATTGGGATGCTGCAATGGTCATAAGTGTAAAAATGGTCATAAGTCACTTTTTTCAGTGCCGTTGTAACTTGAAATGGTCACTAAGAGAATTGTAATTCAAGGACTACCTGTAGTTTTAAAAATCCATGATGGGGCAATCCAGAATAAGTAGACTTATTAAATTTCATTCCTTTCTTCCCTTGTGTGGCAAAGAAGGTATTATACTCCAGTTTTCCTTCTGGAGTAATTAAATAACTTGTTTGTGTTATGTATGTAGGTTTGAATGTTATTGGTTTAGTTTGAATTGTTCTTGTAAAATGTCAAATATGATTGGTTTAAAAAGTGCGGGAAAACCCTGCACTCTGATTGGCTGGCAACTACGGCTGCTGGCTATAAGTAGCAGCCACAGCCCAGCCAAGTTGGGTCCATTCGAGCTGTAATCACTAAATAAACTCTTCACTGAAGCTCTTCGTGTCTGACTCTTCATGCAAACTTAACAGTTTGCTTCTCTGTTAGTTCTCACAAACCACTTATCAACCAGTAATCAGGTTAACTGTGCTGTAGCCGGCCTTCTCTTAGGAAAGTCAGCAGAACTGACTGCTGATCAAGCCATTTCTTTTAAAAAAAAATTTCTTTAATGTTTTGTTTTGATTACTTTGGTTAACTTGGAACAACATTTTTCAACCAGGAGCTTTCTACAGGAGCTGATGATTACTCCTCCCAAATATTAAAAATAAATAAAATTAATGAACTGGATATTCAGAATAGTCTTTTTGTGAAAATTACGGAATTACAAATGTATTTCTCTGCTGTATTGAGCCTATTCTATCTAATATATTACAATGGGGAGAAATAGCATGTGAAACAACACGATTACTCTGCCATTGGTTTTTTGTTGTCTTTTGGCTTACCCAATCTTCATCCGCACATATTGGCCAATCCTTATCAGATTTGCAGTCAGATTGAGTTTTATGCTCTACAATTCTGGTGCCACGTGGATCTACTACTTGAGGAGAAGATTCATTGCTTGTCACCTGTGATGAAATAAGTAAATGAGGGTAAAAGAAAGACCAAATTAAGGCTGAAATTAAAAGCTGAACATTCACACAGTAATAATTCCTTCCATAAATAATTGATACCTTTTTAGTTCATAATCATTAGTATTTGCTAAAAATAATCAACTACATTTAGATACTTGCTTCAAACCAATGGACTGTTCTTTTTTTAATGAATACAATAGGTAACAATTGTTCAAAGAAACAAAACTCATAAAGTCTCAAAGAGTGAATGAATAAAACTTTAGTACGGTCTTAGACCAGCAATAGACACCACTATTTACATATACATAAAAATATTGTCATTATAATACATTACTAGTAGATAATAACATCCCTATTAAGAAAATACGTGTTCTCAAACAATTAAGGTCACTCCCTAGTTTATATTAGTGGAGATCCAATAAGTATGTGTGTAAATATCATTTTCCAAAGATTGTTCTATCTACAAAAATTGTCATAAACTGACCGCTATAATTCTGTAACCAGTTTTTTCAAGTCTCAAAGAGAGAGTCCATCTCTGGCAATAGGTGCCTACTTCCTGTATTGAGTGATTAATTTCACCACTCAAAAAAAAAACCCTTTTCCTATAAATAGATGATATTACATTAAAATTGCTTGATCAGGGTCCATGGAAGTACACAGCAACATCTAATCAGGTTTAATTTAAATCCCATTGACTTCAATAGAATTTCAATGTGGCTCATTTGTTTGGGTTCAGGCCATAGTGTTCTTAGTGATAAATTAACATATTACAAAGTATATAAAACTTTATGAGTTGTATATTAAAATTAGCAATTGCAATACAGATTGCAATACAAGTATGTGAAATAGCTCAACTTGACTCTCCATTTAATTAGAAGACATATTTTCCTTTCTGTCATGGGATTTCAAATTGTCAAGTGAATGGACTGATACACAGAAAAATTCTTTCTTCTTATTAACTATTATAGTAAAAATAGAAAAATAGAACATTAAATGAAGAACAGCTTTCTATGTTTAGACGCTGACTACATCAAAATGCACATGAACTCATGTGCATTTAATATAGGATGTATAAGCTGTGTATAGTTTATTTCAAATACAAAATTATCTCTATCTTCAAACCAAAGGATTTTCAAACGCTATTATAAAAATAATGTATAAAACAAATCATGATGTCACAAATTACTCTGGATTGAGGCTTTTCTAGAACTATGTTGTTTCTGATGCACATGAAGATAGTGTCCTAAGGATAGGATTATTGGATTATTGATAACAAATGATTAAACCTAAAACAAAAGATTAAAATCAGCAATACTCTATCCTGCTTGTTCAAACGTTACTAGGGATTACAAAGTAATCAATGAATCAATGAATGCTAACAATGCTATATGTCTTGGACTGCCTTTTTATCATGAGAGCTGGACTTTTACAGCAGCTGTTAAAATGACTGTAATATGCTGTCTACATGAGTTTCATTGTCCCAGCTTTTTTGTTTAGAATACAGCAGAAATATTTGAAATCAATGGGACTTCTAAGTAGAAATCAATGGGACTTCTAAGTACTTCTAACTAAGTAGAGTTTTACAACATTAGTTTTATGGTAATGCATTTGTAAGTTAAGTGCCCCTGTATGAGCCTGACTTCTGACAATTCTATGAAGAAATGTAAGCACGTAAAAAATATTTTTCTTTATTAACATTATAGATAACATGTTCAAACATGACATCCAGATTTTGTATAAAAATATAAGGGGAAATGCATATGAATAATGTATACTGTATTTTTAGTCAAATATTTATAAAGCACGCACAGTTTCTAAGCAAGCAAGATTATAAACAGTCTTCGTGAGCATTTAAAAACACAAAGACACATCAGGGCATGAACTGCATCACAAAGTTCTTCTGGCTACCCAGAGATTGAATTACTTATTCCATGCAAGTCATTGAACATAAGTAGGAGCTAAATGTGGCAGTGAGATTTTTACACATGGGCACATAAAGGTAAATACAAATTTTATCAACAAACGTCCAAGTTGGTCCAAGAATTATACCACCCCTAAGAGAATATTTGAAGTGGAAAAACTTGATCTTGATCACATTACCATGTATTTGATAATGAAGGGATGAAATATGTTACTCCTTAAATAGGCAATAAAAGGAACACAAATCAATACAACCAGTAAAGAAAGAATTAGATAAAATATATTCATACCAAGGTGATGCTGAAGGACAGCAGTGCACAGAGAATTCTTAGCTGAAACATCTTCAGAAAGGTATGGATGTAGCACAAAGGAATACCCTTCACTTAGGCATTTTTGGTTATATTTCTATCTTTGTTTTGTCCATCCTCCTCCCCTTCCTTTGTTAATGATTAGTTTCCTTCTGTTTACCCAGGCATATTGCAATCTCTCAGTCTGGTGACCCAACAGCTCTTGCACAAGCCCTTCAATTTGTTTTTTGATGGTCTAATTGCTCAATGCTAGCAAACATGGAAGGCAAGTCATGGTTGCTCCAACCATATTCCTGGAACCGAGATTGTCTAAAGGTTAAAATGAGTCATTTCAAGGTGAACTGTAGAGAGGAATCCAACATTAAGCACAAAGCAAATGTAATGACAAACAGATGCTATGCCTTGCATTACAGGAGTACGTTGCAGAAGATAATTTGTTCTCAATCTTTTATACCTCATTGTAATATCTAGATCTAAGAAATTTCTGGAAGGGAAAAATATTTGTAGCAATTCTGGAAGATTTATCTACGCTACACTTGTCTGTCTGTCTGTCTGACTTCTTATCCATCTCTCCCTCCCTTTTTTAAAAATTCATATTTATATGCCACCCTTCTCTGGAGACTCAGGGCAGCTTACATTTTTTTTGGAGCACAACCCAATGCGCTCAGCAATAGCCTTCATTCCATTGTATATGCCTGCTTATTACTAAGGCTTTTTGGCCCCCCCAAGCGGCATTTTTACAAAATCTGCTTATTGCCCCCAACAATCTTGGGTCCTCAATTTACCTACCCCGAGAGGATGGAAGGCTGAGTCAACCTTGAGCCTGGAGGGATTCGAGCCTGCACTAATTGCAGGCAGCTGGAACTAAGTGCTAGGCGTTTAACAGCCTGCACCACCAAGGCCTATGAGGAAGGTCCTATAGTCCCTTTGAGACTGTGATGGAGGAGGTGAAAACACACAAATAGACCCTTTTTTGAAGGGGATCTCTTGAATGCAATCTCAGAATAACAAGGGTCAACTTAACATGAAATGAAAAAAGTTAGATACCTTGGAAGTCAAATCTTGGAAGTCAGTTGCAGTCAAATCTAACTACATCTGAGTTAACTAAGTAAATTATTTGAAAGAACCAGAAACATGTTTTTATATTTCCCATGCAACCCAGTTACGTTTGACACATAGATAGGATTGTTTTCAATTTCTATTCATATTTCTATTCATATCATTCAAGAAACTTCTTCAGTGGAGAATGGAGGGATTTATTTATTGTTGCAGTCATCTGAAGATTGGCCTTTCACACTCTAAAGTTCAGTAGTTAGCTGTCTGAGAGTTGTTGAAGCCACATTGCTGGAATATCTGAAAAGTTCAAGAGGATTTTCAGCCAACACAATATCCATGCACACTTCAAACCCAAGAATATGCTACGACAGATGTTTGTCCACTCCAAAGATAAAACACCTGGATACAAACTGAACAATGTGGTATATGCAGTACTTTGCAGTGAGATATGTGAACTTAAGATCTGTACATTGTGAAACAAAGCAACCCTTTCACAAAAACATGGCACAGCATAGGAGAACAAACAAACCCAGCAGGACAAGAGTCAGCAGTCAATCTGCATTTAAAAGACAAAGGTCACTCTTTTGAAGACAGCAAAGGTCTACATTTGTGACAAAAGGGCCACTGGTTTCAAAGAGGTGTAAAAGGGGCCACCTATATCAAAATCGAGCTGCCCTCTCTCAACAGAGATGAGGTATATGATACCACCTATCGCCTGTCTACAATATAGTACTTTCAGCAGTTCCAAGAAGGTTCCACACCTATTTGCATTCTGATTCAGGTGACCCTGAGGGTACAGATAAAATCTCAGGTGGCCTCAGTAACTCTCAGAGAGTTAATAACTGACCCTGAGAGTGCTAATGATCAGATAACTGCTAAGAATGTATATCCTTCCATTCCCTACCATTCAGTTAGAACAGTGGTGGCTAACCTTTTTGGGCTCCTGTGCCAAAAATTGTGTGCGCGCTCGCGTGCGTGCACTCACATGCAGGCATCCAGAAGACAATGCACGTGCTCCCCCACAACCCCTGCGCATGAGCATGCAATTCCCCCCCCTACCTTCACTGCGCCTCTCAATTGATTTTCGGCCCGTTTGAGGCCCTTTTTTGGCCTTCCAGAGGCTTGAGGAGAGCTTCTGCAGCCTTTGCAGGCTGAAAAATAGGCCTGTTTTATAACTTTCAGTTTTACAGGAAGTGATGAAATGGGCCTATTTTTTGGCCTGCAAAGACTTCAGAAGCTGTCCTCAAGCCATTGGGAGGCTGAAAAAGGCCACCAACAGGCCAAAAATCAGTTGAGAGGTGCAGGCATACATAGTGAGGTAAGTTTGCCTGTGGCTCGCATGCTGGCACAAATAGCTATGCCATAGCTTCGCCATCATGGAGTTAGAACCTAAGAAACTTCTTGAATAAGAAGCAAAATATTTTCAAAGAAAAAACAAAGAATGTCCAGTTATCTTTTGAAAAGCACCTTTGGGACAACTAAGACCTGGATGCTTAAGAATCTCCACGGACATTTTCCTGTCTACAGTACTTGTCTGGCTTAAATTTCATTAACCGGGTTACCAGTTGCCCTCTGAGTGATATTCAAGGTGCTGGTGCTGACCTATAAAGCCCTTCATGGCATTGGGCCTGGGTACTTGCAGGAAACCCTGCTGCCGATAATGACTTCCCGACGCCCAGTGCGTTCCCTCAGGCAGGGCCTCCTGGTGGTGCTGTCAGCTAGGCAGTGTCAGCTGGCTCCCCCCCCAGAATAGGGCCTTCTCTGAGGGAGTGCCCGCCCTCTGGAATCAGCTGCCCCTGGAGCCCCGGGTGGCCCTGGACCTCCCATCCTTCTGCCGTGGCCTAAAAACCTGGCTATTTCAACTGGCCTACCCGGACTGATGGGGGGGAGGGTTTTTAAATGGGTGTTAAATGTGTTAGTTTTTACGATTATGAGATTTTCTTGGGTTTAATTTATTTTTAACTTTTGTATTATATGCTTTTTTTTAGTGTTGTAAGTCACCCTGAGTCCTTAGGGAAATAGGGCGGCATATAAATCTCATAATTAAATTAAATTTGTTCCATCCATCCCAGAATTACTCCCAACCATGTGCTCATGGTTTCCACAGCTTTGTTTGGATTAAATGACAGAAACAAAAGCTAATCCTGTATGTTACCTACAGATTGTTGCCATTTGAGCTCATGTTAATTTGTTTATTTATTTTATTTATTTATTTTATTGGACTTATAGGCCGCCCTCTCTCCTGAGGGACTCAGGGCGGCTTACAATAAAAAAACAAGAATACAAATATAAAAATAGAATTAAACTAAACTAAGACCAATAAAATTTAAAACCCGATTAAAACTAAAATTAATTAAAAAAAACCCACACCCACCCCATTCAGTCCAGGCTGGCCTGTTGAAACAACCAAGTCTTTAGGTTACGGCGAACGGAACGGAGGTCAGCGGCCAACCGGAGCTCCAAGGGGAGCTGATTTCACAGGGTGGGTGCTCCCACAGAGAAGGCCCTACCCCTGGGCACCGCTGACCGACAGTGTCTGGTCGACGGCACCCCCAGGAGGCCCTGCCTCTGGGAGCGTACAGGGTGATTGGAGATCGATGCTGACAGGAACATTTTGTTAAAAATCATGAGACAAAATACAAAATGTTGACTTGCTCCAAAGTGTGTGCCTCTGAGATGGAACAAGCACTATGGCATGACTATAGCAGAGTCCCCCAACTTTTTTGGCTTTGCGGAGTGGTGGGAGAAAAGGGAAGGCTTCCATGCGAATGGCAGGCAAGTACACACACGTAGTGTGGGCATATGCGTCTGCCAGGGGTGGGATTCTACCAGTTCAGACTGGTTCTATAGAAATGGTTGTTATGATTTTGCACAGTTTGGAGAACCGGCAAATTGTGCCCCTGGTTGGCCCCGCCCCTCCCCACATGCGTGACATCGCGCACATGCCCTACATCACTGACTGCGTTCTCCCCCGCCCAGGTATTTCTTTTTTCTTTTCCCCTGCTGACGATCAGCTGTTCCAGTGATTAGATGTGCCAGGATTCCCCTTGCTGTCTTACTGCTTCACCCAGGAGGCTTCCCTGAGGCCTAGGAGGCAAAAAGTAGTGTGTGTGGGAGCTGCGTCTCCTGCCACCACCCCATTTTTTTCCCTTCCTGAGCCCCAAGGAAGCCTTCTGGGAGCAAAAACACTTCTCTCCCCCAGGAGGCTTCCCTGAGGCCCAGGAGGCAAAAAAAAAATGGGGGAGGGGTTTGCGGAAGAAAAGGAATAAGAAGCCATGCCCACCCAGTCACATGGCCATACCCACCTAGCCACACCCACAGAACTGGTTGTTAAAAAATTTGAATCCCATCCCTGGTGCCTGTCAATCATGCAAATGGAGCATGTGCACATGTGCTGGCCCTGTGCTTGTGCAACTGGGGATGCACACAAATGGGGATGCATGTGCACACGCACACACTCACCTACCACTTCTGCAGACTGGTGCTGAAAGGCTCAAGGCTCAGTAGTGGGTTGTGGCCCAGGGGTCATAATTGCAACTTATAACATACGGATACTTTACTAACTGTCTGTCTTTTTCTTATTCTATGTTTTTTATAGTTGTGAGCCGCCCTGAGTCCTTCGGGAGAGAGGGTGGCATATAAATCCCATCATAAATAAATAAATAAATAAATAAATAAATAAATAAATAAATAAATAAACAAACTAAAAATGTAAAAAATAAATGGATGGTCCCAAAGAGCCAGAAGCATGGAGCTGTAGGAAGAAATTGAGATGGGACTCCAATAATGACAATGATTATAATTAGAGATTTCAATAAGCTTAACAATGAAGATCAGATAAAGGCAGTAACACCAGAAGAAGACTACTAATATTTGGGTAGGTTTGAAGCTTCCAATTTATTACAGAATCAACTGAAAGAAAATACTTTTACCAAATGTATCATATGGGTTTTGAAAATTATGAAATCAAAACTAAATGGTGGAAACCTAATTAAAGCAATTAATATACCGGCAGTCCCTGTCATTTGATATACAGCAGAAATACTGGACTGACTGGACTCAGATGCAACTGAATTAAAAAAAAAAACAACTAATGACAATTTCATGCTTTGCACTCCAAAAATGATCTTGATCAACAGCATTTGCTAACAGCTAAATGATGTAGGACTTCTATAGGTGAAACAAACTGTGAAGGAAGAAAAACTGAATGCTTATTGTTATGTATGTAGGTTTGAATGTTATTGGTTTATTTGAACTGTTCTTGTAAAATGTCAAATGGTATTGGTTTAAATAGTGCGGGAAGAAACCCTGCACTCCCATTGGCTGGCAACTACGGCTGCAGGCTATAAGAGGCAGCCATAGCCCAGCCAACTCGGGTCCATTTGAGCTGTAGTCACTGAATAAACTCTTTGCTGGAACTCTTCGCGTCTGACTCTTCATGCAAACTTAACACTGGCGACGAGGATGGGATTTCCCTGAAGAGAAGACGACGCGAAAGACAAGCAGAAGAGTGAGATGGCTGCGCTGAACACCCCCCCAGCCCCGTTCGATCTGGCGGCGGAAGACTGGGAATCGTATGCGGATCGCTTCCAGATGTGCCTGGAAGGAAACGACCTCGCCGATATTCCCAAGAGACGGAAGAGGGCGGTATTTCTCATGCACTGCAGTCCGGCAGTCTTCAAGATGGCGAAGGTGTTAGCGGGAGCTGCAGAACTGAAGGTAATGGAATGGCCTGATTTGGAGAAGCTGTTAAGAGCCCATTACGCCCCACAAGTATCGTGCCTCATTAAGAGACACAAATTTTACCGTAGGGATCAAGGGGAAAGCGAGAATGTTAATGACTTCGTGGCAAGTTTAAGGGACATTGGGGGTGCTTGTGACTTTACCAACTTAGAAGAGGCCATGCGTGATCGTTTGTTTTAGGCCTCAAAGATAAGGTCTTGCAAAACAAACTGTTAATGAAACTTAAGATCACGTTTAAAGAGGCCATTGAAGAAGCTGTTTCAGCGGAAGCCACCAAGTCCTCAGCAGCAGCCATGAAAAAGATTAACAAGGCCTCAAGCCAGCCCTCAAGCCATTCTGATGTGGAAAAATCCACAACAACCCATTGCGAACAAATAGACTCTGATTCAGATTGCAGTGAGGTGGAGGAAGGGATTTTTAGACTCAGAATGGAGAAGAAAAGGAAAGACCCTGGGAGAAAAAGGCAAGAATATTATTGCAGAGGCTGTGTGGGGGGGCCATCCCTGCACTGAATGCAAGTTCTTAGACACCATCTGCCTACGTTGTGAGAAAAGGGGTCACCTAGCCAGAGTCTGCAAATCATCCAGAACTCCACCTAGTAGGAAGAAATTTCCTGAAAAAGATTTTAAGCCCAACAACTTCCTTGAAAAGATGGGGCGCAATACAGAAGCAAATGGGAAGAATGAAACTCACCAAACAATCACTATTGGTCATTCTTCACCCTTGACAAGCAGAAAAGTACATGTGAAGGTGTTCATTGAAGGAAGGCCTTGCCAAATGGAAGTGGGCTCAGGCTCTTATTTATCTATGGTGTCATGGGACACTATTCACAGGCTACTTCCCAACATTCAGAAGAAACATTTCCAGAAGCAAGCACTGACTCTTAAAGACTACCAAGGGAACAAGATTCCAGTAGTTGGAGCAAGAGATTTCAATGTGCAGTTTAAAGGCCACACCAAACATTTGCCTCTGACCATCGTGGACAAGGATTGCCCAAACTTGCTGGGACTTGAGTGGTTCAAGCCACTAGGCATCGAGGTGACTGGCATCAATCACGTGAGCAACTCTGAATGGGAGGAGGCCTTGAAGTCTGAGTTTCCAGAGGTCTTCAGCGAAGGACTGGGCAAGTATATGGGGACCCCTATCACTTTCACCCTAGATCCCAAGGTGCCCCCAATTCGTTTAAAGCCCAGGAGGGTTCCATTTGCTTTAAAGGAAAAAATTGATGCACAATTAGACAAATTAATTGCTCAAGGGGTTTTAGAGCCCACTGATCACTCCAGATGGGAAACACCCATAGTCACACCAGTCAAGGCTGATGGGTCAGTAAGAATCTGTGGAGACTATAAGGGGACACTGAACCATGCGCTGCAGCAGAGCTCATACCCAGTACCAGTTGTGCATCATCTGCTACATTCACTTGGCAGGGGTACAGTTTTTGCCAAATTGGACTTGGCCCAGGCATATCAACAACTAACGGTTGATGATGCCACTGCAGTGGCCCAAACCATTGTGACTCACAGAGGTGCCTTCAAATGTAAAAGGTTGCAATTTGGAGTAAGCGTGGCACCTGGCATTTTTCAAAGCCTTATGGAAAGAATGCTGCAAGGACTGCCAGGGATAGTGCCTTACTTTGATGATGTGTTAATCTCTGCTGAAAATGACACTCAGCTTCAAGAAAGACTGAGAGAAGTCCTTACCAGATTCAGAAAAGCGGGGTTGAAAGTCAAGGAAGACAAATGCACACTTAAAACAGACAGGGTTGAGTTCCTGGGCTACATGATTGACAAGCATGGCATCCACCCTACTGATGCCAAGGTTAAAGCAATCAAAGAAGCCCCTAAACCTAAATGTAAAACAGATTTGCAAGCCTTCCTTGGACTCATTAACTTTTATCACATGTTTCTACCTCAAAAGGCATCCATTGCTGAACCTTTGCACCGTTTGCTTGATAAAAAAGCTGTTTGGATTTGGGGGAGGAAGGAACAATCAGCATTTAACAGTATTAAGAGACTAATCACATCTGATGCTGTATTGATACAATTCTCTGTGATTTTGCCTGTTGTACTGACTTGTGATGCATCCCCTTTTGGAGTGGGGGGGGGTTGAGCCACAGGCTTCCCAGTGGAAGGGAAGCCCCTATTGCATTTTACTCTCGCACTTTGACCAAAGCAGAGAGGAATTATAGCCAACTGGACAAGGAGGCATTGGCAGTTGTTGCAGCTGTCAAGAAATTTCATGAATATCTGTATGGCAGGTCATTTACCATTGTTACAGATCACAAACCTTTATTAGGCATTGTGGCAGGAGACAAACCTACACCTACTATCCTGTCACCAAGAATGCTGAGGTGGACTGAATTGCTTGCAGCCTATTCATACAAAGTGATTCACAGGCCTGGCAAGGACATTGGACATGCTGATGCACTGAGTCGTTGCCCACTGCCTTGCCACAAGGTGGACTTTGAACCGGAAACACACACCTTTTTCCTAGAGACTGTTGCTAAGCTTCCAGTTCATGCTGCTGAGATTGCCAGAGAGACTGCCAAAGACACTGTGTTGGCTCCTGTTATAGGCTGGATTAAGAAAGGTTGGCCTCTTCAAGATCTACCTCACCTTGCCCAACCTTTTAAGTCCAGACAAACTGAATTATCTGTATTAAGAGGATGTATTTTGTGGGGTAACAGGGTGGTTATTCCTGCAAAACTGCAAAGAGAGGTTTTGGAAATGTTACATGAGGGTCATCCTGGGATTGTAAGGATGAAGGGATTGGCCAGGAGTTATGTATGGTGGCCAGGTATTGACAAAATGGTTGAAAACTGGGTTGCATCTTGTCCCAATGCCAGGTAGTCAGGCCTGCCCCACCTCATGCCCCCACACAGGAATGGGAATGTCCTAGGGGCCCGTGGTCTAGGATCCACATTGATTTTGCAGGCCCTACTAGAGGGCACACTTTTCTGGTTATAGTAGATGCATATTCCAAATGGCTCGAGGTAATTCCCATGACATCCACCACAACTGATGCTGTCATCAAGCAGCTCAGAAAACTGTTTGTAACCCATGGGTTACCAGATGTCCTTGTCTCTGACAATGGCCCTCAATTCACATCTAACATTTTTGAATCCTTTCTAGCACAACAGGGTATCAGACATGCCCTCACTGCCCCTGGGCACCCTTCGGCTAATGGCCGGGCTGAACGCATGGTACGCTTTACCAAAGAGAAGCTTCAGCAACTGGGTCCTGGGGACATCACTGAGAAGCTTGAAAGACTTCTTAGTGTTCAGCACATCACTCCTAGTCCATCAAATAACTTATCCCCAGCAGTGTTATTGATGGGTAGGAAACTTAGGTCTTCCCTTGACCGCCTTCATCCCACTTACGCACCCCACCACTGGATTCCACTTCCAAAGTTCGTACTTTCAGTGTGGGTGATTCTGTATATGCTAAGAACCTTATAGGTGAACCTCTGTGGATTCCTGCTGAAATAACTCACATCACTGGCCCTCGTTCTTACAGGGTACAAACAGAGGATGGACTCCTCTGGAGCAGGCACATTGATCAACTTAGATCCAGGTTCCCTCAGGAACATCGCCCTTGTCCCTCTCTGGGTTCCTCACCTGATGTCACTTCTAGGGGAAGGGAGGAACAGGAGGAAAATCAGCAAGCAAGAATCAACCCCATGTGTAACGAGCCATTACGACAGGAACCATCCCGAACCATGTCATAATGCCAAGATCCATCCTTAGAAGTGGAAGATTGCACATCACTACCTGACTTGGGTGCTGACATTGGAATGGAGATGGGTTGGGAGGAGAGACCAGATTCTAACAGTCTAACAGGGTCTCCTTTCACAGGAAGTCCCAACAGGGAAATGTCAGCAGACACATTTCCCCTCTCACTGGGTGAGAACGTTAAAACTTCTGAACCACGAAGGTCTCAACATACATGTAAGAGCCCCACCTATTTAAAGAAATACATTAGATAGGCTGGGGTTTGGTATGGACTGAACCTAGTGGGGAGGGGTTTTATGTATGTAGGTTTGAATGTTATTGGTTTATTTGAACTGTTCTTGTAAAATGTCAAATGGTATTGGTTTAAATAGTGCGGGAAGAAACCCTGCACTCCCATTGGCTGGCAACTACGGCTGCAGGCTATAAGAGGCAGCCGTAGCCCAGCCAACTCGGGTCCATTCGAGCTGTAGTCACTGAATAAACTCTTCACTGAAGCTCTTCGCATCTGACTCTTCATGCAAACTTAACACTTATATTAAGAAGGTTTTGTAAAATGTGCAGGTTAAGTTCTTATGAGACTTTAAGATCCAAAGATCTTGTTCATGTATCAAGCATAACATGCCTGATATAACAGTTATTGAAAATAAGAAAGTCTGGTTCGTTGCTATACATATATATATATATATATATATATATATATATATATATATATGTAGGTCTTGGTGTATTCGGGTCTTGTCCCGTGTATGATTGAGAACAAGACCCGAATACACCAAGACCTACATACCTTTACCCGTGAAAATCTACGAAAACATATATATATATATATATAATATATATATATATATATTTACGTAGATTTTCACGGGTAAGTATGTAGGTCTTGGTATTCGGGTCTTGTCCCGTGTAAGATTGAGAATACCTTGGCAACGTTTCGACGAAATCTCATCCGTCATCTTCAGGCTGGTGTCTTCAGCTTCTCCCAGGAGAACGAAGCTGAAGACACCAGCCTGAAGATGACGGATGAGATTTCGTCGAAACGTTGCCAAGGTATTCTCAATCTTACACGGACAAGACCAATACACCAAGACCTACTATATATATATATATATATATATATATATATATATATTCGTAGATTTTCACGGGTAAAGGTATGTAGGTCTTGGTGTATTGGGTCTTGTCCGTGTAAGATTGAGAATACCTTGGCAACGTTTCGACGAAATCTCATCCGTCATCTTCAGGCTGGTGTCTTCTCCCAGGAGAACGAAGCTGAAGACACCAGCCTGAAGATGACGGATGAGATTTCGTCGAAACGTTGCCAAGGTATTCTCAATCTTACACGGGACAAGACCCGAATACACCAAGACCTACATATATATATATATATATATATATATATATATATATATGATAGATAGATAGATAGATAGATAGATAGATAGATAGTATAGCAATGAACTGGACTTTCTTATTTTCAATAACTATTATATTGAGGGAAAATATTTGGGGGTGGTGGTAGTGAAATATCAGAATTTGCAATTGAACTAGAAATCTGTTGTTAGACTTCTTTTTAGACAACAGACTAGAAGACTTCCAATGTCCCTTCCAGCTCTATTCTGATTGAAATTTAAATTGAAAAAAAGTTATACCAATTGTGTTTGGATCCCTCACAGCAATATCTAAATAATTTCCTTGATATCTGAAAATATTGAATGTATCAGACCCAAACAACTCAATTTTATAAATATCAGACTGATTGGCTGCCTATATTCTTGTACATTACCTTCATAATTCTTAGGTCTTTGGTTAGGACTTGAAGCATTCAGTTTCCTGAATCTAACTGTATATTACCCACACATAATAATCAGACATTTCAATTTCAATCACATTACTACTTGTGTGTTTACCCCAATTGAATGTGCTACAGTAGCACAAACAGTAATGGGAATTGAAATGCTGAACGGCCAGACCATCAGGTGCCCACAGGATAAAGCCTACTGATATTTGGGCACTTTGGGGGATCAAGCATAGACAGGTTAGAAATACGATTAGTAAAGAATACATCCAAATAGTGAGAAAAATGCTAAAGATAAAACTGAACTGTGTAAGCCATCAAAAACTGGGTCATACCTGTGATATGATACACTGCTGGAATTATTAACATGGACACATGTTAAAGGTTGGTAGTTCAAGACCTAAATAACATGTGACAAGATGAACTTCTATTGCTTGCTTAGCTCCTGCCAACCTAGCAGTCTGAAAGTACATGCAAATATTTATTTATTTATTTATTTATTTATTTATTTATTTATTTATTTATTTACATTGGGATTTATATGCTGCCCTCTCTCCTGAAGGACTCAGTCAGCTCACAAGAATAAAAACATACAATACAAAATTTAAAATTTAAAAAATATCAAATAGAAATCCCAATAATTCAATTAAAACCGACACCAGCTAATATAAGCCAATAAAAACCCTGTCTCAGTCCAGGTCGGCCTGTTGAAAGAGCCAAGTCTTCAGGTCGCGATGGAAGGATTGAAGGTCAGGGGCCATCTGCAGCTCCAAGGGTAACTGGTTCCAGAGGGCGGGCGCTCCCACAGAGAAGGCTCTCCCCCTAGGGGTCGCCAGCCGACACTGTTGGACCAACGGCACCCCAAGGAGACCTTGTCTGTGTGAGCGCATGGGGCGCTGGGAAGTTGTTGCTGGCAGTAGATGCTCCCGCAAATAGATAAATAAATAAATAGGTGGTGTCAGATCCGTGTATCTGTCATTTCTTCAATGAAAGAAGAAAAGGGGGGGGGAGACTGATAATAAAATCGTTCTTGATGTAACCTGAATATATTTAATCTTATATCAAATTTGTAGGGGTGGGGAGAATTAATATGTTGGCTCTTTGTTTTACTAAATACACATCAAGATAAGGGGAGGGGTTTTAAACTCCCTTATCTATCTCTGCATGCCTGAGAGACATTAGACGCTGCTTTTAACCCCTACATCAATTGTCTCATCTCAATAAAGGATTCCTTTTGATACATTTTGATACGTTTTCAGAAGTTCATTCTAGTTGATTGAATGGGAAAAGCTCTGTAGCCTGACAGGTGGGAAGATAAGTGTTCTGTGTGCCTTTCATATAGTCATGCTGACCACATAACCACAGAAGTGTCTAGAGTCAGGCACAACTGGTAGAGGAAACCTTTACCTTTTTAAATTTCTGACAGGACTGCTTGAATCCCATGAAGATAATCTACCTTGCCTTGTGGTATCAGTGCTAATATTGGCAATAGATGTCCAGCTAGTTAGGGTCAGGTATAATCTATGCTTTGATGACTTCTTCTGCCCCAAGCTTTTGTTCATTTCTTTGATGGTAAAGATTATTCTATATCAGACACTCGATGTTTAAGGAACTTCAGCATGCCATTGTTTGGGATTTAATAATCAAGATACTATTATCTGCTTCCATTAATGATAGGTGTCACATACTGCTGAAAAGTGACTCTTTAAAAGCAGGGTTAGGAAAACAGGCACTCTCTAAATTCGTTCCTTATATACCCACTTACCCAGCAAGCACAGGCAAAGATTTAAGACAGGGGTCTTCAGACTTATAAATAAATGGACTTATTTATTTATTTATTTATTTATTTATTTATTTATTTAGACTTGTATGCCACCCTTCTCCCTAAGGACTCAGGGCGGTGAACATATAAAAAGAATACATTTACAATAAAAAAATTAAACAAATACAAGTCTATAAATTACTAAAACTGAATTAAAAGCAATTAAAATTACAATAATTAACAATACAATTAAAACTACCCACCCCGGGTCAATCCAGGCCTGCTGAAACAGCCAAGTCTTCAGGTCTCGATGAAAGGAGCGGAGATCAGGGGCCAAACAAAGATACATTCATTAAACAAATACAAGTCTATAAATTACTAAAACTGAATTAAAAGCAATTAAAATTACAATAACAATACAATTAAAACTACCCACGGGTCAATCCAGGCCGGCCTGCTGAAACAGCCAAGTCTTCAGGTCTCGATGAAAGGAGCGGAGATCAGGGGCCAAACAAAGATCCGCGGGGAGCTGATTCCATAGGGCAGGCACTCCCACAGAAAAGGCCCTAGCCCTGGGGACCACCAGCCGACAATGCCTAACCGACGGTATTCCCAGGAGGCCCCTCCTGTGGGAGCGCACAGGGCGATCGGAGTGTGATGCTGGCAGGAGGTGTTCCCATAAGTACCCTGGACCCAAGCCATTTAGGGCTTTATAAGTTCTTACTAACACCTTGAAGGAAACCCGGAAGGCAACCGGCAACCAATGCAAGTCGCGCAGGAGGGGAGTAACATGGGAGTATTGGGATACCCCCATCACAGCCCGCGCAGCCGCATTCTGCACCAGCTGCAACCTCCGACTTCAATTCCCAGAATTCCTCCTCCAGTCATGTTAGCTCAGGAATTCTGGGAGTTGAAGTCCACAAGTCTTAAACTTGCCAAGTTTGAAGACCCTTGATTTAAGATGAAGCTGAAAGCCAATATTTGCCATACCATATGGTATGATATCATACCATAGATTAGGCCTAGCCCTGGTTATTTTAAAGGTATGTGCCCTTCATTTTATATCAAGGGCACTGTAGAACAATCATTTAGCACCTGTTGTCTTTAAAGTGGCCCATTAATATGATGCTATTTATATTTATAATTCTAGATTATGAAGGTACATTATTTCATACATGGAATCTAATTTGCTATTTTATTTTCCATTCCCCTTAATGTTTGTGGTATATATTTGTTTTAACTATCTTGAATATTTGGAGCCATCTGATCACAAGCAGGGAAAACAGTGGCCATACTTTTTAGATCAGAAAATATTTTTGAAATTGACTCAAAATTAAGCAACTCCTTGAAATAAAACTATTGCAATCTGCACTACTTGGGGCTGACTTTGAAAACTATCTGGAAACTGCAATTGGGACAGATTTCAATCAACCACTTGCTCACTGATGGAAATTGCATCCATACTGTAATACCTGTGTTGAGATTACATTGGTTGCCAATAGTTTTCTGAGTTCACTTTGAAGTACTGTTGGTAACTAAAAAATCCTACTTGGTATGGTTCCATTTTCCTTTGAGATTGTTTCCCTTTAATAACATCTACCCATTGGAGAAGTCTTTCTTGGAGGAATCCCTTTTCTACAATTTGCCCCAGAAATCCCAATTTGTTTCCACTCTTCTAAGTTTTAGGAAGACAATTAAAGCAGACTTCTTCCATAGGACATTCAGAAATTAAGTGGTTTGTTGCTTTATGTTGGCTTGGGATGACACACTGTATGTTATATCTGATATGATGACTGTTTTTCAATCTGTGTATTTTTAATTTTTTAAAAGTTTTGATTTTGTATTGTGATAGCGATATGTATTTTGATGTTATGTGCTTATGCGGCGTAGATTAGTATACAAGTTTGATAATAAAATAAGCAATGTACATTTGGTTCATAGGATATATAAACACATAAAATAATCTATATGATGGTTTAACACAAACATGTTAATTCAATCTATGTTTTTGCATATGGCTTTAAAATAAATTTATTTGCAAATGAAGTTTTGAAAACTTTGTTTTATTCCTGTTAATTGCATCACTGTTAAAAGCTCTTTAAAAAGGGAACCAAAGCTGAGTATCACCACTGAATTATAGCTTACTTGGCAACGTGTTGATGATCTGAATTGATACGAATGCTTCTAAAACAATGAGTTAGCTGGAGGAAGGGGGTTGTATCTCTCTCTCTTTGGTTAGTATTTAATCAATTATACATATATATCAGCATATATAATTTGATTTTAAATACGGAATACAAAATAGAAATAAGAAAATTAAAAATCTAGTAAAGGGTGCTAACTAGTCTAACCACTAATGCCCAGCTAGTGAATACTATGATTTGCTTTTGGTGACAATCCTTGTAGAACTATCTTCTATAAGGGCAAGCATGATCAGACATGAGGAAGCTATCAGCTCAGCCACACACAGAGAGCTGCCTGCAACAGTGGATTCCAAATGGTTTTGCACAAACCTCACCAGGATGAAAAGCTGCAGAGAATTAATGTAAGAAAAATCCTTCTGGGTTCAGTTCCAAGTGGGGAAAAAGACACTGGAAACATGGGGGCTGTTTGGAAGGTTTAATGGTGGACAGGAGGACCACGTGGCTTGAAGCCCCGAAGTGAAAAGGATGATCACATGCTTCAAGATGAAGGAAAAGATCAAGAAGGGCCGAGGTGCTGAGAGTGCCTGGGTTTTATAACCTTTGTTGGGATTTGAATTGAAACTTGTATTCTGATTGGTTGTCAGACTCCCATAGGGCCATGGCAGGGGCAGCTGTAGGCTGTCCTGAGTTCCAGGTTTGGTTGAGCCTTGCTGGATGATGATGCACTGAAAAGGGCTTTTGAGCAATTGCTATAGCTTTACCTGGAGATCTTTGTTATGTAAAGTATTCTGGTCCAAGCCTTAATAGCCCACCCATTAACAAAGGTGGGGGTGAGCTTCTGCTTCTGAGGTGAGTTTCTGCTTCTGAGTTTCTACTCTTTTTAGAGGAAATATTCTGCCTTTTTAATATTTCCCAGGACATTTCATTTTTCTAGGAGAGGAGTGGATGCTAACTTCCTACATAAGGTTAGAAGCCACTGTAAAATGTGCAGCTGTTTTATTAGTCATTTTTAAAATAAATATGGGTCACCTAGCAAAGTTCCAATATAAGACATAGGAACTATATTTGAAAAAAAAATAAAAAGAACAAACTAACCTGCTTTTTAATGTGAATGCATGTGATAT
This sequence comes from Naja naja, assembly GCA_009733165.1. Lineage (NCBI taxonomy): Eukaryota > Metazoa > Chordata > Lepidosauria > Squamata > Elapidae > Naja > Naja naja. Next base: position 74,101,316 of record CM019151.1, read on the forward strand.
TTCTTGCCACATGGATATTTTTAGAATAGTAAGAAAAAGAATTAAATTTGATCAGATTGACATGTTTGGAATTTTTATTTACACATCTATTTGCATTTTACATTGAGTTGTCCATCTTTAATAGAATAAGCAACACTAATCTTGCTATGTTTTTATGGTAGCTGAATAGCAAGACATTATAAGCAACACATTAAACTGATTCATATAAGACACACTGCAAAGTAATTAGAAATGATAGTGGATATATAGTACAGTTCTGCATGCGTAGGAAATTTACTCACACATGGAAATCACAATAACATAAATACTGTGAGACACAATGCAGAAAACATCAGGATTCAGATTTTTGATATTTCAACTACACCATTCAGCTACTCAACTTTTCCAAAACTTAATGTACAGTCTACTCAACTGTACACACATATATTTATGCAATGTGTGCAAGAAATGAATTATTAATGTTTTTTATTCCAGTAATAGAGAAAATTACCGTCTGAACTGAGTTTAGCTTCACTTCCATCTTGTTTTTTTAAAGTATCTCTAACTTGCAGTAAAAATGAAAATAAACACTTATATTTGAAAAATATTGGATTTTTAATGTCTGTAAATAGAATTCATTTATCTGACATCCTCAGTAGACAGTAACCACATTCCTAATTTAAATGTCTTTGGTGTTTACAAGAAGTTACACTAAATGAAGCCAGATTATCAGTAGAACTCAATTTTCCTTATAATTTGGCTGGGACAAAGTTATTAGAAGTTTAAATGGTTTGGTGCAAATTTTGGTCTAAGTTATAAACTAGTTTATTTGGCTTTGGCTCTTGTGTACTTAGCTGCTCTAGTTTGTTAACCAATGATTGATAACCTATAAATCCAGCCAACATACATCCAGCCAACATAATCCAACTGATGCTGGACATTACTAGATATAGTGTGGCGTAGCTCATTGTGGGAACCAAGTAATGATATCAGTGAGATTTAAATTAGTCCTGACATATGTAAAGGCTGTTGATTTAATGTCCTCTAAATATGACTAAATTTTAAACCAATCACAATAATTTTAAATCCAATTAAAGTAGTGGACACTCCCAGAACTTACATGATCAGTGATTGTCATATATATGTTTATCAGAAAACTGAAGATAATTTTTTATTTAAAAAAGCACTTTTTGTCATGAACCTGCAGTTTTATTGTAAAAAATGTGCTCAAAATTCAATAGCTCTGACATTTTACATAGGATACAAGTACAAATAGGGTTGATGTTCATTGTTGACTTTACATAGACAGTTTTTTTTTAATCTTTCTAAATGTCTCCACGGTTTACAGCATCAAAATCTTTTAGTCCTCCACCTTGTTGCCCTGTTACAATTGTAAGTCTGCTGAAAGGAATGACTTTCATAACTGTTTTCTTCATGGAGTACCACCGATCATGCCAAGTTACCCATGTAATGCCATTGTCATAGCCATGTGGACTTGCATCTTTCTCGCTATAAATGCCTCCTACAATGTGGCAAAAAAAGTAAAATGTAAATAAGCCAAGAAATACTTTTACATAGCTTTGGGATACCTATGTAGGTATCTTAATTTTATTAATTCATTATATCTATCTATCTATCTATCTATCTATCTATCTATCATCTATCTCTATATCTATATCATCTATCTCTATCTCTATCTCTATCTATCTATCTATCTATCTATCTATCTATCTATCTATCTTAAGACCATGCTAGGTGAGCATTATGCAATTTTATTTATTCTATGATCAAGTACAATGGTATTAAACTGCTATAGACATAATGTTTAACATTTCTGCATGAATTATAATCCAAAATTGGACTTTGCTATCATGAGATGTGCTGTCTGTCAGATTGGCTGGTTTCAAAACAAGACTGCATCAGTTCACGAAAGTCATAGGAATCAATGGCAATGTGACTGCCCTTGAGAGTCAAACCAGCAAAGACTTATTCAATCTGCTTCTTATGTTTTAATGCTTATTTAGAAGTTCCATGGGATTCAATTAGATTGAGGTATGTTTAATTTAGATCTAATAACCAAAAAAATTTAGATCTAATAACTAAAAAATTTAGATCTAATAACTAAAAAATTTAGATCTAATAACAAAAAAAATACATTGCAGATATTTAGCTCGCTTAAAAAAGGGGGATGGGAAGGAGGAGGACTTGAATTAATACTTCCTTAAAATACTTGAGATGGAAGATATCAGAAGACATTGTTCAACTAACCTCCATTCCTCCTGAATGATATTTCGTGAATTTTTAAAACAGGCAAAAATGGTATGAAAAAAAGGCTGTAAGGTAAAAACTGCTGGGAAAGACAGAAAGCAGCTGTATGGGAAATGTCTCCTTCATAGATTGCGCTGTGCATATAGGAACTTCCAAACATTACCTTGATAATATTTGCCATTCAGATGGGCGGCGTGACATTTGTTCATCCACCACCCAGATCCATCTTGGTTAGCACAGTTGCCTTCGTATTTATCGTTATCGTTGTCGGGCGTGCTAAACTGCATGCCATTGTGAGAAGTAAAGAATTTGTCACTGGGATCTTGTCGAAAATCAAACCCATCGAAGGCATCGCCAGCTTCACCCCCAGCAAAGAAGGCATAGGTCAAACGGTATTTGTCATCTTCATTTCCCAATTTGAAATGGGCATAATCTGCATAGCTGGGGGGTGGGGGGAAGAGAAAGAAAATCACTATTCTTGCAGCCTTTGCATTCATTCCTGAAACATTATTAAAATACTTAATTTCAGGAGTTACACAAATACACAGGATCTACATAGACAAGCAAATAATGAAGAAAATATGATCATTCCTGTTGCAGACACTACTGAAACAAATAGCTATTTATTTGAAATGGATGAAACAAACTAAGCCTAGGTAATATTATCATACTTTATTATAAATTGATCAATTTTTGTCCCAATCCCATAACTAATGGACACATTGGCTAAAAGCAATTTAAATTCCACTGATTCAATGGGTTTGAAATACAGTACATTTAGTTTGTAGAATAGCAATAGCACTTAGACTTATATACCACTTCACAGTGCTTTTACAGACCTCTATAAGCGGTTTACAGCATCAGTATATTCCCCTCAACAATTAGGGTCCTCACTTTACCCATCTCGGAAGGATGGAAGGCTGAGTCAACCTTGAGCCGGTGAGATCGAACTGTTCTGACCCAACCGGGTTCCCAGAGAGCAAACACAGACAAAGGCAGCAGCCCCCACCTTTCAAGGTTCAATCACAATTCTGTTCCTTTGCAGATAAAAGGCTGCTTTCCAACAATTAGCTCCGACAAGAAAGAGCCTTGCCAAGTTGTTTGACAAGGCTGCCAAAAACCCAGTGATAAGAACTAATTTACAAGATTCTCTAAACATGAACAAAGATGTCCACCAGTTGAGTTTCAGAGCTTCTTTGCTGTCTGCAAAGAACGCTTTTCCAAAATCTGGCTTTTATCCTCTTGAGGAAGGGGCCATTACCTTGCAGCCTTACTCCCGAGTTGCCTGTGCTGCTGTAATTGTTCTTTCGTCCGAGTAATCCTACATGCACGTGCACTTGGCACAGGCTCCTCAGGAACCTCCTCATCACTGTTGCCAGCCCCCACAATTTCTGAAGGCAGCAGTCCACTCCCTGATGGTCCTGGCCCTTCATCAGAGTCCTCGCTCTCCTCAGCCATCTGCACCTGCTGCCGGCTAACCACAGCACGAACTTCCAAAGTGCTGTACCGGCAGTCAGCAGAAGTAGCCTGCAGTACTGCATTCTGACCACTGTACCACCACGGCAGCATTACAACTAGTTGCAGTGATCTTATCATACCCCTTATGTGCACGCACAAGTAAAGTGCAGGTAGCTAAAACAGCAATTTTTGCCAATCCCCACGATGTTAACTATGAACCTTGAGCTGATAAAGAAATCTATACCTTTTTTGGTTACTCCAGTCCTCCAACTCTATTCTCAAGGCATATGGAACTGTAGTCTGAGTAGTTATTAAATGAATTTTTTCATTTCCCAACCAGAATTCTGTATTGTCATTGGGTGACAGATGTCCAAATCCTTCCTTATATTGAATCCAGTTTTTGTTGAAATCTTCACTGCCATCAAGCCTCTGTAAATAAAACAGAAGATGGATAGAGATTATATACTGTTGGGCCTACAATTCCTTTGCTGTATCTTTCTTCTTCTATGATATGCTTACCCTCTGTAAAACTGTCCATCCATTGCCCACATTATCGATTTCACAGTACACCAGGAACTGTTGCATGGCTTTCTGGGGTTTTATGAAGTACAGCCCACTCTGCCGTGCACCTTTATTAGCAATGTCTTGACAATCTATAATTGATATGAAAGAGAGAAGTGGCTTGTAATAATTGAATGAATCCACTATATTCATTTTTATTTTTTTAATAAATTTTATTAAGTTTTGAACTTTTAAAAACATAAAATAAAAACTTTATACATTATAATCAACATCAAGACATCTTTTATATCTCTTTGCATTCTTCAGTATATATATTTACTTATTCCTTTACCATTACATCTTACTCTTGCTATCAATCAATATTTTTTATCCTTACACATCAATCTTCTCTATAATATATTTACATATTTACATATTCCCTCATTCTTTTCCTAATTGCCATTTTATTTTCTTTTTATTTGTAAACCACTCAAACCAGGCATCCCAGGCCCTGTAATAAATTGAATCTACTCTGTCTTTTATTTTCATCGTTAGCCTGTCCATCTCTATACCATCTATTATCTTTTTTATAACCATGCCTTCCGTTGGAACCCTTTTTTCCTTCCAGAGTTGTGCGCACGAAATCCTTGCAGCTGTTAATATATGTAACATGGCATATCTATCTGTTTTATTGCATGTTTGTGTTATTGTGCCTAATAAAAACATTTCCGGATTAAGTTCAATTTTCTGATTCATAATTTCTTCTAGCCATTGTCTAATTAAATTCCAATATTTTTTCACCTCTTGACATGTCCACCAGGTATGGAAATAGGTGCCTTTTTCTTTTCCACACTTCCAACATTTTGGGTCTGAGTTAAACATTTTTGCCACTATTTTGCCACTATTTTTAATCAACTCTAAAAACCCTCTTTGTTTTAAATGATGGTTTATTATGTTCTCATTCTGTCTTGCTAAAAGAACTGACAACACAATACTTTTTTTAAAAAAAAAATCTCTTTAATCTTACATCTATCCTGTAAGGAAGAAAAGATTGGACTCCAAGCATTCCTGTTGCAATGGAGGGTCTATTTCACTAGTTTTGCTCAACTATACATACCGAATTGCTTTGGAATAAATGATTTCAAGACCATATAATACAAAACTTATAGGAGCTTGTATCCAAACCAAAGCCTCACTGTTATAGGTACTGGAATTTATTTGGTTACTGAATTTTTTTATGTTAGAAATTGAAACATATAGTCAAGTTTCTAAGCATCTGGACTTGTTGCCTCAAAGGTTGTTTACATTAGCTCAAATGAAATGATAGGAATAGAGTAGAGTAGAGTATAGCACAGTAGAGTAGAACAGAACAGAACAGAATATCAGAGTTGGAATAGAAGTCTTCTAATCCACCCTTGCTCAGACAGGAGATTCTATATCATTCCAGAGAAGTGTCTGTTCAGTGTCTTCTTAAAAGCCTCCAGTGATATAGAACATCCACAATTTCTGAAAGCAAGGTGTTCCTCAGGGGTGGGATGCAAATATTTTTACTACTGGTTCTGTGGGTGTGGCTAGGTGGGTGTGGTTCAGTGGGCATGGCCATGTGACTGGGTGGGCATGGCTTTTTTTTTGCAGTAGCAGCAGCAGCAGCAGCACCCTCCCCATGCACCATTTTTTTGCCTCCTGAGACCTGAGGCCCAGGAGGCAAAAAACGGTGCGTGGGGGGGGGGTTGCTACCCCCACATGCCGCTTTTTGCCTCCTGGGCCTGAGGGAAGCCTCCTGGGCGAAGCAGTAAGACAACGAGGGGGATCCTGGCCAGGGGTTGGATTCAACCAGTGTTACTACTGGTTCGGTGATTACGTTTTGCGTGCGCATGTGCGCTTTGCTTTGTTCTATAGAGCTGGGCAGAACCGGTAGCATCCCACCCCTGATTGTGGCATAGCTGATCATCAGAACAGCTGATTGTCAGGAGGGGAAAAAAGAAAAAGAAATACCAGTACTACCGGTTCGGCTGAACGGTAGCATTTTTTATTACTGGTTCGCCTGAACTGGGCCAAACTAGTAGAATACCACCACTGGTGTTCCTTTGGTTGATTGTTCTCACTGTCAAGAAATTTCTCTGTAGTTCTAGGTTGAATCTCTCTTAGTTTGCATCCATTGTTTCTTGTCTTGCCTTTTGGTTCTTTGCAAAAATAGGTTGATCTCTTCTTTTCTGTGGCAACCTTTCAAATATTGGAACAGGGCTATCATGTGTCCCCTGGCCCTTCTTTTCACTAGACTAGACAAACCCACTTCCTGCTCATCATGCTTAATCTTCAGACCCCTAATCATCTTTGCTGCTTTTCTCGGCACTTTTTCCAAAGTCTCAATATATTTTAATAGTACCAAAAGAGGGTGCAATATTGCAGGTGTGGTCTTACAAAGGTTTTGTAAAGTGGTATTAGTGCTTCATGTGATCCTGATTCTATCTTTTTGTTAATACATCCTAGGATTGCATTGGCTTTCTTGGCTGCTGCCACAGACCGCTGGCTCGCATGTAAATGATTGTCCATTAGGTCTCCAAAATCCCTCTCACAGACAGTCTGAGAAATTAACTAAGGTTCAATCAGTACAGAAATTAGCTTAAAACAATGGGAACCAATCTTTGCCTTAGCATACTGAATGAAAGAAGAAGCTATACTCTGGTTTATTTCTGCACCTTAGCATGTTATGGAAATAGCAACTGTATTTTGTGAAAAACCGGTTCTTGCGAACTGGCTGAATCCCACCACTGCTTACTTACTAACTTACTTATTTGCTTACTTATTTATTTATTCAGTTACTATAGCCATCCATCTCAACCAGTGACCAGTGGCAATAGTATGTTTCCTATCTTTAGCCTTAAGAGCTATGGAAACATTATCTTCTGTTAGCTTCTCATCTGCTTGTTGATAAGAATCCATCTGGGAGGAAAAGGGCTAAATTCTTTTGGCCCAAATCAACCTTAGAGTGACATGTTGGAAGGTCATACTTAATAATTAAGAAATTGGTGTTTCCAAGATCTGGAAGTCAGTAGTTCAGAGTCAATAATCAGTGCTTTTATTTCATTTACATGTAATTAATTTGAGATTAAATAAGCTAAATGCAAGTAATATTTCTCCCATTTACATCTTATTACAACTTAAAAGCAGCTTTTAGTGGGGCATAGTATGATATGTATGCAGTCATGATACACCACTTCTGCATAGAATATTTGTGCATTACAGCAATAGCACTTAGACTTATATATTGCTTCACAGTGTTTTTTACAGCCCTCTCTAAGTGGTTTACAGAGTCAGCCTATTGGTCCCAACAATCTGGGCCCTCATTTTACCCACCTTGGAAGGATGGAAGGCTGTGTCAACCTTGAGCCTGGTGGGATTTGAACTGCCAAATTGTAGGCAGCCAGCAGTCAGCAGAAGGAGCCTGCAGTACTGCACTCTAACCACTGTGCCACTGAAGATAATATTATTATCTTTATGCCAACATGCTTTACACCACTGTTGAAGCCATGGTTAAAATGCTTTTGCATACAGTCTCTTAGTGGCTTATTTGTAGATTGCTTCCTTATGACAATAATTTTAAATGCCATTAATTTAACATAAAACATTAGATCATAATATCCAAAATTCTAATTCTAAGGATATTTGATTATTAAAATGAAGAATGTAATTAATATTAAATTGATCTATAAGTGTTCTTACAACTGAGGTCAAAAGATAATTGTAGTCGTAACATCTACAGCTTAAGTCCGTTAATATCTACTGAAATCAATTAATTTTTTTAATTACAAAATAGGTAGAGCACCTTTCAAATTTGTTTTGTTAACATTTTGCCTCTGTGTCTAGCTGCTGCTTAATATCTTCTCAAGATAAAGTTAATCTAAAACAGATAAGTCAACTAATTATTTCTGTTAATTTATAATATGTTAAAGAAATGCTTTTTTAAATCAGTTGCAGGTTAATTTGTAATGGATAAAAATGTACTTTTGGTTTGGTCAACAGTTCTTCAGAGGAAAACAGAGAGTTTAGTGTTAGCAAATCAATATAGCAGCTTGTTACTCTTACCTCTTCCAGTTAATTCTTGTATCTGGACAGTGTCTTTACATGGCTGTTGACATTGTGCTTTGAGCTGAGCAGTTTTCTGCTTTAGTAACTGAATCTTGTTATTGTTTAATATCAGTATGTCTGTCAATTGCCTGAAGTTTAAAAAGTATAATATAAACTTATCATACTGGTAGAAGCACTTGAAACTCACATATGATGGTCTTTCCTTCTACGAAAGGAAGCAGCAACAAATGAAATAATAATATGAGTATGCATTACCTCTATCCACTGATATACAGATTGAGGTGGGATTCTAAAATGTCCTTGCCTCTTTATCTATTTAGTGTTTAACAAGAGAATGCTTGAATGGGACTATCAGTTTGCAGATCAACCTCCGTATATATGCTTACCATGGGGCACTGTAATATTTCTTCTTCTTCTATTTGTATACTATTTTTCTTTCCAAATTACAGACGAAAGGCCCAGAATGAAAACAAAAGTGCAACTATAAACATACAATTCAAATTAAGGAAACTAGAAAGAGTCTAAAATGGATACATCATTCAGCCTTAAGCTGATATGGAGAGTCTAAAATCTATTAAAAATTGGTAACTATAACCATTTGTAACCAACAAAGGAAAATATGGGGAGCTAAAATTCAACAATATCTGGAGAATGCCAAGTTCCTTCCCTACCCCAAAGGATTGCTGTATGGATAAGATTTGTTAGATAAATAAATCATATATATATAGTGAGATAACAAACAAATATTCTTTCAGAATTTTTGCTATTCTTTATCCTTTGTAAAATATAAAGGTTCTTTTTAAAAATAACTAATTCTGCTTTAGTTAAAATACAAAGCAATTCAATAGTCTACAAACTCTGTGCTTCTTTTAAATGAACAAGAACAAGGCTGGCTCTATTCATATCTACCCCTCCAATAAGGTACATATTATAGTATAAACTACAATATAAACATTTTAACTTTCTTTGATGCCTGTTTTTAAATTAGACAACTAATTTGACATGGACAACATGTTCCTATACATCAGCAGAAATTCTGCTGGAATAAAATAGATGGAAGCCCTTTCATTCAAGCCATAGTATGTTTTTGCATTCTCAACACTGAAAAAATAATAATAATTAAACCTACTGTATGGTATTTTCATGGCCCACAATGATGTTTTCATATCTGACAATTTCATCAATGATTTGTCTGGACTTCTGTGTATAACCTGGAATCAAATCTGTAGGAAGAATAAAAAAGCAGGGCATGCATAAAATATTAAGGATACCAAATTAAACCATTGAAATAGTAAAACTATTTATGGTAGACTTTGATTCTCACTTGATTGAGCTGTTGGCTGTGAGACGTGCACTTGTCGGATGTGGCGTATCAAATTGTCAGTTACTCCTGAAGAATTGGAAATGTCTTCCATCAATCGTTCAAGGTTCTGAAGATCTCGATTGACGTCCGAATGATATCTAGTTATGAAATCTGCAATGCCGCATGTTGTAGGACAAAAGTTGCCCTAAAGGAAAAGAGAATTTTTTAAAAAGCTAACAAGAGGTATTTTATAGCCTGATAATAGAGCTTTTTTTCCTATACATATGAGATGATGTTGCGATAAATAGAAGTGTAAACATAAACAAGATGACAAATAACCCCTATACTGATTGCCAGTCAAAGAGTCATGGACCTTAGTAAGAAATCCATGTTTACAGCTAACAATCTACAGTAACAACCTGATTAGAAAGAACTGCAAAAATAACACAGGTATTGACTTACGAATCGTTCATCCAAGATACAACAGTTTTCACGCGTGGCAAAAATCTGAATAAAAGAGAGAGAAAAAAACAGCATGATATTTCAGCCGTTATGCTATTTTGATGATACATATTTTACACTGGTCCATACCCTGCCCAGATAAACTTACTGCAGTACAAGTTGAAAAGAAGAAAAATAGAAGAGGCAGCCACTTGTGAAATTTTGGCAGCATTGTGTCCGTAGCTTCCAGAACTGCCAAACACAGGACAGGCAGTGCTTAACCAATGTGAGTTTGTGGACCTCAGAGAACTGAACTTGTTCTCTGAACTGTGCAGGGGCAGCTTAAAAGATCATGTGGCATTTAGTGGGGTAAAATAGGTGGGGCTGACACATAAGGAGGACAGCCTCTTCCGGCCCTGGTGGGAGTGTCTCCAGAATGTGCTGGCACCCATTCATTGCACTTTTCAACACTAAATGTTTCTGACTTACCTCTGCCAGAAAAACCTATGGAAGGATAACTTGCCCTATGAAGCAATTTCTTCCAGTAATCATTTGCAATAAGGCTTGTTTGAAGGACCTGAATGCAAAAGATAAGAATTTCAAGAGCTGCTGGCTCTCACAATTTCTCCCTTCTGCTCTTAGGGGAAAAGCTAAATTTTGGTAAACATGACTCAGGTGAAAAAAAAAAGTCTTCAATATGAAAAGTTTCTGAGTGCAATACAAGACAGCAGTTTTGTTCCATTTTAATTAGCGTTAGAAGAAAAATATAGCTCTTTTCTTTGTCTGCATGGCCTCTAATTTCTTCTAGCTCACCTGACCTTGCCCTGACCAACAGTTTAAAAATACCAGTTTTGGGTTAAGTCATAGGGCAAACAATACTTCTGCACCCTGGTGATGAGGGTAAAAAGAGAGCTCAAGTCAGTAAAATTGTTTTATCACATTAAGGGCAACAGAATTATAGCAAAAGATAACCTAGGAAGTATGAGGCAGGATGAGTTTATGTAATGAAGAAGTGATTCTATTGCTTTCATTGCTTTTTATCCTACGGCTACAATCATTTAAATTACATATTATATGTTATGTATGTATGTTTAAAGTCATTGGTTTAGTTTGAACTGTTCTTGTAAAATGTTAGAAATGATTGGTTTAAAAAGTGCGGGAAAACCCTGCACTCTGATTGGCTGGCAACTGCGGCTGCTGGCTATAAGTAGCAGCCGCAGCCCAGCCAAAGCGGGTCCGTTCTGAGCTGAAGTCACTAATAAACTCTTGAGCTGAAGCACTCCGTGTTTGATTCTTCATGCAAACTTAACACTGGCGACGAGGATGGGATTCCCCTGAAGAGAAGACAACGCGGAAGACAAGAAGAGCGAGATGGCTGCACTGAACACCCCCCCCCAGCCCCGTTCAATCCGACGGCAGAAGACTGGGAGTCGTATGCAGATCGTTTCCAAATGTATCTGAAGGGAAACGATCTTGCTGACATTTCCGAGAAGTGGAAGAGGGCGGCCTTTCTCACGCACTGCGGTCCGGCAGTTTTCAAGATGGCGAAGGCATTGGCGGGAGCTGCAGACCTGAAGGTAATGGAATGGCCTGATTAAGAGACACGAGTTTTACTGTCGGGATCAAGGGGAAAGCGAAAACGTAAACGACTTTGTGGCAAGTTTAAGAGACATTGGGGGTGCATGTGAATCTAACAATTTAGAAGAGGCCATGCACGATCGATTTGTTCTGGGTCTAAAAGACAAGGTGCTACAGAGCAAGTTATTACTAAAACCTAAGATCACGCTGAAGGAAGCAATAGAAGAGGCCTCTTCAGCAGAAGCTACCAAGTCCTCAGCAGCAGCCATGAAGAAAATCAACAAGGCCACAAGCCATCCTGATGTGGAAAAGTCCACAACAACTCATTGTGAGCAAATAGATTCTGAGTCAGACTGTAGTGAGGTGGAGGAAGGAATTTACAGACTCAGAATGGAGCGGAAAAGAAAGACCTGGGAAGAAAGAGGCAAAATTTCTACTGCAGAGGTTGTGGGGAAGCCACCCCGCACTGAATGCAAGTTTTAGACACCATTTGCCTCCGTTGTGATAAAAGAGGACACCTAGCAAGAGTCTGCAAATCATCCAGAACTCCACCCAACAGAAGAAAGTTTGCTACAAGCAAAGACAAAGAATTCAGGCCCAACAATCTCAGTGAGAAAATGGGGCGCAGCACAGAAGCAAATGGGAAGAATGAGACTCATCAAACAGTCACCATTGGTCATTCATCACCTTTAGGAAGCAGAAAAGTGCATATCAAGGTAGTTATTGAAGGAAGGCCTTGCCAAATGGAAGTGGACTCAGGCTCATACCTATCTATGGTGTCATGGGACACTATTCACAGACTTCTTCCTAACATCCAAAAGAAGCACTTCAAGAAGCAAGCATTGACTCTTAAAGACTACCAAGGGAACAAGATTCCAGTAGTTGGAACAAGAGAATTCAACGTGAAGTTCAAAGGCCACACCAAATGCCTACCACTGACCATCGTGGACAAGGACCGCCCAAGTCTGCTGGGCCTTGAGTGGTTCAACCTGCTGGGCATCGAGGTGACTGGCATCAATCACGTGAGCAACACTGAGTGGGAAGAGGCCTTGAAGTCTGAGTTTCCAGAGGTCTTCAGCAACGGATTAGGCAAGTACTTGGGGACCCCTATCTCCTTTAACCTAGATCTCAAGGTACAACCAATCCATTTAAAACCCAGAAGGGTCCCATTTGCCTTAAAGGAAAAAAATAGATGCACAATTAGATAAACTAATAGCCCAAGGGGTTTTAGAGCCCACTGATCACTCCAGGTGGGAGACACCCATAGTCACACCAGTCAAGGCTGATGGGTCTGTGAGAATCTGCGGAGACTACAAGGGGACATTGAACCATGCGCTACAACAGAAGCATATCCAGTTCCAGTAGTGCATCATTTATTACATTCCTTGGAGGGCACAGTTTTTGCCAAGTTGGACCTGGCACAGGCATATCAACAATTAACAGTTGATGATGCCACTGCTGAAGCCCAAACCATTGTAACCCATAGAGGTGCTTTCAAATGCAAAAGGTTGCAGTTTGGAGTAAGTGGCACCAGGCATCTTCCAAAGCCTTATGGAAAGAATGTTACAAGGGTTGCCAGGGGTGGTGCCCTATTTTGATGACGTTTTAATTTCTGCTGAAAATGACACTCAGTTACAGAGAGACTCAGGGAAGTCTTAACCAGATTCAAAAAGCGGGGTTAAAAGTCAAAGAAGAAAAATGCACACTTAGAACAGATAAAGTGGAATTTTGGGTTACATGATTGATAAACATGGCATCCACCCCACAGAGGCAAAGGTTCAGGCAATCAAGCCCCCAGGCCAAAATGCAAAACAGATTTGCAAGCATTCTTGGGATCATTAACTTTTATCATATGTTTCTGCCTCAGAAGGCAACCATTGCAAAACCCCTACATAGGTTGCTGGACAAGAAATCTGTTTGGGTCTGGGGGAGGAAGGAACAAGCTGCATTTAACAATATCAAGAGACTAATCATGTCTGATGCTGTGCTGATACAGTTCTCTGAGAACTTTCCTGTTGTTCTGACTTGTGATGCCTCCCCTTTTGGAGTGGGGGGCATATTGAGCCACATGCTTCCCAGCGGAGGAAGCTCCTATTGCATTTTACTCTCGCACCTTGACTAAAGCAGAGAGGAACTACAGCCAACTGGATAAGGAAGCCTTGGCAATTGTAGCAGCTGTCAAGAAATTCCATGAGTATCTATATGGGAGAACATTTACTGTTGTCACAAATCACAAACCTCTTTTAGGCATTGTGGCAGGGGACAAACCAACGCCCACGATCCTGCCACCAAGAATGCTGAGATGGACTGAATTTCTTTCTGCTTATTCATACAAACTGATCCATAGACCTGGTAAAGACATTGGGCATGCAGATGCTTTGAGTCGCTGCCCACTTCCTTCACACATTGAGGACCCTGTTCCTGAGACTCATACCAAGCTTCCAGTACATGCTGCTCAAATTGCCAGAGAGACTGCCAAAGACACTTTATTGGCTCCTGTTATAGGCTGGATTAAGAAGGGTTGGCCATTTCAAGATCTACCTCAACTCGCCCAACCTTTCAAATCCAGGCAAACTGAATTATCTGTATTAAGAGGATGTATTTTGTGGGGTAACAGGGTGGTTATTCCTGCAAAACTACAAAAAGCGGTTTTGGAAATGTTACATGAGGGTCATCCGGGAATTGTCAGAATGAAGGGATTGGCCAGGAGTTATGTATGGTCGCCAGGTATTGACAAAATGGTTGAAAACTGGGTTGCATCCAGAACCTTATGGGTGAACCATTATGGATTCCTGCTGAGATAACCCAAATCACAGGCCCCAGGTCTTACAGGGTACAAACGGAGGATGGTGTCCTCTGGAGCAGGCACATTGATCAGTTAAGATCCAGGTTGCCTCAGGAGCATCGCTTTTGCTCCTCTCTGCCTCTTACAGGTTGCCTCACCAGGGAAGGGAGGATCATGAGTGTAATCAGCAGCAAGAATCAACCCCATGTGTAGGCTAACATGACAGGAACCATCCCAAAACCTGTCACAATATCAACAACCATTTTCACAAATGGAAGATTGCACATCACTACCTGATTTAGGTGCTGACATTGGGTTGGAGATGGATTGGGAGGAGACCAGGTTGTAGTAACCAAACAGGTTCTACCATTACTACAAGTCCAAGTAAGGAAATGTCAGCAGACACATTTCCTCCCTCACAAGGTGAGAACCTTAAAACATCTGAACCACGTGGGTCTCAGCACACGTAAGAGCCCTACTTATTTAAAAGAATACATTAGATAGATGGGGTTTGAGTATGGACTGAACCTAGTGGGGAGGGGTGTTATGTATGTAGGTTTAAAGTCATTGGTTTAGTTTGAACTGTTCTTGTAAAATGTTAGAAATGATTGGTTTAAAAGTGCGGGAAAACCCTGCACTCTGATTGGCTGGCAACTGCGGCTGCTGGCTATAAGTAGCAGCCGCAGCCCAGCCAAAGCAGGTCCGTTCTGAGCTGAAGTCACTAATAAACTCTTGAGCTGAAGCACTCCGCGTTTGACTCTTCATGCAAACTTAACATTATATAGGTGCTGACTCAGGTTTCCTATTGGCCAGCCAATCCTAGCTTTTTAGTGAATGAAAATTCTGATAGACATTTATAGTAAGATATCTCATATTACCAAAAAAACAACCCCTCCTACCATTGTTCAGAGCTACCACCAGATGTATTTTACTTATTTCTTCGTGTATTTGTACATTGGCAAATCTTCACAATGGGTTACAATATAGTAAAAACCAGGGAAAGCATATGCATCAAAACACAGCATTTAATTATAATAATTACAACACCTAATTGTAAAAAAGGACATCTGGTTAGGAACAATCACAATAATTCCCCCTTGGGAAAGTTCAGGTTTTAAAAGCATTCAGAAAGTACCCAGCTTAATTTCTAGAAGAAAGAAGTTCCATAAGGGGCTTCCACAAAGAAGAGGGGAAGTCAAACTATTTTTCAAAGCATCTGAGGTCAACTAAGAAACAATTGGTGGAAACTAATCAAAGAGAGAAGCAACCTGGAACTAAAGAGAAACTTCCTAGCAGTGAGGACAGTTAACCAGTGGAACTGCTTGTCACCATAGGTTATGGGTGCTTCATCACTGGATGTTTTAAAGAAAAAACTGGACAGCCACCTAACTGAAATGATGTATGGTCTGCTGCTTGATCAGGGGTTGGACTAGAATACTTCCAATGTTCCTTCTAGATCTGCTCTGATCGATTGATCAGAGTAAGGTGCTGCAGCAGAAAAATAACTGCTATTAAACTTAGCTTCTCTACCTCATGGGTAGAAATGACTGTAAATAATATCATAGAAATGTAAATGTTGTGTCCTATGTGTCCTATGGCCTAGTGAAATGTGCAAAAATTTGATTTTTAAAAAAACATATATTGCCTTCAGTTAAGGCAGCATCTCATAATAATTTAGAAACTAAAACCAAAACAGTTAAAATTTAAGAACTCATGCAGGGATTTTAGCCTCATCAAATTTTATGATCAGTTATCAATTTTTAATTTCTCAAGGTGAAGGTAAATGGGCTCCAGATAAGATTGTAACAATTGTAATTTAGAATTTGTAACTTGAAATCAGAGGGTGGCCTGTAATAAAAATGAAAATTGTACCAGATATCAGACATGAATTTCTCATCTTCTTATAAATCATGCATATTTATTAATCCAATTTTCCATAATTGTATAATATCCCAACAGAAATATATTAATATTTTCCCCTGAAACTTTTCTTAAGTGATTTCTTAATCTGGGATAAATAAAGCAGCTCATGAAGGTTATAGTGGCTATCATATCAATCCATAGGAAGAAATTAATTGCACTAGAATATTAATCTTATTTCAACACTGAAATTGGGAGTTTTCCAAATCACATTTGATGTAGTGGTTCAAAGGATTGGAACAGACAACTCTGTTCCAACTCACTGATGTTTTTCTCCAGGCCATGCTGCTTTAATAAACGTAGTCCTTGACTTGCAACAGTTCAATTTAGTGACTGTTCAAAGTCACAGCGATACTGAAAAAGTGACCATTTTTCACACGTACAACATCCCCATGGTCACATGATTAAACTTCAGGCACTTGGCATCCAACTCATATTTATGACAGTTGCAGTGTCCCAAGGTCATGTGATTACCTTTTGCGCCCTTCTGACAAGCTAAGTCATTGGGAAAGCCAGATTGACTTAACAACCAGGTTACTACCTTAACAGCTTGCAGTGCTTCACTCAACAACTGGGGCAAGTAAGGTCATAAAATGGGGCAAAATTCACTTAATAACCGTCTCACTTTGAAACAGAAATTTTGGATAAATGTGTATAGAATCGTATTGGAATACAAAATAAACAGCACTTTTTTCATTATTGTATAGATATGGATCGTTAAATTTATCCCAGAAAATGAGCAGGATTATGTATTTATTTACATTATTTATAATGTGCCCAGAAAATTATCACGGGACTTTTGCAGTTGACAGTACGACAAATTATATATAAATATAAAGAAATGAACAAAGAAATAGTGTCTGACAGATTACTAGCTAAAAGAATAAAAACACTATAAAATGATTACTTTGCAATGTTTAACCCAAGAAAAGAATGCGTCATAATATATCAGAAAGCTAAAGGAGATAAGGTATTCTTCTCCATTTAGTTTTGCTCTTGCAAATGTGTCCTTAGAAATGTTTTTCCAGAAACAAAACAATAATAAAATAATGTGCAATGCATTTTTAGAGGCCAAAATGAATCCTAGTATATCCCAATTGAGCAATTCTGACCATTTTTGTAGCTTGCTTACTGATTTCTCAAGAACTTCTAAATGATTATACATGTGGAGATACAAAGAAGATTAGGTCTAGATTACCATGTCCCTTTCAAGCTGATAAGAAAGGTGAAATTGGTATGAGATTTGTTCAAACTTTCTAAATTATATTTGTTATGCAAATAATAGTTTGATTCAATTCCTGTGACACAAAATGTTCCCAGTGAGGTGAACATTTTAGGTTAACGAAAACAATGAGATGTTAGCTATCTGTTTGTCACATATTTTCAAAGAAACTTGTGAAATAGTTCAGGATATTTGTAGAACATTTAGGTACATTACTATCAATTTTATAGTCCACACCCATTATGGGATTTAGTTTTAGAATGGAATCCAAGGTTGATTTTGTTAAGCAAGTCACGATGTCCTGAGGATGTGTACGCATGCTAAGAACGGCAAGCATTTATTTTGCAAGTTTAATATATTATTATATATGCAAAAAAGTGAAGTCACAGCTGCCAATTCCTTAGCTGTTATAGGCCACCATAAACATACAGTTCTTGTCAAGTCAAGTAGTCCTTGACTTACATTCATTTAATGACTATTCAAAGTTTCAACTGCATTGAAAAATTGATTTATGACTTGCTCTCACTTTTATGACCTTTGCAGCATCCCCAAGGTCATGTGATATTATATTATTTAAATTATTATATTTTTCAAGCATGATCTAATAGGATAGAAATTTGAGAGGGAGCATCTGCATTGTTTCAAAGCTAAAGAAACTTGTTTTTTGAAAAAAAATGTTATATTATTTTGCAGGATATTTTTTTAAATTTCATATATAAATCCCATCTCTTTGCCTGGGTACTGTAGTAAGATCATCTTTGATAGCTCTTTTGTTTCTGCTTAAATCAGTGCCAACTAGAAAATACATCAAGTGGAAAATAGTGTAGGAAAAGGTTTATGAAGAGGTTTTTTAAGGAGAATCTTTAAAAAAAATTTTTTACTTAGGTTTCTCCTGCCTTTATTATTTTATAAATAATTAAATGCAGTGAACACCTAATACTCTTTCATCTTCCTATCCCCCCACCCCCACGAATTTTTGTACCTTCAATACCATGCTTTACACTTCACTAAATCATGGTTGATTTAATCACGGTTTAGTGAACAAATAATTCCTGCTTTTTATAATGTACTAAACAGGTTACAATTTACTAATTACTGTGGCTGACTCCATGCATCACAACATGCAAGCCACATATGATATGTGAATCTATCTATTTGGGACAAAAGGTTGTCTCAATTTTAAAAGCATCTTTGATTCAATAATGTATTATTTAAGCTGTTCTGCCACCATTATTGGTTTTTGCTTTGTTTTATTTGTTCAGTTGTTGCCATTTTATAGGTCAGGCTTGACATTATGAATAAAAAGATCTATTCCAGTTAGAGTGAAAACATGAGGGTGTAAAAGGGCAGAAGAAATGACAAATACCTGAAGGAGACCGGGGGACCACTTCTACATGAGATGGGTAATCTACAGGCCATTTTTGCAGTTCCTATAATTTTATACTTTGACATTAAGTTGAAACCAATGAGATTTATTTCCTGGTGAATTTGTATCACATTGCAGTTGGACAGTTATCGGAGGGACTTTGGTATATTTATAAAAGGTTATTTTTTTAATAAAAAAACTTCTTTATTTCAAACAGATGGCAGTGTATACTTTACCTTGAGCAGAAGAACAGTGTATTCCATTGGTTAGCAAAGAGCAGCCTTGCCAATGTGCAAGGGGAAAGTAAATAATCAGATCAAATATTTGTAGAATGCATTGCAATTATGGGAAGATAGGATCGAACAAATTGAATAGTTTGTGGGTGATTCTTGATGCAGTAGGGGCAAACAGGGGCAGTTCACGTAAATGAATAATACTACATTTCCTGGATATGAAATGGGGATAATAAAAAACTCTTAAGCTAGGACATTAGGAACCAAAAATAGAGATGAAAAGAATTGCCAAAACGGATCATTTCCAAATGAACCCAGAGATAACATGTTACTTAACATCTGTGGCAAAGTAAGAAGACACAGGATTAAGAGTGAATGAACAAAAGACAGTGGACTTAGTGACTAGCAGCAAAGAAGTACACTTGATTTGCTAATAGAGAAAATGAATGAGGATCAAATGACAAAATACATATATGAGGAACTGTGGATGAACTGAGAAAAAGAGAAACATCAAGTGATAGGACACAGGTGAGAACTTCATAAAGATGAGATGTTAAAAATATTTATTCATTTATTTATTGTTTGGACTTATATGCCGCCCTATCTCCAGAAGGACTCAGGGTGGCTCACATCAATAAAAACACACAATACAAAATTTAAAATTACATTAAAATTTATTAAACCACGAAGCCAAACAATATCTAAAACCCATAACAAGAATAAACATAAAACCCCACCCCCCTCAGTCCAGGCCGGCCTGTTGGAAAAGCCATGTCTTCAGATCGCGACGGAAGGAATGGAGGTCAGGGGCCAACCGCAGCTCCAAGGGCAACTGGTTCCACAGGGTGGGTGCTCCCACTGAGAAGGCCCTATCCCTGAGGGTCGCCAGCTGACACTGTCTAGCCGACGGCACCCCAAGGAGGCCCTGTCTGTGAGAGCGCACAGGGCGATGGCAGTGGACACCCAAGTTGCACACCCTATCCACGGGGGGCAACACCTCTCCCCCCATGACTAATGATGGAACATCCTGGACCATCCAAGATGCCGGTACGTACAGCCACATGGTCTTGGCCGGGTTGAGCTGGAGCCTGTTCCTTCCCATCCAGAAACATGGTGGAAGCAGTGATTGTTAGGACAGAAAAGTAGGATGCTGTTGGACTAAAGTTATTTTAACTCTTTATTGTGCATCTTTAACTCCTTTCTTGCTTCTTTTCTGGACTCTGCAAGCAATGTTTATCTTGAAAGAGAAAAGCATGAGGGCTATGCATGTGTATTACAAGTGCAACAGAGCCCCCTGCTGGCCAGATTATCTATGAGAAATGGAAACACTCCAAGTACAGTAGATGCAAGTCTATTTATAAAATGTTTGGCAAACAAAGCATTTCCCCTGAATCTGCTAATCATTTTATTTTTAGTTTCAATAGCCAAAAACTAAGTGCAGGTGCAATGAAGCAGCTAAGTAATTTTAGGCATTGGATAGAATTACTTTACAAACCAGAAAGAGCCTTGGTGGTGCAGGCTGTTATATGCCTAGCACTTAATTCCAGCTGCCTGCAATTACTGCAGGCTCGAATCCCACCAGGCTCAAGGTTGACTCAGCCTTCCACCCTCTCGGGGTAGGTAAATTGAGGATCCATGATTGTTGGGGTCAATAAGCTGACTTTGTAAAAATGCCACTTAGTAATAAGGATATACAATGGAATGAAGGCTATTGCTGAGTGCATTAGGTGCTCCAAAATTGTGCAGCCCTGAGTTTCCGGAGAAGGGCGGCATATAAATATGAATAAGAAAAAGAAGATGGAATAATCTAAATTTATCCTTTATGGGCAGAATAGCTACGATAAAAATGAATATCTTACCTAAAATTCTATTTCTCTTTCAAAATGTCCCTATAAAACTAAAAAAACCTTCTTTGATGAATTAAATAGAATAATATCGAACTTTATTTGGCAAAAGAAAAGGCCGAGGATAAAATTAAAATTATTACAGGATGCCACGGAGAGAGGGGGGTTTGGCCTACCAGACTGGGAACTGTACCATAGTGCTGCAATAATGACATGGTTAAAAGGTTGGATTAATCATACAAATACAAGAATATTAACATTAGAGGGATACAATCTCCAGTCAGGGTGGCATGCCTTTCTCGGACAAGATAGTATAAAGGGACACAGCTACGTGCAAAAACATAAAGTTAGACAGAAACTCTTACATACTTGGTTTAAAATTAAGAAACAAATGTACACTCAAACTCCAATCTGATTATCGACACTAGAAGCCTTGATGCACCCACATCTATTACGATACGATAAAATTATTACTTATGAAGAATTACTAGATGAAAAAGGGGATTTACAAACTAGGCAGCAGTTGATTGAACAGGGAATACAATTGGAATGGTGGGCCTATCTGCAACTCCAATCTAAACACTTAGAAGACAAAAAGGAATTTGGCATTAGTAAACTAGGAATGAATTGGATGAAATTTTGCTAGGACCAGATGAAAAGATGATTAAAAAAACTTACTGAGTATTATTAGAAGCCAAATTAGAAGAAGAAAAAGTAAAAGAAACAATGATATTATGGATGAGAAATTTTGGCTATAATATAAATTTGGACGATTGGCAGAACATCTGGACTAGAAATAAGAAAATAACTTTAGCAACTCCATACAAGGAAAATCTATACAAATTATTTTACAGATGGCACATAACACCAACAAGACTAGCTAAAATAAATAATAAATTTTCTCCCATATGTTGGAAGTGCAACAAGGAAAGAGGTACTTATTATCATATATGGTGGAGTTGCAGAAAGGCCCAGCAATTTTGGAATGAAATATACAAATGGCTACGAGAAATCTGTGACGAGGAGATATACTTTAAACCAGAATTTTTTTTATTAGGAATCACTAACAAGATATACCCGAAAGAAACTTTTTACTTAATGACTCACATTATTACAGTAGCAAGGATGGCTTTTGCACAAAACTGGAAAAACACTGAAACTCCAACAGAAGCAGAACTAATAAGAAAGATCATTGCGTGCGCGGAGATGGACAAATTGACAATGGAAATCAAAAATAAGGAAGAAACGGACTATTCCAAAATATGGAATAATTTCTACGGATGGCTAGATAGGAGAAAGATCCAATAACTTTTCTGAATGGGACTTAATAAATGATGGACAATGAGTGATACGAGCTCAGCAATACCCGGTTCAAATTTAATGTATGTTTTTGTTTGGTTATGTTTTGTTTATGTTCATGTTTGTGTGTGATTATTCAATAAAATTATATATATAAAAAAAGAGGATCCATGATTGTTGGGGTCAATAAGCTGACTTTGTAAAAATGCCACTTAGTAATAAGCAGGCATATACAATGGAATGAAGGCTATTGCTGAGTGCATTAGGTTGCACTCCAAAAATTGTAAGCCACCCTGAGTTTCCGGAGAAGGGCGGCATATAAATATGAATAATAAAAAAAAGGAATGTTGATACCAGTCTGAGTGGTCAATGACATACATGTGTAGAGTATTTGAGTCTGTTTGTTATTGCCCTTTGACAGTAATTTGGGATCATCTTGAAATGGACTTTGTTTACTTCTATACAAGTAAAAACAAAATAAAACTATTGCTTTGGTGAATGGCCTTGAACTTTGTTTTTTTTTATTTCTTTAATGTTCATCATGTATAGCATCTCAATCAAGAAAAAATTGCATCATGTATATCATCTCAATCAAGATTTTTTTTAACTTTTTAAAAGAGAAAGTTACATTTTATTTTATTTATAAAATAAAACTTTATTTTTATTTACCACAGATGATAAACACACTGATGGATTTAATTACTGGGGCGATGGATATACATCTTGGAAGATCTGAACAACCATGTTGGGACAAATCTTCCTGGGGAAAATCTATCTATATGGTCACTAATAGGCACTGTTGACAATGGCATATCATCGATTAAAGGGAGGAAAAGCAGTAATTTAAATCTGCATTCAACTTCTATTTTGCTGTGTTTTAGATGAGCCCTACTGGTAACTTACATGAACTGTGGTTGCACAGTGGTTAGAATGCCAGTACTGCAGGCTACTTCTGCCTGCAATTTGGATCAAGGTTGACTCAGCCTTCCATCCTTCTGAGGTCGGTAAAACGAGGACCCAGATTGTTGGGAGCAATATGCTAATGGTGTAAACTGCTTAGAGCGGGCTGTAAAGCACTGTGAAGTGGTATATAAGTCTATTGCTATTGCTACGTCAAGAAAGAGAATGATGACCAGTCAGGAGCAATGACATAAGCTACAGGACAAGCTGAATCTATTTAACCTATCTGATGCTGATACCCTAATTTTGCCCATTTGCTTGTAAAAATTGCCAGTCTGGATAGTTTCCATACGTGCTTTTTAAAAAAAACCCTAATAGAAGAAATAAACTGTATCCAACCCTGTCCTGATACTGGATTTTCCCTTCTAGAAATGTATTATTCAGGCACCCTTTCTTGTCTATATGAATAAGAGTAACAAACATTCTTCCAGTTGAGCTCAATTTTGCACAACTTTGTAGGACATTCAATTTTATTTTTATCTTACCTCGAATAAACAGTTCACTTTGCTTTAATTTTGGAAGTTTTTTCTTCAGCTTCCCAGCCTAGCTCACAGCCCCTAGTTTCTTTGAAGATCTCCCACCAGCTCCTATGAAAGGTATGTTAGGAACAAATTGCAGCACAAATCATATATAGAAAGCCTAAGTTCAATCAGAAATATCTATTTTTGTTTAAAGATACTTGGCAATTGCTAAGTACAACTCCAAGATATGAATATTAGCTTCTTATATTCCCAAGTAAATTACAGTCCCTTTTGCAGTTAAAGCTTTGCTCAATATATTACTGTAGACTTTTGTGACCTGTATCTCTTTGGGAGTGTTGGATATCTGGATTTAAAGAGAGTGGCCTAAACAACAGATTTCCTGACAAACTTTCCTAACCCTTCTTCTTTTCCTCCAAGGGAATAGAGTAGAAAAAGAAAATGAAGCTCAGCTCCGATACAGAGGGTAGATTGGGTTTATCTTTAAGAGCTGCAGGTAAGCAAAACATTCCTAAGAGACAGGAGTTCTCTTTACATTTTCATCTCCAAGGATTCTACATGGATGCCATTTATGGAGATATACAAATGTGGCAGCCTGCTTCTGTTACCTAGAATTTTAGGCTTTATTACTTTTTAATTTAATTGATATTATTTATTTAATTACATTATCCAATTAACTGATATTAGCACATTGTCATGGCAGCCATGTTTCCTTTTGAAGTCCAAGAAATGACTGTTTTCTTTTTAGCCATTTTTTACATGCAAAAACTAGCTTACTCATAAGAGATGAAACATATGTCTTTTCTCACATGTAATCAATGTTTTTAATTGTTCCTTTCTGAGGCATCACATATACCAAATGTATGTGATATGATCCTGTACTCTCTAGCCCCTTTAATGTTGAGGGAAGGTGGAAAAAGTCATTTTCAAAAGTCGTTACCAGTGGTGGGATTCAAAAGTTTCCACCACCAGTTCTGTGGGTGTGGCCTGGTGGGCGTGGCTGCAGGGGGGTTGCATGACTCACGCGCATACATTAAAACAGTAAAAACTAAGCTACTGCACCTCTCAGCTGTTTAGCACAGCAATCCGCGGTGCCACACCAAACAGCTGAGAGGTTAAAAAGGACCCAGGAACAGGGGTGGGTGGGCCCAACTGCAGAGCGTCGGAGAGACTCGAAGCAAGCCAGCTGATCTTCGGTGCTACAGGTATGCCAAAACTGGGCCGAACCGGTAGAATACCACCACTGGTATTCACCAATAAAGAAGAATATGTGTGGCTCAGGGTTGCAATGAGGGGTCCTTTGTGCTTTTCTGAGCTTGGTTGGTTGCTTGAAGCACTGACATTTACCTAGTAAATAATGGGTAATGAAACATCTGCCAAGTTCAGAGAGAACCAAGGATCCTTCCAGGTTAATATTTTCTCTTCAAAATTCTGGGCATAGGATCCACGCAAACTTGGTGCCTGAGTTTCTGGGCAACACTTTCAGTGTCTGGTTTCAACTACTTGTCTGTTGGACAAACAGGGGCTGTTTCCGAAGTTCTGTGCCAAAAAACACCAATGATCCAGTGGGAGAGGATTTCGGTGTTGCGAACGATAGCAGATGCAGGTGGGTGTTTTCCACAAAACTCCTTACAGAGAATCGTGATCAGGCCATGTCTATTGAGGAGATATTCGCGCTCTTGGGACTTCAGGCTGTCACCAACCCCCAGCTGTGGGCGAGAAAAAGCTGTAGCTGTAGCCGTCCTTGGAGCATCCATCCGGGCATCCCTCAGGTTCCTATAATGAAAAGAATTATGAATTGGCTTTCCAATACATGCCTATGCGCATGCGCCTTGAGACCTTTTGCTTACATCCCCGCGACAAGCCACCTTCCAACTTAGAACCATCTGCAGTTATCAATTTGCCCAACTTCACAGTTCTTCAAGGAGAACCTCTACTGTTTTAATGTACATTTCCACTACTGGCAAATCTCCTATAGATCCCTTCTCCCAAAGCTTCCATTTACTTCATTATGCCACTCTTAAAAGGAGTCGCACCCTTAGCTGAGAGACAGAACTGGAGTCTTGAACTCTGAAGAAGTCAAAACTCAAATCTTCCCATAGCCCAAAATTTTCAATCTAACTTTTTTCACATGCGTGATCTGAAAATAAATCAGCGTACCTGCCCACTTTAATTTTTTGGAGTAGTTTGGGGGAGTTGTTGAAGGATTAATCATTTGCCTTATACTATAATTCTTTAGCTCTGAAAGAGTAAATGTTCACCTTCAATAAGATGATTTTAGGAGTGTGTAAATAATTTCAACCCAGAAGAGAGGGTGTTTAAGAAGGGATACCATGAGTAAACAAGAAGCAAGACTGAAAACTCCCTCTTTATCCTTATTTTACAACATTCTGGCGAATTTAGGAAACAGAATAAGAGAAGGAAATATTGTTGGAAAGGGATGTACAATATGAGCAAGTCAAATGAGATGCACAATATAATTTTGTAATCAAGAATGAAGGCAAAGTTCATAAGAATAATTTCTCAGGTTAGAATGGACAAAATCTAACTGAAAATCTATTTTCATGGCCAAAACTCTTTAAGCCAGTGCTTTTCAAATTTGACAAATTTAAGATGTGTGGAGTTCAATGTTCAGAATGAGAATTCCTAGAATCATCCAATCATGCATTTCAATATTTCTGCCCATCATGCAGACCCAAACTGGACAAATATATTGCCCTGTTTGAAAGAATTGATACCATAGAAACATGAATAACATCCCTTGACACCATAGTAGCTGGACACTTTAAAAGAAAGATTAACTAACCTTGAAAAAAAAGACACAACACAAAAAACCGAACATCCAATAGCTACAAACCACATCTCTACCCAACAACCGCAACTCAATCCACAAAAAACCACAAATCCAACAAATAATGATATCCCAATCCTTGTCAGAGAAACTGTCGAGTGCGAACAGAAGCGTCCAAACACCATCTTATTTGGTCTAGAGGACATCAATGACAATGATGACATCACAATTGTCTGCAACATCATCAGTGACTATCAAGCATCAACCATCTCCCCTGATGAAATACTTGACATTTCCCGCATCAGCCCAGAGTTCAAAAACAATGACGGCTCGGTGGCCCCATGCTTCTGCAGGGTCATTTGCAAAAATGAATCAAGCAAACATAAATTCATTTATACTATAAATTCACTCACCAAAAGCAACACCAACCATAAGAACCATAAGAACCTCCATTCTCACCCTGACCTAACCTTACAGCAATGTGTATGATCCCATGAGCTGTGCTCAGAGCTCAAAAGACTCCATGAACAAGGAAATACTAACCTATACATTGACTACCGCACAGAATGTATCAAAAGCAAGACCTTCAACTTACATCCCATTAACCATCACCCCATCATCCAACATTAGGCATGCACACACCTTACTTCCTCCAGACCCACTACTACATATCTAAAATGCAAACTACTCAATGCAAGAAGCCTCGCAAACAAAATGCATGAATTCCTCATCTTATTAGGCATGACCACATTTGACATTATATTTGTCTGTGAGATGTGGTTGAATGCACCTTTTCCAGACTCCATTACCACAGTCAGCGGATTTCACGTTTATCAGTCAGATCGCAAAATCCGTAGAGGAGGTGGAGTTGCTATCTTCTACAAAAAATCCCTAAATCTAAAAAAGATTCAAATTACACAGGAACTTGCTCTCCCAGAGACCATCGTCTGTGAACTGTCCTCAAATGCCACAATCCGCTTCTTACTATGCTACAGAGCCCCATTTATGACATAGTTCATGCAAACAAGCTAACTTCACTGTTAATGTGGGCTGCCTCTTGCCCTCACCCTCTTATTTTCCTTGGTGACTTCAATCTACCTCTTATAAATTGGACACTAAATGAATGTACATCCGAACCCATACATGCAACCCTGTACAATGCTGTTACTACACTGGGACTGGATCAATTAGTAACTAACAACACTAGACTCAATAACTGCCTTGACCTTATCTTCTGCAACAGCTCAAACTCAATATATGGCCTACAAATACAAGAACCCTTTTCAATCAGTGACTACAGTATGATCGACTTTTGTCTCAATTTACGCCCTCACAAAGAAGATCATAATGGCGGATCCCCAAAATACAACTTCAAAAAAGCCAACTATGATCTCATAGATGCTCATAGATCTCTTGATTGGCACATTCTGTTCTCTAGCTGTAATACTACAGAAGACCATTATAATGCATTCTTGTTTGAACTTGAAAGAGTCATTAAACTATATGTACCATTAGTAACACCCAAAAACAAAAAAAAAACAAATTACCCATAACAATAAGGAAACTTCAATAAAAAAAAAGATTGCTATGGCGTAAAAACAAAACTAGCTATGTAGCAAACTTTAAAAACCAATACAACATCCTATGCCGACAGATAAAGGCAGAATGCACAAATTACCACTGCAAGCAAAAGGAAAACCTCCTATGTACAAAATCCACCCACGCCTTCTACAATTTTGTTAACACCAAACTTAAAGAATCAAGAACCATCCCACCACTAAAAGGACCAAATGGGAAAGACTGCAACGATGAAGCTGTTAAGGCCAATCTCTTCAACACATTCTTCAGTTCAGCCTTTGTAAACAGCAATGGTTCATGCCCCACATTTCCTAGTTGTACCACAACTAACTGTAATAACCTACTACATATTGACTTTACAGAAGATAAAGTAGAAAAGGCACTACGAAACCATCCCTATCTATTGGCCCCGATGGATTATGTGCATATTTCTTTAAAAAGCTCTCCTCTGCCATAGCGGAACCCCTAAGCATTATATATGAGATATCATTCAGAACCAGCTCCTTAACAAACCTATGGTCCTTTTCAAAAAAGGTGACCCCAGCCTGGTTGAAAACTACAGACCAATCTCACTGTGTTGTGGAATCAATCATTAACCAATTCATCACTCTCTACTTAGAATCAAACAACCTATTCTCCAAAAAACAATTTGGTTTCAGGAAAAATTTGTCCTGCAATCTACAACTCCTACACTGCAAAAACATATGGACTACACTACTTGACCAGGATAAAGCTATAGACACAATTTATATAGAATTCTGCAAAGCCTTTGATTCAGTGGTACACAACAAACTACTTTTAAAACTAAACTCTTACAGCATTTCTGGATCCCTTCATAAGTGGATTACTGCATTCCTGTCAAACAGGCAACAAATAGTAAAAATAGGAGCGCTATATCAAACCCTGCTCCAGTTAACAGCGGCGTCCCCCTAGGCAGCGTTCTAGCACCCACACTCTTTATACTCTATATAAATGACCTTTGCGATCACCTTATAAGCAACTGCATCCACTTTGTGGATGACGTAAAACTATTCAACACCACTGACAATGCTACTATCCTTCAAAGCGACCCTTTTTTAAAAACAAGTTTTATTTAGTTTTCCACCTTTTAACATCTCATTTTAGAGAACAGCATGATTACAGGTTTCATATATACATGCAAATATGACCATAGTTACATATTCAATTTTTGTATTCAATTTCTTATCTTAATGATGCTTTTATACATTTTCTATTTTATTGTATTATTCCCAATGCATGTATCATTATTTAGTTCACATATATTAACTTCATAATTATTATACTTTAGTATTTTTAAATGTCACATTTGTATAATCCTCTTAAATTCTGATTAATAACACTCTTTCTATAGATTGGTTTTCCCCCTATAATATCAGTTTAAGTGTACCACCTCTATGTTACATTTTCATTAATTATCTCTCCTTTTAAATCCCATTAAGTGTTTAACATTTTATTACCTAAATCATTAAAAATAATAATCCCCTTTAAGATTACATAACATATATAAATCAGATTCTGCATGGTTTCCCCTTTTTAATTTCATAGAATTTCTCTACAATTTCAAAAAGAACAAAGGGACATATCAATCTACACATTTAGCCTTAAACCCTAATGTAAATTCCATTTCAGTTCTTCTCCTAAATCATTCCATTTATCTTAATATATTTCAATATATTTAATTAACATATTCTATTATTTGTTACCATTATCTCTCATACATAAAGGAAAAGAGCATTAACAAAAAATAACAATTCTATTTTCCATCTTATCAATCTATATGTCCCTATTTCACAACTACAAGTTTATTTATATTACTCCTCAGCACCTTGCAGAATCCCCTCCCCAAGTATCATTCAGCCATTATCTCTGTGTCTAATTAAAAAAAAATCCTCCATTTTAAAAAATTCCCATATTTCTTGGTTCCCAAATCCTGTTTCTTTTCCCTTCCTTCCCCTAATATTTTCTCCTTTATTCTTTTAACCCCCCTCTCTTTAAAACTCCCTTCTGCTCTTCAAATTTCTGCTGAATCTTTTTCCCTTTTTTAATTTTCCGGGTATTTCCCCCTTTATTTCCCAAATCTCCGATATTTATTTCCAACTCTTTTCCTCTTTCTTTCCAGATTTCTTTGTTCTCGATGGTAGTTAAAGATGGCTCCTTCTAAGGTTTGCTCCTCCTCCCCGTCTGTCCTTTGTCTTTGTTGTTCATACTCTGAAATCACCTCTTCAAAAAATTTAAAAACAAAGGCCAAAGTTTCACCTCGTTCTTGTAATGTTTCTTTCGTGTTTCTAAGTTCCATTTTTAATGCCTGAAGAGATATCGCCATTTTACAGCTTTCTAATTATTCCAAATAATGTCTTTAAAATTAGTTTCCAACAGTCCTTTTATTTTCTTCCTCTCAAGTTTTAGACCTCGGTTAATCCAATGCCAAATTCATATCAGAATTAATCCAAGGGCAGAGTCTTCATGTTTCTTTCTTTGTTTCAATATTTCAAAGTTCTTGTTTTATTGTATCAATTTTGTGGGGCATCAATTTTCCTTGTATTTTTAAGAAACAGAGTCTTTTATAAGAAAACAAATTAAAGTTAACTCAGATGGCACTCTTTGTTCTGACAAATCCACACCTCCTTTCCTTTTCCCTCCCTGATTATTCAGAGCTTTTTTTAAAACCACAATCTTCCAAAAAGTTCAGATCCAATTGATATTAAATTTTCTCTTTAA
This sequence comes from Naja naja, assembly GCA_009733165.1. Lineage (NCBI taxonomy): Eukaryota > Metazoa > Chordata > Lepidosauria > Squamata > Elapidae > Naja > Naja naja. The sequence goes on from CM019151.1 coordinate 74,132,149, forward strand.
CAATTTATAGTTCAGCTTCATTAGTGCCTATATAAAATCAAAATATACTTATCCAAGTTGATCAGGTGCTTTCTCTTCCAGCTTCTATCTCTCCTGGTTCAAAGCTCCACTCTGACAAAAGCAATTCACACATTTTTTTGTTTCCCTTTCTGTTCACCGCCGTGAATCCTTTCTTAAAGATTCTTTAAAATGTTAATCCTGAGTGTACCTTCCATTTAATTATATCGTCCCATTCCCCCTGCTGTTCACTTCTTTCTTTCTCTCCTGCACAATCTTATTCCAGTTTCATCTTCCCCTTCAGGGTAGCCATTTTAGACCACTGCTTCAGGCGTCTTCAAGAGGGAGTAATTGCCAACCTGGGGAGGGGATTTGCAACTCCCCTTTACCCAGCTGATGGTCTCCCCTTCCTCCACCACTTCTACGAGGCAGCTTCTGCCCAAAATCCAAAGGATCAGGGCTCTCCGACGCCGAAGCACGGACCAAAGTTGCACATGATCACGGTGAGCGGTCCATCTTCGGGGAAGCTCAAAACCAGAAGTCCTTCAAAGCGACCTTGATTATGTGTCTGAATGGTCAAATATCTGGCAACTCCAAATCTCGACCAACAAATGTTCTGTCCTATACATTGGTAAAAAAAATCAGTACACCAAATACAAACTAGGCAGATATGACCTCATTGATGATCCTCACTCTGTCAAGGACCTTGGAGTTCTCATATCAAATGACCTAAGCACCAGAGCTCACTGTAACAGCATTGCCAAAAAGGCATTAAGAGTTGTAAACCTAATCTTATGAAGCTTCTCCTCTGGAAATATTGAATTGCTAACTAGAGCATACAAAACTTTTGCCAGAGCAATACTTGAATACAGCTCATCAGTCTGGAATCTGCACTGTGTATCAGACATTAATACAATCAAGCAAGTCCAGAAGTATTTCACGAGAAGAGTACTACACTCCTCTGCTCACAACAGAATACCCTATATCACCAGGCTTGAGATTTTGGGCTTGGACAACCTTGAACTATGCCGCCTATGGTTAGACTTAAGTGTAGCACACAAAATTAACAATGTCCTACCAGTCAATGACTACTTCAGCTTCAACCACAACAATACAAGAGCACACAACAGATACAAACTCAATGTAAACCTCTTCAAACTTGATTGCACTTCAGCAACAGAGTGGTCAATGCCTGGAATGCACTACCTGACTCTGTTTTTACATCCTCTAACCCCCACTCCTTTAACCTCAAAATAACCACTATTGACTCACCCCATTCCTAAGAGGCCTATAAAGGGTGTGCATAAGTGTATCATCATGCCTCCTGTCCCTGTCCTATTGTCCCCATTTATTTGTACCTATTTCCTGTATTCTTACTCATGTTTATACTTATATCTATTATCTTGTAAGCAACTGACAAATCAAATAAATAAATAAAATAAATAAATTCTGAGAGTTGAAGTCCAAACATGTTAAAGTTGCCAACATGGCTTTAAGCAATGGGCTTTTACTCAAAGAAGTAGATTAACTTGTAGCTAAAGACACATTTGATAGGTAAGATGAAATTCCTTCTAGTTTACTCATATCTGCATGGCCAGCCTGTAAATGTGAGACAAAACTACTGCCCTGTATCTTAATGAAAAGCTTTGTGGAGATTTGAGAATGTGTTATTATCGCTACATAACCCTTGAATTAAAAGCCAAGGTTTATAGATCAGTCAAGAAATTTTGAGCTTTGACATCGAGTTTTAAAAATTAATCCTCTCATGGGAGAAGGAGTATATGTACATTTATCTGAAATTACATTTCTATAATTCTATATAACACGGGGGTGAGCAACATTTGGCCTTCATGCATTGAAAATTCAATTTATTAAGGATAATAGAAATTCTTTTTCATCATGTTGTGTAAGGATAATGTCTAGAACTTTGCCTATAATAAAGTTAGTTTTCAACACAGTTTGTTTAATATTGTTTGTTTAATGATAATTATCTTGAATTATTTCTATTTGCAATATTTTTCTCTTGCTTTTCTTGTATTTTGATTTTCTTATATTATCATATTGCCTATGCAGGTCTATGTTAGCCCAGTGCCTTCTAGATATGTTGAACATAGCTCTAGTCATCCCTGCCTAGTGAGTTTCACTCAGTAATTCTCAGGAATTGGAGAATTTCCCCCCAATCTTACTTGTGGATTGAACTCAGGAGCTTGTGTCTGTGTGCAAAATGCATATTTTATCCATAACAATTTTCATAGTTCACACAAGCATATATTGTTAATGTATACAGCTTTCCCAATTATGTAGAAAATTTGATGACTGTATGAATAAATGCTTGCTATCTGAACTGATCTTTAGGAATAATCTCTAACTCTTCCAAGGCAGTCCTGTAATTGCTTTAATCCTATCCATTGATTTATTCATTGCCTTATTTTTCTGTAACTTTGCTATGAATTATAGGGTTTTTCCCCTAATCCATCAACAATTAATACTGCATAGCTAAAGTATGGCAATTTCTACTTGCTGATCATTGTCTAAAGGAAGGCAGTTAATCTTTATTGAAACCCTGATCCATGACACTCCTGCTAACCATGTCTGGAGCCATAATTCCATGTTAGTTATCTTCATTTCTCTTTTTCATAGTATCTCAAAACCATTTTTTATCAGCAGGTCAACCACTGCTTTAAGCATTGCTTTATTTCATACCATAGAAAGATCCCTATCATTCATAATTTTATTTCTGTTTATCTCCCTTCTTTTAGTTTATTCTCTTCTTATTTCCCCAGCCTACTTTATTCTCCTCTTATTTCCCCAGCCTACTTTCCAGTTTTTTCCATTCCTGAGCACAAAGGAAACTGTTTACCACATTTATTACTTTACCAGTAGATTCGCTGTTAATTAATATTTATCAGGACCACTTTGTACTTTCCTAATGAGAACCTCCTTCTTCACTTTTAGTCAACCAAGTGGCATCTGCATATGTCAGTCTGTTAGCATTTTCGCCTTCAAATTTGACTACAACTGTCATCTCTTCCAATCTGCTATTCTGATGGTACGTTATCTATATATAAAGCTAAATAGATATGCAGATACTATAAGTTCTTGTTTCACACCTTTGCCAAACCTGAGCCAAACCTTTTTCCAAATTCAGTTCTTAAAACTGGCATTTTTAAAAAATCTAACTTTATTTTGCTGGTTTCATTTACTCCAGGTGAGGGCAGTAAAAGACCTTTTGCTCTTCTGGATCCAAACTGTTATGTTTGCATGAAGAGGCAGACGCATAGTACTTCAGCTCTTAAGTTTATTAGTGACTTCAGCTCAGAATGGACCCGACTGGCTTTGCTGTGGCTGCTATTTATAGCCGGCAGCCGTAGCTGACAGCCAATCAGAGTGCAGGGTTTTCCCACACTTTTTAAACCAATCATCTCCAACACTTTACAAGAACAATTCAAACTAAACCAACGATTTCAAACACTGCATACATAACACCCCTCCCCACTAGGTTTAGTCCATACTCAAAACCCCATCTATCTAATGTATTCTTTTAAATAGGTGGGGCTCTTACGTGTACGTTGAGACCTACGTGGTTCAGGTGTTTTAGGGGTCTCACCTTGTGAGGAAGGAAATGTGTCTGTTGACATTTCCTTACTTGGACTTCTAGTAATGGTAGAACCTGTTTGGTTACTACAACCTGGTCTCTCCTCCCAATCCATCTCCAACCCAATGTCAGCACCTAAGTCAGGCAGTGATGTGCAGTCTTCCATTTGTGAAAATGGTTGTTGGCACTGTGACAGGTTTTGGAATGGTTCCTGTCGTGTTAGCTCGTTACACATGGGGTTGATTCTTGCTTGCTGATTACTCTCATAATCCTCCCCTTCCCCCCTAGAAGAGGCAGTAGGTATGGGGACCAGAGAGGAGCAAGGGCAATGCTCCTGAGGTAATCTGGATCTTAACTGATCAATGTGCCTGCTCCAGAGGACACCATCCTCCGTTTGTACCCTGTAAGACCTGGGGCCTGTGATCTGGGTTATCTCAGCAGGAATCCATAATAGTTCACCCTTAAGGTTCTTAGCATAAACAGAATCACCCACAGTGAATGTGCGAATTTTGCTAGTGGAATCTAGTGGTGCGTTGGGTGCATAAGTGGGATGAAGGCAGTCAAGGGGGGATCTGAGTTTCCTCCCAACAACAATTCAGCTGGGGTTAAGTTAGTTGAGGGGTTGGGAGTGATATGCTGGACACTGAGTAGTTTTTCAACTTTCTCAGTGATGTCCCCTGGACCCAATTGCTGAAGTTTTTCCTTGGTAAATCGTACCATGCGTTCAGCCTGGCCGTTAGCCGAAGGATGCCCAGGGGCTGTCAGGGCATGTCTGATACCCTGCTGTGCTAGATATGATTCAAAAAGGTTGGATGTAAATTGAGGACCATTGTCAGAAACAAGCACATCAGGTAACCCATGAGTTACAAAAAGCTTTTTAAGCTGTTTGATGACAGCTTCAGCTGTAGTGGATGCCATAGGGATAACCTCTAGCCATTTGGAATATGCATCTACTATAATAAGGAAAGTGTGCCCTCTGGTAGGGCCAGCAAAATCAATGTGAATCCTGGACCATGGGCCCCTAGGACATTCCCATTCCTGTGTGGGGGTGAGAGGTGGGGTAGGTCTGACTTCCTGACAGTTGGGACAAGATGCAGCCCAGTTTTCAACCATTTTGTCAATACCTGGTCACCATACATAACTCCTGGCCAATCCCTTCATTCTGACAATTCCCGGGTGACCCTCATGTAACATTTCCAAAACTGCTTTTTGTAGTTTTGCAGGAATAACCACCCTGTTACCTCACAAAATACATCCTCTTAATACAGTTAATTCAGTTTGCCTGGATTTAAAAGGTTGGGCAAGTTGAGGTAGATCTTGAAGTGGCCAACCTTTCTTAATCCAGCCTATAACAGGAGCCAATAAAGTGTCTTTGGCAGTCTTTCTGGCAATTTCAGCAGCATGCACTGGAAGCTTGGCAACAGTTTCTAGGAAAAAGGTGTGTGTTTCAGGAACAGGGTCCTCAATGTGTGAAGGAAGTGGGCAGCGACTTAAAGCATCTGCGTGCCCAATGTCTTTACCAGGTCTGTGGATAAGTTTGTATGAATAAGCAGCAAGAAATTCGGTCCATCTCAGCATTCTTGGTGACAGGATCGTGGGCGTTGGTTTGTCCCCTGCCACAATGCCTAAAAGAGGTTTGTGATCTGTGACAACAGTAAATGTTCTCCCATATAGATACTCATGGAATTTCTTGACAGCTGCTACAATTGCCAAAGCTTCCTTGTCCAGTTGACTGTAGTTTCTCTCTGCTTTAGTCAAAGTGCGAGAGTGAAATGCAATAGGGGCTTCCCTTCCGCTGGGAAGCATGTGGCTCAACATCCCCCCACACTCCAAAAGGGTATGCATCACAAGTCAGTACAACAGGCAAGTTCTCAGAGAACTATATCAGTACCGAATCAGACGTGATTTGTCTCTTAATATTGTTAAATGCAGCTTGTTCCTTTCTGCTCCAGACCCGTGCAGATTTTTTGTCCAGTAATCTGTGTAGGGGTTCTGCAATGGTTGCCTTCTGAGGTAGAAACATATGATACTGTGTTTCCCCGAAAATAAGACACTGTCTTATATTTTTTTTGGCTCCCAAAAACACACTAGGTCGTATTTTCGGGGTAGGTCTTATATATATATATATATATATATATATATATATATATATATATATATATTGTTTTCGTAGATTTTCACGGGTAAAGGTATGTAGGTCTTGGTGTATTCGGTCTTGTCCGTGTAAGGTTGAGAATACCTTGGCAACGTTTGACGAAATCTCATCCGTCATCTTCAGGCTGGTGTCTTCAGCTTCGTTCTCCTGGGAGAAGTGTGTGATTGTGGCTGTTTTCCCTTTTAAACTCTAGAGTTGGATGTGTTGTTACTTTTTGATTGGTTTGTGGAGTTGATGTATGCAGATTGGATGGCTTTTTCCTGAGACCCTGTGTGGCTGAGGTGCTGGCTGTGTGTCTCTCAGCCTTTTGTGTTGTAACGACCTGGGTAATGGGCTGTGTGATGACCTTCTGAGTTCTATTGTTGTGATGTCCTGGGTGTGGTGCTGTAATCTCCTGGGTCGTTGTCTGTGCTGCAACCTCCTGATGTTTTGTGTTGTGATTTCCTGAGTTCTGTGATGTAGTATCCTGGGTGGAAGGCTGTGATGTGGCATTCTGGGCCTTGGTTTGGCTCCGAGTTTGAGGTCTGGCTATGTGTTTATAAGCGTGTGTCAGTTTGCTTAGTTTGGGGGTTGGAGGGGGTGTAGCAGCTGGTGTTGCAGCCATGGTCTGGTTTCTGGATGGTGGTTGCCTTTCATCTGTGGCGTGGGCTTGGGTTTGAGTCTGGTGAAGGAGATTGGTGGTGGCATCATGTGTTATTTTGGGTCGGTGTTGGTTTTTGTGGCTGGGACTTCGTTTGTTGATTAGGGCTAGTTTCCAGATGTCTGGTAGGCGGGAAGTATCATCCCGTTTATTCATGTTATGGGGTGTTTCTCTATTTGATGGCTTCCCTAATTATTCTCTTGTTGAAGTGTTCAGTATTGGAGATAAGTTTGGATCCCTCAAAATCAATTTCATGTCCTGTGGCTTTAAGGTGCTGGAAAAGGGAGGAAGTTTTTCTTCTTTTCTGACTGCGTTCTTGTGTTCTGCGATCGTGCATTTATTCTCCTGTTGGTTTGTCCAATGTATGTGGCTGGGCAAATTTTGCATGGTATTTTATAAACTCCTTGGTTTTCTAGCTGGATCTTGTCTTTGGGGTTTCTTAAGATGTTGGCTATTTTTTGATCAGTGCCAAAGGCTGTCCTGATATTGTGTTTGTGGAGAATTTTGCTGATTTTATCTGTGGTGCCTTTGATGTAAGGAGAGGCGTGCCATTGTCCTGTTCTGTGTCTTGGTTTTTGGGGAGTCTCCCCGGTTAGGTTGGTGATTGCTTCTTTGGAATCCATTGGACATTAATCGTTAGTGAGGGTGTGTAATTCTGTTCTCAGTGTCTTTGTCAGCTGCGTTTGGTTCTGGAGATGAGGGTCTTGGCTACAGGTTGATCTGTGCAGGAGTGGTGATGGGATTGTGCATTTAAGTGCAGTTAGTGTGTGTCTTTTCTGGTAGATGGTGTGTCCTAAAGGAGCGTTGGGTTTTGTAAATTAGGGCGTCCAGGCAGTTGATTGTTGGTTTTATCTGTAAAAATTGTATTTTGGGGTGTAGGCTGTTGATGTGTGAGGAAGTTGTCCAGTTTTTCTTTCCGTGTGTAAATAATTGTAATATATATCTAAGTTTGGTTTTTAATATTCAGATTTGTCTAGAGCATTGGTTTCAAAATGTTCCATGTATG
>CM019151.1:74140541-74530920 GCA_009733165.1 Naja naja
ACCATATTCATGTAGAACAATGTACATTTATTCATGTACGAACCACGAACAAATGCATACCGTGTTTCCCCTAACATAAGACACTGTCTTATATTTTTTTGGCTCCCAAAACACACTAGGTCTTATTTTTGGGGTAGGTCTTATTTTCGGGGTAGGTCTTATTTTTGGGGTAGGTCTTATTTTCGGGGAAACACGGTAGAAGTTAATGAGTCTCAAGAATGCTTGCAAATCTGTTTTGCATTTTGGCCTGGGGGCTTCTTTGATTGCCTGAACTTTGGCCTCTGTGAGGTGGATGCCATGTTTATCGATCATGTAACTCAAGAATTCCACTTTATCTGTTCTAAGCGTACATTTTTCTTCTTTGACTTTTAACCCCGCTTTTTTGAATCTGATTAAGACTTCTCTGAGTCTCTCATGTAACTGAGTGTCATTTTCAGCAGAAATTAAAACATCATCAAAATAGGGCACCACCCCTGGCAACCCTTGTAGCATCCTTTCCATAAGGCTTTGGAAGATGCCTGGTGCCACGCTTACTCCAAATTGCAACCTTTTGCATTTGAAAGCACCTCTATGGGTCACAATGGTTTGGGCTCTGCAGTGGCATCATCAACTGTTAACTGTTGATATGCCTGTGCCAGATCCAATTTGGCAAAAACTGTGCCCCCTCCAAGAGAATGTAATAAATGATGCACTACTGGAACTGGATATACGCTCTGTTGTAGCGCATGGTTCAATGTCCCCTTGTAGTCTCCGCAGATTCTCACAGACCCATCAGCCTTGACTGGTGTGACTATGGGTGTCTCCCACCTGGAGTGGTCAGTGGGCTCTAAAACCCCTTGGGCTATTAGTTTATTTAATTGTGCATCATTTTTGTCCTTTAAGGCAAATGGGACCCTTCTGGGTTTTAAACGGATTGGTTGTACCTTGGGATCTAGGTTAAAGGAGATAGGGGTCTCCAAGTACTTGCCTAATCCGTCGCTGAAGACCTCTGGAAACTCAGACTTCAAGGCCTCTTCCCACTCAGTGTTGCTCACGTGATTGATACCAGTCACCTCGATGCCCAGCGGGTTGAACCACTCAAGTCCCAGCATACTTGGGTGATCCTTGTCCACGATGGTCAGGGCAGGAGTTTGGTGTGGCCTTTGAACTTCACATTGAATTCTCTTGTTCCAACTACTGGAATCTTGTTCCCTTGGTAGTCTTTAAGAGTCAGTGCTTGCTTCTTGAAGTGATTCTTCTGGATGTTAGGAAGTAGTCTGTGAATAGTGTCCCATGACACCATAGATAGGTAGGAGCCTGAGTCCACTTCCATTTGGCAAGGCCTTCCTGCAATAAGTACCTTGACATGCACTTTTCTGCTTTTTAAAGGGGAAGAATGACCAACAGTTACTGTTTGATGAGTTTCATTCTTCCCATTTGCTTCTGTACTGCGCATTTTCTCACTGAGAAAATTTTCTCACTGAGGTTGTTAGGCTTGAATTCTTTGTCTTTGCTTGCAGCAAACTTCCTTCTGTTGGGTGGAGTTCTGGATGATTTACAGACTCTTTCTAGGTGTCCTCTTTTTTCACAACGGAGGCAAATGGTGTCTAGAAACTTGCATTCAGTGCAGGGGTGGCTTCCCCCACAACCTCTGCAGTAAAAATCTTGCCTCTTTCTTCCCAGGTCTTTCTTTTTCCGCTCCATTCTGAGTCTGTAAATTCCTTCCTCCACCTCACTGCAATCTGACTCAGAATCTAGTTCCTCACAATGATTTGTGGTGGACTTTTCCACATCAGAATGGCTCGTGGCCTTGTTAATCTTCTTCATGGCTGCTGCTGAGGACTTGGTAGCTTCTGCTGAAGAGGCTTCTTCTATTGCTTCCTTCAGCGTAATCTTAGGTTTCATTAATAACTTGCTCTGTAGCACCTTGTCTTTAAGGCCTAAAACAAAACGATCGTGCATGGCCTCCTCTAAACTGTTGAATTCGCATGCACCCCCAATGTCTCTTAAACTTGCCACAAAGTCGTTTATGCTTTCGTTTTCCCCTTGATCCCGACGGTAAAACTCGTGTCTCTTAATGAGGCACGATACTTGTGGTGCGTAATGGGCTCTTAACAGCCTTTCCAGATCAGGACAAGCCATTACCTTCATGTCTGCAGCTCCTGCCAATGCCTTCGCCATCTTGAAAACTGCTGGACCGCAGTACGTAAGGAAGACCGCCCTCTTCCACTGCTCGGAAATGGCGGCAAGATCGTTTCCCTCCAAATACATTTGGAAACGATCTGCATACGACTCCCAGTCTTCTGCCGTCGGATCGAACAGGGCTGGGGGGGTGTTCAGCACAGCCATCTCACTCTTCTGTTCCGCGTTGCCTTCTTCTTCAGGGGAATCCCATCCTCGTTGCCAGTGTTATGTTTGCATGAAGAGGCAGACGCGGAGTACTTCAGCTCTTAAGTTTATTAGTGGCTTCAGCTCAGAACGGACCCGACTGGCTTTGCTGCAGCTGCTATTTATAGCCGGCAGCCGCAGCTGACAGCCAATCAGAGTGCAGGGTTTTCCCGCACTTTTTAAACCAATCATCTCCAACACTTTACAAGAACAATTCAAACTAAACCAATGATTTCAAACACTGCATACATAACACCAACAGTTTTCTGTCTCTCCCTTTTCTAATATTTTCTCTCCTGTGGTTCATATCATGAGGCTATAATATAGACGACATTTTTGCTTGTTCCTAAAATAAATATAAGTGCCACCATAAGTGGTCACCATGATATATTTCACCATAACCTCTCACTAATCTATAATCTTGACTGTGCTTTGGCCTAATAGCCTTTCAGATACCTTCTGGAACTAAAAGGTAAATTCTTTGCTAAGATTTCCAAAATAGAAATCTTATTGAGTATAGACTCGATAAAGCTGTTTAAGTGGAATTTGTCACTCAAGCAGATGGTAACATCAAAATGATGTGCCTCAGACAGTTTTACAATAAAAAGCTTTACAGTGGGTTTCAAGAGTAATTGCTGGAATGGAAAGTAAATAAATGATACACTGAAATGACTGCATAGATGGTCTGAAAAGAAAGATGTGTGCATTCATGGGTAGTGGGGAGACACATTAGATTGTAACCCTCCCCTCAAAGCAATCCTTTCTGAGAAAATGGTTGTGCCTGCAATTACCTTTCCGTAATCTATTTTTAAAGCAGTTTAAAGAGAAATAAAGCAGTTCCTTTTAAAATCCTTTTCAAAAGGGCATTGTGACTCTCCACTTACAACTGACTGCTTTTCATCAGTTGTTTTTATTACATTCTTTTGTAGCCTCTGAAAAACACATGGATCCTCCTGGGGAAAATTTTTACAGTGATGGGGAAAGTCATCTTTCTGCTGAATGTGACCCATGGGAGACTGCTTGTATTCATTTGGAAAATAAAATGTGTTCTGTAGCGCCAAAATATCCGTCCCGAACTGCCAGCCCTTTGGATGTTTTCTTTTTTGTGTGTGATTCCTATATACAGAGAGTCACTTGGTGCAGTGCCTAAGGTACTGCCCTAAACACCACTAGACTGTGAGTTCTAATCCTGCCTTAGGCACGAGAGCTGTTTTGGTAACTTTGGCCCACTCCCTCTTTCTTAGCCCAACTCACTTCACAGGGTTATTGTGGGCAAAATAGAGGATAATTGTTTATGTTTGCCACCTTCAGTTACAAATATAGCACTATAGGCAGGATAAATATATAATAAATAAACAAATCTTGTCTATCTAGCTCTCTAGAGAACACCATTCCCCTTCAGGTATAGTTGGCCTCTCTCCTGTTTCTTTTCCAAAAGATCCTAAAAACATGGTTTTATTAGGTAGCTTGTGAGATCGTGAATGGAGATGGAGCTAATCAAGTGATTAATTTGATTATTTAAGTATTGCTGCTGCCCAGGGACAGGGGAAGTTGTGTTTTTTATGGGTTTTTATGTTGTGATTTTTAATATTGTAGGCCTCCAGGAGTCACCTATGTGTGAGTTGTTCAGCCAGATAAATGTGTTTAATACCTACCTACATACATATTTTTTGTGAAATCATTTCCATGTATTGTGTAACCTGCTGCATTAACAGCATTCCCTGGTTGGTTGGCTGGCTGGGGCCTTCCCCCTGGAATTGGGTCAGAAAGGGGCCCTAGTAAGGATTGCTGAGAAATGTAATGTATCAGGGTGGAATTGGACAACTCGCTACAGCCAGCTCACGATGGGACAACTCACAGTGGGACAACTCGCTGTGGGATAATTCAACCACTCAATTTAATTATTTAAATTAATTTTAAAAATCTTCTAATTTTGTCATTCACATTCTATTTTGGCATCCTTTCCCTAATAATTAAATTGGATTATTTCTTCAATATTAGTGTAACTCTTGGCCCGTGGTAAGTTGTCCTCATCAAGTGGCAAGTTGTCCTGTGGCAATTTGGCCATGGCAGGTTGGCTGCAGAAAGTTGGCTATGGTGAGTTGTCATACACCCCTAGTAGGTGCAGTTAAGTCAAAGTTCTGGGAGAAGAACAACAGATTTAAGCAGCTGAGGGAAAAAAGGACTAAGAAGGAGTGAACAGAACAAAGCTGCTAAAAGAGGCTGCACTCCTTTGGAAAGAGAGACAGAGGTTGCTGTTGAGTGCTGAAGTCCTCACTCTGGGCCGCCATTCACGCGGGAGCCAAAGTGGTCGCTGATTGGCTGAGCCGTTTGACAGCTCCCTATAAAAGGAGCTGTCAAACGGAGTCAGCTGGCTCCCTCCCTCAGCTGTTTCCATGGGCTGACAGCCAGCCGTGGCTTGAGTTAGACTCAGAAATAAAGCGTTCCTATTAAAAGAGCTGCTCCGCCTCCGCCTCTTGCTTTCAAGAGCGCCAATTAAAAAACTGGCGATGAGGGTGGGATTCTAACAGCTGAAGCAATTCTCCGAAGCAAGGAAGTGAAGGACAACGCGGCGGAAAGTCACTATTCTAAAAGAGCTGTCACAATGAACTGAGCTGTCACAGCGAGCTGGAATGGCGGCCCCGAACTTTCCACCTTTGGCCAACAACAGAGACATGGCCAACAACAGACATGGACATTAACAGGAAGCTTCTGACATTTAACAGGAAAAAGCATAGAGTTTCTGAGCCACCGTTTTGACACAGCCACTGCCATGGGAAGAGCTGCAAAAGTACTGGGCAACCATTATGCCCCGAAGCCATCGCGCATCGCCCGCCGCAGCGTTCGTCAAAGAACCCAAGCTGAAAAAAATCTATCAGGGAGTATGTGGCAGCTCTCGTTCAGCTGCCCTTCACTGTGGTTTCCGTGATCAGCTGGATGACATGCTGCTAGACCAACTGTCTCTGGGGTAAGAGACCTACGTCTACAAAGGCGACTACTGGCAAAAGCAGACCTCACCTTAAAACAAGGTATAGAAGAAGCACAAGCAGCTGAACTGTCAAGCGTATCTGCAGCTGCTATACAGAAGGCAAACAACCTCCCAGGGAGTAAACCTAGCACTGCTGTTAACTATGAAGATGCTGCCTATGAAGATGAGTACTTGGAGGAAGAGGAAGAAGTCAATCGCCTCAGAACTCCTCGACCACTCCAGAAAAGAAGACCACCCACTCAGCAACTGATCTGTCTCAGTTGTGGAGGAAATCATCTAAGAACCACCTGTCGTTTCAGAAACACGGTTTGCCTCAAATGCCAAAGAAAGGGTCATCTGGCAAGAATCTGCCAATCACCTAGGAGCACAAACCAGCCTAATCAAAAATTAAACCAAGCAAAAAATTTTAAAACCAAGGAGGAATGCTATACTATCAATGATGCATTCCAAAGAGCTGAGTCACTACCCCACTCTTTTAATATTAACAAAATTAATGTTGATCTCCTCCTAGAAGGCAATCCCTGCCAGATGGAAGTTGACACAAGATCATCTCTCTCACTCATCTCGTGGAAGACCCTGAACAACTTGCTGCCTTCATTCAAAAAGAAGCAACTGCAACCCTGCAGCCTGACCCTGAAGGACTACCAAGGACAACCCATTCCTGTCCTCGGAACAGGCAAGTTCCACATTAAATATAACAATTTTCAGGGCCACCTTCCTCTAGTCATAGTGCAAGGCAGCCTGCCCAGTTTACTGGGTCTGGACTGGTTCCATTCTCTGGGTCTCCACATTTCTGGAATTAATTCAGTTACTCCTCTTACTTTACAGAGCCTTCTTAATGACTTTGCAGAAGTTTTTGATGGGAAGTTAGGGTGTTACACAGGCACCCCTATCTCCCTTAACATAGATCCTAATATAGCTCCAATACGCCTCAAGCCGCGCAGAGTGCCCCTGGCCTTACGCCCCAAAGTGGATGCCCAGCTTGACAAATTAATTTCTCAAGGGGTTTTGGAGCCTGTTGATTTTTCCAGATGGGAAACCCCATTGTTACACCCTTAAGCGTGATGGCTCTCTGAGAATCTGTTCGGACTATAAGTCCACAATAAACAAGGGGCTCCAGCCTAATGCGTACCCTGTCCCCATAATACAGCATCTACTTCACTCCTTAGGGAAAAGTTCAATTTTCACCAAGCTGGACATGACTCAGGCCTACCAGCAGTTTCCTGTAGATAACGCAACTGCTGAAGCCCAAACTATAATCACACACAGGGGCGCTTTCAAATGCAAATGTTTACAATTTGGTGTCAGCGTGGCCCCTGGCATTTTCCAATCTATTATGGAACGTTTGCTTTACAATATCAAAGGGGTCATTCCTTACTTCGATGACATCCTTATTGCTGCTGACAGCCCTCAGCAGCACTTAACAAGACTACGCCAAGTTCTCAAGTGTTTTCAAGAATCCGGCCTAAAGCTCAACAGAGATAAATGCATCTTTGCAGTCCTTCACATTGATTTCCTGGGTTACCACATCGACTCCAAAGGAATCCACCCTATGGAGTCCAAAATCCGTGCAATCCAAGATGCCCCTGTGCCTCATAACAAAACCGAATTACAAGCTTTTTTGGGACTTTTAAACTTCTATAGCTCATTTCTTCCCCACAAAGCCACTGTTGCTGAACCTTTGCACAGACTATTAGACGCCAAAGCTACTTGGAAGTGGGGGCCTCAGGAACAGGCCTCTTTCACGGCTGTCAAATCCTTGCTCACCTCCTCAAAGGTCCTCATACAATTCAGTGAGTCTCTCCCCCTTGTTTTGGTCTGTGATACTTCTCCTTATGGGATTGGGGCAATCCTGGGTCACAGGTTACCAAATGGCCAAGAGGCTCCAATCGCATATTTTTCCAGGACTCTTGCAAAATCTGAGTGCAACTACAGCCAAATCGATAAGGAGGCTTTGGCAGCAGTGGCCTCTGTTAAAAAATTTCACGAGTATCTCTATGGACACCATTTTGAACTTATCACAGATCACCAACCCTTACTTGGTATCCTGGCAGGTGACAAGCCGTGCCCCCAAATACTTTCTCCCAGGATGACACGCTGGTCTCTTTTTTTGGCTGCTTACTCCTACAAGCTTTCTTATAGGCTGGGTAAAGATGTCGCCCATGCTGATGCTTTAAGCAGGTGCCCTTTACCTGTTTTCGTTTCTGACCCTGCTCCTTCTCTGTCTGTTTTCCTGCTTGAAGACTTGCAATTACCTCTTACTGCTCACGACATTGCCTATGCTTCCTCTAAAGACATCCAGGTTTCTCAAGTTATGGATTGGGTGCAAAGAGGGTGGCCTGGGGGTGTTCTCCTTTCTGAGTTCCGGCCCTACAAGTCACGCCAGTCTGAGTTAAGTGTGCTTAAGGGATGTTTGCTGTGGGGTCCCCATGTCGTTGTTCCTCAGCTATTATGTACAAGAATCATTGACCTTCTCCATGAGGGGCACCCTGGCATCAACAGGATGAAAGCTCTGGCCAGGAGTTACATCTGGTGGCCAGGACTGGACGAGGCAGTTACCAATAAAGTGCAACACTGCTCCACCTGCCAGCTCTCCAGACCTTCTCCTCCGGCCTCCTGCCATGGGGAGTGGGAGGACACCAATACCCCCTGGTCTAGGCTGCACATAGATCTGGCAGGCCCATTTCAGGGAAAAAAACTTCTTAGTGCTAATTGATTCTTTCTCTAAATGGGTTGAAGTGGTGCTTCTAAAAAACACAACTTCAGAATCTGTCTGCTTGGCCTTAGACTCTATTTTTTCCTCCCACGGGTTCCCTGACACCTTGGTTTCTGACAACGGGCCTCAATTTACCTCTTCCCCTTTTGAGCTTTTCCTAGCCCACAGAGGTATCAGACATGCCTTAATCTCACCTTTTCACCCTTCTTCTAATGGCCTGGCTGAAAGGGCCGTGAGATCTGCCAAGGAAGCCTTGGGTAGGTTGGGGAAGGGACTGGCCTACCAGGATAGCCAGGTATCTTTTGGCACAGCATACCACCCCAAGCACCGCTACCAACCTTTCTCCAGCTGAACTCCTTATGGGGAGAAAGCTACGTATAACGTTGGACCGCCTGCACCCCATGTATACCCCCAGGGCACCCCTAGACTCTTCTAGTAAAACAAGGGGTTTTTGTCCTGGGGATCCAGTTTATTCCCAAAATTATTCAGGGACCCCCTTATGGGTGCCTGGGTGGGTTGAACAGCAGACAGGCCCTAAATCTTACAGAGTAAGGTTAGAGGATGGGAGACTATGGCGCAGGCATGTGGACCAGCTAAGAAGTTGTTGGAGTACTGCTACAGGTCCTGCCCAGTTGGAACCAGAAACATCAGACAGGGGGGAAGATGAAGCTGCAGACTCGCAAAGTGCAACACCTGGACAGCGGTCTCTCGCGGAAGACTCACCTGATTCAGCAAAGTCCGAAGCACTCTCACCGCAGAAGCCAGCCTCCAGCCAGCTGCCGCAGCCGCTGGAGAAAAGAAGCCAACGTCGTCCCAGAAAGAAATCACCGCGCCGAGTGCGGCTCCAGTCATGCTGCCGCTGCCAACCAGACCAAGGCGATCTGATCGAGAGAAGCGGCGGCCCGCCTACCTCAACGACTATGCCTGCACAGTTCTAGGGGAAAGGAGTGTTGAGTGCTGAAGTCCTCACTCCGGGCCGCCGTTCACGCGGGAGCCAAAGCGGTCGCTGATTGGCTGAGCTGTTTGACAGCTCCTATAAAGGCTGTCAAACGGAGTCAGCTGGCTCCCTCACTCAGCTGTTTCCGCAGGCTGACAGCCAGCCGCGGCTTGAGTTACACTCAGAAATAAAGCGTTCCTATTAAAAGATTTGCTCCGCCTCCACCTCTTGCTTTCAAGTGCGCCAATTACAAAAGTTGCCACCCCAAGGAAGGCAGGACAATTATATCTCAGTCTAGAGCAGGGATCTTCAAACTTGACAGCTTTAAGACTTGTGGACTTCAACTGCCAGAATTCCTCCTCCAGTCATGTTAGCTCAGGAATTCTGGGAGTTGAAGTCCATAATCTAAACCAAGTTTGAAGACCTTTGGTCTGTGGTAAAGGGCCTTCCTTCCTCTATCTATCATCTATCTATCTATCTATCTATCTATCTATCTATCTATCTATCTATCTATATCAACTATCTATATCATCTATCTAATATCTAATCTATCTATCTCTATATTTCTCTCTCTTTCTCTCTCTCATCTATCTAAAGAATCTGAAAGAATTTACAGCAGGGGTCTTCAAACTTGACAGCTTTAAGACTTGTGGACTTCAACTGCCAGAATTCCTCCTTCAGTCATGTTAGCTCAGGAATTCTGGGAGTTGAAGTCCACAAGTCTTAAATTTGCCAAGTTTGAAGACCCTTGGTCTAGACAAGACTGTATCCTGGCCAAGAGAGATTGACTCAATAGGACTCTTACTAGCCAAAAAGGACAGTCTTTGAGACATTTTTTAACTTGAACAACACTGTTCACCATAAGATTTAATGTTTTATATCATGTGTAGTTTAATTTGATTTTATCTTAGCAGCCAATATGTTTAATTAAAGCCTATAACTCCCTCCTAGGTGTATTATTGTGTCTGAGTCACATCGGGCTGGTCACTGGAGGAAGGATTAGAAGAACCCAATTGCCATCAGCCCTTTTGGGGGAAATACTACAATTATATTCCAAATATTAGAATTTCTAAATAAACCTGCTGGATGTATATGTTCTCATACAGTGAATAGGATGTCTAAAAGAGCAGCACTGTGTTCGTGACTGGTGGCTCATATGAACTTTGATCCAGGGTCTTCCTAAATAATATTCTTTGGCATGACAGCCTTTGTCTTTTTAGCCAAAAAGGTTTTCTACTGGAAGTACCCTGTTTCCCAGAAAATACAACCTACGCTGAAAGTAAGTCCCCGCTTGATTGTTACACATGTGCCTAATATAAGCCCTACCCCCAAAATAAGCCCCAATTAAGATCAGAGTGCACAGGCAAAA
Source organism: Naja naja (assembly GCA_009733165.1). Classification (NCBI taxonomy): domain Eukaryota; kingdom Metazoa; phylum Chordata; class Lepidosauria; order Squamata; family Elapidae; genus Naja; species Naja naja. The sequence goes on from CM019151.1 coordinate 74,150,920, forward strand.
ATTAAGCTAGGTTGGGGATGGGGGAGTAGAGCTGTCCTACTACTTATCTTTGGACAGTCGTAGCCAGACTTGCACACCCAGACACCTGCCTTGCCGGTTCATTTCTTCTGCAGCCGGCAAGGCTGGCAAGGCTTTCCTGAAGGCCTCTGTAGCTGATCACAAAGCTCTGGATTGATCCAGAGCTCTGTTATAGGCTGCAGAAGCCTTCAGGAAAACTTTGCCGGCTGCAGGAGAAGTTCCTGAAGGCCTCTGACAGTGAAAGGGAGGCTGGGGGGGAGGGTGACGGATGCAAGTGAGGTTAGTCAGTGGATGACATCCCCTGAAAATAAGACCTGGTGCCTTCTTTGGTGGCAAAAAAAAATATAAGATAGGGTCTTATTTTCAGGGAAACACAGTAGTAGTAGCTCTCTGAAGTGTTAGATATGCATTTTTTTTACCTTTAAATGTGTTGCCATAATAGAACTCTCATGTTCTGCCACTCATTTATGACCCTTAGTATTGCACGTGACTTCCAATAGATATATCAGAGCTGGAAGAAAAAAAAACACTTTTATAATCTTGAAAACATTGCCACAGAGCAGTTGCTTGTGCTAAACATGGAACACACAATTTACAATTACAGGTAGCCCTCAACTTACGACCACAATTAAACACAACACATCTACTGATAAGTGAGACATTTTACGAAGGCTATCTATGCCTAATGGGTCCTAATGCAAGGATGAAACCAGTGCCACTGGTCAATAACGAATAATAAATATAATAATTTACAAGAAAGGCTTTAATCTCCCCTTTCTCCATTGGAAGAAAGTCTTGGGACATCTAATTTGAGACCCCAACATTAACATATTTTGGGGGAAACACGGTATGAGTGTAATCAATCAAGGAAAGGCACAATTTCTGTCCTATTTAAAGGATTACTGAAATATTTACCTTCATCCACAATTTGGTTTTCTATAATTAAGAATTAACTATCCAATCATGTATTGTGTTTTAGCTTTTTCTTTAGTACAAAATATCAGCTTTCCTGCTTTGCATCATTCCCATTTCTATTAGGAAATAAATCTGAGTCCAGTGAATATTATACCATCATTGTGCAGATGGATGAGAGCCTAAATGATAAATACAGGTGCTAATAACGTAGCTCAACAATTACTTTCCAGGTTTCATTTTCTTTGTAGACCTGCACAACAACAAACCTACGTAATAGCTGAATAGAATTAATCATAGAGAACGAAATCTATTTCTCATTTTTGATATGCTTAATTGCCTAAAACAATCTTCACAATTTGCAGTTGCCTTTTATAATTAGATCTTAAGTCTTTTAAACATGTCTCAAGCAGTAATTATTACTGAGGAACAAATACTGAATCACAGAGATTGCTTTCATCAAATTAGCTGGATTATTGATATGGGTAAGGAAAAACAGTTAATGTTCTGTCATTAATACCACAAGAGGTAAGTAACCACAGTGGTTTAATGGGATTTGACTGATTTCAGTTGATTCTCCCCGAGTCTATGGAGACTACGTTTCAACCTGTCAATTCCAGTTTTGCATACACACAACAATTTTTGCTGCATGTACCTTGAATTTGACTTAGGTTCTCTGGAGAGCCAAATGAGGCTGCTTGAAGATATTTCACCTGTCATTTTTAGCAACCATCGGGAAGATGGAATTGTATCTCTTTATGGAGAGATCGAATTTCAGTTGATAGAGCAAGTGTGCAACTTAAAGTCCCTTGTAAGTCATTTAGTATCCTATCTACTAAGTTGCACTTCTGGGAAATGAATACAAATCTGAGTAGTAGCGGACATATATTGAAAGTTTCTTTTTAAAAAAAAGCAATTTAGCAAGTGTGTATTCTTAACATTTTCAGATGTGTGGTGAAACACATTTTTGAAACTTTATAGATGAAATCAAGTGAAGTAACAAAGCCTAATTTTCTAATCTAAACACTTTTATTGTGGGAGTTCTTGAAATATAATTTGAACACTACCAAAAACAAGCTAATGTGGATAGATAGAGCCTATAAGACACATGCTTTATTCTAAAAATTGACAGTTTCTACTAGCACTAGAAACAAGCAGAGCTAAGTCCAGTAAAAGCCACACTACATTTGCAGTGCCTATGCCAATATAGCCATCAAAGCATAGAAGAATCTTTTATGTTTCTTTTGTCCACCTGCCATGATGTTGCCTATATCAGAGATCTTCAACCTTGTCAACTTTAAGACTTGTGGACTTCAACTCCCAGAATTCCTGCTTTACTGGCTGAGGAATTCTGGGAGTTGAAGTCCACAAGTCTTAAAGTTGACAAGGTTGGTGACCCTTGGCCTATATGATCACAACATGCTCCATTGAAAGAATATGTCAGGGTTCCAAGTAACATACCCATAGCAAGCAAAACTCCAAGGCAAAGAATAGTTTTATTTGATATGTCATACTGGCGCAGGCTGGTAAAAACCAACTCTGAACATTCCCACGGTTTTCACCTAATTAAAAGTAAAAGTTTTTTCCTCTCCCTAAACAATCCATCACATGGTCCAATCAAGGCATAAATAAATGTGAAGAGTACATTTTAATTTAAGTCAACATACTTTGTGAAAAATACCTGAAGGCCAAATATTTCACATGATTTAGAAAGGGAGATCATGTTTGTTTATTATAAAATTGAATGCCTGGCTGAGGGTTCTGTACCCATTTCTTTTCCATAAATTACTTTTTCATATGCTTAAAATATTTTTCCTTTTAACACAGATAGTCAGGGAAGGTGGTTTAACTGTCTTTGCCTGTATATTCTTTCTAGTGTTTCTAAAAATGAATCTTCATTCTCATATACATTAGTCTTAATCTAATCCAACCCTCCACCCATCCAAGCAGGAGACCCTACACCATTTCTGACAAATGGCAATCCAGTCAGAAATCCATGCATGTAATGTAGCTTGCAACCTCATTAAGTGTGCTCCTGCACCAAAAAGAGTTCCATCCAGTTCTCAGAATCTGAAAAAAGAGAGAATAACATCTAGAAGTATATGTATGTATATAGATGTATTTATTTGTTCAAAATGTATATCCTTCCAAAGTCAAGGATTTAGGAACATTCGTAATCCACAAAAACCCATAACAAAGTCAATTAATCTTCTTAAAACTTCCAAATGGCTTTCCTAAACATGTTAATTAAAATACGACATAAATAAAAACATAAGTACATATCAAAATGAAAAACAAATCAGACAGATTTGTCCCCCTTTCCTTCTCTTGGGAAACCAAAAGTGCATTTACCATTTCTTCAAATTGAACAGTGGACTTTTGGGGACTGACTAGGCTTCTGTGGGCAAGCTGAACCATATGACAACCATATGACCTCTTTTTCCATGAAGAAGAATTCCCCAAAACAACTCTGGAACTGATTGCACAAGTTGCATTGCTTTTACTTGACGAAGATAGTCCAGAAGTTAACCCGGAACATGGTAGATAGAATCCTACATTTACATGTTTCTCTAATTTGTCCCTACAACCCAATTTAAAATACATACAAGCATTCATATCAAGAGCTCTGTGAAATAGGGCACTTCATCACAATTGATATTTTGCACAGGATCTTCATACTTCCTCCCAAGTATTGTGCTCACCTGAAACTCTGAACAGAAGGTTTTTGACAGGGTGAACATCCTCAACTTTAGGTAGTTTTGAATTATGTATGTCAGAGATACACACTAACCTGCCATTAAATCATAAATAAATGGGATTCTATTGAGAAAGCTCTCACATTCACCAATAGCAACCTGAGACTTAGTCATCCAAGCTCTTGACCTATGGAAAAAACTGTGGGGCTGGAATGCCCTGCCCAGTCCCTCCCATTACTATAAACCTCACTCTACTTGTCTCTATGACACTCCCTGATACTATCATTTCCCCAGAAACCTCCCATGCCTTATCCCCACCTTAATAAAGGAGGCCTATACTCAGCTAAGAAGCAATAGCAATATCACTCAGACTTACATACCACTTCATAGTGCTTTACAGCCCTCTCTAAGCAGTTTATAGAGTCAGCAACAATCCGGGTCCTCATTTGACCAACTTCGGAAGGATGGAGGGCTGAGTCCACCTTGAGCCAAGTAGGATCGAACTCCTGGCAGTCAGCAGAATTAGCCTGCAATACTGCATTCTAACCATTGTACCACCATGTCTCTATCTAAACCAGGGCTGTCACACAAGGGTGGGATTTAAATTTTTTAACAACCGGTTCTGTGGGCGTGGCTTAGTTGGTGGCCGTTGCTTGGTGGTCATGTGACTGGGTGGACATGGCTTGGTGGTCATGTTATGGGCTAGGCATGGCCAACTCAATATCACTCACATCGAGGCACACATCTCCTCTCCTGGCCTCTCATGACTGTGGGGATGCTGCAACAGTCGTAAATGTGAAAAATGCTCGTAAGTCACTTTTTTCAGTGCCATTGTAACTTTGAATGGTCACTCCACACAAGCAAAGTACCAGCAAAGGAGGGGAAAAAAACTCCAGAGAAGTTCCAGAGACAGGAAGTTTAGTCCTGCCAAAAATGTAATAAGGGTTAACGGAAAGGCAGTTTCTGTAAGCAACACCAGAATGTTTCCTTCCTGCCTTCCTTACAGGATTAGGCCAGTAATTTCTTCTAACAACCGGTTCTCCGAACTGCTTAGAATGTTAACAACTGGTTCTAGTGAATAGGTGCGAATGGTAGAATCCCACCCCTGCTGTCAAACTTGTGGCCCATGGATGCACTACATGTTGGCCACGCCCATGCCTGGTTTAGTGAAGGGAAAAAGAGCCTTGGTGGTGCAGGCTGTTAAATGCCTAGCACTTAATTCCAGCTGCCTGCAATTACTGCAGGCTCAAATCCCACCAGGCTCAAGGTTGACGCAGCCTTCCATCCTCTCGGGGTAGGTAAATTGAGGACCCATGATTGTTGGGGGCAATATGCTGACTTTGTAAAAATGCTGCTTAGTAATAAGCAAGCATATACAATGGAATGAAGGCTATTGCTGAGCGCATTGGGTTGCACTCCAAAAATTGTAAGCCGCCCTGAGTCTCTGGAGAGGGCAGCATATAAATATGAATTTTTAAAAAAAGTCATGATATGTCATGTGATGATGCTGTGACAATGCGAGTTTGACACCCCTGATCTAACCCAACACAGCTTATGAACCAACAGTTCAATCCACGCCTCTCTTGTTATAACTCATATATAGGAAGTCAATATGACCAAGTGCTATAGATCTACAGAAGGATAATAAGATGCCTACATAAATGACATATCAGAAAGGTAACTAATTTCCATATGTCTTAAGAGTTGCCATTCTGCGTGACATCACGATAGATATATGTTGAAATTTGTCATGTCAGCTGTCTTCATGACATTTGTGTTTCTCCTTATTACGCAGAGAAGAGACAAAAAAAGGATATTGTAGCTATTATACAATATGGGAACAACTAAATGAAATTACTGACACAGAGAATGAAATACAGGCGGTACTTGTTCCCATCTTGAAACAGACTGGAACTGCTTTACTAATATCTGCAATTTATTCTGGCAGCTGACATAGCACCTTCTATTTGTGCTACATAGCTCTGCAATGGGAATAAAAAACCCACTCTGGATACTGTCACCTGATGTTCTGTTTTCAGGCTTCTGCAGCGGTAGAATTGCATGCAGCGAATCTGCCATTTTCAGATTGGAATCCTTGGGTTTATGCAAACAAAAATGTTTTCTAGAGTTTGCTTATTGGATTTCCATTATATATAATGTTCTATTATTTAAAATTGTATACAACTCTATAAAGACAGTGAGAAAGCTGTATTTATTTATTTATTTATTTATTTATTTATTTATTTATTTATTTATTTATTTATTGGACTTGTATGCTGCCCCATCTCCGAAGACTCGGGGCGGCTCACAGCTAAAATCAGACAATCAACAATGAATTACTTAAAAGAAAATTAAACAATCTCAAGCCCAATATATTATAACATTAAAAAGTTAAAATTTAAAATTTAAACCCCCGCCCCAGGAGGTCAGCACAGCCCAGCCTGTTCGAATAACCAAGTCTTCAGGTCATGACGGAAGGTGCGGAGGTCAGGGGCCAGACGGAGCCCCAGGAGTAGTTGATTCCGCAGGGTGGGAACCGCCACAGAGTAGGCTCGTCCCCGGGGTATAAGTGTGCTTTTGTTTCACTGTCAGCTTTCTGTTCAGTTCAAGGGTGCAGTCATCTCTCCAAGTTGTAAATGTCAGCTTTTTAAATTAATATTCGCAAGCCATATTCATATGATTTTATCCTTAACTGTAAGACTGCACAAAAGTCTGATAGCATAATTTCTTCTGTCCTAACAGCCAATTTCTATTCTGCCTCTGTAAAAAAATATGGAGGAGTGATGCTTTCCTTATCCCTAGAGTTTTCATTCAGGATAAGTTAAGGGTAGTGATTTTTCCCTCACCAGCATTCCATGACAAGTGAGGGAAAAAGCAATCACCAACTACTTTTTTAAAATTTTGAAGAGGATGGAAGCCTGGGTATCAAAAACCTGCACATTCTTCTTCCACCAGAAGTCATTAAATAAAGCTATTATGCTGTGTGGAAAGTTTAACAATTATCTGAAAACAAAATTCATGATCTTGATTGTTGTTCAATTTTGTCACTGAATTGACTGCTCTGTAATGTAGGTTTTTACCTGAATTATGTATTATTAGAATAGAATGGAATAGAATAGGGTAGGGTAGGGTAGGCTAGAATGGAATGGAATGGAATAGAATAGAATTCTTTATTGACCCAGTGTGATTAGACACACAAGGAATTTGTCTTTGGTGCATATGCTCTCAGTGTACATAAAGGAAAAAAAATGCATTCATCAAGAATCATAAGATACAACACTTAGTGATAGTCATAGGTTACTAATAAGCAATCAAACCATACTAGGAAACAAATAAAACAATATAAATTATAAAGCTACAAGCAACACAGTTATAGTCATAAGTGGGAAGAGATAGGTACTAGGAAGTGTTATTGTAATCTAGTAGTAGAGGAATAATAGTAATAGTCTCAGTAAATAAGTTGACAGTGTTGAGGGAATGATTTGTTCAGCAGAGTGATGGCATTTGGGGAAAAATTGTCCTTGTGTCTAGTTGTTCTGGTGTGCATTGTTGTAAAGATAGGAGTTGAAACAGTTTATATCCAGGATGTGAGGGGTCTGTAGATATTTTCACAGCCCTCTTTTTGAGTCGTGAAGTATTACAGGTCCTCAATGGAAGGCAGGTTGGTAGCAACTGTTTTTTCTGCAGTTCTAATTATCCGTTGAAGTCTGTGTCTGTCTTATTTGGTTGCAGAGCCAGACCAGACCGTTACATTGATGCAGATGACAGATTCAATAATTCCTCTGTAGAATTGAATCAGCAGCTCTTTGGGCAGTTTGAACTTTCTGAATTGGTGCAGAAAGAACATTCTTTGTTGTGCTTTTTTGATGACATTTTTGATATTCCCTAGCTATCCAGGTTGATAGGTGAATGGGGCAGTGAAATGGCATGGGACCAAATGTGAAAATGCAGATGGAGAAAATCAACTGAACTATTTCCTGACAGCTGTGAAGATGTCTATACTCTATAATCTGTACTCTTAGAACCATGGCCTTTCTCAGTGAAATCAACGTTCTGTGCACAGAGCTCATCTTGTTCATTTTGTTTAAAAAAAGATTTTATGTTAAGGCTGCTGAATTTGAAAGACCTCTATTGAAAGAGGTCTTGTGGTCTTTCATAAAAGCAGTGAATGCTTATTAATAATGAGTGTGTTGGTTGATAACTGCAATTAAGTGAAATTAATGTTAGGTCAGATTTACATTTCAGAAAGCAACAGTCAGGCATTTCATGGACTACCTATGGAAGTCAGATGTTATGTCAATCCAGCAGCACAAATCACTGTGACTATGAAGCGTAGCACTCAGCACCCAGTACCCATATGAAGTGCGTGTCTATATTGCAAATAAAAGACCTTAATAAGAATCGGGCAGACAGGCCTATGACTGTACTGGCTGCTGATATACCAGAAAATGTTAACATAGCAAGTTTTGTATAGGCAGAAAACATCTCATTGACCTAACATTTACCATTTAAAGATTCAAGGATCAAGAAGTAGAGATGACTGCTGTGTGAAATGTATTTGATATTATAGGTTTGGGGCTATCAAATTAGGAATAATTTAAGAATAAAAATTTTCCAGACAGGATTCTTTATAGTTCCGGCTTCTAACAAGTATGACCATGTGTAAAACTTTAGTGGTACCAGAAAATAACAATCCATTATGTTCTTGCTTTTGAAATGCATTACGTCTAACATATGCAGAACAACTTTTTATAACTTATCCTTAAGCAGTTCAACTAGACTTTTTTTTGTTTTAAAACACATTTTTATCATCTTATTTAAGACAAAAGCTCATTCTGTGACAAAGACACTTGAAAACTACCACTACCCAGGGTCTATTTAAATTTGTCCTTTATTAAGACAGTTGTGATTAACCACATGAAGCAGCTCAATTCTGCTACCTCCAGACTTATTCTTCAGCATAGCCAAACTGTTTAGTTTAAAGATCTTATCCATCTCAGTGCAGAGTCCCACTGAACAAAAATGGACAGAGACATTCTGAAACATCTTTCTTACTCAGGCATTTTTGGCTCCAGAAAGTTTCAAAGATGATTGAGAACATGGCACATAACTCCTTGGCAACTCAGAAAAACTGGGGAGTGTTTAAGAAGACATCTGAGATGTTTAGGTGTCCAAGGCAGATAAGGAAAAGCAACAAATAAAATTAGTAGTGTTGAGGTATAATCCGCTCTGGCTTGTTTTACTGGAAAACTGTGGCCTGCATGTCAGCACTATACTCTATGGAAGAAGGTGAAATGCTTTTCCACTAGTTTCTGAGAACGGATGGAGGGTTGTTGGTTTTTTTTAAAAATGAGATCTATATCCTTTTATTAGTTTGAACAGACATGGAACTTCATATAGAGTAAATAAAGCCTCACTTATATCAGAAGAACAAGAAGATGAAATGAGCTTCAGATACTATGAATGATATTAGAAAAAAATACCTAAATAAAAAACCTAAATATTATTATTATTATTAGTTAAATATTATTATATATTATAATAGTATGGTGGATATCTATACAATATACTGTACTATTATTAGTAGCATTTAAATTTGGGCAAAAAGGTTTATGTGTATATTGCAGGTTAATCTATATAGCTATGACTGCTTGAATAGTCTTTACTTAAGAGGACATGCCCACAAAATAGCTATTGTGTAAAAGCAATCATCAATAAATCTGAACCTAAAATATATCAGAAAAGTCAATTAGATAAAATAGCACTGTAAACTCCCACCTCTTATTGTTGGTGTTTTTCAGCATGACCGCATTTTGAAAATGTCTGTTATTTCAATCCATTGCAACAAGAAGCAATTTTGAATTAGACCAAAGCCTAGTCTTTGGGCTAAAGAACTAATTGTCTTTATGATGTTTCCAGATCGCTCTCATTTAAACATTTAAGATGTGCTTATAAAAAATGCTGATCAAATTGAGCTAAATTAGTGTACAATACATTTGTGATGCTTTACCATGAAAAATCCATTTAAAAATCAATAATTTAAAAATCCTCTGGGATTTAGAAGAATATTTAAAAAGGATTCAGGTTTTGGATTGCTAATTAAAAATCAGTAATACTGAAAACTTCAATGATTTTCTCTCTTTTTGACATGCCAGTGTATATAGTGATGCTCATAATGCCTTTTTTAAAAAAAGAATAAGCTATTACATAAATATGTTTAATATTTAATAGGAGACATATGCTGAAAATATCTAGCATATAATATATATTGGATATATTTACCATGAATTTTAATACCATATGAATGTATGCAAGATACGAAATAGATAGAATATAGGATATTTCTGAATTATTCTTCAGAATTAGAAAAAAAATTGATCCTAAGCCCTGCAAGCCTTTGTACCAAGCACTCTCTACCAATGCAACTTAATACTCAAAACAGCAGCCACAACAACAAAAACAATAATAAAATTAATGATTGGATAGGGAAAACCTTTACTTTTAAAAGTCAATGGAATTTCAGAGAGATTGGACTTAGAGCACTTGTGGCATCCAATGACTCTAAACTGATGATGCATTTAACTCCCCACTCCAGCTCTGCCTACTGCTCTCCTGTGTGAGTTACTTGTAGTTGCAAATAATAACATTATTCCAAATGATGATATCCTTTCCCTCTTTTTTGTTGAATCAAATATTCTGGAAATATTTATGTTGATTAAATTTGTAAGCTTCAAGCATACAGAGAATTTTTACATTAATACCTGTTTTAATTAAAGAGGGGATTTGTGATCATAAGATACTTGTGCCTTTATCTTGACTTAAATGAAAATACTCAAAGAAAACTATTGAACAATTGCCTGGAACAGAACAAGAAAATCTTAGCACAGTGATATCAATTTGCAATTACAAGAAGTGCTGTTTAATGAAATGTAACATTGAACCTTGGAAGATCAAGGAGACAATGCAACTTTTATCAATCTAAGAAAAGCAGAAATAATACACTTTAGGGAGACAAAGGGCAAAGCTGCCAAGGAGACCTTGCTAAATGCTATGATTCAGACTACTGCAATAGTGCAAGGGAGGCGTAATGGAATTGAAAATAAAAATTGAAGGAGGAGAAATCATTGGCGTGCATTTAGAGGGAATGAGAAAGGAAAGCAGAAGCACCAAAACAAATAAAAGAAAATCAACATTATCAGTGGGTGTTTGGAAATAGAGAAAAGAAAAGAGCAGGACAGGATGATAATAGTGACCCATTACCTGCATTGGTTTTGTTTTTGTTGCAAATATTTAACAGGACTGACCAAGATGGGGGGGGGAAGGAAGATAAATTAAAATCTACAAAGTATTCCCATGAGAGTGATAAAAGCAATGGTGAATGACAGTCAGACTGATGAATGTAAATGGCATAATTAAAATAGCACTTGTAGTACTTGGAATGAGAATATGTGTATGACATTCAGAAAAGAAAGCAGGGTAAAATGTTAATTTGGGGGGTAATATGCAACAATAAACATGGCAAACATAGTAAGCATGAGCCTTGGTAATACCATACTGTCTAAAAACTAAGAGATATGGTCTCAAGGGAGTTAAAATATACATCCGCTCACTTATTAAAATTTTACCTGGCAAAGATGAATTCTCCACTTGTCAGAAAATTTTGTTTCCCTACAAATGTGCTTCTATTGTTTGTCCTTATTCTCAGGTAGACTGTCTGACAGGTCTTAGAACAATCCAGATTAGTTTATGGCAACCTATTTCCTTAAAGGCAGCTGACTATTAAATATTGGCATCTATTTTTAATTTAAATCTTAGGGGGTGTAACAATCTTTATTGGCACCCAGGTTCCATTCCCAGTCTTACAGGACAATGAGATACAATCAGGTCTTGTGTAGGATCTTTGTGACATCTTCTATCATGGACAGAAAAAAATACACCACTATTTTTAATAATTGTGTTGCATTCTTTGTAATATCCAAGCAGATTCTGTTCCATTAGAAATGACTTTTGAGAAATGAACAGTGAGCAATATGTAATCATTCAAATATTGTTGGAATGTAGTTCACAACAGGCTTTTGGAGTTCAGTAACTTCTGGAAAACCAATTTTTGCATCCATAATATCAATAAGCTGCACAAGATTTTCATCAATCCTAAAAGAAAATGGAAATTATTTACCAGTTAAAAATATCTTATCATGTATACAATTTTTTTTAAGTGAGGGAAGCTAAAATAAATTACTAATTTAGTAATTCCATGTCATTTGTCATAAAAAGACATCCCCTATCCTAAAGCAATTTCCCTAAACTGAGTATTGATTATATAGGTCAAGAGAAATAATTAAATTATTAGATACCTGAGCTGCCTCTTGAGAACATTTATTTATTTATTTATTTATTTATTTATTTATTTATTTATTTATTTATTTATTATTTGAACTTATATGCCGCCCCATCTCCGAAGACTCGGCTTACAACTAAAACAAGAGACAATAAATACATTAAAAAACAATTAGATTAAATTATAAGTTCAAACATTTATAAAATGATTAAAACAACCCTCCCCAAAGGCTCACAGCCCGGGTTGGTCAAATAACCAGGTCTTCAACTCGCGGCGAAAGGTGCGGAGGTCAGGGGCCAGGCGGAGCTCCAAAGGCAGTTGATTCCAAAGGTCAGGGGCCACGACAGAAAAGGCTCGTTGTCGGGGAACCGCCAGATGGCATTGGCCCGCCGACGGGACCCCGAGGAGTCCTTGCCTATGAGCTCGCACAGGGCGATTGGTATTCGACATTGGAAGAAGACGCTCCCTTAAATACTGAGGACCCATGTCGTGAAAAATTTGTTACACATCTATTCAGGTGATGCAGTATTCCAGTCTCACATTTGTGGCTGAAATTACTTTCACAATAACAGTTATACCTTTCACTAACAGTATCTCTACCTAATTCTGGACTTTCTGAAACACTAAACCATCATTTCCAGTGATGAACACAGGGGTGGGATTCTACCAGTTCACACCTATTCACTAAACCGGTTGTTAATATTCTAAGCAGTCCGGAGAACTGGTTGTTAGAAGAAATTACTGGTCTAATCCTGTAAGGAAGGCAGGTAGGAAACATTCTGGTGTTGCTTACAGAAACTGCCTCTCCATTAACCCTTATTACATTCTTGGCAGGACTAGACTTCCTGTCTCTGGAACTTCTCTGGAGTTTTTTTCCCCTCCTTTGCTGGTACTTTGCTTGTGTGGAGTGACCATTCAAAGTTACAATGGCACTGAAAAGGTGACTTATGACCATTTTTCACACTTATGACTGTTGCAGCATCCCCAGTCATGAGAGGCCAGGTGAGGAGATGTATGCCTTGATGTGAATGATATTGAGTTGGCCACGCCCAGGCAATAACATGACCACCAAGCCATGCCTACCAACTAAGCCACGCCCACAGAACCGGTTGTTAAAAAATTTGAATCCCACCCCTGAATGTACACTATGATATTTCTCTAGTATACTATGATATTTTTCCATCAATAATTGGCATACAGTTTGCCTATATATGATAGACCGTTCCCAACTTTTTTTCCTTTTTAGAAATAAATGAGGTAAATGATTACAAATTACTATGAAAAGAGTATGTTCATCTTTTCCCATACTGGATGCATCTTTCCTACACATTCTCTGGAAACTGTTGCTTTGTCACCTTGAAAAATTCAGACTATTATGTTTGTCCATAAAATAAAGGCATACTAACTTCAAGGGCAGCACCATAAGCACAATAAATAAATAAACATGTCTTGGAAGAGATTAACTTGCAATTAGATTAAGAAACATTATTCTTAATGTAGCCATGTAATCCTGAGGCCTATATAAATCAAGGTTTTACATGGTTTTGGTGCGATACTATCCTAATCCTAGTAGGATTATAAACAAGGATTAACCCTCTTTTATGATATGATACCTCAAAGTTATACTTTGTTACTGAGCTATTAGCAATTAAATGAGATTTTGCTTTAATATCTTGAAACCTATTTATTTTGCTTATAGAACACTGAGTTAAAAGATACACTGGTAGAAATACTGGGTTGAATTGAGATTTAATCACAGTCTCACTTAAATTCATTGAGAAAAAAATGATCAAATTAGTTATGGGAAACACATATTGTTGGACATTTGGTCACATAAGCATATACAGTATTGGAGTTTAGAAAGGACAACAACAATAAAAATATGCTGTAAGTTTATTGTTCTTATTTACACTCTTTGTCTTATCATTTGCTTAAGAAAAAAAATAAGTGAACACATAGCTTCAAAACACAATGAGCAGGACAGGGAAGGAAATTAACTTTCCAATGGACTGCAAGTTCATAAGGGGGATTTTTTTAAAAAAAAGAAAAGATGAGAATAAGCTACCAAAATATTAAGGTCATTTCTCATTTCTCATGTCAGATAGTTTCATATAGCAGAATATGAATGTTGAAAGAAATAAAGAGCAATTCACAGAAGGATTTAAGGAAAGAGACTTCCATGTATTATCTTTACTATGAAATTACATTCAGATAGAAAAGATAACAGTCTATGCTAAATGAGAGAAAGCATGGATAGTGGTTGAAAAGATACAGACAATCAATGTATACAGAAGTGGTTTTTCCAATACCCTACCTCAAATTTATAACAGGAATTTCGAATTCAAGTTGTAAAAATTGTTCCCATGCATTTTTTTTCTCTATTGAATGGACACACCAGAAAAAAAAACATTTCCTTGCACTATTAAAGTAGCATATTAAGTAGCATATGAAAAAATATTTTGAATACATGGGATAACATTTTAAATGTAGGTTGTTGTGACCAGCAAGTCCTCACTCCGGTCCGCTGTTTAAGCAGAGCCGGAAAAACCACTGATTGGCTGAGCCGTTTGACAGCTCCATATAAAAGGAGCTGTCAAACAGAATCAGCTGTCTCTCTCTCTCAGCTGCTGCCGTGAGTTTGCGGCTAGCTGTGGCCGAGATACGAATTAACAATAAAGCCAGTTAAGCTTTATTGTTGCCTCCGCCTCTTCTTTCAGAGTGCCAAACACAAAATAGGTAATTGTCACTTAGTGATCCTAATTGGTGCCAGAATTTCTGTTGCTAAATGAAGTGGTCATTAGGTGTTAATGATACATCACATGACCACAAATAGTTCTGATAGCTCCAGTTGCATCTTTAGATAAGGGCCAAGATGTTCTTCACGAGCACCTCACACTTACCCTGCCTTGCCATGGTCACTTCCACGTAAGCTCTCCCCATCTACCTATTTTCCTGTATCTGGCCTTCCTGCATTCTGCTGCCATCACTGCCTACCTCTGCCATCCCAGTTTACCTTCACTCTCACGAGGGCCTCTTGAAGGGCCTGAGGAAGGCCAGCTGCTGCATGAAAGGGTACTCCTTGTCAGCAGGAGGAAGCAGGTAGCAAAGGCCAGCTGGTGGCTGAGAGTTAGCAAGAGTAGTTGGAAGCAGAGTGCACTGTGGCCATGGGGCCAGAGATGGCAGGGGAAATAGGCAACTGTTGTGAAGGCCTCATAAAGGCCTCACAGAGGGTCAGCAGCTGCCTTGTCTAGGTGTGTGCCTCATCAGCAGTGGGAGGGAAAGGACAACAAATTCTGCTGGGGAGTGAGGAGCAGAAGGAATAGGCACCAGAGTTGGAGTGCTAGGTAGTGAAAAGGATAGAGATGGAGAAGACATAGGAAGGTGAGAGAGTTGAAATGCACACTGCAGTCATAAATACAGGTGGGCTGCTAAGCAGCCTTGGTGGTGCAGGCTGTTAAATGCATAACACTTAGTTCCAGCTGCCTGCAATTACTGCAGGCTCGAATCCCACCAGGCTCAAGGTTGACTCAGCCTTCCATCCTCTCGGGGTAGGTAAATTGAGGACCCATGATTGTTGGGGGCAATAAGCTGACTTTGTAAAAATGCTGCTTAGTAATAAGCAGGCATATACAATGGAATGAAGGCTATTGCTGAGCGCACTGGGTTGTATCCCAAAAATTGTAAGCCGCCCTGAGTCTTCGGAGAAGGGCAGCATATAAATGTAATTAAAAAACAAAAACAAACCAAGTTTTGATCATGTGACTATGGAAGCACAGCAGCAGCCATACCTTTGAGGATCTAGTCATAACTACCATTTGTTCAGCGTTGTTGCGACTTTGAATGGTTGCTGAACAAAAGGTGATTAAGCAAGGACTACTTTATAATTCTGTAAACCCCTAGAACTTCAGTTTAAACAAACAAATAATACACATCTTCATTGAAATTAGAAGCTCCTGTCTAGTATGATATATGAATTGGCGCTGGATAGCCTCCAGTTAGGATTTTTCAATCTGTACAGTAATATATATGGCAAATTCTTTGCATCACACGAGATTTGTTCTTAGCTAAAAGGCTGAGAAAGGTTCTATTATTTGAAATTTTATTGTATCTGGGCTTATGATTGAAATAAACAATTCTGTTTTATTTGCCTCACGTAACTTCCTTTTGTAAAAGCTTTAGTCTTTTACAGGTCTGTCAGTCTCTGCTGACAACTTAAGTAGTTTTTTGAATTTGCTGAAATTCAAAGTGGTTTCAATTGTATTTCTGAAATCCCTTCTCTATCCAGGACAGTCAGTGGGAAATTTCATTTAGTTTTACTGTTACAGTGACGATAATTAGATGTTTAGGCTTTTATACATTTAAGATGATACTGCTTGAAAGTTCAAGCAAAGCATCTGAAATATCACTGAGCATTACAAAAGAGACTTAATAGTGTAGAATGGAAAGGTATGTCCTACTGCCAATGAGCTTTATAATATACAATTCTCTTTCTCAGTTTCTCTATCTTTCTGGCTTTTTTTCTTTGAAGAATAGGTGCTGTATACAAAACAATGTGTTGTATTGAATTTAGATGTTTCCATAACATGGGTGACTGTGTTAAATGTGTACATAATTGCATTTATATCAAATCTGAAACCCCAGTAGAGTACTAAACAACATTCTCAATTTATATTAATTTTTCTAAATTCTTACTCCAAGCACTTTCAATGCTCTTTATGTTTAAGTACCAAAACATGCTGGTAATTATTAAAGATGCTTAAAGATGAAATAAATAAAGACGAAATAAATCCTCTTCTAATCATGGCTAAGCCACATATGGAGAAGGAGTTACTGGTGTTATGAGGTTTTCCCAAGAACTGCTCTTTGGCATTTCTTGGAGAAAATGGATGTTGATTCTATATCTCCTAATGATTTTTTGATCCAGATAATGTGAATGTTTGCTGCTAGAATATTTGACAGGGAGATCTGATCTGAATTAAATGCATTGAGAGACGAGAGCCAATGTGCTGGTTTGCTTGACATATTCAGATCTGCGAAAAGGCAAGTAGAAAGCAATAAGTGTAAGCCAAAAAAATCCAAAGGAAACTCACATTTTTGAAAATGAAGATCTACTTACTTAAAACCCACTAGTGAAATTTTGCTGCCTCTGCATGAGAAGTAACTCTTATAAAACTAAATATTCCTTTAAGTGTCCTGAAACAGCTCTTTTAAAATAAAATTAGAATTGTCAACTCACATGTAAATACTAAAAGGATTTCTTGGCAACTGAAATATTTGATAGTTTATGAGGTAAATCAGTGTAGCTTGTAGGTTTTCCACAGTTATAATTACAATGCCTGAAACTTTTTTTGTCAAGTGACTTCTTCAGTGAAGTTTAACTTGCTAGAAATTCCTACCGGAAATAAAATAAAATAAAATGCCTGATCTTAGTTTTGTACAGTACAGAATGTTAAACAGTTTTAATTCAAATATATTGTGAGGGCAAAATAAAATTATCTGGCACATAAATATTTTTCTGCTCTAGCTCCAGTTTGAATGGAGATAGAACAGAAAAATATTCTGACAAGCTCATTCATGCTTGGATGAGAACAACTGGAAAATAAACATTTTCTGATTCAGTTCCAATGAAACAGCAATTCAAAATGATATAACTATAATGTTCTGCTCTATTGCCTGGAATTTTATTTTTTTTTAAATGTATCAACAAGGTATTTTGATTCTGAATTGCATTCTTTAATTCATCTATTGTTATCTCTTTATTTAACAGATCCAGATGGTTATCCAAGTGAATATTACAAAAAGATGGGAGACATACTAAATAATACTTTCTTAGAAGTATGTAATGAAGCACTGTGTAAAGCTAAAATTCCCAATTCTTGGAAGGAGGCATATATAACACTCATACCTAAAGAAGATTCAAATAGTAATCAAATTAAAAATTATAGACCAATATCGCTTTTAAATACTGACTATAAAATTTTCATGACAATTATGGCACAAAGATTAAAAGGAATTATTAGTGGGAAAATTAACACAGACCAAAATGGATTTTTACCGAGAAGACAGATTAGACATAATATAAGAATAATAATAAATATACTAGAATATTATGAATGCCACCCAAGCAATCAAATGGCTCTAATCTTTTTAGATGCACAGAAGGCATTTGACAATTTGAACTGGGACTTTATGAAACAACAATTTAATAAAATGAAATTTGGACAAAATTTTGAAAGAATGATAAATGCAATATATGATACCCAAAAGCAAATATATTAGTAAATGGTGAGACCACTAAAATGTTTAAAATAGAAAAGGGGGTTAGACAAGGCTGTCCACTATCACCACTATTATTCATTACAGTCCTAGAAACATTATTAACGAGAATTAGGGGAAATGAAAATATAAGAGGAGCAAAAATTAGAAATCAAGAATATAAAACACAGGCATTTGCAGACGACATGGCTTTTATAATAGAAGAACCTCTAGAGACAGGCCCGATTTTAATGAAAGAAATAAACGATTTTGGGAATTAGCAGGCTTAAAGGTAAACAGGGGAAAACCAAATTGTTAGTTAAAAATATGACAATCTCTAAACAAAAGAGGCTTGAAGAGATTATGGGATTACAAATAGTAAATAAAATAAGATATCTAGGAATTTGGATAAGGGCAAGAACAATGATGCTGTGGGAGGATAATTACATAAAAATTTTAGAACAAATCAAAAGGATCTAGAAAATTGGAATAAATTGCAAATATCCTTCCTCGGGAGGATTGCAACAATTAAAATGAATATTCTTCCCAAAGTTTTATTTCTGTTCCAGACTATTCCAATACTAACAAATAAGAAATTTTTCATGGAATTGAATAAGATGACAATGAAGTTCATTTGGATGGGAAAAAGGGCAAGGATAAAGAGAGAATATCTTCAAGACGATAGAAATAGAGGAGGACTGGGACTGCCTGATTGGGAAATCTATTACAAAGCATGAGTCTGCTATGGACAAAAGAATGGGTCAGATTAGAAAATAGGAGAATATTAACACTTGAGGGGCATGACTTACAGATAGGATGGCATGCACTTCTATGGAACCCGACAGATAAAAGACAAAATCATACTACAAAACATATAATTCGAAATGCATTGATTAAAAATTGGGCTGAGATAAGAAAGAAAAATTATACGAAAATACCAAGGTGGTTTTCAGCAATGGAAGCAACCTTTAATCCAAATACAATGGATTTGAATAAAAACTTAAATATTACCAGATATTGGATGCAGATGGAAAACTAAAACAAAAACAAGATTTGGAGATGGAAGGCATATCAATAGATAATTGGGTCTATTTACAAATTAAATCAAGATATAATAAAGATATAAAGGAGCAGGATAGAAACAAAAATACAAATCTGGACAAAATATTGTTGGGATTAGAGGAAAAGTTAATATCCAAATTATACAAATTATTGTTAGAACAGGAAAGAGGGACAATTAGTAAAAGGATCAATGGTAGCCTGGGAGCTATAGGATACAAATTAGATTTAAATGATTGGGAAGATATTTGGGAAGAAAACTTAAAATATACAAAGTCAGTATAAGGAAAACCAATATAAAATGATGTACAGGTGGCATTTGCTAGACTGGCAAAAATATTCCCGGGCAAATCCAAACTGTTGGAAATGTCAGGACAAAATAGGAACCTACTACCATGTGTGGTGGACATGCCCAAAAATTAAAAAATATTGGAAAATGAAGGACTTTGAGCTGAAACCTAGAACTGTTCTGCTTGAATGATAAAGAAAAATTTAAAAGACAAATACCTGATTGCACACCTGAAACAGCTCTTTTAAAATAAAATAGAATTGTCTATACAAATTGTAATAAACAAAATGGAATGTTCGAAATGGAGACTAACTCTCAAATTAAATGGAAAAGAAGATACAGATTATTACAGGATATGGGAAAAGTGGTATAATTGGATGGAACATAAAAATGAAGGAAATGGAAATGGAAATGTTGGAAAATAGAGTGCTATTTGAAATACTAGAATATTAGAATTGATAAAGCAGGAGATAGAGACGTGGTGACAGAAGAACTCAAAGAGGTGATAAAAGGAAACTTCACAATAGAGATTAAACCAAGCGAATATTATAAGAAGAAATATTCATGATTATATAAGACTGTAACTGTTTATGGAAAAACACTTCCGATCTGCAACTAATGTGTGATGTATTTTTATTCATATGTGATTGTATGTTTGTATGTTTGTATGTTTGTATGTCTTTTATATTGTAAATAAAAAAAAAAAAACAAAACAAGGTATTTTAAATTACTTTATTGTAACATTGTGAGACTCACTTTCCTTATCTGAAAATGAGTGCTAATAAAGAAACTAGAAAACGTTTTGCTGTTTCTTTTACATTTTACGAAGATTACATGCTCATAATAAATAAACAATTAACAGATTGGAAATAATAAACAAACACTTTTATTTGATTTTATTTTTAATATTTTGGGGTACCAGGTTCCTTGCTAATGGAAGGTTGAACACAGTCATACTATTACTATTGTTTAATTAAACATTGGTTTTGGACATTTAGACAATAAATCTTATATACAATTGTGAGAGCCCATAAACATAATGTCCAGCAATTTTATATATTGCTGCTAGCAAGATTCAGGTTTCTGACATTTTTAATGTTAGAAGCATTTACTATTTTAAGCATTTTTCTATCAGTTTAGATTAATTTTAATATTAAAAACCACAATGTGTTGCATTAAATAGAAATTCAAAGTACCATATTAGCAGATAATGGGAAATAAGATTTCTAAAAAACAAAACAAAACTAGCTAACAAACATGTCAAGAAGACAACTTATTTTATTTCTAAGCTCCTAACATCAGTGGTTTGACCTGAGCCCAACATCTGGCTTCCCAGGTTTTGCTCTCTGATTTACCTGCTGCTTTTGATTGCTGTTAGTGTGGCCTCCCCATTTCCAGCTTTAAATCCACTCCAGATGTTGCCCAACACAATTTTGTAATCTCAATAGCTGAGGCCCACTTAAACTAATTTTACATTTGGGACTGAAGTGGAATTAAGATTAAGTTTATCTATTGTGGGCATAAAGTGTAGGAATGGAATGAATGTGTTGCATATAAAACAAAAGGCAGGCATCTTATCCTGACCATAATTGAACGGCTGGAGAAGTGTCCCCTGACAGTATAATTAAAGATTAAATAAAAAGTGGCAACAAAATAAATATAAATCAGTGTTGATATAATGCTCAAAGAAACCTGTTGCTGAATTAATAGCTTTATCTTGCTCTCCTCCCAAATGTTCATTTAATTATTTTTACAAACTTGCTCTTTTACACTCCTTGTGAGTAGTAGTGGTTTTTGACAAAAAAGAAACATTAATTTCTACCAGAACAGCCAGAACAACTAGACACAAGGACAGTTTTCCCCCAAACACCATCACTTTGCTAAAGAAATAATTCCCTTAACACTGTCCAACTATTTACAAAGTCTACACTACTGTTGCTACACTTGTGACTGTATGAGTGTAACTTTGTCGCTTGTATCCTTATGATTTATATTGACTGTTTCCTAATATGTTTTGATAGCTTATTGTACCCAATGACTATTATTAAGTGTTGTACCTGATGATTCTTGACTCTTGATGAATGTATCTTTTTTTTACGTACACTGAGAGCATTTGCACCAAGACAAATTCCTTGTGTGTCCAATCACACTTGGCTAGTAAAGAATTCTGTTCTGTTCTGTTCTGCTCTGCTCTACTCTTTCTATTCTATTACCTCCATGCTTTTTAAAACAAAAATTCTGCATGATCACATCAGAAATTTACCAAAGCTTGTTAATGAATATAGAAAGGTATCACTGGAAGCAAAACTTTTATAGCTGATGATTAAACAGACTGAGATAGGGAGCTGCGGAATATGATCTGATTACACTATTTAGGTTACAAAGTTATTTCAATCCCTAGCTAATAGCCTCGGAAACACTATGGAATATAATTCAGTACCATCTAACAGATCAGATAGACCATATATATTGTCTGAAGTTCATCACATGGCCTCTGTTGGAATAGAAAACTGAACATTTACTAAAAGTTTGAACAAAATTTGATCATGTTTACAAATAATATATTTTCTTTATTTTTAATTACACCTAGGATAATTGCTATTTGAAAGGCAGGATCAAAATTTGTTGAAGTTGAAATCATTGAAAATTCTTTTTATTTGTAGTAAGCCTCTTCAATAGGCACCCTAAAGTTATATCTTTGATTTATTTATTATTATAAAAAAAATTCCTATTCTATGCTAGGGGTTACCAATTTCAAATGAATGCAAAATAACTACTTTATACCTTCACTGAAGAAACTAAATTCCAAAAATATGATTTTAAATAATACCTTGGGGCATGCAAAGCTTTGATGGGGTATTTTGTTTTTATGAAATTTCAAGTGAAGAAAATTCTCTGAAATTGTTTTCTAAGGGAAAGTGTTTACCTGCACTTTTAAAGAGCAAAGTAAAGCTACATTCTTTTTTTTTTAAATTATGTCATTTGTTTCCAGAACAAATGCTGGAGGACTTCCTAGATATATGATATAAAATTCTTCAGTGACATCAGTTTTGCAATTTCTGGACCTCGGTGAGGCAAACAGTATCACATTTGGCAAAAAGAAAAAAAAAACTTCCTGTGATGAAATGTGGCCTCTTCACACTCAGCAGCTCATTCTTTGTACCTGAAAATGGAAATGTTCTATTCCTACTATTTATCTTTGTTTCTCTTAAAAATAATTTGATTATTGAGCTGGCCATTGCTGTTACGATAAAAGAATTGAATAGAGAACTAGATTCACTGTTTAATCCCTATTTAACTCTAATGAATAAGGGTAAATTTCTTTTTTTGGCAAAGAAAAGGGAAATAGAAGTATAAATTAATACATAAAGAAATCTGCTGTTGTCTTTACAGAATTGTGCCTGTCATTTTTTTCATATATAAAACAGAAATGAAATCAAATTGAATCAAATCAATGACTTTTGATTCTCGTGTATTTTTTTTTTAGCAAAACAAACTAGATCCTTATTTATTGGAAATCAATCAAAGATAGTAGCTTTTCTTTTCTTTTCTTTAATGATAATCCAAAAAGAAATGTGAAATACTAAGCCTGAGGCAAAACCTTTCCGCTCTTGCCTGTGTGAATGTCCATTTATGGAATCATGCTACTCTGCAAACAGTGCCATTGACAAACTGATTATGCTGCTCAGATTTCTGATTTTTAAAACTGCTTTTCTGGAAAGTCATTGGCTTTTTCAACTCTTTAGCTTCCTCGTATTCAGTGATTTGAATCAATCAGTAGATCTATTCTAGAAATATTACTTTAAAGACTAAAACTATAGTTTTACTCTATGTTGTATATTCTTCACTTTGCATTTCAGTTTCCCTTTGATTTTGGGAAAATAGCTAGAAAATAGCATAGTATTGGACGGTTTGATCTTCAAGTCAATGATAATCAATGAAATTTACTTTTAAATCATGATTGTGGTCTATTTTAGATATGTGTGACATTATCATCTCTTCACAATATTATTATCATTATATGTTCACAACAATGTGAAATAAAAAACCAATTATTTGGATAATAAAATGCAACATGTCATATCTGATGTTTCCCAAAAAAGAAAGGAAAGGAAAGGAAAGGAAAGGAAAGGAAAGGAAAGGAAAGGAAAGGAAAGGAAAGGAAAGGAAAGGAAGGAAGGAAGGAAGGAAGGAAGGAAGGAAGGAAGGAAGGAAGGAAGGAAGGAAGGAAGGAAGGAAGGCTGGATGTTTGTAACAGTAGACTCAGATCACTGTTGTGAATACAACAAGCACAAAGAACTGTGGATAGTAATCAGGATTACAGCACTTACTATATTAAATGGACTGATAATCCCTAAGGATAGAGCCAAGCTGGGGAATGTAAACTATGATGAGCTACAGATGTCAGAGCTCAACTATATCATTTACAATATTAGCTCAAAGCTCAAAGTCTACTGAGCAGTAGTGCTAACTACCCTGATGTATGCCAGTGAGACTTGAACTGTATACAGGAGGCGTGCTAGGCAACTGAACCACTTCCACACAACCTGCCTCCACAGACTTCTGAAGATCCAGTGGCAGGACAAGGTGCCATCAGAAGTCCTCTCCAGAGTAACATTGGGCAGGCCATGTTGCAAAAATGCCAGACCATGGCATCCCTAAACAGCTCCTCTATGGTGAGCTGTCTCAAGGAAAGCAATCACAAGGGGACAAAGGAAGTGATACAAAGACGCATTGAAAGCCTCCTTCAAGTCCTCAGACATCAATACCACCTCCTGGGAAACCCTGGGACAAGATCGATCGACATGGTGCATGCTGATCCACCAAGGCTGCCAGATATTTGAAGACAAAAGAACTACTACAGCACAAAAGAAGCAGCACTCTGCAAAGCCAGAGCTGCAAATGCTGCAACAATGGTGCCCACACATGTCTGCCTGACATGTGGCAGAACATTCCGTGCCCATAGAGGCCTTACCAGCCACCTGTGGACACACCATAGACAGCCCTCAACCCATTAGATGTCAAGGTACTCCTTGAACACGATGGATGAACATCATCGTATCATTTACATCACATCATAAATAATTGTTTTAATGTATCATTTGTACTATATCTTCTCTGCATTGGTAATCACTACTGGAAAATTTTATGAAATGTTTTCAGATCCATATTGAAACCATCATTCGTTCTGAGATGGGTTGTTCACATATTTGGATGGAAATATACTCACAGAAGTATAAATAGGACCTAACCAAATTTAAGCTTTTGAAGTTTGAATTATTTCAACTGATTTTGTTCAATACATGATTAAAGATAATTTTCCAGTGGAATAAGGCAGATATGAGGAACAAGCCATGTATTACTTTACTCTTCAGATCACAGTTCTATAGTAAAGCAATATTAAAATTATACTAACTTAACATTGTTTGTTCATGCATAATTTCAAACCTATAACTGAATTATGTTCATAGAGTATTAATCTTGTTAATATTAATACTACTAACCATGTAATATTAACATGATTAGTGTTATTAGTATTTTTTCTATTTGCCAAAAAGATGGGCTACCAGAACTATAACATTATGTATACTGTTTCTTTACTTTTAAAGCACTTTCCTATTGTGACAAATAAGTTATCCAACTGGTTTCATTGGCCTAGAAGAGGTCAATTCTGCTGCTGGCAGACAGGCTGTTTCCAAGGAATCAATGATTATTACATGGCCTCACTATTAAGACATGTAATTATGAAAAATGCAAGACACAAATGATTCTTGCTGACATTAACAATAGTTTGCATTTATCTGCTCCATCCTTTTCAATTTCAGTTACAGTTTATATAATTGAATTTTTATTTTAGAGACAAACTTTTTTCTGTAGAAAATTCTGAAGACTAGAGAGAAATTCTTTGGCGGTGGTCTGCTGGCAATACATTTTTTTCCTATCTGACAAGGACGTTGGTGATCTTGAACAACTATCACAATAGGACCTAGTTACCACTTGGGAAGATGAAAATAATTCTGAAAGAAAAAAGTGACAAGTCACTCCCATGTTATTGGTATGCAAACTAAATGACATCCATTAAGTCACCAGATATCAAATTTGCATTAAGGGACATATCATTATGACGCTACATGTTTTTAAAGTTTACAGAAATATTTACATACTGTATGCTACCATTATATGCAGTCTGAAGTTTATGAACTTTTTGTCCACATAAATAGTTTTTGACTGGAATATCAGTTAACTTTTGGTTCCCAAACCACTTGGTTTTTTCTCCCACATCTGTTTTACTTTTTTTATGTTTAATGATATACACTACTAAAACTCTTCTGTCTATTTGTATTCTTTAACTGGATAAAACAATGCATCATAGGGTAACATTTTTTGAGCTAAAGTACCTCATATGGGTTGTCATACAGAAGGCTTTCAAAATGTAGAACGTATGATTCCTAGAGAAATGAAATTTGACAACATTGTGGCTCTTTAGCACCACTGCACCTTCTGACTTTGCTTCCCAGTAGGCAAAGATGGCAGAAGCATATCCCTGCCCTCTTTCCTGCCTCCCTTTTGGTGAGTGGCAATTGGCTGAAATTTGAGGGAAGGCCTGGGGTGTGGCTGTTGGTGATGTAGGTCTGTCAAGGGCTTTGTTAACAGTTGACATGGTGAGACTTCTTTCTTCCTGGAGAGAAGGAGTCCTTGGGAACATGCCAGGATGAGGAGTGGGAGCAATTTTTGTCATGGGCTACAAAGATTGCTCTCTCTCTCTCCCAACAAAGCAGTAGGCAATTCTACAGGTCAGCTAAGGAGGAGTGATTTTTGATACTTCCTGCTAGCTTCCCACAAACAATGTCAACAGGGAATCCAGTAGGAAGTTAGACGTCATTCACACTCCCGTTGCTTTTTTTAGCATTAGCAATAGCACTTAGACTGCTTCACAGTGCTTTAAGCCCTCTGTAAGCAATTTACAGAGTCAACATATTGCCCCCAACAATCTGGGTCCTCATTTTACCAACCTCAGAAGGATGGAAGGCTGAGTCAACCTTGAGCCTATCAGAATCGAAGAAATCAAACTCCTGGCAATGTGAGCAGAGTTAGCCTGCAATACTGCATTCTAACCACTGCACCACCAAGGATCTTTACTTCCTAGATTCATCCTGTTTCTCTGCTTAGACAAGGAAATATCTCTGAAAGATGATCAATGGATCATGAATTGTCTAGTACTCCTATATATCTTATGCAGACATTTCTGAACCTACAGTCAAAAAGCTATAGAGATTTGTTAAAAAATCAAGCAAACAGAAAATATTCCTTATTTTTGGCAAGCCTATTTGCTGCAAAATATATCCTCCACAAATTCCAGGTTTTATTGTGGGGTTTGCAATAATGTTTGCTCAATTAATTGAGTTCAGATTTTGAGGGTATCTTAGGAGTAGGGAAACCTGGTTTATATCAAGTCTGACCAGGTATTCATTTAGCTCAGTTCCATATTTCTTCGTTGGCAATCCAAAATTTCAGAGAGCAGCTTGGTCAAAATATCTAGAATGGCCAGAGAATAAACAATCCATCATTTTCTGAAAAAAGTATGATCCTCCCCTTGGCAATATTTTGTGATTTGCAAGCTTATTTTTCTTCTGAAATATTATGTGGCGTTGCTGCTTTAAATTAAGATATTTTTTCTCCTTTTTGCCAATAAATATAAGCTCTTGAACCTTATGAATGAAGCAGAAGGCAAAAGCAATTTTAGGTGACTGAAAACATATTCATTTTCCACTAAATATTTCATTTTTCTTCACTTTTTTATTAAAATACAGTTTATATCATTTATAATTAAACTTCATAAAAATAAAAAGTACACTCGGTGAACATAAAGAAGTCATAAATGCTGAATTTTTTTAGATATACCTTTTTTATTTGCCTTTAAGATCTGAAGTTCCACTGCCCTCTCTGTCAAATAATCTATTGTCCACCAAAGCAGAAATAAATAATCCATTTCTTGTAGACCAACATATATGAATATACAGGCATACTTTTACCTTATTTAATATTTCCACTATGTTTTAAAATTGTGTCATTTACCTGTCACTGAAATAGTTTCAGCTACTTCTAAATCCACTTTTTGTTTGGTAGCATTGGCTGAGAACTATAGCTTTAATTGCCTCCTGAAATTAATTCATTTTCTTTTAAAACTATTGCATACAAACCCATTACAATTAATCATAATTCTATACTTTCCTTATAACTTGTATTTTTTTATATCTCTGACTTTTCTATTTTGTCACAATCTCTAGGTCAATAGTATTGCTAAGCATTATATTCTTCCTTCCTTCCTTTCAGCTACAAATTACTTAGCAAAGCACCAGTGATCCAATTTTATGATATATTCTGCAAATTTTCATTATCTTTTCCACATAGTTCTAATACTGTGGCCTAGCCACTGCCGGTGTATAAAATGAACATCATTCCTAGTGATCAGGAAAAGATAAGTGCTATAAAACAACATGAAAATGGAAAGATAATACATTTGTAGAATTAAATATTGTATTGTGGGAATCCAACATAGGTTTTAGAATTGAATTAACATCACAGAATTACAGAATAACAGAGTTGGATGTCTTCTAATCAAACCCCTGGCTCAAGCAGAAAACCCTGTACTATTTCAGACAAATGGTTTGTGCAATCTTTTCTTAAAAATCTCCAATGTTGGAGCTTCCACAACTTCTGGAGGCAACTATTCCACTAATTAATCTAACTGTCGGAAATATCTCCTTCGTTCTAGGTTGTTATCACCTTGATCAGTTTCAATCCATTGCTTCTAGTCCTGCCTTCAGGTGCTTTGGAGACTTCTTCCTTGATTGACCCCCTCAAATATTAGAACATTTCTACATGTCACCCTTAGTCCTTCTTTTCAGTAAACTAGACATACCCAATTCCTGCAACAGTTCTTCATATGTTTTAGCCTCCAGTTCCCTAATCATTTTTGTTGTTCTTTTCTGTACTCTTTCCAAAGTCTTGATATCTTTTTTTTATAAAGGGATGATCAAAAACTGACTTGGTCACATACTGATTAAATCACATACTCTATAGTTAAATTCTGACTTACAAACAATTCTAACGTTTTTGTTTTAAAGACAGAATGGGGTGTAGTACTAAATCAAGATGCATTCATTAACTGTGCAAATAGTTTGCTCTTGGCATATGCTACGAGGGATGAGGATAGATGTTTGGTTAGGAAGGCAAGGGTAGGAGTTAGCAGATTAGCTAATTTTCATTCTGAAGTATAGGGAAGACTTTATAATGCAAAAATGAGGGAGTGATCTTAACCAAGTCATTTACGTTTAAAAGATTACTCTGTGTTCACTTTAATTTCCATTATTGGGAGAATATCCAATTCCAGAGATAATGGAAGTGAGAAAATTAAACATCTTTGGAGCAAACAATGAATGGCTATGTGTGGGCTAGATGATATTGAATTGTAAATAGCAATTGTAAAACAAGCATGGGTCATGTAGTTTTGGTCTATCTAACAAAAAAAATGAACTGCATATATAGGATGATGAGATGGATGTATGGATTCCAATAAGTGCCTGGCTCATGCAGGCATCTTCACAAGAAATGCAAAGTCCCCCCTTGCAGATCGAAGAGAAAGCATTTTTAATAAAATGGACGTTTTCCCCCTCTTAAATACTTATGTGGTTTTAGAATCTTTCTTACTGGGCAAGAATTTATTTGTATTGCAGCACATTCTAAAATTGTATTGCCTTAAGGCTTTACCTTAAGCAGCTTGTTACAAATTCATATTTTTAATCAAAAATCCATAGAAAGCTTTATCAGAACTTGGAGTGGATGAAAGTTGAATTTATTTTTTAAACCTCGCCAGCTGACTAAGTCTCAACATTAAAAAAAAATTTAGAAGGTGAGTGTACAACAATTACAACAACTGTGGACTGTTTCAAGAGGGAATACTTTCCTGAAAAACACTCTAGAACAGTGTTTTTTCAAGCTCAGCAAATTTAAATCCCAATCAACATGAGAAGCATCTGGATATTTCTGAGACAGAATGAAAGTCTAGAAAACTTCTGTTATCCTATTGATCTGCCAAAATATTCCCAAATTTTCTCTTTTAAGGAACTGTAGGAAAATTCTAATGTATAAAAACATTGCAGTAAATTGAAATTTTATTTGACAGTTAGTGCCTTATTCATTTGTGCCAGCAAAGATATTTTCCTTATCCCCTAAAGTCAGATAATTCAAGAGAGAGATGAATTACCTGATACTACAATGAAAATCCTGTCTACATATGGTAACAATGTTCTGCATTATTTTATCCAAGTCTAAATGCATAACCTTCAGGCAACAAGACATTCGAGGTTAGCAAAAGACAGAATGAGGACAACTTTAAACTCCTCACGCTTCCATTTTTTGTAAGCTTATGGAAATGCTGGATGCGTTCTGCATTTGTATATACACTTTATCTGTGAGGCAATACAAACAGGATGAAGTTGGATGTACTTCCAATTAAAAGAGACAAAATAACAAGGTTGGATTAGCAAATCAATTTTGGATCTTAGGCATCTATTTATAGCCACCAAAATGATCTCAAAAGAGAAAAATTCTGCAGTTGTTGTAATTGGGTAGTGTTCATATAACTGCACTTTATGTTGTAATGGGGAGGACTTATGACTTAGCAGATATACTTTCAGATATAAGTATTATTTATGCAGTCTCCTTGCCTTTATAATTGGTTTTGACAAGCAAGACGGGACATTCTTGCCTTCCATTCAGAATTCTTTCATGTTTCTTCCAACCAATTTTTTTCATCAGATAAAATCAGAAAGGAAAAATCAAATAGTTATGCAGTGCCCTTTGATTTACAAGGTAGCCTTCTTCCTGAAAGCACTCAACATTTCAGTCTTTTTTTCTAATTCTTCTCAGATGCTTTACTGCATCCTGTGTTCTGCACCTACAATGTATTAATAAAATAGTAATTTCTAGTTACTCACATAATAAAAACATCATAGAGTACAGTCACTGCCTAAACATATCCAATTATAAATGATAGAAATTATTGTTTAAAATATATTTCTGAAGGATACCACTGTTAAATTCAATGTGTCTTACATCACACTGATCACATTCAGTGGCACAG
Source organism: Naja naja (assembly GCA_009733165.1). Classification (NCBI taxonomy): domain Eukaryota; kingdom Metazoa; phylum Chordata; class Lepidosauria; order Squamata; family Elapidae; genus Naja; species Naja naja. The sequence goes on from CM019151.1 coordinate 74,181,633, forward strand.
TGTTGCCCTGGAATGACCTGCTGTCAGAGATCCGACTCATACACCCATAGCAACAGTGGTGGGATTCAAAATTTTTACTACCGGTTCTGTGGGTGTGGCTTGGTGGGAGTGGCAGGGGAAGGATACTGTAAAATCTCCATTCCCTCTCCACCCCACTAACCTGCTTTCCAGCTCCGTTCTCCTGTGCAGGACAACAAAAGAAGACCCAGCTGGTCAGATGGGACTCGGGAGGCAGAGAATAGATGGGGGTGGGGCCAGTCAGAGGTAGTATTCTGAACTACTCAAAATTTCCACTACTGGTTCTCCAGAACCTGCTGAATACCACCTCTGCATAGGAAGTAAGACTCTGAGCAAGTAGGTTCTTCAAAGAATAGTTTTATTGGATATATCATATTAGCACAGTTCTGGTAAAAACCAACACTGAAGGTTCCTGTGATTTTCAACTAATTAAAAGTAAAAGTTTTTCCCCTTCCCCAAACTATCAGTCACATGGTCCAATCAAGGTTCTGTCCAGTTGCCTGGTAATGATACTCTTCCTCTCTCTGGCCAGGTGTTAGAATGTCCTGGTTACCAGGGGAAAGTATTTTAATTTGGCTACAAAACTCTAGCTATCTGTATTTCCTCTTCCCTATCCCTTAATTCCAGTGTGGCTACACTGAAGCATCAAAATGGCTGCGGTCAGGTCAGCTTCAGGGTTGACACCTGCATTTTAAATTGACACCTGACAGAGAGATGGTACTTTTGTTCTTTCTATTTACTCTCATGGGCTGTGAGATAATAGACCTCCAGCTCTGACCACAATCTGATAATTATTTCCCTCTTTTGTCTTAGCAAGCACCAAAACCTGCTAGATACTTAAGCCTCAACAGTATGGCATCTCCCCTTGCAGATACCTAAACTTAGCAATTCAAGGACAGAGTGGCTGAAAGATTTAAAATTTGTCTTAACAAAAGCAACCATTTTGTGAGCTGAATTCTGGAGATTGTTTTCACTTTTTGGCAGATTGAGAAAGGACCCCTGGCACTTTGCGTATATTCATGGAGAAATTCTTAATAAACTTTCTCAAAGTTGTTGCTTTGTTGGCATCTGCCGTAGCATTCTTGTTCTTTGATATTTGTCCTCTAAATTTCAAATTAAGGGTCAACACATAAATTAGCCTCAACAAATGCAAATTTCTTTATTTCTTTATTTCTCTTTTCTTTTTAGACACTGGCAGGGACCAAATCTGCATGCTAAATTTCAGTTCAATGAACAGCAACGTAACTGCTTTTGGACTGATTGAAGGGTACCTGATATTCTGTTATAATGCTTGGTCACCATTATACTAAGTAAGTCGTGAGGTGGGAACTCAGAACATATGCCTGGCCACCTGGGTTCTGGTAGAAAAATCTTCAGGTAATATATACAGCATTGCCTTTCAGTTTGATCTGCAGTCAAATATGGTATCTTCAAAAGGACAGTTTGCTGTAAAAAGCAAGAAGGAGCTGCAGAATTTTGCCATAGAGGGATTCAACTGTGAATTGATTAAAAGAAAAAGTGCATAAATTATATATAACATTTCAACAATATTCTAAACTACAGCTGGAAGGTATTCTTGAGAGAGATTTTCTCCTGTAAAAATATAAAACACCAGAAAATGATCTGTGCAAAAAGTTAGTATGAACCTGGTAAGGATATTATCTGCCATCTGCAGACACTGAATTATACTGATTCAGAGCCAAGTTAGATGTCAAAGAACTGGAATAATTTCTCCACGAGCTTTTTGAATTATGACAACAGCCATACAGAGAAATAGAGATGATAGATGAGAGAAGAGAAGAGAAGAGAAGAGAAGAGAAGAGAAGAGAAGAGAAGAGAGAAACAGTTTCTTTGAAATACAGCTGCCTTTCCAACCTTGACAAATCTTAAAACTATTGCACCAATTCCCATAAAGTCCAAAGTCACACTGACTGAAGATTTTAAGGTCCTTCATCCTGGTGGTATACTATATTTGGATTATGAAGTACAATATATTTGGAGGATATATTTGAAAAGTCTAAGCTAGAACCTACACAAGGTTCAGGTTCAGTATTATTTGTGTTTGTCATTATGCAAACACAAACGATAGAATATAATAAAACCAGTGTCTTAGACCTTAAAAGGGCTGATTTTAATGAACATAGAGAGAGCTTGAGAAGGATTCCATGGATAAAATTTTTAAAAAGAATATTCAAGAAACTTAGGAAATTCCAAGAAATATTATTATAAAAGCCCATTCCAGCTCAATACCACTGAAATAAGAGATCCAAGAAGAAACCAACAGTTACACAAGGAACTATCTAACAAGCTGAAAGACAGAAAGGATAAGTTCAAAAAAATCAAAAATGGGTTAACTAAGGCAGAATACTAACAAATAGTCAGAACGTGCAAAGATAAAGTCGGGAAAGCTCAGAGTGAAGTAAGCCTTGCAACAAATGTCAAAAATAATTTAAAATATAATTTTAAAACGTTTATTTCAACATATAAAAAACAAGGAAACAGAAAAGATGGCAAGGAAATAACAAGCAGTAGAGAGAAAGCAGAGCTATTTAATTCAACTTTGCATCTGTCTTAATGCAAAAAAAATACAACCTAACCTACCAAAAACATAACGATTTAAGACAGACTAGGAATACAAATTAAAATAAGCAAGAAAATGATAAGAGAAAATCTGTCTAGTCTAGATGATGGATCCAAGAAACTACAGACCAATCAGCCTAACATCAATACTTGGGAAAATCCTGGAAAAGATAATCAAGCAACAGATCTGTGAACAAACAAAGTTATAACCAGAAGCCAACACAGGTTTGTCAAAAACAGATCATGCCAAACAAATCTCATTTCATTCTTCGACAAAGTGACTAAATTAGTGGACCAGCAAAATACAGTAGACCTAGTATATTTGGATGGTATTAAGGCATTTGACAAAGTTGACCAAAGCCTAACTTTTTGGTAAATTAAAAATCACTGCCAGATGGATTGTAACAGACTGAGAAACTACCAAGCCAATGTTAGAGCAGTAGATTAAAATAGCATTGACAAAGATGATAATATACAGTAGGTGTAATATAAAATAGCATATGCTTGGTAATAAGTGTTAAGTAGGAAATAAGTTAGTTTACTTTTCTAAAAAAAATAAAAGCCTCTGTGGGGAAACTGATGTTTGATGCTGGTTTGTACTGTTTCCCAAAACTACACCCTCACATACCCTTATAGAAATTAAGCAACGAAACCAAAATAACCAATTCAATCTGACACATTTTGTATCTACGTCAGAAGGCTTTGCCTGAAGCTCAGCATGATAAATATTGGATTTTTTTAAAAAAAATAATCACTCCAGTTACACTAAGGTGGAAGTTTAAGATTTCTTCTTTTCTTCTCCCTTAAAAAAACCCCTGTTAATTGTTTTGTGTACTGGTGGGATATTGGATATTTTCAATTGCAGAAAGCTATTTCCAGAATGAAGGTCACAGAATTAATCTCAGCTAAGTATATAAGACATTACAGCTGTCAATAATTTAAATAAAGGTGATAGTCCAAACATCTTATTTAGCCGGGAGCTGGGGGTAGGACTGACAGTATGAGATATTCAAGTAATTAATTAGACAGATAAAATGCTTCCTCAGAATGCACAACTGCATTCTTACAAAGGAGAGGTTGATGAAATAATAAAACTGGAAGCAAAGTTGTTAGGCTGGTAACTGTAATACAATTTTCCCATCCAGAATCATTTGATATGCCAAGCACTAGACACATTGCATTAACCTTCATTCATAAGTCATTAGCCCTCACAGAATGATATTTATAAAAGCATTTTCCAGTCATTCACATGCTTTCCTGATATATGCAATCATTTACCTTATTTTTTTCTTTTCAGGTTGAAGTAGCTGAAATATAATTTACTTTAAAGTATAAAGCTGTCTAAAAGTTGCAAGGGAAATAACAGAATCACAAAGTGGAAATCATCTAGATATCTCTTTCACAAACTTTTCCTTAGGACTCCAACCAATTTTTCAAAGAAAATAATTATTGTTTGTTTGCAAACAATAAACAAATAAAAAACAAAAAACAAAAAAATGGTTTGCATGAATCTGATATTTCATAGCACAATTCCAATAACATAAGAACTATGTTGAGTTTTGTTCTCATACTGAAAATGCAAATATTAATTTAATTAAGCATTATTAGGAAAGAAGAATTGATTGTGAATGATATCATAATATAAATTCCAACTGAAACAATATAAGTTAAAATGTCAGTTGAGAACTATTTTTTTAAAAAAGTAGAAATGTATTTCTAAAGCAGGGAAGGATATATTTGGGATTGTGGTGGAATAGCAAACATTAATTAAACCTTTGGCTGCTTTTCTATAAGAAAAAAACAGTATAAGGTATCATTAGATCAAGGAAGGAGGTTTTGGAAAGAGGACATTCTTATTTCTTTAGAGTTGATCTCCTTCTCCTTGTCTTTAGCTGCATTCTAATCCCCAATGAGATCCACATATTCTTAGCTTCAAAAGATAGATTGGTAGCATTTGCTAGACCAATACTTGAATACAGCTCATTAGTCTGGAACCCACATTACATATCGGATATTAATCTAGTTGAGAAAGTCCAGAAATATTTCACGAGAAGAGTACTCCACTCCTCTACTCGTAGCAGAATACCTTATGCTACCAGACTTGAAATTTTAGACCTAGACAATCTAGAACTACACCGCCTTCGGTCCGATCTAAGTATAGTACATAAAATTATCTACTGCAATGTCCTACCTGTCAATGAATACTTCAGCTTCAACCTGGGGCCTTGGTGGTGCAGGCTGTTAAATGCCTAGCACTTAATTCCAGCTGCCTGCAATTACTGCAGGCTCGAATCCCACCAGGCTCAAGGTTGACTCAGCCTTCCATCCTCTCGGGGTAGGTAAAGTGAGGACCCAAGATTGTTGGGGGCAATAAGCTCACTTTGTAAAAATCCCGCTTAGTAATAAGCAGGCATATACAATGGAATGAAGGCTATTGCTGAGCACACTGGGTTGTATCCCAAAAATTGTAAGCCGCCCTGAGTCTCCAGAGAAGGGCGGCATATAAATATGAATTAAAAAAAACAAACCACAACAACACAAGAGCACACAATAGATACAAACTCAAGGTAAACTGCACCAAACTTGATTGCAGGAAATACGACTTCAGCAACAGAGTGGTCAATGTCTGGAATACTCTACTTGACTCTGTGGTTTCTTCCCCAAAGCCCAAAAACTTTAACCTTAGACTATCTACAATTGACCTCACCCCTTTCCTAAGAGGTCTATTGGGGTCGTGCATAAGCGCACCAACGTGCCTACTGTCCCTGTCCTATTGTTTCTTTTTATTCGTATCCATTTCATGTATTCATTACCATGTTTATACTTATACCTGTTATCTAATACTTATTTTTATTTATTTTATTTTATTATGAGACTTCTATGCCGCCCTATCTCCCGAAGGACTCAGGGCGGCTTACATTAAAAGAAGAATACAAAAATTACAAAAATTAAAACCGAATTAAATTAAGTAAGAAATCTCATAAGCTCAGAACAAAACTAACAACTAAAGATCCCCATTTGATAAATAAATAAATGAATAAATAAATAAAGCTTTTCCTTATTTTTCTCATTTCAATATATCTCTTTTGAAATTCTTTTCCTACAAGTACATTTAGATATAACTTTATTGAGATGCTTATTGGATGATTTACTTTAAAACATGAAAGGAAGATTGAAACCTTCTTTGTTCTTCTGGACCTTTCAGCAATGTCTGATAGCATCCTTCTGGGGTATTTGAATCGACATGTGGTATTGGTTCCAACCTTATTTGGCTGAGCAGTAATGGCCTATGAATTGGCCCCAGTGGTGGTATTCAAATTTTTTTACTACCGGTTCTGTGGGCATGGTGTGGCTTGGTGGGCATGGCAGGGGAAGGATGCTGTAAAATCTCCATTCCCACCCCATTCCAGGGGAAGGATACTGCAAAATCCCATTCCCTCCCCATCCCACTAACCTGCTTTCCAGCTCCGTTCTCCTGTGCAGGGCAACAAAAGAAGTCCCAGCCAATCAGCTGGGATTTGGGGGGCAGCAAATAGATGGGGCGGGGCCAACCTGGTTCTCCGAACTACTCAAAATTTCTGCTACCTGTTCTCCAGAACCTGTCAGAACTGGCTGAATACCACCTCTGATTGGCCCCAACTCTAATTCAAACTGCTGGTTCAATTCATTACATTGCTCTTAGGGATTAGTTTCATGTCTTGTTTTTAATGGAACAAAGATCATTTACTAACTATTTTTAAGGGACGTGTCCTCCTGAGGTTGCTTCAGTCTCACAGACACCTCAGTGGTTGCAGCTGTTTCAGTTTAAAAATTGTGTCTTTCTCCACCTTCTGATTCCTGTCACAAAAGTTACTCTGTGGACAATGTAGGCGCCTTAATGATGATTCTAGGCAAACAGCAGGGCCAGGAGATGAAATCTGCTCTTCTTCTGTTGGTCAAAGAAGCCTGACACTGAATTATTCCTTCTCCATCTGGTCACCAGATATTGTCTTGTATAGAATAAATCTAATTGTGGAACCAGCTTCCTGCGGATCTGCGTTTGGCCCCTGATCTCCGCTCCTTTCGTCGAGACTTGAAGACCTGGCTGTTTCAGCAGGCTGGCCTGGATTGACCCTGGGGTGGGTAGTTTTAATTTGTTTGTTTATTTGTGATTTTATTGTTTTAACTTTTGGTAATTTGGACTTGTTTTTAGTTGTGTTACTGTATATCCTTTTGTATGTTTGCCGCCCTGAGTCCTTTGGGAGTAGGGCGGTATACAAGTCTAAATAAATAAATAAATAATAATGTTTTTGGGCAGGAAGTGCTCCATTTTCCTGAGATACCAACGGCCCTGGTATTTTTTTTTAATGTGACCTTTTAAATCACTCTTTTTAAACACCTCACACACAGAGACACACACACATGGACAATTTTATTACTTTTTTTTACAATCATAAACAAGTTTTTTTTAAAAAAGTCTAAAACCTCTGAATACTGCTCAGGAAAGATATATACAAAAGCTTAATGAAACAAACTAAAAAAAGAGCAGCTGAATTATTCTATGCTATTCCAACACTTATATAACAATTGCACCTATATAAAGTTTATTGCTTTTAAACTTTTTTTTTAATTACATTTATATGCCGCCCTTCTCCGAAGACTCAGGGCGGCTTACAATTTTTTGGAGCAATAATGCGCTCAGCAATAGCCTTCATTCCATTGTATATGCCTGCTTATTACTAAGCGGCATTTTTACAAGGTCAGCTAATTGCCCCCAACAATCTTGGGTCCTCAATTTACCTACCCCGAGAGGATGGAAGGCTGAGTCAACCTTGAGCCTGGTGGGATTCGAGCCTACAGTAATTGTAGACAGCTGGATCTTAAGAGTAGGCATTTAACAGCCTGAGCCACCAAAGCTGAACTCAACTCAAGTTGAGTTTAAACTTTGATCACACAAAGTCATATTGTCTGATAGAATAGAATTCTTTATTGGCCAAGTATGGTTGCACACACAAGGAATTTGTCTTGGTGCAAATACTCTCAGTATACATAAAAGAAAAGATACGTTCGTCAAGAGTCAAGAATTATAAGGTACAACACTTAATAATAGTCATAGGGTATAATAAGCAATCAAATCATACTAGGAATCAGTCCATATAAATCGTAAGGATACAGGCGGAAAAGTTACAGTCATACAGTCACAAGTGGGAGGAGATGGGTGATAAGGAGTGATGAGAAGGTTAATAGTAATAATAGTGCAGACTTTGCAATAGTTGGACAGTGTTGAGGGAAATATTTGTTTAGCAGAGTGATGACTTTCGGGAAAAACTGTTCTTGTGTCTAGTTTTTCTTTCCTTCTTGCCAATAATTGCCAATTAAAAGACAGAGTTAGACCAATTTCACTGAGGTGACCTACTTCTAAGACACTCCGATCTTGAATTAAGGGCACAAGATGGAGCCTTGGGGTAAAACAGTAAAGACTTGCTGCCAAGGTTGGCTGGCTGTGTTCAGCAATTAATGCTAGAAACTCATCAGGTTTTTTTTTTGGCTGATAAGCCATTCTGTAAAAGGAGTTGATATGCGATATTTCTCCAGATGTCTTCTTTGTGAATGTCTAGCTTTAAATCATTTATTAAGCAGCTTGCCTTTCTTCCATTTCATAATTAGAAAGGGGGGCATTTAAAAAGTTCCTTGTCAGTTCTCCTCAACTTCACAATTTAACTTTAGCATCCCAATCTTCTTAGCCAGAATGCTAATATTCCCCCCACCAATTCCATCTTGCTTTGTTTTGCGGGGGTGATGAAAAAATAAATTTTCAGTCAAAGAAAAGAAAAGAAGCAAAGAAGGAAATATATATGGGGTATGGGCTGGGGGTAAAAGGGCACATGAAAAAACTTTCTGTATTTTTCTCCAGTGTAAAGAGCTCAGTGAAACAAAGATCAAAACAGACAATGGACCAGAGGTGGTTATTCAGCAGGTTCTGACCAGTTCTGGAGAACCGGTAGTGGAAATTTTGAGTAGTTCGGAGAACCAGCAAATACCACCTCTGACTGGCCCCACCCCCATCTATTCTCTGGCTCCCGAGTCCCAGCTGATTGGCTGGATCTCCTTTGGTTGCCCTACACAGGAAAACAGAGCTGGAAAGCAGGTTAGTGGGGTGGAGAGGGAATGGGGATTTTACAGTATTCTTCCCCTGCCACACCCACCAAGCCACACCCACAGAACCAGTAATAAAATTTTTTGAATCCCACCACTGCAATGGACAATATTACAGAACCTACATCTTTGCTGGTTGATGCTTCCTGATTAGATTTTAATCATGACTAACAAAAGTTACCTCTTAACTGAAGTTGGCATAAAGCTGGAAGCACAGCTTAGCTTTAGTATTCTATTGCTAAAGTCTGAACTGAACAGAACCTGCTATGACCCTCACCAGCTGGGGAAATTTGAGGGCTGATGTCACAAATCCTGTGAATTCTTTGTCACGGGAATATTCACCTACTGTATCTTCCAAGAGATGGAAAGAGTCATAATTCCATGCTAAAGGGATAAACATATGAACAATCTAAACTGAAGTTATAATCTGAAATGTCCAATTTAGATGTTGAATGGTGAGGAAGCCTCAATACCTCTGAGAACTACCTCTTCTCAGTCCAGCCACAGAACCTGCTGGGACTAGTTGAAGGGATTCAGAAGGCTTATTAGAATTTGTTTAAGTTTGAAAACTGTAGGAGGAAAAAAGGAAGAAAGGAGATGTTGGGGGTTGGGGGAAGAAAAGCCAAAAGAAAAATAGATTGAAGCAACATTTCAAGATAATGATTTTTTTAAAAAGTTATTGGCTAGGTATTGCGTAGCATCTCTTGTCCATATAGCCTGCTTACAACAGGCCATATCTTGATTATTTATGCTTAGGATAGACTGACACTAAATTGAAATCCGTGTCATAAGAAAAGCGTGGTTATTTGATGTCTTCAATCTGAGGAACAGATTCCACTGTGCCCCAATTAAAAAATAAAAGGAAAAAAAATGTACACTCTGCCAGAAATGACCACAAAGCAAACAATAAATTTGATAAAACTAATGTAAAAATGAAGTACATGTCTGCAAGGCATTGTTTTCATTAAAGTGAAGGTGATTTCCTGCCTTTTTCCAGACAATTTCCTTTCTCCCTTGGTTGACATTTTCTTCTTATTAAAAGAAAACAGAAAAAGAACAATGTTTCCAGAAATGTCTACATTCAGAGCAGTACATAGGCATACACTCTGACTTGATGATTCCCGCTCAGATAACTTTCCTTGGTCAATTTTAGAATGCTCTATGTTTTTGTTAAAACTACATTTTAAATGGTTGGAACGCTTTTCATATAAATGTAAATGGGGAGAAAGGATTCCGGAAAAGTATAGGTTACAATATGTATTTGTTCATGAGAGACATGGAAAGAGAAGGGCAAGGGGAAAAAATCCACAACAACTACAATTAAAAATGACAAGTACAGCTTCTAAAGCATATAACAATAAAAGAAAAAGAGCATTTTCATTCAAAATGAATATTGTAAAGCTCAGGAGGTGCATATCAAATCTACAAAACACATTTAGACAGGGGTCTTGAATATACTTTGCTGTAAATTTACAATATATGCTTCAGAGTGTTTGTTTGTTCATTAGGTGGCTGATGTTTTTAGGGACTGACCATTTTAATTTTATTTTGAATTTACAGGCTCTTTATGTACTAAAGTAGCTCCCCGCAAAGTAATAGTTCACTGCACATTCACATGCTGCTGTTTTAGAGGATGACAACCTATTTTGTCCTACTGACTTTTATTTTTAAAAAAGTAAAATTAAATAGGAAGCTGACATGTTGTAAACTATGATCATCACTTTTAATAAATAAAAAAATGGTGAATGGCTTTCAGAAATATGAGTCCCTGGCCAGAAAAAGAAAAGAAAAAGTTAAAATACATTAGTACAACCAACCGGGAGACCAGCAAGAATGGGGATGAAAATCTTCATCTATTGCACAGTGTAGGAAGTTAACACCCACCCCTCTCCTAGAAAAATGAAAAATCCTAGGAAATATTAAAAAGGCAGAATATTTCCCCTAAAGGGGAAGTAGAAACTCAAAGAGGCAGAAACACACACACACACACACACCCCTTTGCTAATGGGCCATTACTCTGGCGTGGGCCAGTCTATTTTATATAACAGTTGTCCCTGCATGACCCCATGGGAATCTGACAACCAATCAGAATACAAGCTCAAATTCTAATTGCAATAGAAGGTATAAAACCAAGGGTCTCTCAGCATCTCTGCCCTTCTTTTCCTTCACCCAACATCTTGAAGGATGTGATTGTTCTTTTCACTTTGGAGCTCCAAGCCATGTGGTCCTGTCCACCATTAAACCATCTTTCCAAACAGCCTTCATGTTTCCAATGTCTTTTTTTCCCACTTGGAACTGAACCCAGAAGGATACTTCTTCCAACACCGGTAAGTTCTAGTAAATTGATATTTTGGTTTTGGTTGATTGGCAACTATTGATCAGTGCAGACCTTTTATGTGTCAGCTGTTTCCTTTTTCTTTTCTTTTCTTTTAAGTGTTATTATTTTTTCCAAGACAAACAAGACAAACATAACATAAAAAACATAAACCAACGTCAATTTCAAGTGTGTCGGTCGGTCACAAATCTCGGTGCCATCCCCTTACCATCAATATTCTCCATTGTGGAAGAAAAGAAAAAGAAATATACAGAACAAACAAGAAATAATAAAAAAATACAACTGCCTATTATCTATTTGAAGAAATCTCAAAAAACTTATACATTTCAATTCATACATTACCTAAATCGACTCCTCTATTATCCAACATTATTATTATCAACTCTCTACAATATTATAGTCTCTATATTATATTCTCATTCAACAATTATATTTATCTCCATCATATCCATATATTACCAAGTTTTTTTATCTAGCCATTGATAAAACATACTCCATATCTTAAAAAACTGTTTTTCTTCTTGATCTCTAATTTCAAATGTTAATCTACTCATTTCGGCACAGTCCAAAATTTTCTTAATCACTTCCTCCTGCGCAGGTATCTTGTCATTTCTCCAATTTTTAGCAAATGCTCTCCAATTTTTAGCAAATACAGCTGTTTCCTTTTTCTGACAACAATTTCATTGGTCCATTATGTGCTCTCAATGTTTCAAATATACCCATTTTAAATAGATCTATTCCTGGAATCCCCATGCAATATTCAGATACTGCTTGCAAAGTTTGAGGTTTGAGTCCAGGGAAATTTCTTCTGCCATTCTTCTTCTGCATGAGATTCATGTGGGATTCCTTTGAAATACACTTGATGTACTTAGTTATTCTCTCATTTCTGGTATGTTTGAAATGTAAATCTGAGGTTTTTTTTTTCTTTTTTTGTAGGTACACATGGCAACTTATTAAATCAGACAGATAATATCTTTTTACAATTTATGAAGTTCCTATGCATAATGCACCTGTGTAAGATTCTCAAAAATTATTTTAATTATCAGTTTCCAATTATGGCTTTAAGCATCATTCAAACCTTTCAACTGATTTACCAGCCTTTGCTTGCTTCAAGAAGGGATATAAGGTACCCATCTCTACATTATGCATATAGTTTACTACAAAGGGGCTACCTTTGGAATTTGCTCAGTAGATTCTGTTTCTAGGCAAACCAGATTTTATTTGGGGAAAAAATATCACATATCACATGTGTCATATAGAATGCAAACGTTATTATGGTCAGTGACCAGTTTAAAAAAAGATACCACAAGCGTACATCATACTAATACCAAAGGAGGGTGCAGATACCACCCACATAAATAACTATAGACCAATTTCCTTGTTGAACGCCGACTACAAAATATTTATGAATTTAATGGCTAAGAGATTTTAAAAAAATACAAGTCTAAATAAATAAATAAATAATAAATAAATAAATAAGTAGATATATACATACTGATCAAAATGGTTTTCTTCCAACAAGACAACTTAAAAACAATACAAGAACAGTACTTGATATCCTGGAATACTATGAGGCACATCCAGAAAAACAGGCTTCACTAGTTTTTCTGGATACTCAAAAAGCTTTTGACAAGGTAAATTGGGAATTTATGAAGCAACAGGTAAAGGAAATGTAATTTGGGGATAAATTTGAAAAAATGTTAGAATCAATATATTGAAGACAAGAAGCCCGGATAATAATCAATGGAGAAACGACTAATTCATTTGAAATAGGAAAGGGAGTCAGACAGGGATGCTCACTTTTACCTCTGCTCTTTATCATGACTTTAGAAACTTTGCTGAGAAGAATTAGACAGAATATGGAGATAAAATAATTAAGAATTAAAAATGAAGAATACAAGGCCCAAGCATTTGCAGACGACCTTGTGTTCTTCATAGAAGAACCAATAAAATCAGGACCAAAATTAATTAAAGAGATAGAGAGATATGGAGAGGTGGCAGGGTTAATAATCAACAAGGATAAAATGAAAATGATAACAAAAAATTTAACAGAGAAACAAAAAAAAAGAAATTAGAAGAGGTAATGGGCTTACAAATTGTAAAAAGAATTAAATATTTAGGAATTTGGCTCACAGCAAGATGTTCAACAATAAAAGAAGATAATTATGTAAAATTGATACGAGAAATTAAAAAAGATTTAGAAAAATGGGGGAAATTGCAATTATCAATATTAGGAAGAATAGCGACCATTAACATCTTGCCAAGAATATTATTTCTCTTTCAAAATGTTCCAATTAAATTAGATAAAAAAATTTAATGAATTAAATAGAATTAGTATGCAATTTATTTGGTCAGGGAAAAAACCTAGAATAAAATTAAGCTCCTTACAAGATAATAGATGCAGAGGTGGATTTGGCACTCCCTGCCTGGGAACTATATTATAAAGCGGCAACTTTAACATGGATTAAGGATTGGGCCAAATTGAGAAAAAAAAGAGTTTTAATGCTAGAAGGACATGATTTGGAAGCGCGGTGGCATGCCTTCATGTGGAACCTGGAAAATAAAAGTTATACACACTTTAATAGGCATATAATTAGATGTTCATTATTAAAAGTGTGGAAAGAGATCAAACACAAATATTATATGAAGACCCCAGGATGGGTTTACGTCATGGAGGCATTGATCCACCCCAATGTATTAGAAACTGGAAGAAAAATTAGGTATTATGATGTACTAAATTCCCAAGGAAGATTAATGACGAATCAAGAAATTAGAGAGCAAGGGATGAAAACAGAGTGGTGGCCATATTTACAACTCAAGGCAAGATATAAAAAAGACATGGAAGAGTTTGGAATTGAGATAAAATCGAATCAATTAGATAAAATATTGGAGGGAACAGATGAAAAATTAATCTCAAAAATGTATAACTACCTGTTAGAATACGAAATGGCGGAAGAAATAGTTAAAGGCCCAATGATCGCATGGGCAAGGAATGTAGGGCACAATATTAATTTGGAAGATTGGGAAAAATTTGGAATCAAAATTACAAAATAACAAAATCGGCAATTTATAAGGAAAATCAATATAAAATGTGTTATCGGTGGTATCTGTCATCCTCAAGGTTACCTAACATTTATCCAAATATGAGTCTGATGTGTTGGAAATGTAAGCAAATGAGGGGCACTTTCTTCCACACTTGGTGGCTCTGCCCAAATAGTAAAAAATATTGGAAAAAATTAGACTGTGGATAAAAGAAATTACAAGTATTCAATTAGAATTTAAACCTGAAATATTGTTGGGAATGTTAAAAGGGGACTATGCAAATGAAATGAAATATTTAATTCTCCATATAATCACAGCAGCAAGAATTGCATTGGCACAATGTTGGAAGGGCGATCAAATGCCAACGAATAATTTGATTACTCAGAAAATACTTGACTGCGCTGAAATGGACCTACTCACACAAAAGCTTAGGAATAAGGAAAACTCAAGCTATATTACAGCTTGGTATAAGTGGATTAAAGAGAAAAACCAGGAATTTAAAAGATATGTATTTGATGAATGGAGTAGTTAAATTAAGAATGTTTACCAAATAAGAAATGAATAGTAGTAAAATCATTACCAAGAAAAAAGCACACCGTCTTAGTTGATTAGAAACATATGTTTTATATGTTTATTTATTTTGTATTTGTATATATAGATTTTGTCTACAACATTAATTGTATTCGATGTACTGTACATTGTGTTTTTCTTTTTTAATCGCTAATAAAGTTTTTTTTTAATTAAAAAAAATAAAAATAAAACCTAACAAGATAAAACGTTGTGGACTTCAACTCCCAGAATTCTTCCTCCAGTCATGTTAGCTCAGGAATTCTGGGAGTTGAAGTCCACAAGTCTTAAACTTGCCAAGTTTGAAGACCCTTGGTGTCTAGGAACGCAATGAAGAGAAGCTGGAGAAGTAGCAGGGCCCAAAGGAAAAGGTGGAGAGGATGTAGAAACTAAAGCCAAAGTGATCCCAGTGATGATGGTAGGAACACTGGGGAGTGTCTCCAACTCATCCCAGCAATAATATTGAGCAATGCCCATAAGAGTACTGTATTAGGAAGGATCAGCAAAATTTCTTAGGCCTCTGGTAGGGAAACCACGACTGAGGAAGACACAAATCAGAGATGAGAATTTTTAATTTTAAAAATAAATCTTTTGTGTAGTCTATAACAGCATGTGTACCTTTCACCTCTCTTTTGATATTAAGACAGAGAATTCTGAGCTGAATAAAATTTTAATTTTTAAAAGAGTTACATTCAAGAAAAAAAATGGAACCCATAGTGCATTATGTTAAGTTTGCATGAAGAGTCAGACGCGAAGAGCTTCAGTGAAGAGTTTATTAGTGACTACAGCTCGAATGGACCCGTCTTGGCTGGGCTATGGCTGCTACTTATAGCCAGCAGCCGCAGTTGCCAGCCAATCAGAGTGCAGGGTTTTCCCGCACTTTTCAAATCAATCATATTTGACATTTTACAAGAACAATTCAAACTAAACCAATAACATTCAAACCTACATACATAACACCCCTCCCCACTAGGTTCAGTCCATACCAAACCCCAACCTATCTAATGTATTCTTTTAAATAGGTGGGGCTCTTACGTGTACGTTGAGACCTTCGTGGTTCAGAAGTTTTAACATTCTCACCCAGTGAGAGAGGAAATGTGTCTGCTGACATTTCCCCACTGGGACTTCCTGTGAAAGAAGACCCTGTTTGATTGTTAGAATCTGGTCTCTCCTCCCAACCCATCTCCAGCCCAATGTCAGCACCCAAGTCAGGTAGTGATGTACAATCTTCCACTTCTAAGGATGGATTTTGGCATTGTGACAGTTTTGGAATGGTTCCTGTCGTAATGGCTCGTTACACATGGGATGGATTCTTGCTTGCTGATTATCCTCCTGCTCCTCCCCTTCCCCTAGAATTGACATCAGGTGAGGGAACTAGAGAGGAACAAGTGCGATGTTCCTGAGAAACCTGGATCTAAGTTGATCAATGTGCCTGCTCCAGAGGATTCCATCCTCTGTTTGCACCCTGTAAGAACGAGGGCCTGTGATTTGAGTTATCTCAGCAGGAATCCACAAAGGTTCACCCATAAGGTTCTTAGCATAAACAGAATCACCCACACTGAATGTGCGAACTTTGGAAGTGGAATCTAGTGGTGCGTTGGGTGCGTAAGTGGGATGAAGGCGGCAAGGGAAGACCTAAGTTTCCTACCCATCAACAACTCTGCTGGGGATAAGTTATTAGATGGGTTAGGAGTGATGTGCTGAACACTAAGAAGTTTTTCAACTTTCTCAGTGATGTCCCCAGGACCCAGTTGCTGAAGTTTCTCCTTGGTAAAACGTACCATGCGTTCAGCCCGGCCGTTAGCGAAGGGTGCCCAGGGGCAGTGAGGGCATGTCTGATACCCTGTTGTGCTAAATAGGATTCAAAAAGGTTGGATGTAAATTGAGGGCCATTGTCAGAGACAAGAACATCAGGTAACCGTGGGTTACAAAAGTTTTTGAGCTGCTTGATGACAGCATCAGTTGTGGTGGATGCCATAGGGATTACCTCTAGCCATTTGGAATATGCATCTACTATAATAAGAAAGGTGTGCCCTCTGGTAGGGCCTGCGAAATCAATGTGAATCCTAGACCATGGGCCCCTAGGACATTCCCATTCCTGTTTGGGGGTGAGAGGTGGGGCAGGCCTGACTACCTGACAGTTGGGACAAGATGCAACCCAGTTTTCAACCATTTTGTCAATACCTGGCCACCATACATAACTCCTGGCCAATCCCTTCATCCTTACAATACCAGGATGACCCTCATGTAACATTTCCAAAACCTCTCTTTGTAGTTTTGCAGGAATAACCACCCTGTTACCCCACAAAATACATCCTCTTAATACAGATAATTCAGTTTGCCTGGACTTAAAAGGTTGGGCCAGGTGAGGTAGATCTTGAAGAGGCCAACCTTTTTTAATCCAGCCTATAACAGGAGCCAATAAAGTGTCTTTGGCAGTCTCTCTGGCAATTTCAGCAGCATGCACTGGAAGCTTGGCAACAGTTTCTAGGAAAAAGGTGTGTGTTTCAGGTTCAACGTCCTCCTTGTGGGCAATGACTCAGTGCATCAGCATGTCCAATGTCCTTGCCAGGCTTGTGGATAAGTTTGTAAGAATAAGCAGCAAGAAATTCAGTCCACCTCAGCATTCTTGACAGCTGCAACAATTGCCAATGCTTCCTTGTCCAATTGGCTGTAATTCCTTTCTGCTTTGGTCAAAGTGTGAGAGTAAAATGCAATAGGGGCTTCTCTCCGCTGGGAAGCCTGTGGCTCAAACCCCCACTCCAAAGGGGATGCATCACAAGTCAGTACAACAGGCAAATTCTCAGAGAACTGTATCAGTACAGCATCAGACGAGATTAGTCTTTTAATACTGTTAAATGCTGATTGTTCCTTCCTCCCCAGACCCAAACAGACTTTTTGTCAAGTAATCTGTGCAATGGTTCTGCAATGGTTGCCTTCTGAGGTAGGAACATGTGATAAAAGTTAATGAGTCCAAGGAAGGCTTGCAAATCTGTTTTGCATTTAGGTCTAGGGGCTTCTTTGATTGCTTGAACCTTGGCATCGGTAGGGTGGATGCCATGCTTGTCAATCATATAGCCCAGGAACTCAACCTTGTCAGTTTTAAGAGTGCATTTTTCTTCCTTGACTTTTAACCCCGCTTTCCTGAATCTGGTAAGGACTTCTCTGAGTCTTTCTTGTAACTGAGTGTCATTTTCAGCAGAGATTAACACATCATCAAAGTAAGGCACTACCCCTGGCAGTCCTTGGAGCATCCTTTCCATAAGGCTTTGAAAGATGCCTGGTGCCACGCTTACTCCAAATTGTAACCTTTTACATTTGAAGGCACCTCTATGAGTCACAATGGTTTGGGCCTCTGCAGTGGCATCATCAACTGTTACTTGTTGATATGCCTGGGCCAGGTCCAATTTGGCAAAGACTGTACCCCTGCCAAGTGAATGTAATAGATGATGCACCACTGGAACTGGGTATGCGCTCTGCTGCAGCGCATGGTTCAGTGTCCCCTTATAGTCCCCACAGATTCTTACTGACCCATCAGTCTTGACAAATGGGACCCTTCTGGGCTTTAAACGAATTGGGGGCACCTTGGAATCTAGGTTGAAAGTGATAGGGGTCCCCATATACTTGCCCAATCCTTGCTGAAGACCTCTGGAAACTCAGACTTCAAGGCCTCCTCCCATTCAGAGTTGCTCACGTGATTGATGCCAGTCACCTCGATGCCTAGTGGATTGAACCACTCAAGTCCCAGCAAGCTTGGGCGATCCTTGTCCACGATGGTCAGGGGCAAACGTTTGGTGTGGCCTTTGAACTTCACGTTGAATTCTCTTGTTCCAACTACTGGAATCTTGTTCCCTTGGTAGTCTTTAAGAGTCAGTGCTTGCTTCTGGAAATGTTTCTTCTGAATGTTGGGAAGTAGCCTGTGAATAGTGTCCCATGACACCATAGATAAATAGGAGCCTGAGTCCACTTCCATTTGGCAAGGCCTTCCTTCAATGAGTACCTTCACATGTACTTTTCTGCTTCTTAAGGTTGAAGAATGACCAATGGTGACTGTTTGATGAGTTTCATTCTTCCCATTTGCTTCTGAGTTGCCCCATTTTCTCACTGAAGTTGTTGGGCTTGAAATCTTTGTCAGGAAACTTTCTTCTGTGTGGTGGAGTTCTGGATGATTTGCAGACTCTTGCTAAGTGACCTCTTTTTTCACAACGAAGGCAGATGGTATCAAGAAACTTGCATTCAGTGTGGGGTGCCCCCCACAACCTCTGCAATAAAAGTCTTGCCTTTTTCTTCCCAGGTCTTTCTTTTCTTTTCCATTCTGAGTCTATAAATTCCTTCCTCCACCTCACTGCAGTCTGATTCAGAATCTATTTGCTGCAATGAGTTGTTGTGGACTTTTCCACATCAGAATGGCTTGAGGCCTTGTTAATTTTCTTCATGGCTGCGCTGAGGACTTAGTGGCTTCTGCTGAGGAGGCCTCTTCTATGGCTTCCTTCAACGTGATCTTAGGTTTTAATAACAATTTGCTCTGAAGCACCTTGTCTTTGAGGCCTAGAACAAATCGATCGCATGGCCTCCTCCAAGTTGTTAAACTTCGCATGCACCCCAATGTCTCTTAAACTTGCCATGAAGTCATTAACGTTTTCGCTTTCCCCTTGATCCCGCGGTAAAACTTCGTGTCTCTTAATGAGGCACGATACTTGTGGGGCGTAATGGGCTCTTAAAAGCTTTTCTAAATCAGGCCATTCCATTACCTTCATGTCTGCAGCTCCCGCCAATGCCTTCGCCATCTTGAAGACTGCGGACCGCAGTGCGTGAAAAGACCGCCCTCTTCCGCTTCTCGGAGATGTCGGCGAGGTCGTTTCCTTCCAAATACATTTGGAAGCGATCCGCATACGATTCCCAGTCTTCTGCCGCTGGATCGAACGGGGCTGGGGGGTGTTCAGCGCAGCCATCTCGCTCTTCTGCTTGTCTTCCGCGTCGTCTTCTCTTCAGGGAATCCCACCTTCGCCAGTGTTAAGTTTGCATGAAGAGTCAGACGCGAAGAGCTTCAGTGAAGAGTTTATTAGTGACTACAGCTCGAATGGACCCATCTTGGCTGGGCTACGGCTGCTACTTATAGCTAGAAGCCGCAGTTGCCAGCCAATCAGAGTGTAGGGTTTTCCCGCACTTTTCAAACCAATCATATTTGACATTTTACAAGAACAATTCAAACTAAACCAATAACATTCAAACCTACATACATAACACATTATGTCTTTAAAATTAGGGACTCTTTGTTAAATACCAATGCAGTCTGTGATTGAGGATAATTGTCTTCCAAATGTTATTAATTCAAGGCTGCTTATTTGATTGTCTTAACTTCCAGTTATCTCCTACATGCCATTTTTTGATGTCTAGAACTTCTTAACAAAGCTTCTATGTAAGATTGCTAGGTTGGGAACAATAAAGACACATAACTTTATGAACAGTCCAATTTTACATAAGCATTCCCATTGGTTCTGACATTTAAAGCTGCATTGTAGTGTGAATAATCTGTGACTCTTTCCATAATTTCATCTGGCCTTTGCCCTTCATCTCAAAACTCTCTGCAAGCAATTCAGAGTTCTGCTAAGAGCGATATTTGCTCCTGCTGTGTAGCAAAATTGAACAGTGTGTGTGTGTGTGTGAGAGAGAGAGAGACAGAAACAGAGGCAGAGAGACAGACAGACAGTCAAACAGACAGACAGACAGAGACAAGAGACAGATGGGGAGAGAGAAATCAGAAAGACAAAAAGGAAATGGTAAAACAAATGGGAATCTCTCATGTTCTCTTATACCAGGGGTATTAGTCGATTTCATTGAGAGATGCATCAGGTTTGGATGGGGTGGGCATGGACAGGGTGGGCATGGACAGTTCAATGTCATTCATGTCGGGGCTGCCTGTGGTGGCCTGAGCACTCTGCCAGTGAAAATGGGCTTCCTAAGCTCCGTTTTCTGCTGCAACGGCTTCCTGCAACCTTCTGCCAGCAAAAACAGAGCTCTGGAGTGCCACCCATGGTCCTCCCGAGCTCATTTTCACTGGCAGAAGCACTGTGGGCTGGTCCTCTGCTGTTTCCAGGGCGGCCCTGCAGGCCAGATTTAAGCACCCTGCAGGCTGGATCCAGCCCACATGCCTTGAGTGTGACATCCCTGTCTTATACAGCCCTATCCATAACATTTCAGTTTCATCCTCTATTGTCATGTAATATTTCACATACTGATCAATATTATGGCATTTTCTCCACCAAAAGGTTTCCAGGCTCTATTATTGTTGGCCTACTATATACAGAATCATTAATTCTGTCATTAGGTTGATACTGGAATCTGTTTGATATTGTATTCTGGGGAGGTTTCAATTTTCCCATGGAAATTTGCCTATGTAAAGACTTGTGGAATGGAGGGATATACAGGTGAAACTTGAAAAATTAGAATATTGTGCAAAAGTTCATTTATTTCAGTAATGCAACTTAAAAGGTGAAACTAATATATGAGATAGTCTTATTACATGCAAAACAAGAGAGGTCAAGCCGTGATTTGTCATAACTGAGATGATTATGGCTTACAGCTCATGAAAACCCCAAATCCACAATCTGAGAAAATTAGAATATTGTGAAAAGGTGCAATATTCTAGGCTCAAAGTGTCCCACTCTAATCAGCTAATTAAGCCATAACACCTGCAAAGGGTTCCTGAGCCTTTAAATGGTCTCTCAGTCCGGTTCAGTAAGAATCACAATCATGGGAAAGACTGCTGACCTGACAGTTGTGTAGAAAACCATCATTGACACCCTCCATAAGGAGGGAAAGCCTCAAAAAGTAATTGCAAAAGAAGTTGGATGTTCCCAAAGTGCTATATCAAAGCACATTAATAGAAAGTTATGTGGAAGGGAAAAGTGTGAAAGAAAAAGATGCACAAGCAGCAGGGATGACCGCAGCCTGGAGAGGATTGTCAGGAAAAGGCCATTCAAAAGTGTTGGGGACTTTCACAAGGAGTGGACTGAGGCTGGAGTCAGTGTATCAAGAGCCACCACACACAGATGGATCCTGGACATGGGCTTCAAATTTCGTATTCCTTTTGTCAAGCCACTCCTGAACAACAAACAACGTCAGAAGTGTCTTACCTGGGCTAAAGAAAAACAGACCTGGTCTGTTGCTCAGTGGTCCAAAGTCCTCTTTTCTGATGAGAGCAACTTTTGCATCTCATTTGGAAACCAAGGACCCAGAGTCTGGAGGAAGAATGGAGAGGCACACACTGCAAGATGCTTGAAGTCCAATGTGAAGTTTCCACAGTCTGTGTTGATTTGGGGAGCCATGTCATCTGGTGGTGTTGGTTCCACTGTGCTTCATTAAGTCCAGGGTCAATGCAGCCGTCTACCAGGAGATTTTGGAGCACTTCATACTTCCTTCCTCAGACGAGCTTTATGGGGATGCTGACTTCATTTTCCAGCAGGACTTGGCACATGCCCACACTGCCAAAAGCACCAAAATCTGGTTCAATGACCGTGGGATTACTGTGCTTGATTGGCCAGCAAACTCGCCTGACCTGAACCCCATAGAGAACCTATGGGGCATTGCCAAGAGAAAGATGAGAGACATGAGACTGAACAATGCAGAAGAGCTGAAGGCCACTATTGAAGCATCCTGGTCTTCTGTAACACCTCAGCAGTGCCACAGGCTGATAGCTTCCATGCCACGCCGCATTGAGACAGTAATTGCTGCAAAAGGGGCCCAAACCAAGTACTGAGTACATATGCATGCTTCTACTTTTCAGAGGTCCGATATTGTTCTATATACAATCCTTGTTTTATTGATTGCATATAATATTCTAATTTTCTGAGATTGTGGATTTGGGTTTTTCATGAGCTGTAAGCCATAATCATCACAATTATGACAAATCACAGCTTGAACTATCTTGTTTTGCATGTAATGAGTCTGTCTCATATATTAGTTTCACCTTTTAAGTTGCATTACGGAAATAAATGAACTTTTGCACAATATTCTAATTTTTCGAGTTTCACCTGTATTTGATTGTTCAAACCCAAGTCCCTCATGAATCCCCTTGGTTTCCAGAAGGGATTGAGAAAGATTGCTGAAGCCCTAGGTCAGAGGTCTCCAAACGTGGCAACTTTAAGACTTGTGGACTTCAATATTTGAAGTAGTTGCCCTGGGTGGACAGTTCTGTTAGGATCTGGCTTACTTTTAGAATAAGAGATTGACTATAGCACTTGATAGGATTATTCCTGAGTGACCTTTGTTTGGTCAATAATCCTCCTGGTTTACAAGTTCTCCTGGGAGATGAAATAATTTAAGACACACCTAGAAAAATGCTGTCAGAAAAAGAAAAGTGAATGTTGATGCAATGGGATAAGACATGAAATCTAAGCCTATATCATTCCAGTAAGAGTGAAAACTCACGTATCTCTCTGCTGTTATTCAACAATAGAATGATATCTGGCTATATTCATCAGAGTGACTTAGTTCTTAATCAGAACAACACCAAGCAGAACATCATCTGCAGATATGATAGAATGAATATCTGTCTCTGGGAAGAGGAGAATCCAACCATTAAGAAAAGAGAAAGAAATTTCAGGAAAGATTATTCAGTTGTGTGTGAGAGAAAAATCATGAGAATGAAGGTGAAAATAACCCCACTTTAATTTTTTTGGTTATAAGTGACAGTAGGGATAAACCCTGATATGATTTCAAGATTATGCTAACTATAATAATGCAGAATTAACCATGAAGGGTATTCTTAAAATTCTAGCTGTTCCTTCATCTTGGCAAGAACAAATTGTTCATCATCAGTCTATCAAAAGCTTGTAGTTTCTCAAATGCCCAGATAAATATCTTCTGGGGATTAATATTGTAGAAACAAGGTGAATAAATTGCAAACTGTTGACAGTTGACAGCCTTCTCCTTTTATTCAGTTTGCTAATCTTCATTCATATGAACATTATCTTGCAAATTACTGTTCCATATTGGCCAGTTTCTGTTTTCTTTAAGGGTCTTCCAGATTATTCTGGGAAGCCCACAAACCAGGCACAAAGGCAGTAGCTATTTCCCTCTGTTTGTTCCCAATGCAATTTTGCTAAAGTTATTTAGGTATGATACATTGGTGATTTTGTTTTGGAGAAGGGTGTCAATATTTAGTTTCTTCTGTTAGTTTTCTCTTACCTGAGCTCTCTCCAGATATATGGACTTCATTTCTCTGAATTCTCAATAATTGTCAGACTGGGCAATTGAAGGAATTGAATGAGACTCAGGCTTTGAAAACGATTGGTTTATAAAATTAGATGAGTTATGAATAAAGCAACAGCAATAGCACTTGTGGTGGATGATGGTGGGAATTCCAACAACTTCTGAAAAAAAAACAGGTTTTGTCCATTCTTAGTGTAATCCATTGTTCTAATACTGCTCCTGACAATTGCTTGTTTGTTGAACTCTTCTTGTTTCTTCAAATATCTAAAAAGAAGATTCTGTGCAAATAAAGCAATGATAGGCATGTGAACTCTTAACACAACTTATTAACTGAACTTATCTGAAGGAATGATTTTATTCTCTCTCCCATTAAATATTCTGCCAACATTCAAGAAAATCTCAAAGTTTGATAGGAAAAAGGGTGATTTGGATTTGCAGCATATTATACTGAGGACTTTGGACTGCATTTGATTTCTGACATAGTATGAGACTATAAAATTGATATGACTATAAAATTGTTTCACATTCAGAATTGTGTTGACTTTCCTGTCAAGAGAGTTGCAGGATGTGCACATTAATCCACATGTGAACACATGCATTGTCAACTTCAAGATTATTGTCTGTGAATAGGAGCTTTGTTTCCTTATGATCTTCTGAATACTGGGATTAAAGTTTTATATTCTGGTTTAGTGCAGCATAAATAAAGATGATTAAAGGTCTGGAGACTAAAACATATGAATAACGGTTGGAGGATTTCGCTATGACTAGTCTAGAGAAAAGAAGGTCTAGGGATGACATGATAGAGTGTTCCAGTATTTGAGGGGCTGCCACAAAGAAGAAGGGGGTCAACTTATTTTCCAAAGTAGCAGCGGGTGAAACAAGAAACAATGGATGGAAACTAATCAAGGACAGAAGAAACCTGGAATTAAGGAGAAATTTCCTAACAGTGAGAACAATTAACTGGCTTCAGAAGTTGTGGGTGCTTCATCACTGGAGGCTTTTAAGAAGAGACGTGTCCAAAATGGTATAAGGCCACAGGTGGCATGCAGAGCCATTTGTGCTGGCACGTGAACTGCAGACAAACTTACCTCACTGCACTGTGCGTGCCTCATAGCTGATTTTCAGTTGGTTTGTGGCTTTTTTCAGCCTCCCAAAGGCTTGAGGAAGGCTTCTGCAGGCTTCTGCAAGCTTTGCAGGCCAAAAACTAGTCCCGTTTTGTCACTTCCAGAAAAACAGGAAGTGATGAAATGGGGCTAGTTTTCAGCCTGCAAAGCTTTCAGAAGCCTGTAGAAGCCTTCCTCAAGCCTTTGGGAGGCTGAAAAAGGCCTCAAACCAGCCAAAAATCAGCTGTGAGGCGCAGTGCATGTAAAGGGGAGGTGGGGGGTGGGTGGGTGATTGCGCATGCTAAGGGGGTGTGGGGGGAGCACGCATTGCCTTCTGGGTGCTGGCACATGAGCGCGAGCATGCAAGCGCATGCATAATTTTTGGCACAGGAGCCCAAAAAGGTTAGCCACCACTGGTATAGGGTCTCCTAGTTTTAACTAGAAGACTTCCAAAGTCCCTTCAGCACAATTCCATTCTGAGATTCTGAAATATTATCATGGCACTGGGCAGCTGCAACATTTTATAAGGTTCCATAAGCAATCATATTTTTCTGGATTAAATCAGCGCCCATTCTTTCTTGATGTCCTCATGAGCACAGGGTCGGCAGCGGAAGAAAATATTACCTAGAGATTCTATTAATGGAGTTTTGATTGAGCAACCACAGGCCATTCTGTTTTCTAATTTACTGCCTCCACACAGTGCATATTTGGACTTGCCACACAACCATTAAACATACTTATCTGACATTTGTAGTGATTACTTAATGTTAAAGTATTTACCATATAATTGGCAACAATTAATATACATTAAATTGTTACATTAAATTACATCATGTAATTTGCCACTTAGGTTTTTTTATTGTATTGAGTATTTATGAACTAAAATATAACAGCATTTGAAGGTCATGGCATTTTCTTGCTATTACACCATGGATAAGATTTTTCACAGAAAATTATAAATCATGAAGTATTTTCATTGCTTTTGAAAAGCAATAATTACATAATTGTATTAGATTGCTTCATTGAGTAGGAGGTGAGGCTAAAAAATGCCATTTGAAGACAGTTCTAACAAATATATTGAAACAAATGCTGCAGACAAGAGAATCTACTGATATTTTTCATGCTCTGTTTAAAGATAAATATCAGAAATTTCTGTGCCTTGGAAATATAATTAAGATCCTTCCTGGTTTCTCAGCTTGGTGGTTTTCTTGCAAATGTTTCCTTTACCAAACTAAGTAATATTAATGCTAGAAAGGAGAAAACTAACAAGCTCAGAGAGCACCAAGGACAACACATTTCAACCATGAGTTACATTTTTTTCTTCTATTGGTATTTGCGGGAACATCTACTGCCAGCAACGACTACCCAACGTCCCGTGCATTCCCACAGACAGGGCCTCCTTGGGGTGCCATCGGCCAGACAGTGTCGGCTGGCAACCCCCAGGGGTAGGGCCTTCTCTGTGGGAGCGCCCACCCTGTGGAATCAGTTGCCCCTGGAGCTTCTGATGGCTCCTGACCTTCGATCCTTCCATCACGACCTGAAAACATGGCTCTTCCAGCTTGCCGACCTGGACTGATGGGGGGAGGGGTTTTAGTGGTGGTTGTTAGTTTTAATTAGTATATTGAGATGTTTGTTTAATATATTTTTTAAGGTTTGTACTGTATGTTTTTTATTGTTGTGAGACACCCTGAGTCCTTTGGGAGTTAGGGCAGCATAGAAATCCCAATAGAAAGAAAGAAAGAAAGAAAGAAAGAAAGAAAGAAAGAAAGAAAGAAAGAAAGAAAGACTGTTTCTGTGTATGCACTGACATATTTCTGATGCGGTTGCACATAGCAACATTCCCACAATCTCTGTACTCCAATTTTGTGAGTCTACAAATTCCAAAATTCCTCAGCGGATTACTGATGGTCATACCAACAGGGAATTCTGGGACACAAAGTCTAAGCGTATAAAGGGAAGCTAGTATTGACAGCAAATAATAAAGTCCAACTGTAACTGTAGCCTAAGCAATCCAAATAGAGAATGTAGTATGTATTTTCAATATGATTAGATATACTTAGAAAGTAAATATGTTATTTACTTTCTAAAGTAAATAAAATAAATAAAGTTCTGCAGTGGAATTATTGAGCCTGTCATTTGCACCTCTATAACAGTCTGATTTGGCTTTGCAACCAAACAAGACAGACATAGACTTCAATGGATAATTAGAACTACAGAAAAAAACAATTGTTACCAACCTGCCTGTATACTGCAAGAGTCAAAAAGAGGGCTGTGAAAGTATCTACAGACCAGTGGTGGGATTCAAATTTTTTTACTACTGGTTCTGTGGGCATGGCTTGGTGGGTGTGGCAGGGGAAGGATACTGTAAAATCTCCAGTCAGAGGTGGTATTTGCCGGTTCTCCGAACTACTCAAAATTTCCGCTACCGGTTCTCCAGAACTGGTCAGAACCTGCTGAATATCACCTCTGCTACAGACCCCTCATATTCTGCACATAAACTTCAACTTCTACCCTCAAAATGACATAATAGAGCATTGCACACCAGAACAATTAGACACAAGGACAGTTTTTCTCCACATGATGTCACTCTGCTAAACAACTAATTCCCACAACACTGTCAAACTATTTACTAAGGCTGTATACTATTATTCTTCTCATCCTTCCTATTACCTATCTCCTTCTATTTATGACTGTAACCTTGTTGCTTGTATCTTTACGATTATATTGTTTTATTTAGTTTCCTAGTATGATGTTGATTGCTTATTTAGTATCCTATGATTATCACTAAATGTTGTATCTTTTGATTCTTGATGAAGGTATTTTTATGTACACTGAGAGCTTATGCACTGAAGACAAATTCCTTGAGTGTCCAATCATACTTGGCCAGTAAAGAATTCTATTCTAAAGAATTCTATTCTATATTTTCTTTAATTTTATATGTAATTCTTTTCATTTACAAAATTTCATCTTACATCCTGATTTAGGTGGTATGGGCTCTTTCACGGCACTTCTTTGTTACTAATCCCTTTTCTTCTGCCATATACATACAGAAATAGCATCATGTTCTTAGTTTCTTCCCTCACCTTCATTTGATGACTGGGTGTTTTAAACACCCTTGTCTATTTTTGCTTTGTTATGCAGATTTGGCTCTCCTTTACCTGGAAAGTAAATGTGAGCAATATGCATCAGCATTCATGATTAATGACTTGCAATGTAGCTTTCCCCCCTTTGTTTGAAACTAATGACCTAAATAATTTCAGCAAACTTGCAGAACTGAATTTTGTATAGTTATTTTTACTAGTGTGATGTAAGCAAGTACTAAGGAATGAATTGTGGAACTAAAAAATAATAGTGAGGAATGATGGCCAAATTTAATCAGTGTCATGCCACTTAAACTTCATGTTCCCCATAAGCTTCTCTTTGAAATACTCTATGTATCTCAGCATAATTATTTTATTTATTTATTTTTATTTATTTATTTATTCTATTGAGCTCTGTAACAGAAACAAAACACCCTGTAATTATAAGTAAAGGAGTAAGACATTACTATTGAGTTGTTTACTTGCTTCTGATGCTTCATGGCTCAAAGAACATCATTTCACCAGGATTGTTTGTCCATAACTGCTTCATTGACTTCTTATAAGCTCCTCACTTATAGTAGTTTACCACCTTATGTTCTCCTGCATTCTTTTTTAGATTACCTCTTATTTTTCAAAGTAACAGATTTTCTTCAGTTATTCTTGCCTTCTCACTATATTTTCAAAATATCTAAGGTTTAGCTTCCTTATTACTAGGCCAATATTGAATTCAGGAGGAGGAGCTTTATAGAACAGCAGCCCCCCATCTTTTTGGTACCAGGGACCAGTTCTGTGGAGAGTGGCTTTTCCACAGACCAGAAGGGGCGTGGTTTTGCATGCTGCCTGCGTCCCATGGATGGGGCTTTTCATGCTTGCATGACCTGGTTTCTGGCATGCTGTGGCCCGGTGCTGGTCCATGGATCAGAGGGATCCCTGCTATAGAAGTGAGAATGACAATACATTCTAACCTGCTAGAGAGAACTCTCTGTTCTTATCCATATATTTTTTGCAAAGCTTTAGAAATTTTCAGAGGCTGTGCTACATCAAAAAAAATATGAAATGGATAATAACAATAACAATAATAATAAAAATGTCCAGATATCAGGACTTGAAAATTGAGCTACAGAGACTCTGGCATAAACCAGTGCAGGTGGTTCCAGTGGTACTCGGCACACTGGGTGCTGTGCCTAAAGACCTAGGCAAGCACTTAAAAACAATTGGCGCTGACAAGATCATCATTGGTCAGCTGAAGAAGGCCAAATGCTTGGGAAGTGTTTGACTAGTGATTTGTGATACGAAACCCAGCATAGTTATCTCGTTTGCTGTGTACACTGTCATAATAATTTAAAAAGGAAGAAGTGGTGAACAAGACAATAAAGATCCAGCAGTCATGGTTCAAATGATTTAGTGTCATTTATTGGCTCACCACAATTATTGGAAGTATTTTTGGTACAATTGGTTTAAATTTTCAATGAGCAAATTGGAGATAGAGCTTAGAAATATGACATCTGCAAATAGACTAGCATACGATTAAATACAATGGTGTTTCAGTCATGTTGGCACATGCAGAACCTGCTCAATGGTGTGCAGGTAAAAATACATACCATGAAAAAAATGTATCTTTTTATTTTATCTGATTTGATTCTACAAACGTAGTTTAACTTAAAAACTGTCCAGCAATAAAGCAGGGAATGGAGCCCTCACAGGTGACAATTTATTATCCAGGAGGTCCTGTTTCACTTTGGAATGTAAGCAAATAGGTTCCTATTGTTCATTGAATCTCTTTCCTTTCAGTCCAATCTCTAAACTTGTCCAATGATTGATGACTTTTAACTTCTTTCCTTTCCTTGATGAATGGGGAATTCTACACCCACTGAGACCTAAGTTGCCACTGTCATATTCAGATACCTCTTGAAATCTGAATACCTTGAATGTTTAGGAAAGAATGTTTTTGGTGATGGCAAGCAAGACTGGGGCTTTGCAACTGTACTAAACTTTCCCAAGTAGATTTTCTCAACCTAATGTTCTTCAGATATGACTGGGCTAATAAACATGCATGCCAGAATGTAAGATAACATATTGGTAAAGAACCCAATTACAGAAAAAGCACTATTTGCATGTAATGAAGAGATGCATTGCCTAATTGTCAAGCAATCAGTCAGAGTGAAAAGTACTGTATGTGGCCTCCTGATTAACCTGATCCACATTCCTAGAAGAAATACTCTAATCTTGGATAAGGGGGTATGATTCTTTAGTGAAGGGAGGCAAGCTAATGAGGACCAGAGGCATTATTTCCTATTTCATGATTAAATAAGGACTCAGAAATTGTTGAATTTTGATCTATAACTGACCTTAAATCAGAAGAAAGATTTATTGTTATCTAGGGCTTGGATACTTTCCCCCCCCATGTTAACATGTACTTTGAATGACTAAAGACATATTTCTTTGTGTGACATGCATGGATTTTTACTCTGATACAGTAAAAATCTATTTTAATAGTGTATATGCATTCCTCTTCAAAATTCATCAATATAGGAATTTATGGCATGCAGTACACTTAATTCCATGTGCATTGCTACAGGGGTAACAAGCTTTTCAAGTCTCAACATTATATATTTTTTTCAAATTCCTTGGGGGAGTGGCTGCAACTTCAAAAGTTAGGCAATGAGGTGATGATATCACAGAGGTGAATGGGGGCAGTTTAAAATCAAACAAACACATATAACTGAGTTAAGACTGGAAAAACATCTCCAGTTCTGATTTATGGTGGTCTTGGGGCAATAATAGTATTTAGCCATTATGAAGTAATTCACTGTCACAATTCATGTAGTTTTATTTTGATTTATTAATCATAAACCACCATGAAAAAAGCCCCAAGATCTAACTACAATTGTCAAAGATCACATCTAAATATGCTACCAAACCTCTGGCTATTTATATAGGTAATGAATCAGCATGTCATCTGGGTGTTAATGCTGAGGGAGGAAATTTATATTTTTACAGAAGTGCGACTGTGAAGTGTTGCATTTTGGAATACTGCTTGTTTACAATATCAATGACCTCCCATTCGTCCAGTGATCCAAACTATCTTATAACTCATATATGCACAAATAAGTAATATGTCCTTGAGTTCTGCAATGTTACTTCCTAGGTTGTAGATCCTGATGAGAAAGCAGGTGTTAACCTAGAACTTAAAACTTAATGCATGCTCAATGAGCCAGTGAATAGGAGGAGGGGACAGATTATTGCCAGTGGAGAATGAATGAATGAATAAAAAAATGAATGAATGAATGAATGAATAAAACTTTATTACGGTCTTAGACCAGCAATAGACACCACTATTTACATATACATAAAAATATTGTCATTATAATACATTACTAGTAGATAATAACATCCCTATTAAGAAAATACGTGTTCTCAAACAATTAGGGTCACTCCCTAGTTTATATTAGTGGAGATCCAATAAGTATGTGTGTAAATATCATTTTCCAAAGATTGTTCTATCTACAAAAATTGTCATAAACTGACCGCTATAATTCTGTAACCAGTTTTTTCCTTGTAGACATTGCAGCAACACAGAATTTTGCTACTACACGGGTAATACCTGGGTTTGAATCCTGGAGGAGAAAGTCTACATAAAAATTGTCTGCCCTTGCCAGTGGAGAAATCGTCTGCGTATCCTGAATTAATTGCTACATCTCAATATTATTTTCCTGAACTGAATAATTGATACGTTTTAGGTAGATATTTAACAGTTGGCTTGTCCAGATCACTGCTGTGACCAGATCCTCAAAGTTGGCCTTCAATGGCCTTCAAGTCTAGTCTGTTCTGAATCAGAAATATGAGTGTGTGTGTGCACCCATGACCCAGTTTCTTTGTCATTAGGCTAATTATGAACTCAATTCTCAGGCAAATGTATAGTTTAGAGTGCACAAGGAATGCAGAACATTTGTTTGAATCATAACCATATTTGTTATGAAAAAGCTATTAGTCAACATCAGAAGGCTGCAGCTGGAGCTGCATCTGCTCTGCCAACCAACACAGTGTCTTGGACCAGTTTTGATTAGATTCTACCAGTTGTAAATTCTGCCTCACTTTGTAAACAATGCTGCTGGCATGTAGGGGAATGACAGTGTCTTTTGTGCCCAGCTTACATTTGGATTCTGCAACTGAATCCACTCTAACTGCAAGATTATAGGTACTTGCAAGGATGCAATTACACAGAGTCTTATGAATTCCATGTGATCTTTGATTGTCAGCTGCAAAGGAGCCATCCACTGTCAAATCAGCCTTGCTTTCAGTGACTGTCTGTTAATCATATTGACTATCATTGAGCTTTTTAGAACCTGAGTAGACATCTTTAGTTTCTGTACTGCTTCTGTATCTATTTATATTATTTTATTATTTATTTATTTGATTATTTGAATCGCTTACAAGATAATAGGTATAAGAATAAACATGAGTAAGAATACAGGAAATAGGTACAAATAAATGGGGACAATAGGACAGGGATGGTAGGCACGATTGTGCACTTATGCACACCCCTTACAGACCTCTTAGGAATGGGATGAGGTCAATAGTGGATAGTTTAAGGTTAAAGGAGTGGGGGTTAGGGGATGTAACAACAGAGTCAGGTAGTGTTCAGAGTATTGCAGTGTAAATTCAGCACCAGAAAAGTAAACACAGATGAGTGAGGCTTCATTTGACTTCTTTATAAATACATGAAGTAAATTTTGCAATACCAGTTGTAGATTTCTCCAACAAGGAGCAAACTCAGACAGAAGCAGACATGTTACAAGTTCAGAGCAGAACTGCAACTTAGAGCTTAACATTGCTTCAGAGCTGCAGAGCTTAATATAGAGGCATGCCTAGGCTACTTCTAGTTTCAGTTTCCAAACAGTCCTCATTGGCTGACTTAGTTGCTATGGCTATTCATTGGCTGACCTTGTTACCATGCTCTATTTCAGCTCATGAATATACTATGACAGGTAGTGCATTCCAGACTTTGACCACTCTGTTTCTGAAGTCGTACTTTCTGCAATCAAGTTTGGAACAGGTTACATTGAGTTTGTATCTGTTGTGTGCTCTTGCATTGTTGCGGTTGAAGCTGAAGTAGTCATTGTCTGGTAGGACACTGTAGCAGATAATTGTGTGTACTACACTTAAGTCCAACACTATTAAATTAGTGGTTGCCCCCAAATCTACAGAAACAGAAAGTTCCACTTTTTGCCTGCAATCTACAATAATAATAATGGGAATATTTAATGCCTGCTGTGGGCTGACATTTGAGCTGCCTTCAAATGGCGGTGGGCCCCTCTATTGGAGGGAGACTGGTAAAATTTCCCTGGTGTGCTGATTCAGAGCACGTTGGACACTCGTTAGCTATGTGCTGAGTTGGTTTACAATTTTTATATCTTGTTTCTATGATATACAACATTAGCACTTTTATCTGGCTTTGTGTTGAGGGTCCCCACAATAAAAACATTTCTTCTTCTTCTTCTTCTTCTTTGCTTATTTCCTGAAGATGGAGATCTCTTGATTGTTCTGATTTAAATGGATTCTCCCATACTGGATTCTGAGAAGGATATTGGGACAACTGTAAGTTCTTTTCCTGTTACTATTCCTTCCCTTCCGGTCAGACATCTCTTATTACACAGTATTGATTCAGTTCTTTCAGAGTACTTGGGGTGCCTTTCCTCACCAGTTCATCTTTTAGTCCTTGGCCAGCTCTTTGTTGGGCCCCAGTAATCCCAGCCTACATCACAGCAAATAATTTAAAGTCTGAAAGATATGACCTTACTCTTCTCTGTTCCTCCTTTGCAGGGATGGGCTGCTGGGGGTTCGCAGGGGTTTGGGAGATCCTTTAGTCTAGCTAAGGTCCTACACAGTTCAGAGAACCCACAAATCCCACTCCTGGCTGGCCCTGCTTATCCCGCCCCTCCCAGGAGTCCTTACATGGGCTGTTTTGAGTGCAGGTAAGTGCAGGGCGCATGTGGAGGCTCGGGGAGGGCAAAAAATGGTCTCCAGGAAGTTCAGGAAGGCTGAAATGAGCCCATTTCTGGCTTCCAGAGACCCTCTGGAGCCCAGGGAGGCCATTTTCTTCCTCCCAAAAGCTCAAGGAAAGCCTCTGGCATGCACACACACACCCACCATGGTGCAGGAGCCAACTAGGCCATGCTCACCATGGCCATGCATGGCCACCCAGCAACCGGGCAGAGAACCCGTTGCTAAAATTTTTGAAGCCCACCCCTGCTCCTTTGGATCTCTTAACTAGCAGTGATTCTGTGTATAAGATCATCAAAATATCCTTTGAGTTTCAACACGGAGTCTTGATAGTTGCATAGCACCAGGTCATTCCCCTGAATGAATGGTATTGCCCACTTAGCTGCTACTTCCTTCAGCAAACTCAGTACAAAAATTATTTGAGCTCTGAATGTCTGGAACTGATCCTGGTCCTCTTTGAAATTCTCTGGTAAGCTGTCATAGAAATGCAGGAACATTGACTGAACTGTATTTATTGTGCTGCCATGGATACTCAGCATGAAGTCAGTTGTAGCATGGCACTGTGCAGACTGGTCATTTGTGCATCTGTTTGCAATAACTCTACTGCCAAATGCTTGACAGATTACAAAGTTCCATGAGGATCAGAGGCCATTTCTAAAATTCCTCTCCTTGGAAGAGAGTGTGATGACCCAGGGTGGGATACAAAAACAATGAAGTCACAAAAACCGGTGAAGTGGTCAACGCTTCATTGAGGGAGGGGCTGTTCCCTGCCACCTTGAAAGAGGCGGTGGTGAGGCCCCTTCTGAAGAAGCCTGCCTTGGACCCAGCCGTGTTGAACAACTTTTGTCCGGTCTCCAACCTTCGCTTTTTAGCGAAGGTTGTTGAGAGTGTGGTGGCCCAGCAATTGCCACTTTTCCTGGAGGAAGCGGACTACCTGGATTCATACCAATCGGGCTTCCGACCTGGGTACAGCACGGAGACAGCATTGGTCGCGCTGATTGATGATCTCTCTAGGGCTCGGGACAGGGGTTTTCCTCTGTCCTGGTCCTGTTAGATCTCTCAGCGGCTTTCGATACCATCGACCATGGTATCTTGTTGCGGCATCTTGGGGGGTTGGGAATGGGCGGCACTGTTTTACAGTGGTTCTCCTCCTACCTCTCGGGACTCAAACAGTGTTGGCAGGGGGCAGAGATCGACTCGAGGTCTCTCACTTGTGGGGTACCTCAGGGGTCGGTTCTCTCGCCTCTCTTGTTCAACATTTATATGAAGCCACTGGGGGAGATCATCCGTGGTTTCAGGGTGAGTTATCATCAGTATGCTGATGATACGCAGTTATATATCTCCACCCCGGACCACATCAGTGATGCTCTCTCCGTGATGTCCCGTTGTTTGGAAGCGGTGCGGATCTGGATGGACAGGAACATGCTCCGACTCAATCCAGCCAAGACAGAGTGGTTGTGCATACCGACATCCTGGTCCAGCTCTGAGGTTCCATCTTTGGTCATGGGGGGGGGAGGTGTTACCTCCTGTGGACAGGGCACGGAACCTGGGGGTCCTCCTGGACTCACGGCTCAAGTTGGAGGAGCAGGTGGGAGCCGTGGCCAGGGGCCTTTGCCCAGGTCCGGCTGGTTCACCAGCTGCCCATATCTGGACCGGGATGCCCTGCGCACGATTACACAGGCCCTCGTTGTCTCCCGACTGGACTACTGTAACGCTCTCTACTTAGGACTGCCCTTGCATACCACTCGGAGGCTTCAGCTGATGCAGAATGCGGCGCGGGTAGTGTTGGGAGCCCCGATACTCCCATGTTACACCCCTCCTGCACGACTTGCATTGGCTTCCGGTTGCCCTCCGGGTGAGATTCAAGGTTTTAGTGTTAACATTCAAAGTCCTACATGGCATGGGTCCAGGATATTTACGAGAACGACTCCTCCCAGTTTCAAGTACCAACCGCCCAGTACGGGCGCATAGACAGGGCCTCCTCAGGGTGCCGTCCCGACTCAATGTCGCTTGGCGGGACTCAGGGAGAGCCTATTCTGTGGCCCCCACTTTATGGAATCTTCTTCCACTGGAGCTCCGGCTTGCTCCTGATCTCCGTACCTTCCGCCACGAGTTAAAAACCTGGCTGTTTTTACAATCTGGGCTATGCTGACTCCTTGGGTTTTCTTGATTTTAATTTTGGGGGTTTTAATGTTAATTCGGCTTAGTTTGTTTAATACGCTTTTTAGGTAATTTATTGTTGTATTTCCTTTTAATTTGTGAGCCGCCCCGAGTCCTTTGGGAGAGGAGGCGGCATATAAGTCGAATTAATAAATAAATAATAAATAAATAATTCCTTCAACTTGGCTTTAAAGGTCTAATTATTATTGACTTGAGAAAAAACTCCCGCACAAACAGTTGTGAAAAGGAAGAACTTCCGTTCAAACTCAAAATACATATAAATTATAAATAGAAAAAAACAACAACACAAACCACACTGAAGAATTAATGAGACAAGGCAGGATAAGGGCTTGAAGACATCCACAGATATCGAAATACACACACTGGGAAGGACACCAGAACTCAGATAAGAACTGACAGACTAGAAATATTTTCATGCTTTGCTTCCAGCACTGGCCCATGTGCAACTTGTCCTTTTAAACAGTCTTCACAGCTGCAGCCAATGAAGGGGATCAAGGCCCTTTCCTCTCCCATAGACCATGCCATTCACGTTTCTCCCTTATCTGCTCCTCCCTGCATGCCCTAGGATGAAGAAGGGATGGGGCTGGGTCTTCCTCTGAATGCCCAGCTGGCCTGTGCCCTTCCCCAGTTTCCTCCACAACCTCCAGAGCCACACTCCCACTCCCTGTTGGCTGTTCCTCCTCTCCCGCAGAGTCAGATTCTAACAGGGGCATGACAGAGTAGAAGACTTGCAAGATTGATGTCATCCTTACCAGATAGACCAGACAGGGGACATGACCAGATAAACAAATTCTGCTTTATTTAAAGCTACATTAACTGAATCTTGTAAATGTGAAAGTACAATCCAGTCCTTGTTAAGAAGTTACAGAAATCAAAGAAACAAATAAATAAACGGAAAATTGGGCTGTAAAGAAGAACCAATTCCTTTACAACCCAAGAAACTAAGATCCATTCTGAGCCTCTTGCACTACTCACTATCCAGTTTGAGCTATGTTCTTGCTTATCTAACCATTGCCTAGTCATTATCCCTTTGCACTGTCTCCCAAGGCTATTTCCACATACCACAGAACTCAGGGTTTTGTGTTGGACAATTACATGATATGATTTCTCTCTTATGGCTTTTCAATTTATCTGCCTGATGGAACAGCATTAAATGTGTGAAGAAGTAGAAGTAAAAAACAAAACAAACCTCCTAATAGTTATGCATTTAGATTCATTTTCTTTTTTTGCAGAGAGATGTATGTATATGGAAGATGTTTTTCCCTTTAGCTTGTAATTTGCATCGTTTTTTTTCCTTTTATCAGCATAGCTGTTCCTAGCAAGGATGCAAAACGTGCAGCTAGAATAGTATACTAAATTAGGGTTTCTTTTGGAGTATGTGAAGGTGCAAAATGCCTGTGTTGTGAGAAACCAAATGAACGTAGACATTCCAATCATGAACTCACTGTATACATTGTCTGTTATTCTTATTAATGAGCTAATCAGAATTGTCCAGTTTTTGCTACTTTGAAGTGCCCAATTAATCAGCAACAAAGGGATAAGATATAATGTTGTTATTGTAATTGGTTTTCTTCCTTTGATTTAGCACCAGAGATTGTCCATATTAAAGCAGATGAACTAAAAAAAAATAACAAATATTTTTCCCAGTTTGAAGAACTCTATACTTATGATCTCACTTTGTTTCAGGTAATATTATGTCATAACAGTCTGCTAAATAATGATTTGTATTGATATATCACTGGTTTCTTGATATGGAATAATTTAAAGACATTGGGTTTTTTTTAATGTTTTAAAAAACAATTAGTTTTATAATTTTCTATGTAACACAGAAAGGTATCAGTACACTAGCCTAAATAAGATGTGTCTAGATCAGACCTGGACATTTTATAGCCTATGGGCCACAACTGGCCCTTTGAGTTTCCCTGTCTGGCCCGTAGTGTGGATGATATCAGCGGGGGGGGGGCAGGGGGATTCAACCAGTGTTACTACTGGTTCAGTGACTACATCTTGCGCGCGCATGCAAGTTGGATGGTGCGCATGCCAGGTAAAGAGTGAGTGGGTGGGGCGGGACCAGCCAGTGGCGCAATTTGCTGGTTCTCCGGTAGGTAGAATCTCACCCCTGGTGAGAGTGTATTTTGCGTGCATGTGTAGACCATTTCCTAAAAACCTCAGCTGTGCTGCCCAGACAGCTGAAAAGCGCTGCATGCGGGTGCGCAGTGTTTGCAAAAGCCTCTTTTTTCCTGCTTTTTCAACCTGAGCTGTGCCGCGCAAAGCAGCTGAGGTTGAAAAAGCAGAAAGTAAAGTAGAGGTAAGAGCCCAGGCCGGGGGGTGGGCCAAACAGCAGCAAACACAGAACCGGTTCGGTGTCTGCTGCTCTTTAGAGCTACCGGTTCTTTAGAACCATGCAGAATCGGTAGCACCCCACCCCTGGGTGGGGGGGGCAGGTGGGGCATCAGCACTGGGGGAGAATAACTTCTGCATTGACCTTTCACAACAGTACAAATTTCTTAGGTAGCCCCTTAAGAAAATTAACTACTTATGGTCTAGATATCTTGCCAGCATCGAATGCCCATCGCCCAGTGCGCGCCCACAGACAGGGCCTCCTTGGGGTACTGTCGGCCAGACAATGTCAGCTGGCGGTCACTAGGGGTAGGGCCTTCTTGGTGGGAGCGCCCACTCTATGGAACCAGCTGCCCCTGGAGCTACGATTGGCCCCTGAACTCCGTTCCTTCTGCCGCAGCCTAAAGACATGGTTATTTGAACAAGCCAGCCTGGACTGAGGGGGGCGGGTCACAGCTTTTAAATGTTATGTCTTTGGGTTTTAGATGATTTGTTGGTTGAATTGGGTTTAATAATTTTTTTAATTGATCTTAAATTTAAGATCAAATTTAAATTGATCTTTTGTATTGTGTGTTTCTATGATGTGAGCTGCCCTGAGTCCCTAGGGAGATAGGGCGGCATACAAGACCAAACAAATAAACAAATAAATAAATATCAACCAATATGTTCTTGTAAACTCTGGTTTCTTTAAATGAAATTAAAAAATCCCTATTTTGTTACTTATTTTACAATCATATTTTACCTATGCATCCTACTGTACTGAAATCAATGAGAATTGTATCACTACGGACCATCACAGACATTTCCCTTCCAAAGGTATTTATGTGCATATTTTAACTATGAATTTAGACTGTTCATAATCCTGGATCAATTTTAGAGAGATGGGACTTCCGGTGACGCCTCGGTGTGGCGAGGTAGGGAGAAATATCTCTCCTTCTCCCACCTCGGGTTTTTCCGCTCTAGAACAGCCGTTCGTGGCGGGGTGAGTCTAAATCGAACACCCTCGTGAGGAAGAAAACTTGGAGCTGGTTTGGGAAGTGCGATCCCAAACAGCGAAGAAGAGTTCCCGAAGTTCAGAGCGGAAGAAGCCAGCGCTGTCAGAGCTGGCCCGAAGACGAGGCGGCGCGCCATTAGTGGGAAGCTGAAAGTGAAAGTTGCCGATCGGAAAAGAAATTAGGAAGCTTGGTGAGAAGTCATAAAGACTGAAAAAGACTTTGTGGGGACTGCTCAAAGGATTGGGGCGAAAGCGGAAAGAAAGCGGCA
Organism: Naja naja; assembly: GCA_009733165.1. Classification (NCBI taxonomy): domain Eukaryota; kingdom Metazoa; phylum Chordata; class Lepidosauria; order Squamata; family Elapidae; genus Naja; species Naja naja. Next base: position 74,221,493 of record CM019151.1, read on the forward strand.
CAATCTTAGTGACTACCCCAAAAAAAAATATAAAGTGGAAGACGAGTCTCGCGCAGAGAACAAGAAAGCTAAACAAGAAAGTGAAAGTCCTGCGAGAAGAGAGAGAGTACCCGGTGAAAGAGGTCTTATCCAACTGGAGAAAGTGCGGCTGAGGTTGGAAGAGATCGGAGAACGAAGTGGGTGGCAGCTGAAAGAGCTACTGGACAGCGGGAAGCGATAGAGTCCCAGCAGAGGTAGCCATCGTGACAGAAGATTTAACGGAAAGAAACCGGACCAGAAGGGGATCGTGTCGGGAAAGAAAAAAGAAAAGTGAGTTCTGAGAATTTGAAAACTGCTAGGGACTTTGTGGTGTGACAGGGCGTAAAGTAAAGAGACGAAGCAAACTTTTACTTACTTTAGAAAGCGAGCAGCCCTGCGAATAATCAGCAAAACCGCAGAAAAGGGAAAGTTACAAAAACTAATTCAAATCAATCAACATTTGGAAACTTTCGCTGCTTAAACTTTCGCTGCTTAAAGAGAAAGGAAAACAGAACTTTTTTCGAGGCAAGGATTGTGGTTTAAATTAATCGGAGGGAAGACCAAGGGAAGTTCCACCATTGTGACATTGCACTTTTTTTCTTTTGGCGGCCATTGACATCTGGACAATTGGACAACCCGAGTGAAGAACAGCAACTCAAAGACCGGAAGGAGCCTGATTCATTACTATACGTATATTATTGTGTTTAATTTGTATTTCATTCCATATACTTTAAACGACTTTATATTACTTAATATTATACTTATATATAGACATAGATAGATTTATAGTATAACTTGGGAAAATCTTATAGGGTTGTTATATTATTATAGATTGTTATAAGAAGTTAAGAGTTTTGGAACATTGTTATTTACAAACCTAATACTTACTTATTTAATTATATTTACTAACTTATCCATAAGATAATACTACTGATTTAAACTTCTTAGTATAAGAACATTGTGGACAGATAGGTAGTGATCTATATTAAGTATCTACTTTTTACAGAACAATAAGAATTGATAGTCGCCTTTGTCCTTTGCTCCTTTTGATATCTACAGAGATATATTACATACTATATATCATTCTATTTTACTTGACTTGCCTATAATATCTAGTTATCTCTCTTTCTTTTTCCTTATATTTCTCCTTCTTTAGATTCCTTTTCAGACTATCAAAAAGTATATGCTAGAAATGTAATGTGATTTTACTCTCTGTCCCCCCCTCCAAGATTATTAAGAGAAATATTGGACTTTAAAATCAACGGAAAAAAAAAAAAACAAGGTTAGGTTCCTCTACTCTTCACTTTTGATTAGATTTGATTGTGTGAAAACATTGGAATAGAGGGACCTTTAGTAGATGAAAATTGGAAATAAGACGTGGGGAAATATAAATAGAATTATTAAAGAGCAGCAAAAGATTATAAAAGAAATGTCAACAGTAACTTCCACTATTACCAAAACAGGGAAAAAGGGAGTGACAACTGTACTTCCATCTACACCTACGGCGACTTCCTCCCAAAAAACCATAGAAGGGATGTTGGCACCCGAGAAATCTAGTACTCAGACCCAAACAATACAAAATACATTACAGACGTTACAAAACATGATGTTAACGATGCAAGAATCAATGATGAATAACCATGTGGAGAGTAAGAAGGAAAGAGAAGAGATGAGAGCAGAATTGAAAAGCGAATTGGGAGAGATGAAAATGAATTAAAAACTTTAGAGGGGAAAATAGGACAGCTGCAGGAGACAACAAAGACAAATGAGGAGAAAATTATAACGATCACGAAAAGAACAGATCAAACAGGGAAGAAGGTGGAAGCTATGGAACAGAAAATTAAAGATCAGTATAGGGAAACGAACGAGGCTTTGACATTTTAGAATTAGATAGAGCCTCATATTATTTAAGGTTCCAGAACATACAAGAGGAAAGAGGGGAAAATTTGACTCTTGTAATGGCAGAATTATTGGCAGCTATTCTGCAAAAAGAAAGGGATCAGATGGTATTAGAGATCGATGAGGCTTATAGAGTTTATACATCCTATGCCAGAAGACATGGACTCCCAAGGGAGGTTCATGTCAGATTCGCTAGAAAAAGGGTTAGAGAGATAATTTATAGAGTGACCAGGGATGAGACGATAAAACACAATGGTAGACAAGTTATAATATTGAAGCAGATCCCAAGGAGAGTGAGAGACCAAAGAAAGGAATATAGATTCCTCACAAATCATTTAAATAAAAAAACATTCTATTCAGATGGAACGACCCAGAAGGAATATTAGTAACATGGGAAGGTAGAAGAACTAGAATTGATAACCTAGCGAAGGCTCAAAGATTTTATGAACAAACAGGAGGACTAGTGGAGGAATTGAGCAGTAGAGAAGAGTCGAGGAATGCAAGTCAGGAAGATTTAAGAGTCCATGGGAGAGAGGAGGAGAGAAAGGAGGGGAAGGAGGGGACAGAGAACTAATGGTCGTGAAGAAGGAAGGAGAGAGGAGGTGGGAGTGAAGACCAGAAGTCAGACAGCAGGCAAAACGTAATATTAGTTAGAAAGAGGAGACCAAATGGGAAGGGGAATAAAATTAATATCAATGAACATTAATGGACTAAATAGTCCAAATAAAAGGAAAAAATATTCAGTAGATTGGAAAGACAAAAATGGGATATAATATGTCTGCAAGAAGTCCACATAAAAGAACAGGACAAAAGGTATCTTGAGAATAGAAAACTTGGAAAAGCATTTATGGCTTTAGCAGTGGAAAGAAAAAGAGGAGTAGTACTATATATAAAAGAGGATTTGAATGCAAAATTGATATACAATGATACAGAGGGAAGAATATTAATGGTGGAAATAGAGATACATAATAAGAAAACCTTAGCTGTTGGAATCTATGCCAAACAAAAATCAAAAAGAATTTTACAAAAATTTATATGAGAAATTGATAGAAATTGGCAATCCAAGGATTTGTCTGATGGGGGATTACAATGCAATAACTGATAATAGGCAAGATTATGAATCGAATGCAAACAATATCAAAAGCGAAATACGTTACCAAAAATATTTTTTGAAATGGTAGAGGAATTTGGATTGGAAGATATATGGAGAAAAAGGAATCCACAAATTACACAGTATACTTTCCACTCCAGCCCACACAAATCCTGGTCCAGAATAGACATGATTTGGATAAATAGTGAATTAAATAAAGAAATTTTGATACAAAAATTTTAACAAATATATGGGCTGATCATAACCCAATGTCTTTAATTTGGAAAGAAGGGGAAGGAAAGAACGAAGATGGTCACTAAATTCTCAGATCCTGAAAGAAGAAAAATATTTGCAAAAATTAGAGAGGAATTAACAAACTTTTATAATTTTAATAAAAGAAGATACATCCCTACAAAACATGTGGGATACAATAAAAGCTTATATTAGGGGAATATCAATCGCATATTTGTCAAATAGAAACAGGGAAAGATGGAAGAAACAAGATGAATTAATAAAAGAAATTGCAAAATTAGAGAGCAAACAAAAGAGAGGGCCAGATAGTGAGCAAACCAAAGACGCATTAATCCAAAAAAAACATGAACTTAATATACTGGAGCAAGAGGAACTCCTTAGAAAGCTACAATATACAAAACAAAACTACTTTGAATATGCAAATAAACCGGGGAGATGGCTAGCATACAAATTGAGAAAAGAGGAACAGAAAAGAACGATACAATATTTAGAGAATGAAAATGGAGATCTTGAGGTTGATCTGGAAAAAAAGAAAGAAATTGCAAGAAAATATTTTGAGGAATTATATAAACAAGAAAATGTAGAAGTGTCTAAAATAAAACAATACTTAGAGGAAGGAAATATACAGAAATTTACTGATGAAGAAAGAGATCTGTTAAATAAAGAGATAACAATAGATGAATTAAAGAAAGCAATTCAGAAGCAAAAAATAATAAAACACCAGGTCCAGATGGATATCCAAGTGAATTCTATAAAAGATGGGGACATATTAAATAATACACTTTTAGAAGTATGTAATGAAGCACTGGGTAAAGCCAAAATCCCCAATACTTGGAAGGAGGCATATATAACACTCATACCTAAAGAAGATACAAACAGTAATCAAATCAAAAATTATAGACCAATATCGCTTTTAAATACTGACTATAAAATCTTCATGACAATTATGGCACAAAGATTAAAAGGAATTATTAGTGGGAAAATTAGCACAGATCAAAATGGATTTTTGCCGAGAAGACAGATTAGACATAATATAAGAATAATAATAAATATATTAGAATATTATGAAAGCCACCCGAGCAATCAAATGGCCCTAATCTTTTAGATGCACAGAAGGCATTTGATAATTTGAATTGGGACTTTATGAAACAGCAATTTAATAAAATGAAATTTGGACAAAATTTTGAAGGAATGATAAATGCAATATATGACACCCAAAAAGCAAATATATTAGTAAATGGCGAGACCACTAAAATGTTTAAAATAGAAAAGGGGTCAGACAAGGTTGCCCACTATCACCACTACTATTTATTACAGTATTAGAAACACTATTAATTAGAATTAGGGGAAATGAAAATATAAAAGGAGCGAAAATCAGAAATCAAGAATACAAAACGCAAGCATTTGCAGACGATATGGCCTTTATAATAGAAGAACCTTTAGAGACAGGCCCGATTTTAATGAAAGAAATAAATGATTTTGGGGAATTAGCAGGCTTAAAGGTAAATGGAAAACCAAATTACTAGTTAAAAATATGATAATCTCTAAACAAAAGAGGCTCAAGAGATTATGGGGTTACAAATAGTAAATAAAATAAGATATCTATTTATAAGGGCAAAAACAATAATGCTGATGGGGAACATTATATAAAAATTGTAGAACAAATAAAAAGGAAAATCTGGAACAAACAAATCCTTCCTAAAGGATGAACATTAGATTTTTTCCTTTTTTCCAGAGGATTGTATTAAAATGAAGATTTTCCTTTAGCTTGAAATCGTTTTTTCCTTTATCAGACAAGGGCAAGGATAAAAGAGCTTAGCTGGAAGAATAGTATACTAAATTAGGTTTCTTTTGGGTATGTGAAGGTGCAAAATGCCTGTGTTGTGAGAAACCAAATGAACGTGACATTCCAATCATGAACTCACTGTATACATTGTCTGTTATTCTTATTAATGAGCTAATCAGAATTGTCCAGTTTTGCTACTTTGAAGTGCCCAATTAATCAGCAACAAAGGGATAAGATATAATGTTGTTATTGTAATTGGTTTTCTTCCTTTGATTTAGCACCAGAGATTGTCCATATTAAAGCAGATGAACTAAAAAAAATAACAAATATTTTCCCAGTTTGAAGAACTCTATACTTATGATCTCACTTTGTTTCAGGTAATATTATGTCATAACAGTCTGCTAAATAATGATTTGTATTGATATATCACTGGTTTCTTGATATGGAATAATTTAAAGACATTGGTTTTTTAATGTTTTAAAAACAATTAGTTTTATAATTTTCTATGTAACACAGAAAGGTATCAGTACACTAGCCTAAATAAGATGTGTCTAGATCAGACCTGGACATTTTATAGCCTATGGGCCACAACTGGCCCTTTGAGTTTCCCTGTCTGGCCCGTGAGTGTGGATGATATCAGCGGGGGCAGGGTGGGATTCAACCAGTGTTACTACTGGTTCAGTGACTACATCTTGCGCCAAGATGCAAGTTGGATGGTGCGCATGCCAGGTAAAGAGTGAGTGGGTGGGCGGACCAGCCAGTGGCGCATTTGCTGGTTCTCCGTAGGTAGAATCTCACCCTGGTGAGAGTGCATTTGGCGGCATGTGTAGACCATTTCTAAAACCTCAGCTGTGCTGCCCAGACAGCTGAAAAGCTGCATCGGGTGCGCAGTGTTTGCAAAAGTTTCTGCTTTTTCAACCTGAGCTGTGCCGCAAAGCAGCTGAGGTTGAAAAAGCAGAAAGTAAAGTAGAGGTAAGAGCCCAGGCGGGTGGGCCAAACAGCAGCAAACACAGAACCGTTCGGTGTCTGCTGCTCTTAGAGCTACCGGTTCTTTAGAACCATGCAGAATCGGTAGCACCCACCCCTGGGTGGGGGCAGGTGGGGCATCAGCACTGGGGAGAATAACTTCTGCATTGACCTTTCACAACAGTACAAATTTCTTAGGTAGCCCCTTAAGAAAATTAACTACTTATGGTCTAGATATCTTGCCAGCATCGAATGCCCATCGCCCAGTGCGCGCCCACAGACAGGGCCTCCTTGGGGTACTGTCGGCCAGACAATGTCAGCTGGCGGTCACTAGGGGTAGGGCCTTCTTGGTGGGAGCGCCCACTCTATGGAACCAGCTGCCCCTGGAGCTACGATTGGCCCCTGAACTCCGCTCCTTCTGCCGCAGCCTAAAGACATGGTTATTTGAACAAGCCAGCCTGGACTGAGGGGGGCGGGTCACAGCTTTTAAATGTTATGTCTTTGGGTTTTAGATGATTTGTTGGTTGAATTGGGTTTAATAATTTTTTTAATTGATCTTAAATTTAAGATCAAATTTAAATTGATCTTTTGTATTGTGTGTTTCTATGATGTGAGCTGCCCTGAGTCCCTAGGGAGATAGGGCGGCATACAAGACCAAACAAATAAACAAATAAATAAATATCAACCAATATGTTCTTGTAAACTCTGGTTTCTTTAAATGAAATTAAAAAATCCCTATTTTGTTACTTATTTTACAATCATATTTTACCTATGCATCCTACTGTACTGAAATCAATGAGAATTGTATCACTAAGGACCATCACAGACATTTCCCTTCCAAAGGTATTTATGTGCATATTTTAACTATGAATTTAGACTGTTCATAATCCTGGATCAATTTTAGAGAGATGTACAGTAATTCATGAATCAATCACTACCTAATTGGATTACTATAATGTGGACACTTGGATATGACCTGAAAGTTGAAAATGGTTAAAAATACTGCAACAAGATTGCTGGCTAGACAACCTGACCATAAAATATCAATAAAGTTGTATTAAAGTTGATATTAAAGCTGTACCTGTTGTCAATCAGCTTCAGGGCCCAATTCAGAGAATGGTTTCCTTCCTTCAAAGTTTTACAGAATGCAGTACAAATAAAAAAAACAGACAATGAAATAAACAATAAATCAAAGCTTTCTAAAACAGTAGATACAAATGTGTAGAATTTGGGCATATGTATTTTTGTCAATTATAGGCTGATTTGAATTCTCCATGCTTGCTTTGCAGTTTTCAAGAATAGTAGGAATCCTTTCTCATGCAAGTTGAGAAAACTTCTTACCCAAATTATGTCAGTTGCACCAAGTGGTATCACTTATAAAAATGATCATGAGCACTTTTGGCTATATGGTCTGGTCTGTTGATTTGATATTTTCCATATCTTGATATTAAAATTTGTCTGAATCATTGGATTAAAATTGCCATCACATTAAAAATTTCATGAGGAATTGCAATTAGTGGTTGATCTATAATTTAGAAGAACAAAATGTTGGCCATTATGCCCCAGTGGTAAGCATAAAAGTTTAAAAATCACTTGAATATTTTTATCATGACCTGAAGGGTGTTATTAGTCATAACAACTCTGAAAATCTAGTTTGTACTGTGCACTGTGAAAACAACTCTAAGCATATAGTAAAATAGTTATTTTACTATTATTATTATTATTTAAGAAATGTTGGTATTTACATGCATATAGATCACCTAAATGAGGCAGTTTTTCATGATTTGTGCATATTATTTTCTTTATCATTCTAGGGAAAAAATGCAAGTTGTGCCACCCTGAACTCTTACCAAAACAACAACCCTGCTCCAAACATCTTTAATAGCAACTAATATTAGCTAAATCAGGGCATACTGCAAAAGGAAGTTAAGAAATGGGCCCTTTACTGATGTGTCTGCCATGTGTTTACTAAAATATGTCACCATTTCATTCAGTCAATGATCACTTGTAGTTTCTCAGACCATAGTTTTATTGCCTGTGCTCCAAAAAAAATAGTTTAAGGAATAATTCCCAGGTTAGGTTTAAATAACTTTGAAAGTTTTGGCATGTCCTTCTATCAACATTCTGTTAGCCTCATCTAATCATTTGATTTTTGTTTGGTCTTTGACTAGCATAAAATAAGCGAAGTACAAAGTTAATCATAAAACTATAAAACATCTCTACAACATAGAATTATTCTACCATTCTAAGATTGTAAAATAAAATTTATTATTATGTGTACCTATAGGACTAAGTTCGAAAATATATTTATTTATTTAACTTGTATGCTGCTTCCCAGGGACTCTGGATGGCTGACAATGTCAACATCAAATAAAATTATATCTCCCAAATCCCACACACTTATAAAAATAAAGCATACATAAAATGATTGTTAGGATTTTAAAAAAAAAACATTTGTGCGGGAAAACCAGCACTGGTTTTGAGTCTTCAGTACCAAAATGGTGTATCCAATAAAGTTTTATTTTTGGGATTTCAAAGCTCCCACAAGTGTTTTCTTATTTTGGGTTCACTAGTCGGACAGTTGACAACTTCATCAGCATCATTCCTGACTACAATAATGTTCAAATCCTAATAGCACTAATATTTTCAAATGAAGATCTTAGGAATGCTGGTTATCCTGAAATTCAGCAACAGGAAGAGAAAAATCTATAGAGTCCGTTATCAGTTTGGCACCCTGATGTGTTGTGGAAAATTGCCAAAAGCCACTTTAGTTTTGGGAAGACATATTTTTCTTCACTGAGCCTTTTCAAATGAATTCCATTTTATATTTATCATGTTTCTTGAACAATATCTGAGATTATACCTGTGCACTAATAACACAGTTGCCATATCCCTTCATCATTTTAAATTCTTTCCTAGTTTCATTCACTAAAGGAATAGGCACACTTCCAAGGTTAGTTTACTGTATAGAATGCGTCATACTATTGCTTGATATCCATTGAATATCCAGATTCCACTTAGTTCTGCCTATTACTTTCATTAGTTCTGGTTGGGTTTATACATTGGGTTTCCACCTTCAATAAACTGAAAGGATTACTGCATTATTCTGCATTATTACTCTTCCAAAATGACCACTACATCTATATTGAAATTAACAGTTAGACCATTAATTTGGAAATTAATTCTTAGTGGGGATTTGGTTACAAACAAATCATCTGATGTAACTAACCTGGGGAACAGCAGTCCACTGATGGCCAGACATGGGCATTCAAGAATGGCTGATGTGTGGGGAAATCACCTGGAAATTTGAGAGAGAAAACAAAGGAAGGAATGAATAACAGAGTTGGAAGGGACCTTGAAGGTCTTCTAGCCCAGCCCCTGCTTAGGCAGGAAACCCTACACCATCCCAGACAAGTGTCTGTCCAGACTCTTCTTAAAAGCTTCCTGTAATGGAGCACTCACAACTTCTAAAGGCAAGCCATTCCACTGGTTAATTGTTCTCAATGTTAGGAGAGGAGAGAAAGAAATGGGCAGCAAAGAAAGAGTGATATGTGAACAGTGGAGAACGACAGTGAAAAGTGGAAGGGACAGTGCCACAGAGAAAAAACACTACTGGGATGATTGGCAGAGAAAGATAAAGGCAAGTGGAGAAATAGTGGCCAAAAGGAAAGCAAGAGAGAGAGAGAGAGGGAGGGAGGGAGGGAGGGAGGGAGGGAGCGAGGGAGGGAGGGTGTCAGGGAATAAATAAGACTAGGAAAGAAGGGGAAAAGAGACAGCTATAGGAGTTTACCCCTTACCAAGTGGCCTGTTCTTGGCAGGGCTGCATCAGAACTGAGGAACAACAAAGGAGGAGAGAGAAAAGAGAAAGAAGGGCTTACTGGCTTGTCCTTTCACACCCTCACCATAAGCTCCCTACAAAAGTTTGATCTACTAATGGTCAAGGGGGATGAGAAGGAATTAAGAAGACATTCAAGGTGGGCTGGACTTACTGTAAATCTCTTGGGGATACACAGGGACTCATGACTTATGTTGCATTTAACCCCTTCTTCAGACTCAGCCTGGTCATCACCTACATCAGTGGGGCAAGTAAGGGAGCGAGAGAGGGAGGGAGGGAGAGAGAGAGGAAGGGAGGGAGGGAGAGGGAGAGACAGAGAGGGCCCTCCCAAAAGGGAGCCAGGAAAGGAGGAGGAGAGGAAGGTAGGCAGGCAAGCTGAGCTGGGTGAGAGAGTGAGCCAGTGATCAGAAGGGCACCAGACAAGCCAGAGGATTGCAGAGGCAATCTGAGAGAGCAGAAGAGCAGGTGACTGGGCAGAGGTGAGCTGAGTGCGTTGAGCAAGCAGATGAACACGGGCAAGCCGCGCAGGTTGTGATGGGAGTTCCCCGATACTCCCATGTTACACCCCTCCTACACGACCTGCATTGGTTGCCGGTTGCCTTCCGGGTGAGATTCAAGGTTTTAGTAACAACATATAAAGTCCTACATGGCTTGGGTCTGGGGTACTTGCGGGAACGTCTCCTTCCGGCATCACATTCCGATCGCCCTGTATGCTCCCACAGACAGGGCCTCCTTAGGATACCATCAGGCAGACATTGTCAGCTGGCGGGGTCCAGGGGTAGGGCCTTCTCTGTGGGGGCACCCACCCTGTGGAATCAACTCCCCTTGGACCTTCATTTGGCTCCGGATCTCCGCTCCTTCTGCTGTGACCTATAGACTTGGTTATTTCAGCAGGCCAGCCTGGACTGAACCAGGAGGGGAGGGTGGGTTTCTTTTTTAAAAAAAATTAATGGTTTTAATAGTTTTAATGTTTAATATTAGGCTTGTACTGTTTAATTATTTTTTAGTTAACTTATTGTATTGTATTTTTTATTCTGTGAGCCGCCCTGAGTCCTTAGGGAGAGAGGGCAGCATACAAGTCTAATAAATAATAATAATAACCGCCAGAGGGAAGCCAGATGAGCCAGAGGATAGCAGAGGTGAACTGAGTGAGCAGGGATAAGTGAAAGAGCACCCAGAGAACAAGCCAATGACCCAAGAGATTGAGGGGGGACAGAGATGTTTGAGATGCCGGTGAGTGATACGTGACTGAGGACCGAACTGAGAATGTGGGACAAGGAAAGTCCCAAGAAAGAGATAGAAGGATCTGGACATTAGCGGCCCTTTTGAGGTGGCGCTACATTAAAAATTGGTCTCCATAACTATTTGTATGCAGCATGCAAGAGTGAGGAATCCTACGCTATGTTCCCCCGGCTGGATCAATATTTTTTTAATATTGTTGTTTTTCCTACATCTTGGTTGCTGTTACATCTTATTTCATGTGAAAAGGGGGGTCACCATGTTTTTTACTGTCTCTATTCTCTAACATTTGATGGCTTTGTGAAGACTTAGGGCATCAGTTAACTGCATTCCCTCAAATAATCCTTTGTCTGAAATCTCAGAGTTATTCTTGATTCCTGTAAATAAACTGAGTTTGAGTTCATAGAGGTTTCAAACAGAACATTTTTTATTGACTGTTTTGGCTTCTATATCTTTGATAAAATCAAGCCTGTTCCTACACATTCCTTTTAGTGATAACACTTTCTTATCAAATCAAAGGATCAAAGGCAAAGGATATATTAACATCCTTCCTTATTCTTCTTATATTCTTCTTATATCTATATTTATAATCTATATCTACAGTCTCTATCTATCATCTATCTATCTATCTATCTATCTATCTATCTATGCATCCATCCATCCATCTATCTATCCATCATCTGTCTGTCTGTCCATCCGTCCGTCCATCCATCCATCCATCCATCCGTCTATCCATCCATCCATCTATCCATCATCTATCTATCTATCTATCTATCTATCTATCTATCTATCTATCTATCTATCTATCTATCATCTTCTTATATTCTTGAGGGAATAGAAGGGGAACTCAGCTGTCAAGAATAGCCAGTATTCTAGAAGATAGACTCAAGATCCAGATGGATCTCAACAGACTTGAACACTGGGTCCTATCTAACAAAATGAAATTCAATGTAGAGAAGTAAGGTTTTACACTTAGGCAAGAAAAACTAACTCTACAGGTACAGACTAGGTCAAACATGGCTCAATGCCAGTAACTGGGAGAGGGATCTTGGAATCCAAGTGGACAATCACTTAAATATGAACCAGCAGTTTGTGGCAGTAATCAAAAAAGCCAATGCAATCCTAGGTAGTATTAACAGAGGGACAGAATTAAGATCACTTGAAGTATTAGTACTGCTTTCCAAAGTACAGCCACACTTTTCTTGTTGGAGCAATGTGATGACAATGTGACCTGATGGTGGATTTTTCTTTGTCCCTCTGTCATCAGTTCATGCCCTGGTGACTTTGACATTCTCTCACATTGTCCACTTTGGATGTATTCGAACAGTATATTATGGACCCCATTGGCTAAATAATTTTGGCTGGTGGTTTGCAGAAGGAAAGCCTTCTCTGCAGGCGTGGAATTCAAAAATCCCAGCAACTGGTTCGCTGTCTGGTTGCTGGGTAGGTGGGGCCATGATGGGCGGGGCCTACCAGAACTTCCTGTTTCCAGCTTCCGGTGGACCTCCAGAGCCTGGGGAGGGTGTTTTTGCCCTCCCAAGGATCCAGAGCCTCTGGGAGGGTGAAAACTACCTCCCTGGGCTCTAGAGGCCCACCGGTAGCCAGAAATAGGCCCGTTTTGCGACTTCCGGTTTTTCCAGGAAGGCTGTTTTTTGCCCTCCCAAAGGTCCAGAGGCCTCCCTCAGGCCTCTGGGAGGGCAAAAATGGCCTTTCCTGGGCTCTGGAGGCCCTCCGGAAGCCGGAAACAGGCCTATTTTGTGACTTCTGGAAGGCCTGTTGTTCCCCCGCCCAGAGCACTTACCTCCATTGAAAATGGGCTACATGGAGACTCCTGGGAGGCAAGAGGTGGGAGGGGCGGGACCAGCCAATTTATTGAAATACTGGTTCGGTGAACCAGCTGTAACTTTAACATCCGGTTCACCCGAACCAGTCCAAACCAGTAGAATCCCACCTCTCCTTCTCTGCTATTGCCCCCATCCATAGAACATCTTGCCCTTTGAGGTAAGACTGCCTCCCCTTTTCTGGCCTTATGAAAGAATGTTAAGACCTGACTCTGTCAACCAGCATGAGGATCCAATAATGGTGGTTGTTGGTGGCTAGAGGCCTAGACTCTCTCCATTTTTTAATGTTATTTTTTTCTTTAGGATGTTATGTTTTTTATTTGTAAACTGTGCAGAGTCAGACAGATAGTGAAATGGGAAGCATATAAGTTTGATAAACAAAGAAACAAAGAAACAAAAATAAATAATCTTTTCTTGCACTGGGAAAACAATATGATTACAGGATTAATTCATAAACTTTTCTCCCTATGATGTATTGGATGAAACACTATTTATCTATCTATCTATCTATCTATTTATTTATTTATTTATTTATTTATTTATTTATTTATTTATTTATTTATGGGATTTGTATGCTGCCCTTTCTCCCGAAGGACTCAGAGTGACTCACAATGATAAAAAATATAATACAAATATTAAAAAACAATTAAATTCAAAATCCCATAACCAATTAAGATCAATAAAAACAATCACTAAAACCCCATCCCCACCATCAGTCCAGGTCGGCAAGTTGGAAAAGCCAAGTTTTCAGGCCACGACAGAAGGATTGGAGGCCAGGAGCCACCCGAAGCTCCAAGGGCAGCTGATTCCATAGGGTGGGTGCTCCCACAGAGAAGGCCCTACCCCTAGGGGCTGCCAGCTGACATTGTCTGGCCGACGGCACCCCAAGGAGGCCCTGCCTATGGGAGCGCACGGGGCATTGGGAGGTCATCCCTGGCAGCAGGGTCTCCCACAGGTCCTAAGCCATGGAGGACTTTATAGGTCAATACCAGCACCTTGAATCTCACCCGGAGGGCAAGTGGTAACCAGTGCAGCTCATGCAGGAGGGAGTATCAGGACACTCCATCACAACCTGCGTCACCGCATTTTGGACCAGTTGAAGCCTCCGAGTGGTCCTCAAGGGCAGCCCCATGTAAAGAGCGTTGCAGTAGTCTAACTGGGAGGTGACGAGCGCATGAGTGTATGATTTACAAATCATAGAGATGAATGAGACAATAAACGTAATGTTTCCTGTTTCTCCTGGTGCCAGTAAGTTACTCATAAAATGTTCAATTTTAATACAATTTGTGCTGTTACTGGTTCTTTTACATTATAGTGAAGAGGAAGAAGAAGACTACACTTTTTTATTATTCATATTGAAAAGGCTTAAGCTTGTAATCTGCTCAAATGCCATAACTGTTCCTTGATGTTAAAGGATGAGATTCATAAACTAGAAAATGACAGTTCCATATTAAAATGCAAGATGAAGTGTAGTTTTTGATGTAAATGTCATTTCACATTTACCAAAGGAACATTATTTCATAGATTCATTACAGTAAGTTTTACTAACATTATATCAAGCAATATCATTTGATGCCATATTAAACTCTTTAAAGTTAAAGAGTGGCACTACCATCTCAGTTTTTTTCCTTATATTTTATTTTATTTTATTGCATCCAGCCAAAATGCCCAATTGCTTTTGAGATACATCTCTATAGGACAACATGCTGTTGCTGCTGGACAGAAAACAGCTGTTGTGATCATATTAGCTGCTATTTTGAAGATAAGAAATATTGCCCTAAAGGTGTACTTGTTGCATTTATTTCCAGTAATTACACTGAGAACTGTAATCTTGAAGTAGATTTATGGGCAAACCCAGCAAATGCCACTTATACTGTGTTTCCCCGAAAATAAGACACTGTCTTATATTTTTTTTGGCTCCCAAAACACACTAGGTCTTATTTTCGGGTAGGTCTTATATATATATATATATATATATATATATATATATATATATATATATATATAAATGAAAAAAACACTTACCATATTCATGTAGAACAATGTACATTTATTCATGTACGAAACCACGAACAAATCGTATACCGTGTTTTCCCTAACATAAGACACTGTCTTATATTTTTTTTGGCTCCCAAAAACACACTAGGTCTTATTTTCGGGGTAGGTCTTATTTTTGGGGTAGGTCTTATTTTCGGGGTAGGTCTTATTTTCGGGGAAACACGGTATATTGGGAATGGAGAAAAGGGTTCATTTCATAAATTTGCTGAATACATTTTTTAAATGGTCTCTTTTACCTCCTACTCATTATTTGGAAGATGGCCTCTTCACTGTTTCCATAGGGACCAGAACCAAAATAGTCTGAAAAAGGTAGCCAAGGTCTTGGCTTTCTAAATCACTGAGATAGTTAACCAAGGACCTGATGTGGTCCCCAGGCAGTAATTTAGCAATCTCCATTTTGCACTATAGCATAATTGCATTAATGATGTTAAATATGCATGAAAGTAGATGTAGTGGAAGGGGTTAGATGGGACACAAATCAAATTATGGAAAATTTAGGTTTAGGTTTCTACTTTATGATCAAATCACTTTCTTGCCTTGACCCTTGTAAGAAGACTTCTTTGCGTGGTCAGTTTTTATTCTTCCAACAATTTGTAGATATTTCAACTTTGGTATATTCAGCCCTTCACTAAGTCATTTTTGCTATGTCTATAATGTATCTGAATGTGACTGGACTAGAGATGTAATGGGAATTGCACTTTTATATACTGTTATTTCTAGCATATAAAATTAAAGAATTTTAAAAAGTATACTTTTATATACTATTATCCCCAGCAGAAAAAACATTTAACGAAGAAATTAATACTGAAACTGCTGGACTTGAGAAAAGCTTCATACTTTCATCAAACTTTGTCTTTTAATAAGTCATTTTATTTTTCTGCCCAATTTCATGTCTCTGTATCATAAATATCAACAAACCCATTAACTAAGCCAGCTCCTTACATTACTGATTTATTTTTATTTATTTATTTATTTGTTTATTTATTTATTTATTTTGTCAAGCGATTATAAGATAACAGGTATAAGTAAAACATAGTTATGAATACATGAAATTGATACTTATAAGAAAAATAAAAAGAAACAATAGGACAGGGATGGTAGGCATGTTGGTGCGCTTATGCACCCTCCCTACAGACCTCTTAGGAAAGGAGTGAGGTCAATAGTAGACAGTCTAAGGTTAAAGTTTTTGGGGTTTGGGGAAGAAACTACAGAGTCGGGTAGAGTATTCCAGACATTGACCACTCTGTTGCTGAAGTCGTATTTCCTGCAATCAAGTTTGGTGCAGTTTACCTTGAGTTTGTATCTATTGTGTGCTCTTGTATTGTTATGGTTGAAGCTGAAGTATTCATTGACAGGTAGGACATTGCAATGTATAATTTTATATACTACAGGTAAAACTCGAAAAATTAGAATATCGTGCAAAACTTCATTTGTTTCGGTAATGAAGCTTAAAAGGTGAAACTAATATATAAGATAGACTCATTATATGCAAAGCAAGATAGTTCAAGCTATCATTTGCCAGAATTGTGATGATTATGGCTTACAGCTCATGAAAACCCCAAATCCACAATCTCAGAAAATTAGAATATTGTGAAAAGGTGCAATATTCTAGGCTCAAAGTGTTCCATACTAATCAGCTAATTAAGCCATAACACCTTCAAAGGGTTCCTGAGCCTTTAAATGGTATCTCAGTCTAGTTCAGTAGGAATCACAATCATGGGAAAGACTGCTGACCTGACAGTTGTGCAGAAAACCATCATTGACACCCTCCATAAGGAGGGAAAGCCTCAAAAGGTAATTGCGAAAGAAGTTGGATGTTCCCAAAGTGCTGTATGAAAGCACATTAATAGAAAGTTATGTGGAAGGGAAAAGTGTGGAAGAAAAAGGTGCACAAGCAGCAGGGATGACCGCAGCCTGGAGAGGATTGTCAGGAAAAGGCCATTCAAAAGTGTTGGGGACTTTCACAAGGAGTGGACTGAGGCTGGAGTCAGTGCATCAAGAGCCACCACACACAGACGGATACTGGACATGGGCTTCAAATGTTCTCAGAAGCATCTTACCTGGGCTAAAGTGGTCCAAAGTCCTCTTTTCTGATGTGAGCAACTTTTGCATCTCATTTGGAAACCAAGGACCCAGAGTCTGGAGGAAGAATGGAGAGGCACACACTGCAAGATGCTTGAAGTCCAGTGTGAAGTTTCCACAGTCTGTGTTGATTTGGGGAGCCATGTCATCTGGTGGTGTTGGTCCACTGTACTTCATTAAGTCCAGGGTCAATACAGCCGTCTACCAGGAGATTTTGGAGCACTTCATACTTCCTTCCTCAGACGAGCTTTATGGGGATGCTGACTTCATTTTCCAGCAGGACTTGGCACCTGCCCACACTGCCAAAAGCACCAAAATCTGGTTCAATGACCGTGGGATTACTGTGCTTGATTGGCCAGCAAACTCGCCTGACCTGAACCCCATAGAGAACCTATGGGGCATTGCCAAGAGAAAGATGAGAGACATGAGACCAAACAATGCAGAAGAGCTGAAGGCCACTATTGAAGCATCCTGGTCTTCTGTAACACCTCAGCAGTGCCACAGGCTGATAGCTTCCATGCCACGCCACATTGAGGCAGTAATTGCTGCAAAAGGGGCCCAAACCAAGTACTGAGTACATATGCATGCTTATACTTTTCAGAGGTCCGATATTGTTCTGTGTACAATCCTTGTTTTATTGATTGCATGTAATATTCTAATTTTCTGAGATTGTGGATTTGGGGTTTCATGAGCTATAAGCCATAATCATCACAATTATGGCAAATCACAGCTTGAACTATCTTGCTTTGCATGTAATGAGTCTATCCCATATATTAGTTTCACCTTTTAAGTTGCACTACTGAAATAAATGAACTTTTGCACGATATTCTAATTTTTTGAGTTTCACTTGTATTTCACCATCAAGTAACATTTAAGTTTAGATTCCTTTCTATGAATTTTGAGGCTGGGTGTTTGAATTTTTTTCTGCCAATATGTCTAGAGCAATGATAAATGATAGGAGAGAAAGTGAGCATCCTGGCCTGGTACTTTTGCTCATTTGAAAATCTTTCCCATACAACAAGGTCTTTACTTAAACAATAGATCTTTCAGCATATCCAAAATCCATTGTTTTCCCTAATTGCTGTTGAAAAAAAATCATAACTGCTAGCAATTCTCAATCATATAATCCATTCCCTGAGGCTAATTTGCATTCTTATCTTTTTAGCACCTGGTTACTTTAGGCATGGTGGTGGTTGCTATGTGCCTGATTTCTTTTTATTGAATTTACAGCATGGCTTGCTGAAACATTTCATTAAATTTTCAATGTATTTATTATGCATATAAAACTGGGTTTCAATCAAACCATTGCATGCAACAAGTTGATAAATTGAAAATTTATCTATGTTGACTGCTATCAATATACTAGCCAAAATATTGTGCTTGATCTTGAGTTGAGGAATAAAATCATATATTGTAGAATTTGTTGCTATAAAGGGGGATTAGATAAATTCCTGAAGGAATTTACAAGTGGCTTCTAGTCAAGATGAACTAAAGAAAATTCTCAAAACTATTCAATAAAATATTAGTAGAATTGAGTGCCACTTTATACATATAAAAGAGTTTTTTGTAAGAATTGATTCAATAGAATAAAGTGTTCTGTAACATAGCAGCAAGTATGGTTAAACTATTAACATCTATGTGATCAAGTGGACATTTAATCACAAGTCTTTTTTCTTAGTATCTGGAAAAAAAATATTTACATAGCATAATAGATAGCATCAGGCAAGGAATTAATTAAACTTTCTGTTCAGGTTTGAGGCACATTGCCAAAAAAATTCGGCAAAAAGCAAGAATGAGGATGCTTCATTTTCAACAGTTGATGAAAAAATGACTTTGTATCTAAGCTGTCTAATCATCTATTTGTTACTATCTTGATGTTTCCATTTTATTTTGTTCTATCATTTTATAAATTATAAATGTAAAGATGAATAAGTTCTTTGTTTCTTTGGCTTCAGGCAATGCTTAGACACTGCAGTTTCCTGATGAGACTGATATGGCTATATTTTGATGGCCTGATTTTCTTCATTCGGGGAAAAATAGAGTTTGGAAAGCAGATGAAATAGAGGGGGGAAAGGTAGCCTTTAGAACTTAGAAGTATTCCTGGGTTTTATTGTTTGTTTACAGATTTTATTTTTAAAAATGATGTGCAAAAGTACAGTTTTAACATTGGAGAATATCATATATCAGTTGCACAAGCCAATGGCTTCTTTCAATTTAAAAGTTACTGAAGGAAAACAGTAACTTGTACCTGTTTTTGAAAACCAATAAAGTTACAAAAAGTGTGTGTGTGTGTGTGTGTGTGTGTGTGTGTGAAGCCATAGTTGTACATCACAAGAATATAGCAGGATCAAATTAATTGGATGTAGAAGGTAGAGTAAGGGGAAAAAAACAAAAAGAATTGGAACACTCAGTTTTGGAGTATAACTAGGTTACTGTATCTAAAATAATAATATAATTGATTGCCTTCTGACTTTGGCACTGGCTTATCAGGGGAAAGCTTATCAGTTGAATAGCCAAACAAGACTGACCAAGAAATAAACAGAAAACTAATATTCTCTTCCAGGAAAGAAAACAAGTATGACTGTCTTCAGTAATTCTAATGGCTATGGAAATTACTACCAGCAGCTGTTGGTACTAATGCCAAGTATGGAGAGATACAATAAAAGAATTATCTATATTTCCCTTTCTTACTACATGCTTTTGTGTCTTACCTTATGATTTCTTACTCTCCTCATTTTGAATTATACAGAATACATAATAACAGAGTTGGAAGAGATTTTGGTCCCATGGTTCAAGCAGGCGATCCTATACCTTGCTTACTCTGGTAAGGAATTATGCGATAGAGGTAGAATATAGAGTAGTTCTTTCTATATATTTTTCTGGCTGGGTTTTGAGAAGGATTTTGGGAAAGAATGTTTATTTATCCAAAATAGTGAGATAAATTGATTTTAGCCTTTAGACCATGCTGGTTAGGGAATTCTGGGAGCTGAAATCCACAAGGCATAGAATTGCCAACCTTGGCTACCATTAGACTAGGGGTGTCAAACTCATGTCACCACAGTGGCATCATGTGACGTATCGGGACTTTCCCCCCTTCGCTAAAGTGGGTAAGGGTGGGGCCAGCATGTGATGTATCCAACCCATGGGCCATGAATTTGAAACCCCTGCTTTAGACAATAGTTTTCATGTGCTTCCTCTGTTTTTTTTAATCAGTTGCATTTCAAGTGGTCTCAGGAACTGTAAAAAAGATCTCATTGCCACACACAACTTTGGAGCTTCAGATTGTCCATCTGTTCTTAGAGGAGAGAAGCGAAATAATCATCAGATATTCTGTTTATTTTGGTTCTTTTTTGTTAATAATTTCTTCACAGGGGTTTGTTAAATAGATTGACAAAACATGCCATTTCTGCGGAGTTCAAGAAATAATATGTCAGTGAACACTAACCAGACATACAATTTTAGACTCAAGATGGAGTTGGGGCGCACTCTGCATTTAAATGTGTGTATATGTATATGTGTGTGTGTGTGTG
Organism: Naja naja; assembly: GCA_009733165.1. Classification (NCBI taxonomy): domain Eukaryota; kingdom Metazoa; phylum Chordata; class Lepidosauria; order Squamata; family Elapidae; genus Naja; species Naja naja. The sequence goes on from CM019151.1 coordinate 74,242,089, forward strand.
TGTGTGTGTGTGTTGCAATATAATGCTTTATGGACAATCATTTTGAGAAATTTCAGGCTTTTTCTTATAAGGCTACTTTATAAAATCCCCAAACATTGACACATTCATTTCACTCTCCTGACCTGTTGCAAATCAGAAATTTAGCTTCAATATTCATGCTAGAAGCATTATATTTGTCATTTTCAGTTTCCCTTGCCTATGCTTAGTAATTTCCACCTGCTTCACTTGTAGAACACTAAATATAGCATGATACAGTGCTACATATTAATATACCTGAGATAAAATCTTTTTTATTATCTTCTTTCAAATCCAAAAGTAAAAGGAACAAATTAAAATTGAGTCCATTGAGAACAGCAAGTTATGGTTCTTGTGAATGAATAATGATTATTTGGGAAAAATCACTATCCATTCAGGATCAAATCAGAATAGCAATGAAAAAGATGCAAGGGCTAAATATTAATACTGTTCACTGACCCAGTGCATAAAAGGCAATACTTCTGAACACACATTTTGTATTTCATGTATCAAATTCAGGCACCACCCATCTCATTATCTAATTGCTCTTTCCAAAGCCCTCTTCCTTCCCTGACATACTAAACATAGGAAAACAAGTTGCAAAAATGCATAAGAAACATACAATATCAAAGTCAAATAACGTTCCAACAAATGATAATTTTTGTTCATTATACTGAATTGCAACACTATGGCAACACTATTTATCATGCTGCCCTGCTGAATTACAACTTCAAACTTTTAACTGCTTTATTGCTTAATTGGTAAACAGATTTTCCCCCTGTCTAAAATTATGGCCAGCAGTGTCTCCCACTTGATTTATTATGGGTACACAGTCAAAAAGACCAAAAACAAAATCTCACCGACACTTGACAGAAAGCAGCTTACTGAGCTGGCAGAATACCAAAAAACGGCTTCACTTGAATGTAGTCCAGATTCCATAAAACAAAACAACACAAAGCAGCTTATCACATTAAAAACTCTCTTCCATCATATCCAAAATTTAAAAATGACTGAATTAATGTCAATGAAATTTAGTTGAGAATCTAAACCAGATTTTAAAAATAGCAGAGCTGAAAAATCTGGTTATTCATTCACATGAAACAAGAATTATTTTGGTAAACAACAGGCAACAGATGGGGCAGGGGTTTTATAGAATTTTATCAAAAAATATTTTGGTCAAAGAAGTTCACCTGTAAGCCCTTTATAGAAATTCAGTAATGTGTTTTCTAATCATTGTCTATAATATAGATGAAGATCAGCATTTAGCAATTTTCATGGACATATTTTTATCTGAGATTTTATCATTAAATTGAAACTTAAACTGCTTATCTTCTAGGTTTCCATTTCAATTCAGCTCAAATGCCTAATCTTGTTCTTAGATTCCTGAGATCTACAACTTTACCATATTCTATAGTTCATGGCATATGGCAACTGTTGAGTGGAAAACAAACACAGACAAAAAGGTTTTCCATATTTTTCTCTTTAGACATTTCAGAAATGGAAGCTATTTAGTAAAATTCATTTGGGAAATAGATCAAATAGGATTTTTATTTTACCAGCAGTTTGTTGTTGCACTTGTTTATGCCTAGTTAAGTCCAGCTGATTTTGAGACGTTTATGTTAGGAATCTTTTATTGAAGATGGACTATAAAAGTAAAATGCCAATCTGATGCTTGCTCCCCCATTGCTCCCTAAAACAAAATTGAGTTTATGACAATATCAAATGCCAAGTTAAATGCTTTATCTTTCTGGGATTTTGAAGTCTGTAGACATGGTGAATCAGGACATAAAGAAATTATCTGTTTCTTGAAAGACAATAAGAAATGTATAGAAAGTATTTTTAGGTGTGGAGACATTACACTGACAACAAAGTATATATCTTCAAGATAATGTTTTATAAGTTCTCATAGGTGACTATGAAAATTGCTGTTTCAGAAAGACTCAATGAAAAACAGATACCTTTGAATTGTGGTGCTGGAGAAATGGTTGATAATAACTTGAACAACAAGAGAAACAAATAATTCCTTGTGTGTGTTTGGGTCAATCTTGACTTGAAAGTCCCTGCAGTTTTCTTGGCAAGATTTCATTTGCCATTTCCTGTCTCCTAGGATTGAGTGAGAATGAAAGATCACCCAGTTGATTTTGTTTCTAAAATGGGACTAGTGCTCACAGTCTGGCAGTTTCTAGACTGATACCATAACCATTAAAGCAAATTGGCTTTAACTCAATATTAGAAGAAGTAAAATCACTGGAAGGATAATAATAATAAAAATAATATTTAAATTATTGTACAAATAAAACAGAAAGAAAGTTGTTTGGAGAAGGTTGTTTGGATGCTTAGGAAAATGGAACTCAATAGAAAAAGAGGTTAGCAGAAAATGGCATGGTTAAATACTATTATTGATATATTGAGCATGAGCATCAGGGCTTACTGAATTTTTGAATCTCCATTATTTAGCTATCAAAGATCAAGTGAATTATAAGGTCAAACACACAGCAAGCAACTTTATTTTGAACACTACCAATTAAAAAGGCCACTTCTGTAACTGATAGGCTTCATTAATAGATTCCTACCCAATGTACTAATAACTGACTTTTCATTCCAGTATAATATTGCTTTGTGCATCTGAGCAGCTTTTAAACAACAAATAGAAAATGTCTCAGTGATTGCTCTGCTTACCAGGTCATCAAAAATGATAATTTCTGATTAAAGCCAAGCATTCCTGCATTTTCTTCCAAGCAATAAACAGATCAATGCTAGTTCTTGTACTGAGATAGATAGTTGAGTTACTTGAGTTACAGTGGGAAATGCTAATCGATGGATATCTACTTTTTAATATTTTACTGCAACCCTGTTTTTTTACTGGCATTTGAAAGATTTCATGCCAAGTACCCAACAAAAGCCAATATTACAGGTCGGCAACAGATTTTCAATAATTTTAAGTAAATTTTCAGATTCCTGACACAGTTCAAAGCATTTCCTCTTCCTTTCTCCTCATGTCTCCATTTTATCTCATTCTATCTCAGCAGTTTGGGAAATAAAAATAAACACTCAGAACAAAGCAATGACTAGCTACTTCTGTAACCTTGTCAAGAAAATTGCTGTTATGCAACCACCAGGAGTCAAAATCTATATCATAACCTCTGTTTTGCTCTCTCCCTTAACAATTTTATAACTAGCTCCCAAGCCCTGGATAATATGCAGTTGGTTATAATTCTATTTTCAACAATTGTTAATAGAATGCAATTTGAATTGTAAAAATTTACTTCTTTTTTCATAATCGGTTTGTGGAGGATAATCAAAGATAAAAATAAGATACTATTCTTAATCTTGTGAAACACAAAAGAATCTCCTCCAAATAGGAAATTATAAGGTCTGTAAAAATGAAATCATTCTGTCAAGCATCTTTGTCTCAATTTTTGTTACACCTCATATGCCAAAAACAAAATATTGAGCCTAGCTTTGTAGCTAATTATTCAGTGCGGCAGCTTCAAGAAGGATGCTGTTAAGAATGAAGCTAGCAAGTCAGGAGCTAATGTTCCCCAAGCCTGAGAGAGCAGTTATGTCCATATATCTCAGTTGAAGCTGATTCCCAGCCTTAAAAAAACACTTGGTAAAACATTGCCTTAGAAAAGTAAGAGGACAGACTCTAGGGTGCTTTTTTAGCTTTTAGAAGCAGGTTAGATGAGGAAACAGAGAGCACGAAGTTGACTGGAACTCTATTTTTGTTGTGAGGATATAATAACTTGAAAGCCTGACAAAGTTTTCTTCTTTACCCTGACATACCAAAGAAAGTCTTGTTATCTTGAGTTTTTGTCTCACTCTTCTTTCCCAAGGCTAAGCAGATGTTTACAAAACTACAATCCTTTTTTGAAGTTATTTCTGTACTCTTCTATAGGTTTAAATCCTAGAGAAATAGTTTTAGATATAGATAGACAAGCACTGATTACTATTAACTGTAGGAAGCAAATTTGTTATATATGGCTCTGTTTTAATCTTCAGTTTTAAAAAAAGTTGTCTTTGAGAGCATTCAGCAGTGAAGCCAGGGCTTAAATAAGGATTAAGAGTTTGGAGATATTTCAAGGCAACCCTGGAGTGAAATATGACAGAAAATTGTATCCACTTCTTTTCTCATATGAAGTATCCAAGGTTAAAAAGTCTACATAATTTTTTAAACCTTGTTAATGTCAATCAAACTACTAAAGTCAACCATATTACTGTTTTGCTCCAGCATAAGAAACAATAGTGATTCTAATACTTATCCCAGATTATAAATCACCTCTTCAAGCATATGTGATATAATCTACTACAATTAGCCCAAGACATAGATAGAAAGATAGATAGATAGATAGATAGATAGATAGATAGATAGATAGATAGATAGATAGAATTCTTTATTGGCCAAGTGTGATTGGACACACAAGGAATTTGTCTTGGTGCAAATGTTCTCAGTATACATAAAAGAAAAGATACATTCGTCAAGAGTTAAGAATCATAAGGTACAACACTTAATAATAGTGTTAATAATAGCAATCAAATCATACTAGGAAACAGTCAATATAGATTGTAAGGATACAAGCGACAAAGTTGCAGTCATACAGTCACAAGTGGGAGGGGATGGGTGATAAGGAGTGATGAGAAGGTTAATAATAATAGTAGTGCAGACTTTGTAATAGTTGAACGGTGTCGAGGGAATTATTTGTTTAGCAGAGTGATGGCTTTCGGGGAAAAACTGTCCTTGTGTCTAGTTGTTCTGATGTGCAGTGCTCTATAGTGTCATTTTGAGAGAAGGAGTTGAAACAGTTTATGTCTGGGATGTGAGGGGTCTGTAAATATTTTCACAGCCCACTTTCTGTTCTGAATTTTAAAGGAACTGAGGCTTAGCTGAAAATAATTCTAAGGACATTAAAACAATTGATCAACACTAAACTATATATTGTGTGTTACCAACTATGAAATGATTAGTAGGAATATTTTTCAATGTCTTCTATTCTACTAAGCCCAATTTTGCCTTACAGTATTTACCTGCAATTAAGTGCATTTGTCTGTTGGAAGAAAAAAATAGTATTTGTTTGGATACACAATGACAGCCTTGCATTCTGCTATATTTCATAGCTGTATATATTTGCAAACTATGTTTTATGTTAATTTGTATTTTTAATGATAGTTTATGAAATATAATAAAGATATTTGCAAAACAGCATATGTGTGAACAGATATCATAGGCCAGAATTCTTATATTTTCTATGAAGATGATTCTAATACTTCAGAATCATCATATTTCTGAATGTTTCTTCTCAAAGCTGTGAGTTCTCTTTGTCTCAATTCTACATCAAATAGTTTTACTAAATTTGCAGATGATACAACAGTAGTGGGACTCATCTCTGGTGGGAATGAGTCTGCCTACCGAGATGAGGTGGACTGGTTGCTTTCGTGGTGTGGAGAAAATAACTTGGACCAATACGACCAAGGAGCTTATAGCTGACTATAGAAGGAACAAATCAAACTTCCAGCCCTTGCTTATCAATGGAGACCGAGTGGAGCATGTGGCCAGTTTTAACTTTCTGGGTGTTACCATAAAAGAGGACCTGACCTAAGGTGCTCACATGGCAGCACTGTCAAAAGGGCCCAGCAGAGATTATATTATCTGAGACTTACTGAATTAAAAACTGCTGGTGACCTTCTACTGCTGCACCAGAAGTGATATTCAGCAGGTTCTGACCAGTTCTGGAGAACCAGTAGCATAAATTGAGTAGTTTTGAGAACCGGCAAATACCACCTCTGACTGGAGATTTTACAGTATCCTTCCCCTGCCATGCCCACCAAGCCATACCCACAGAACGGGTAGTAAAAAATTTTGAATCCCATCATTGTGCTGCGCCATATGGAGTATCTTAACTTATTGCACCCGTGTATGGTTTGCCAATTGCACAGTGGCAGATAGGACAGTGCTCCAGAGGGTTAACGTCATTGAGTCAAAACATTCTCAATGATCTATCTCATCCTGGGCACCCTTTTTTTGAGCTATTACCATCTGGCAGACGGTTCAGGATAATAAAAACAAGGACAAATAGGCTGGCAGTAACTCTGTTGAATTCCACTGTATAGTGCAATATTAATGCAATATCAGGGGTTTTCAATTCAATATATATGTGAAGGATATGTGTCTGTGTTTATTTTCATAGTCATAATGTACACTGAAGATGGTATTTAATTTCATTGTATGAGGTGCAATGACAATAAAGTAAACTAAACTAAACTAAGAAAAATACTAACTGAATTAGGAAAGATAAGAAATATAAGGAACATCATTCTGCAAAATTAAACCGTGGAATGTTTTTGTTATAGTGTCTGTAAAATTAGGCAGACATTTATTATCTAATGATGAATCTATCCTCAGTCGTAACGTTTTATCTTGTTAGGTTTTATTTTTATTTTTTTTAATTAAAAAAAAACTTTATTAGCAATTAAAAAAGAAAAACACAATGTACAGTACATCGAATACAATTAATGTTGTAGACAAAATCTATATATACAAATACAAAATAAATAAACATATAAAACATATGTTTCTAATCAACTAAGACGGTGTGCTTTTTTCTTGGTAATGATTTTACTACTATTCATTTCTTATTTGGTAAACATTCTTAATTTAACTACTCCATTCATCAAATACATATCTTTTAAATTCCTGGTTTTTTCCTCTTTAATCCACTTATACCAAGCTGTAATATAGCTTGAGTTTTCCTTATTCCTAAGCTTTTGTGTGAGTAGGTCCATTTCAGCGCAGTCAAGTATTTTCTGAGTAATCAAATTATTTGTTGGCATTTGTTCGCCCTTCCAACATTGTGCCAATGCAATTCTTGCCACTGTGATTATATGGAGAATTAAATATTTTATTTCATTTGCATATTCCCCTTTTAACATTCCCAACAAAAAAATTTCAGGTTTAAATTCTAATTGAATACTTGTAATTTCTTTTATCCACAGTCTAATTTTTTTCCAATATTTTTTACTTTTTGGGCAGAGCCATCAAGTGTGGAAGAAGGTGCCCCGCATTTGCTTACATTTCCAACACATTGGATTCATGTTTGGATAAATGTTAGTTAACCTTGAGGGTGACAGATACCACCGATAACACATTTTATATTGATTTTCTTTATAGATCGCTGATTTTGTTATTTTGTAATTTTGATACCAATTTTTTTCCCAATCTTCCAAATTAATATTGTGCCCTACATTCCTTGCCCATGCGATCATTGGGCCTTTAACTATTTTTTCTGCCATTTCGTATTCTAACATGTAGTTATGCATTTTTGAGATTAATTTTTCATCTGTTCCCTCCAATATTTTATCTAATTGATTCGGTTTTATCTCAATTCCAAACTCTTCCATGTCTTTTTTATATCTTGCCTTGAGTTGTAAATATGGCCACCATCTATTTTCATCCCTTGCTCTCTAATTTCTTGATTCGTCATTAATCTTCCTTGGGAATTTAGTACATCATAATACGTAATTTTTCTTCTAGTTTCTAGTGCGTTGGGGTGGATCAATTGCTCCATGATGGAAACCCATCCTGGGATCTTCATATAATGTTTGTGTTTAATTTCTTTCCACACCTTTAATAGTGAACATCTAATTATATGCCTATTAAAGTGTGTCTAGCTTTTATTTCCAGAGTTCCACATGAAGGCATGCCACCCTGCTTCCAAATCATGCCCTTCTAGAATTAAGACTCTTTTATTTCTCAAATTGGCTCAATCCATGTTAAAGTTGCCACTTTATAATATAGTTCCCAGGCAAGGAGCCCAAATCCACCTCTGCCTCTATTATCTTGTAAGTAGCTTAATTTTATTCTAGGCTTTTTCCCTGACCAAATAAATTTCGTGCTAATTTTATTTAATTCATTTTTTAAAAATTTATCTAATTTAATTGGAATATTTTGAAAGAGGAATAATATTCTTGGTTCATCTTAATAGCCGCTATTCTTCCTAGCATTGATAATTGTAATTTCCCCCATTTTTCTAAGTCTTTTTTTATTTCTCATACCAATTTTATATGATTATCTTCTTTTATTGTTGAACATCTTGCCATGAGCCAAATTCCTAAATATTTAATTCTTTTTGCAATTTGTAAGCCCATTACCTCTTCTAATTTTTTTTTTGTTTCTCTGTTAAATTTTTTATCATTTTCGTTTTATCCTTATTGATTGTTAACCCTGCCACCTCTCCATATCTCTCTATCTCTTTAATTAATTTTGGTCCTGATTTTATTGGTTCTTCTATGAAGAACACAAGGTCGTCTGCAAATGCTTGGGCCTTGTATTCTTCATTTTTAATTCTTAATCCTTTTATCTCCATATTCTGTCTAATTTTTCACAACAAAGTTTCCAAAGTCATGATAAAGAGCAGAGGTGAAAGTGGACATCCCTGTCTGACTCCTTTTCCTATTTCAAATGAATTAGTCATTTCTCCATTGATTATTATCCGGGCTTCTTGTCTTGAATATATGATTCTAACATTTTTTCAAATTTATCCCCGAATTTCATTTCCTTTACCTGTTGCTTCATAAATTCCCAATTTACCTTGTCAAAAGCTTTTTGAGCATCCAGAAAAACTAGTGAAGCCTGTTTTTCTGGATGTCTCATAGTATTCCAGGATATCTAGTACTGTTCTTGTATAGTTTTTAAGTTGTCTTGTTGGAATAAAACTGTTTTGATCAGTATGTATATATCTACTTAGTATTTTTTTTAGTGTCTCAGCCATTAAATTCATAAATATTTTGTAGTCAGTGTTCAACAAAGAAATTGGTCTATAGTTGTTTATGTGGGTGGTATCTGCGCCCTCCTTCAGAATTAATATGATGTACGCTTCTCTCCACGACCTTGGTAGCTCGGCCCCTTTAAGTATTTCATTACAGATTTCTAAAAGAATTAGGTCAAGAATTTCACCTAAGTTTTTATATAACTCTGTAGGTAAACCGTCTGTTCCAGGAATTTTGTTATTTTTTTGTTTACTAATTGCTTCTTTTATTTCCTCTATAGTAATCTCTTTATTTAATCTTTCCCTTTCTTCTTCTGATAGTATTGGAATATTTTCTTCCTCTAAATACTGTTTGATTCTCTCTTTACTCATATTTTCTTGTTTATAGAGTTCACGAAAATACTCCAATACTATTTCTTTTTTCTTTTCCATATTGCTTTGTATCTTTCCCTCCTTATCTTGCAGTTGCTGTATCCATCTCTTCTCCTTTTCCTTTCTTAAGCTATATGCAAGCCATCTTCCTGGTTTATTTGCATTTTCAAAATAATTTTGCTTTACTGCTTTCAATGCTCTTAAATTTATTTCCTGTTCTAATATATTCAATTCATGTTTAGCTAATTTCCATTTATTTATAATTTGCTCATTTTCTGGTGCTAATTGTGGTTGTCTTTCCAATTTTCTAATATCATTCTGTAACTTGTTGCTTTCTTTTTCTCTTTCTTTTTTCTTTCTAGCATTATAAGCAATTGTTATTCCTCTTAGAAAGGCTTTTGATGTATCCCACAGATTCTGTAAAGAGGTCTGTTCTTTTTTTTTATTTACATCAAAAAACATTTCTGATTCTTTTTTTAATTTTACTATATATTCTTTATCTCTCAGAGTCTGTGGGTTCAACGTCCACCTTCCTCTTTGTTTTGATTGACCTTTCCATATTACTATAATGGGATTGTGATCTGCCCACATATTTGGTGCTATTTCTATTTGTACTATGTCTTTCATTAAGGTTTTGCTTATCCATGTCATGTCAATTCTTGACCATGATTTGTTGGGAATTGAATAAAAGGTAAATTGCTTTTCTTTTGGATTGTATATTCTCCATATATCACTTAAGTTCTGTTCTTCTATCATGTTAAAAATGTTTTGGTGAGTGTATTTTTCTTTTTCTCTTTTTTTACTGGTACTTTGATAATCTTTTTTTTATATCCGAGACTGCGTTGAAATCCCCTATTATGCAAATTTCTTCTTTGCCTAATTCAAGAATTTTGTCATGTAATTTATTGTAGTACGTTTCTTGTTGTTTGTTGGGTGCGTAAATTACAACTAATAAAATTTTCTTTTGTTCCCTACTACTTCTAATATTAGTGTTCTCCCTACCGAATCCATGTATAATACTTCTACTTCTACTCCTTCTCTAACATATACTACTACTCCTCTTTTTTTCCCCTCCGCTAATGCTGTATATAAGTTTCCTAATTTTTTATATTGCAAAAATCTCTTATCTTGAGCTCTAACATGTACTTCCTGAAGACATACTATGTCCATTTTTTGTTTTGCCAATTTTTTCAAAATTTGATTCCGTTTTGCTGGGGAGTTAAGTCCATTTATATTTACTGATAATATCTTCAAATTATTATCCATTTTCTCTCTTTGCCTTTACCAATTAGTTCCTGTAATTCCTTGCTTCTGTTTGTGCTCTTGTTCTTATTCTATTTTCTTCTTGTGGTCTTTCTTCCTTCTTCCTTTCCTCCTCCTTCCTGCTCTGTTCCATTCTTTTTCAGTTGTTGATCATCTTGACTAGCCGATTCCAGTTCTTCTCTGCTACTACGGAGTTCCTCTGTGCCTGATAGTTGTGTTGTGCATAGAATTCTTTTCCTTTCTCCAATGTGTCGATCTTGACTTTCTTCCCTTGCCACAACACCAACATTCCCTCTGGTGTAATCCACCTAAACAATATATTATTTTTGTTGAGTTGGGCGGCCAGAAAACAGTAGTCTTTCCTTTGTTCTCGAACTTTTTCTGGGATCTGTTTTAATATTATGATCTCTTTACCTTTATATGTCATAGGTTCCTCCTCTCTAGTAATCTTGTAAAGTATGTCCCTCACCTTTTTCCAAGCAAAATGAATGTGAACATCCTGTGGTAGTCTGAATCTTCTCGCGTAATTTGTATAGACTCGGTAGACTTCGTCTAATTCATTGATTATCTCACTCTTCTCTCTTTGAAGTGCTTCCGCAATAGTCTCTGCCATTATGTCTGTCAGGTCTTCCTCCTTCATCTCTACTACATTCTGGAAATGTAAGTAGAATGAGGCCCTCTCCATCTCCAACTGGATCAGTGAGTTCTCTACTTCTTTCTCTCTTTCTTGCATTATTTGGTCTACCGACTCTAATTTTCTTTCTGTTTTTTCTGTTCTTTTTTCAATCGTTTAGAGTCTTTGTTCATTCTTTTGTAGAACTTCTTGAATCTGGCCAACTTTCTCATCCAACTTTTGAATATCCTTTCTCACTTCTCTCTTCACTTCCTCCATCTCTGTTTTCATTTCTCCATGGTTCTTAGTCATATTTTCCTGTAATTTCATCATTGTCTCCTGAATTGTTAACAGTGTAGCTTGCATGGTCTTGTATTCATTGTAGCTGTTGTTTTCTCCGATGTGAGCATCCCTTCAATGGATCTTTGTGTGGCAATGAGATTGCTGTAGCTGTTGTCGGGGTTGGTTTCTTCCCAGTCTTCACTACTGTTGTTGTAATGCTTGTCATTTCATGAATTAATTTGGTTTGTTGTCCTAATATGCTTTCTATCTTATCCCACAACACCATTCAATGCTCACTATTTTTCTAAATTCTGTCACAGTCCTTATTCTTCCCTGCAATCTGCCCTTCTATGACTTCTATTGAATCTTAAATAAGTCAAGAACTTTCACAAATTAATTAATCTGTACAGTTATACCAATCAATCCCAGAATCCAAAGTTATTTATATTAATTCCTTATCACTATATTACTTTTTAATATTCTTATATATTTCTATTTATTTTTACCTTAAAACTTTATATTACTTTAATGCATTTAATATTAAGCTATTTAAACAATTAATTACTTAACAGTTAAACTTATCTAAATAGATTCTTATTGCTAATAGTCAATTTAAATATATTAATTTACTATACTTATTTTACAGCACATTTAATAGTAATAAGGATTTACTAATATCAGCTAACCGTACAATTCCCAGGATAATTCAATCAATAAGTTTCTTACAAAATCTCTATCTTAAGTTCTTTAACTTATATTATAGTATATAGCACTTAAACAGTCGCTTTTCTCTATAAATATTCTTCTTTACACTCTGTAGGAAGTTGGCACCCAACTCTCCTAGAAAAATGAAGTATTCTGGTAGATATTTAAAAGGCAGAATATTTCTTCTAAAAAGAGTAGAACCCCAGAAGCAGAATCTCACCCCCACCTTTGTTAATGGGTGGGCCATTAAGGCCTGAGCCAGAATACTTTACATAAGAAAGGTCTCCAGGTAAAGCTATAGCAATTGCCAAAAGCCCTTTTAAGGGCATAGATCATCCAGCAAGGGTCAACCAAGCTTGGAACTCAGGACAGCCTACAGAGTTGCCCCTCATGGGAGTCTGACAACCAATTAGAAACAAGCTTCAATTCAAATCCCAACAAAGGTTATAAAACCCAGATACTCTCAGCACCTCAGCCCTTTTTTTCTTGATCTCCTTCAAGCATGTGATCATCTTTCTCTGGAGCTCCAGACCATGTGGTCCTGTTCACCATTAAACTTTCCAAGCAGCCTCCATGTTTCCAGTGTCTTTTTCCCCACTTGGAACTGAACCCAGAAGGATATTTCTTTCAACAATTGGCGACCCAGATGGGACTCCAAGCTAACCTAACCAATGGACTAGGCCCAGGTAAGATTCCCTTGCCGGCAAACAGACCCATTGAGTCTGTGGGTGGGTTTTCCTGGACCTGGGCCAGTTGGAACAAAGGTTTTAAAGGGGTTTTGAGTGTTGAGCTCAAAGGCTGCTTGGAAAGAAGGTGAGTACCTCCAAATTCTAAATTTAAAGCACAGAAAAATGTGGGAAATGTGTGTATGCCTTTGTGTGTGTGTGAGAAAGAGATCTTTCTTCCTCTGTGTGTTCTACCAAGAGAGCTAGTATCAATTATATTACTGTTTATAACAATAATATTCATGCTGTTTGTTTAACCAACTTATGTATTACTTATATCACAAATCCTTTCATATATTTCCTTTTTCCCTGTTTTTGTCTGCTAGCCATTGATGAGTCCCAAGAAAAAATTTTTTCTAGTTTTATTGGTATTGCTTGGAATAAATATAGTAATCTTGGCAGGATATTCAATTTTATGGTAGCTACTCTTTCCATCAATGATAGTTGTAGATTTTTCCACTTAACCAAATTTGTTTCATTTGTTGGCCAATTTATAACTTTCTTGACTATCTGTATACCTATTTTCCTTGTTAGTTCCTTTTCTATATATCTGTAAACAATTATTTTGATTTTTTTACCTTTCAGTCCTGCAACTTCACCATACTCTTCTATTTTCCTAAGTAGTTTGAGTCCATTTTATTGTGGGTCTTCCAAGATAAAGAGCAAATCTTCTACAAATGCCTATAATTTATATTGTTCCCTTTTTATTTCCATAGCTTTAATTTCTATCTCTTGTCTAATATCTATATTTAGCAATTCTAATATCAATATGAATAGTACAGGAGATAGTGGACATCCTTTTCTTGTGCCTTTTATATTAAAATTCTCTGTCCTACTTCCATTTTCTATCACCTTTGCCATTTGTTTATGGCAAATTGCCTTTAAAGTTAAAATTATTGTCATGGTGTTTTAATCTACTTCTTAGGCAAAAAAAAACCATTTTGATCTGAATATATAAATTCATTTAGAAATTTTTACTCTCTCTGCCATTATTGAAGCATATGTTTTATAGTCAGTGTTCAGTCAAGATATGAGCCTATAGTTTTTATCTGCATTAAATCTGAATCTTTTGGAATCAAAGTAATATTTGCTTTCATCCACGAATTTGGTACCTTTGCATCAATCAATACTTCATTATGGACTTCTAACATTGATGGGCCTAAAGTATCTTGTAACCATTTGTAAAATTCTGCCTGCAGCCCAACTGGTCCTGGTGTTTATTATTCTTTTGTCTCTTGATCACTTCTGATAATTCCATCATTGATATTCATTCATTTAACATAGTTTTACCTTTTCTGGTACTTTAGGTAATTCGCTTTTCCAAATATTGTTTAATTTTCTCTTCTGAAACTTTTCTTGCTCATAGCTTTTCATAACAATCTTGAATTATCATTTTCTCATTTTGGTAGTATAAAGTTCCTTTCTCATCTTCTGGCTTATTTGCATTCTAATCCTTGGCCATTTTTTTAAAAAATACTTTTATTAAATATTTCCCAACAATACTGGTTTCACCTCTATCTTTTAACTCTAATGTCAGCCTGTCCATCTCCACGCAGTTCAAAATCTTTCTTATCACTGTCCCCTCAGATGGTATATTATCCTGTTTCCAGTACTGTGTACACAATTCTGGGCACAGTTATTATATGTAAAATGATATATTTGTCTTAGCACAATCTCCCCTTAGATATAACTCTTTATTGGCCAAGCGTGATTTGACTCACAAGGAAGTTGTCTTTGGTGCATATGCTCTCAGTCTACATAAAAGGAAAGATACATTCATTAAGAATCAAGAATCATAATGTACAACACTTAATGATAGTCATAGGGTACAATAAGCAATCAAATTATACTAGGAAGCAGTGAATGTAAATCGTAAGGATACAAGCGACAAAGTTACAACATACAGTCACAAGTGGGAGGGATGGGTGATGGGGAGTGATGAGAAGATTAATAGTAATAGTAGTGCAGACTTTGTAAATGGTTGGACGGTGTTGAGGAAATTATTTGTTTAGCAGATTGATGGCGTTGGGAAAAACTGTCCTTGTGTCTACTTGTTTAGTGTGGAGTGCTCTATAGAGTCGTTTTGAGGGTTTTATTATTCTCAATTTAAAAAAAAGTTCCTGTCTGAAAAGAAAAGTTATGTTTAACAGTTTCAGAGCACAGGACCTTTTGTTAGAGAAGGAGGAAGAGTGTGTGTGTGTGCAGCTACACCCTTGGACAGCAGCTGGATCTCATTCCTTTGTTTGGCCTCTAGCCGCCCTCTTGTCTGTTGCTAGCTCTACAGAGCCATGACCATCAGGACAGGAAAAGCAAGGAGAGGTCATCAGAGTGTGAGACCTTCTGTATATAAGAGGAAAAGCCGAGCTGGTTATGATTGAAGGGAGGGAAGAAAAATTTGGTTTTTTGTCCAGTGTATCCCAAAAGCAAACCCCAGGGTTTAAGTAGTTGTGTAATTTGGATGCTAAATCGGAGTACCAGTACTTGCTTACAGAAAAGCAAGTTTTCCCGGATTTGAGCTCTTCCAAATCCGCTAAACGTGGGCCTGAAGGAAAGAGGCACGGAGTACCAGTACTTATCTGCGGGGGCAGAGAGTCTCACGGGCTGTTTTTGGGGAGAGGAAAGAAGTCTGCACAGGCAGCATACCCCAGTCCGAAAACCTTGGCGAAAAGAGAGAGAGAGAGAGAGTCTCTCGTGGTTTTTAAAAAGGGGAGCGCATACTTTGTGAAATATTCTGTAGAATAGAGAGAGTTTTTTAAGTGTCTCATTTCGTTGCATAAGGTGCAACGACCAAAGTCTCCCTCAGACACCTTTTTCTTTTTCTTGCTCTTGAAGTTCTTGTGTCTGAAACTGGTCGCTGACCCGACTAAGCCAAAGTGTGAAACCCCACATCGGACGGGAAACATGGGAAGCGGTAGTTCGAGGGTCCTGAATGGAATGGAACCCCTGAGAGCAGATGCCAGATGCCCCCTAGCTGGCATGAGAGAAAAAACCAAAATGTATAGATAGGGAATGGGCTTTGCTGAGGGATACAGGAAGACCAATGTGCTAAATAAAGGTACTTAAAAAGGGCAAAATATAAAAACAGGATCACATGGGATTTTTTTTAAATTTTTCTTTCTGTGTCTCTTTCTCTATCTTCTATGCTACCACGTGGTTTGTTCCTTAAGATTTATGCCTTCCCCAATTTAACTGAGAGATTTATTGTGGGAATGATCAGTGTGTGTGTGTAAACCTCAGAGTTTTGTTTTCCTCTGTGTCTTTGTGTGTGGGTATGTGTGCGTGTGTGTCTAAGACTTTGTGTGTCCTAGAGGTAACTGTTGCAACTGTTAAGTGTCTCTGATCCATTCGGATATTAATTTTAAATTGTTAAGAATTAAAAACACCGAGATTGTCTTCTCCCAGTCTGATCTGGCCAATCAGACTGGATGAGGAACAGAGTTAAATTTTTCTCCTCTCTGTGCTTTTAAGAAAACCCTAGGTTATTAACGAATGTTCTAAGTTCATTACAAGAAAAGTTTCATCCTTGCATTTACTATGTGTTTAAATGATTTTACCTGTTCATCCTTTTCCTGAAGCATTTGAATCCAGTTTTTCCTTTCTCATCTGCTGTGTCTCCACTTTGTTGAAACTGATTTATCTGTTTAGTAACTGCAATACTGATGTGTTATTTTTCTTTCTCCTGAAACCATACCTGCAAGCCATCTCCAAACCCCTCTCTAATCCTTTTATAATGCCTTTCCTGGTAGAATTACCAGCAAAGGGGAAGGGACCCTTGTTCTTTGTCTTTCAGCCCTGCCACATGTGGAAGCAGATGCTACTCCCTAGAGACATTCTATCCATTGGAACCAGTAACTGGGTTTGGATCCAGCCTCCACTGAAGGTCATTACAACAAACCAGAGTGGGGCAGACCTTCCCAAGCCTGACTGACCACCCATACCACCAGGCCAAGCCTATGCCATCCAGAGACATGAAGGAAAGGATCCTGAGATGGACCAGTAAAAGACTAAAAGACTCTTTTCAATCCCCAGAAGACAGTTAGAAAGACTATGGGGAGGGTGGAAATTCATTGTAACTGAAAATTCATTGTAATGTGAAACCCATTGTAATGTTTTCTTTCTTGTATCATTTATATTGTAACCAATTTGATGTACCCATGATTGTATTTGAGAGTAGCTGGCCCAGCAAGTTCTGAACACCTTATACTTCTGTCTGGTGGGAGGGAAATTGTCCAGCATGTTTGTATTATCTGTATTGTAAACCTAGCTGCATACACAGGCACATACACAGAGACACCCATTTAGAATTAGATAGGTTATCTTTTCACCTGCTTCCACACAAAGCTGTCCCTTGCTTCTTTTTAAAAGAAAATGTTTTTTGTTTTGTTTTGTTTTTATTTTGCTGCTCTGAGGCACTAAGGCCCAAGCAAAACTCCTTTCTAATTCCATGGGGAGGGGCACCTCCCTCAGGCAATTTCTGAAGAGATAGCAGAAAAGAGATCTCCAAACCCCAAGTCCTGACTGTGACTCACAAATGATGCTGCCCAGTTGTCCAGTAAAGCAAGATATGTTGCACTGGGGGCCTCATGAGTACAAGTCCCAGGGCTCATTGTGTGTAACTTTAAAAATACTAAATAGCCTGGATTGCACACTGGCTAATCTCAATTTGGCCTCACAAACCCTGGAAACTAAGAGCTAGGCAGGTAGTAACCATAACCTTGGAAATGGGCAGCCTGTAATTTAAAGGCTGTGAAGAATGTAGAGGCTTGTGCTTATAACCTGACTGTAAGCTCACAAAAGTACATCAAAACACCTGAAAATTAATTGGCATGAAAAAATTGGATACTGTTTTGAAAAAAAAAAACCAGGAGTTTTCCCAGACTTTGAAAGCTTTTGGGAGCCACTGAAGGAATCCTTTCTGTTGCTTTTTTTTTCCAATGCCTTTCCTTTGCATCAGAAAAAATTAAAAGCACCCATCAAGTCTCCCTGATCTGATCACCTTTTAATCTTTTGTCAAAACTCTCACGTGTTTTGAAAAAAAAATGAGGGATTGTAGGAAGTTGGCACCCAACTCTCCTAGAAAAATGAAGTATTCTGGTAGATATTTAAAAGGCAGAATATTTCTTCTAAAAAGAGTAGAACCCCAGAAGCAGAATCTCACCCCACCTTTGTTAATGGGTGGGCCATTAAGGCCTGAGCCAGAATACTTTACATAAGAAAGGTCTCCAGGTAAAGCTATAGCAATTGCCAAAAGCCCTTTTAAGGGCATAGATCATCCAGCAAGGGTCAACCAAGCTTGGAACTCAGGACAGCCTACAGAGTTGCCCCTCATGGGAGTCTGACAACCAATTAGAAACAAGCTTCAATTCAAATCCCAACAAAGGTTATAAAACCCAGATACTCTCAGCACCTCAGCCCTTTTTTTCTTGATCTCCTTCAAGCATGTGATCATCTTTCTCTGGAGCTCCAGACCATGTGGTCCTGTTCACCATTAAACTTTCCAAGCAGCCTCCATGTTTCCAGTGTCTTTTTCCCCACTTGGAACTGAACCCAGAAGGATATTTCTTTCAACATTTCTAATCACAACTTTCATTCTCCCCAAAGGTTATTCTATGTGTTTGCTTCTAGATATTAAACATTTTAAACTATTATTGATAGTTCACATATACAATCAGATACCATCTTCAACAGTTAATATAACTTTATGGAATTAATGGTTCTATGTTCCAATATATCTTTAGTAACAATTATAATTTACACTAAGAAGTACAGTAAACAATATCTTTACAAGTCTAATCAGTATGCAATTATATAAACCCTAAATATTTGGGGTTTTATCACAGATGCCACTAAATATCAAGCGTTAAAAGAAGAAAAGAAAGAAAAGATCAACCACAATATTCTTGTATATATATTATAATCTGGATAACAATTTTAGATTTGGAGATTCCAATCAGATTGCTTAAGTCTTACTATAGTATACTTTTATAGTATTAGTGGCTGTAGACTTAAAGGATAATTTTAACTCACCTTCAAAATAATGTCAGAGTCTCCAAATTCTCCACTGTCACAGTCTTTTCTTTAGCCTTTATATCTGCTTCTTTGTATCTCTTTTGTTGTTCCAATGATCAAAGAAACTCAAGGAGATCCACTTCTCTGTTGCAATCAGCTCACTTTCCTTCTCTTTTCAAATCACAGTCAAATCACAGTCAGTCAATACTTTCCCTTCTTCTTTGTTCTTTTTCTTCTCTGCTGCACAGCAACATATTCAGCAGCTCCCTTTTTCACTCACCTAAGCTGTTAGCTCTGTCCGTGTGCCGCTTAGAGCTTTCTCCTTCCGTCTCTCTCTGGGTTCTCTCTTTCTTCAGCACTTTCTCCACCAAATCTAACACCTCATCACACTTTTAACACACCATTCTCTCTCTTCACCCTTTTCTATCCTTGTGAGCGATCAGGTCTCAGGTCAACCATTGACAGCCGACACTTCAGCTCAAGCGAGGGGCTATCATTCAAACTTTGCTGAGGATCGCACCTTCCCTCTTCCTCACCAATCCCACCAGGACCAATTTTCGCCTTGGACGGCCACCGGACCACTGAATTTCAGCAATGAGGAGCAGAGTGCTGTCAGCCCATGCTGCTTCGAACCCACGTCACACCGGAAGCTCTTATTTTTAATTTCTTTGCAATTTTGGACAGAGACTATAATGAAAATATTCATTCTATGCTACTTTAGAAAGTTGACATTTGTGCAATGTTCAGCATATGAAATATGGATTGAACTTTCCATAAAAGCTTGGCAAGTTCTTTTTTATTTACATTTCATGCACTCTCAAAATGAGAGCAATCATTTTATTTTTTAAAAAGCTTGAATTAATGATGTCCCAATGAAATGTTTTAAAGCCACAGTAAAATGCATTGATTTCTGTGCTTGCTGGCTCTTGGTAAGATCTCTTGGGAGAATTTATATTGCAAACAAAATACTATCTAAATGGCATGGAATATGCTCTTTAATTTCTTGATGATAAGGGGATGAAGAAGCAATATGAATATGGGCTAGCTAGTAAAGCTTATATGCAATATGAAAATCATTTTGGAAAATTAATCTTTGTAAAATTTATAACAATAAAGAAGATGAAGTTTTTTTTACCACAAGTCAGTACAAAAATTGTAAACATGTTCCCTAAAACGGAACAAAATACCTTCCATCAATAATAAAAGAAAAATGCACAAACAGAAATTCAGTGCAATATAAAATGAAATTCTATATATTTTCCTAATTTTGTAATATTTGAAAAGATGACACTCTTGCCTCTTTTTTGTTTAAGGCAAGTGAAATTAAAATTTCCACATGAGGGATGCCTATTATAAATATTTGGCTTTACATACACATATTATATCTGTCTTGAAGTACTTAATAAAAGTTTGGGCTTCATCACATGAAAATAGGTGGATAACCATGCTACTTATAATAGGAGAGAATTCTTGAAATTAACACTAAAAAAACCTTTCAAACCTTTTCAAATTTTGGAGATTTAGAGGAACTGCTAACCACAATATATACAATGAATCAGTCCACTTAAAATACTAAATGGATTGAGAAATGTACTGAAAAAGTAATGATTATTCTGTAGTTATTTCTGTAGTGAAATAAAGCAGCATTAAATAAGTTGCTCATTATATGACACTTCATTTGTTCAGTTTTAGATATTCACTGGGGAGCTGTCATATTAAAACACATGGAGCATACCAGCCTTATATTGATGAATCTGATATCTCAATTTTAAGCATCATCTGACTTCTGTAGCAATGTTGTTTTCTGTGAAGTTATTATAACCAGGGGTGAGATTCTACCAGTTCATACCTATTCACTAAACTGGTTGTTAACATTCTAAGCAGTTTGGAGAACCGGTTGTTAGAAGAAATTACTGGCCTAATCCTGTAAGGAAGGCAGGAAGGAAATATTCTGGTGTTGCTTACAGAAACTGCCTCTCCGTTACCCCTTATTACATTTTTGGCAGGACTAGACTTCCTGTCTCAGGAACATCTCTGGAGGTTTTTTTCGCTCCTTTGCTGGTACTTTGCTTGTGTGGAGTGACCATTCAAAGTTACAATGGCACTGAAAAAAGTGACTTATGACCATTTTTCACACTTATGACTGTTGCAGGATCCCCACAGTCATGAGAGGCCAGGCGAGGAGATGCATGCCTCGATGTGAGTGATATTGGGTTGGCCACACCCAGCCAATAACATGACCACCAAGCCATGCCCACCAACTAAGCCATACCCACAGAACCAGTTGTTAAAAAAATTGAATCCCACCTCTGATTATAACATTTAAACTCATGGAACATTGACTATTTAGTTGTGTTTGTAGATAGCTTTTTAGTCGCATGTTATCAAAATAGTCTAAAACTATTGCAAGAGCTAAGCCAAATCACAAATGCTGCTTTGAAACTGGTTTAATGAGGAAAAAGTGGGATAAATATTATATGATTCAATGTGCAAAAGAAAAAAGAAACAGTGCTTCATCCTTTACTATACAATAAATATTTTTAAACATTACAGATTACAGTGAAGTACTTTAGATAGAATCTATTCTTGAAAAACTGCTGGAAATAATGGAGAAATAAATCTCAGCAATGGAGGAAGATTTACTAAAGGGAGTTTGGATTGATTTTAATGAACCTAGTATAGAATGAACAGAAGCATGTCACTATAATGCTTAGAATATTAATAAATAATATAGCATTTCACTATTAATAGCTTTAAGTAATATATGAATCTTTTAGTTTTGCTGTAATAGAATTTGTTCTGGAAAAAAGCTGTGATAATACATCTGCTGGATAGCTATAGTAAACCATAGATAAACACTTCTTTTGCTCTCTTAAGTGATGAGGAGGAATTCTACAGTGTTTAGTCTCACAGAATATTTTTATGAAACTGCTTGCTTGAACTTAGTTAAATTATAAATAAAACCAAGATTCATCCGTAACAAAAAGATTTTGCTAGTGACATGAAATCCCAAATCTACTTTTCTTGCTGTATAAAAGAATAAGAAAATAAGTTTTAGGCCCATTACTATTCATAAATGATTAGATAAAAGACTATTCAAATTGACATTTTGGGGTGTGTGTGTGTGTGTGTGTGTGTGTGTTCTTTTCTGGTGTTTTTCTGTAACTCCAGTGGAGTCTCTAAAGAGCTGAGTGCTTTTCCCCCTTTTTTTCTGTTGGCTTAATTTTTAAAAATATATGCAACAATAAGCTTGATTTAAATAGCATTTACAACACAGTTCTAAAATTATGTGTGTCTACTCGAAGCCCTTTGAACTTAGCCAAATTCACTCACCAATAATAAAAATAAAAACATACAGAATTACAACCTAAACAGGTTTAAGGCAGTACCTATTTTCTACAGTATAGAAATTTGGCAGCATTTCCCCTGCCCCCAATTGATGATATAATTTTGAATATTTTTCTCCCAAAGACTAAAATTAGGCCTGCGTGTTTGCATTTTAACCATCTCCTCCAAAAAAGATCCATTCTTAATAATATTACCACAGTGGCACAGTGGTTAGAGTGCAGTACTGCAGGCTACTTCTGCTGACTGCTGGCTACCTGCAGTTTGGCAGTTCAAATCTCACCAGGCTCAAGGTTGAATCAGCCTTTCATCCTTCTGAGATTGGTAAATTGTTGAGGGCAATATGCTGACTCTGTAAACAGCTTAGAGAAGGCTGTAAAGCACTGTAAAGTGGTATATAAGTCTAAGTGCTATTGCTATTACATGACTGGACTGCCATTATCTGTTTACTTGACACTATTAGTTCACTTAAATGCAATACACACATCAAGACAGGCATTACTGGCTGAATCACATAACACACTAAATCCATAACAAGCAAGTACCATTACATCTTAGTCTGATGTATAAATCTAGTTATTTTGGTTGGTCTATTCCCTTCCCCCTGCTGCTTCCCATACAATTCCTTACCATACAATGGGATGCTTTAGGTTTAAACATTTCTGCTTTGATGAAACCAAACTTTAATTCAAAACCACTTCCACCATTATGTCTGCAAGATGGAAAATTAAGCAGATGCTCCTGGACCAGAGTGCTACTCTCATCTCCCTTTTAAAGGCCTTGCCTCTCCAATCCTTGTTGATAGCAGTGTTCAAGTTGAGGACTCTTTGTTAAGATTTTTTTAAAAAATTCAGCTCAAGAACTGACAGATCTAGAAACATTTCTGCCAGAACAATCACCATCGCCACTATAAAAACCTCTGGTTCTCCACCTATGAAAAATATATCTGAAAACTCTTTTGCTTACTTGGTTGTTTTGTGTCATGCTCCTGGTGGAGACTGACTCTGAGGAAGAGGAGGAACAGCCAACAGGGAGTGGGAGTATGGCTCCAGAGGTGGTGGGGGAGGCTGGGGAACGGCAGAGGCTGGCTGAGCACTCAGAGGAGGATCCAGGCCCATCCCCTCTCCATCCCAGGGCACGCAGGGAGGAAAGGATCAGGGAAAAGCATGGTCTACTAGGGAGGAGAGTGCCATGATCCTCCTCAGGGCTTACAGCTGGGAGCTCTGTATATAAGTTCTGAAATACGTAGTCAGGCTGCTGGAGTCAAGGTTAGTGTTTTAGTTCTAAAGAAGGTTTATCTTGGTTGGCGTTATTCCAATGGACTGTCCCTGGTTATCTTCCTGCAGCTGTCAATTATCTATCCTGGTCTGCCAAGGAACTGTTTTAATGCGGTTTGTTTTTGGCTTTTTCTTCGTTATTGACTTTTTTTTAATTACATTTATATGCCGCCCTTTTCCGAAGACTCAGGGCGGCTTACAATTTCTGGGATACAACCCAGTGTGCTCAGCAATAGCCTTCATTCCATTGTATATGCCTGCTTATTACTAAGCGGCATTTTTACAAGGTCAGCTAATTGCCCCCAACAATCTTGGGTCCTCAATTTACCTACCCCGAGAGGATGGAAGGCTGAGTCAACCTTGAGCCTAGTGGGATTCGAGCCTACAGCAGTTGTAGGCAGCTGGAACTTAAGTGCAGGCAATTAACAGCCTGAGCCACCATTCTTTAAATGTGAACTGCGTTTCTTGCCTTTGAGATGTTATTTTGACTCCTCCACTGTGAACAATTAAACAGTGAAGCCAAGTTGAAGGCATTAAAGGACTTTTAATTATGTTTTGGATTTTGTTATATTTCTGAGATACTCTGGGTCATCACATTTTGTGTTTTTAAACTGAGATCATCAATATCGCAAGACAGTTTTAGTTAAACAATAACTTGTCCTTAACTTTAATTGGGAGTTAAATTGGATCAATCCTCTCAGAAAGATTTGCTGAAAATATCACTGGTCTCTTCATCTGTCCCTAAACTAAAGAAGCATGGCAACTAAGATAAAGAACTGGAGAAGGAATGATTTTATTCTGAATAAAAATGTCTTGCTGTTAGGATCAAACCAAAGTTAGCTTAAGCCTTGTTCAATGTACTTTAATTGAGACTTCTGAAGGCCTTCAAACCAGTGCATCAGCCTTAGCACCTACGGATAAGACAACTGGTGTGTGCCAGCTCTAAGGAAAAGAATCCACTGATGTCATTCCAGAATAAGATGCATTGCTAATTACTACAGATTTGAAACTGAGGAAAAGAGTTTTTGAGAAAATTAATACAGACTGTAAGGATCTGTGGGAAGAAATATCCATCTGGTTTAGTTCCAAGCTGGGAGAAAGACACTGGAAACATGGAGGCTGATTGGAAAGATGGTTTATTGATGAAGCAGGACCACATGGGTTTGTGGTTCTGGGCAGCGGACCAAAATGGAGCTGAGAATGGAGCTTTTTATACCTTCTCTTGGGTTTTGTATTTGAGCTTCCTGTTCCTGTGCAAGAACATGTCCTCTAATATTCTATTGGCTGTTGTCAGATTCCGATGGGGTCATGTAGGAGTTATGTAGGGGTGACAGCTGGCTCTATATAGGCCAAAGAGGAAATGCTAGTCCTAGGTGCTTGTCTGAGCTAAGTTTGGTTGAAGTTTGGACTGCTCTAACCCTACTGTTCTGGCTTTGTTTCAGAATATCCTGTCTTGAATGGATTACCAAATCTGCATTTCTAAAAGGTGGCCTCCTCAGTTTGTGCTTGGGGCTGGTTTCTGAATAGGCTGACCCAATCATTCTTAATGGGCACAAAATATCTGCTGAGAAAGATTGAGTTTGCTTCCTGCCTCTAAAAAAACATGTTTCTCCATTTCTCATTTAGGGAAATATAATACTCTGCCTTTTTAAAATATTCCTCAAAGTATTTCATTCTTCTAAGAGGGTGAGTGTACAGATCAATGCACAAAGAGCATTGCCTTCCATCCTCTCCGGGTAGGTAAATTGAGGACCCAAGATTGTTGGGGGCAATTAGCTGACCTTGTAAAAATGCCGCTTAGTAATAAGCAGGCATATACAATGGAATGAAGGCTATTGCTGAGCACATTGGGTTGTGCTCCAAAAATTGTAAGCCGCCCTGAGTCTTCGGAGAAGGGCGGCATATAAATGTAATTAAAAAAAAAAAGATAAGAACTCATTAGATTTTTCTAATGTATATTTCTTGACAACTATAATGTATATTTCTTGACACAATATTGTTGCAATATTGTGTTATAAAAGAAAGACAGAGATAAGAAGAAGAAAAACCATCCTTGAAAATTTCCTGATCATGTCCCTAAAATTAAGCTACACCATTGTTACTCAGAGTCAATCTCCGTGTCAAGGACTCCCAAATGACAAGATTATCCAGTCCAGTGATCTCTAATTCCAATTAGATGATACAGAAAAATCAGGAGAATAGGTAAAATGTAAAGAATAAAGTAGAAAAGTAATTTCCTATCTAGTTTGACAAGGAAAAGAAACACAAGATGATCTATTAAATACAGATAACTTCCCATCTAAACTTGGATGAGAGTGAACTAAGTACATGAGGCACAATTCTGATCAAATCAAGTCTGCCATCCTAAAGGGACATTAAATTTCCTCTCGATCACTTGATTCATTAATTATCTATTTTCTGCACAAAGATTTAAATAAGACAAGCCCACCCCCCTCACTTGCTTCCAAGTCAATGTATTTCTTCCCATTTTGAAAGCCCTCTGTGTCTGTCTGTGAGAAAGCTGGGAAGTTTCAGAAGCATTACGGAGATTAGAGGCATTTGTCAAAATAAGAAAATAAGACGCTCAGGACATAAGCAACCCTCCTTTTGAGTGTACATGCAGAGTCATAATGCACATTCCAAAAGGGGCAGATTTTGCATTGCAAAAGCATGATGCTGTTTTAATGTGTGCTTCCTTCCAGCCTCCCAAGGATAGTTTTGGAGTGATTTATACATCTCTCTACCATTGTTGATCAGGAAGGGAACTCTATATAGTTAAGTACTCATCTTGAAAAAAAATGGAAAAGGCCACTGACACATCCGGTTGCTTGAATTTTGTTGGCACTGGTATTCTGAAGGAAACCTCTTCAGTGCTATGTAGGTACATTCTAGACCAGGGGTATCAAGCTCAAGACCTGAGGGCTGGATCCAGCCCATGAGGTGCTTAACTCTGGCCCACAGGAAACATTGAAGTTGCCTTCCCAGTCCTGCTGCCCTCCCAAGCTCCTTTTTCACTGGCAGACAGTTGCAGGAGGCCGTTGCAGCCACAAATTGAGCTCACAAGCCCGTTTTTGCTGCCAGAACACTTGGGCCACCATAGGCATCCCTGACATGAGTGACATTGAGCTGGCCATGCCTATGCTGGCCATGCCCACCCCAGCCCCCCAAGTTCAAACACAACTCTGATGTGTCCCTCAATGAAATCGAGTTTGACACCCCTGTTCTAGAGCCTGTTCTATCAGGCTTCCAGATCAAATTAAAAATTGGTGGGTTGTATAGTCTGAAGATTTTGTAATGTACTATTGATTGAAATCACTCTGGAAGTAATTAATGTCATAATTCTTATCTCTTAAAGGTTCATATTTTGGATTTTGTTCAGCTGTTTTATAAGTTTTTTTAAAAAAGAAACAAGAACTTCTAAAATAAAGAAAAACATTTGATGCTATTATTTATAAAATGGTAATGCTTCTAAATATACTGATCAGAGTACCTATTAAAAGGCAACTTTATCCCAGTAGGATTGCCAAAGGCATATTGTTTGCTTTGTTGTTATCACCCACATTGGTCGACAGATGACATGCCTATTGCTTGTAATTTAAGGGTTAGTGGTGTGTAGGCAGCTAAAATAGTTGAAATGCCATGTATTTACTAGCCCATAGTTATATTGCTAATTGCTATATTTATCAAGTACTCACTTCATAAGCTACTACATTTAGACATTTTCCCTGAAGTCTGGACAAGCATTGGGAGGCTATCTAATATCAGATATTTAAAATGAAAATAACTGACATTAAGAAAGAAGCCTTTAAAAAAGGAAATTCATAGATATATTACATACGGAAATCTCTTTCAACCTGGTGTTCCACAACTCTTAGAATTCCTACTTATAAATGGTCAGTGATCATACTGATTGGAGATACTGAGAATTGTAGCTCAGCAGATCTGGAAAGCTGGTGTAAATTGTAATGGGAATTATATAAAGGAATGGTTTCCATAAGCTTTTAATAATGGTGGGAAAAATGTATAGAAAAATGGAAAAATTGATGGATAATAATGAATTCAAATGAGTTGTAGGTAATTCCACATGGTGTTCTATTAGTTCTATTACTTAGAGTTCTGAATCAGTTTCACTGTATAACAAATTATGGCTTTTATATATAATTTTATTAAAATATATAAAAGCAAGATTGAAAACAAATAGAAACTAAGGCAAAGTAAGGAATAAAAACAAAGAGAAAATTAAAAAGTGCAAGAAAGAAAGTAAAAGAAAAAGAATAGAATAGAATAGAATAGAATAGAATAGAATAGAATAGAATAGAATAGAATAACAGAGTTGGAAGGGACATTGGAGGTGTTCTATTCTAGGCAGGAAACCCTACACCACTTCAGACAAATGGTTATCCAACATCTTTTTTAAAATTTCCAGTGTTGGAGCATTCACAACTTCTGGAGGCAAGGTGTTCCACTGATTAATTGTTCTAACTGTCAGGAAATTTCTCCTTAGTTCTAAGTTGCTTCTCTCCTTGATTAGTTTTCACCCATTGCTCTCAGATGCTTTAGAAAATAGCTTGACTTCCTCTTTTTTGTGGCAGCCCCTGAGATATTGGAACCCTGCTATCATGTCTCCCCTAGTCCTTCTTTTCATTAGACTAGACATACCCAGTTCCTGCAACCATTCTTTATATGTTTTAGCCTACAGTCCCCTAATCATCTTTGTTGCTCTTCTCTGCACTCTTTCTAAGAGTCTCAACATCTTTTTTACATCATGGTGACCAAAACTGAATGCAGTATTCCAAGTGTGGCCTTACTAAGGCATTTTAAAGTGGTATTAATACTTCACATGATCTTGATTCTGTCCATCTGTTTATGCAGCCTAGAACTGTGTTGGCTTTTTTGGCAGCTGCTGCACATGGTGCCTCAGATTTAAATGGTTGTCCATAAAAATAAAAAAGGAAGAAAAAAGATAGAACAAAGTCTCTTTTGATCTTCTTCATAGCAATTATAAATATAATTATACATCTACTTCTTTCTCCAAAGTTATATTATAACTCTCTTTTTATCTGTAATCTATCCTGTCAAATCATAAAAACCATAAATTATAAGTTCATCCTTTTTAATACAAAAAAAATCCATATGGGTTATACCTCATACCATTCTAGATGAGTGGGTGTCTAGTCTCCTTTTAAAAGCCTCCAGTGGGGGAGTACCTGTAATTTCTGAAGGCAAGCCATTCCACTGGTTAATTGTTCTAACTGGTAGGATTTTTCTTAACCTACTTTAACGTTTTCTAATAACTGTAAGTAGGAAAACCATTGGCAACTATAACCCTCTTGCACCAATATTTTTTCTTGACTTTATTTTGATTACCCTCACAAAATTATGATATCTCACAATAAGTTAGTCATTTCCTTTTGCGACACCTCGGGGGGCTGGGAGTGGGGGACACTGTTCTTCGGTGGTTTGCCTCCTATCTCTTGGGGCGGTCACAATTGGTGTTGGCGGGGGGGCTGAGGTCGGCCCCGAGGGTGCTCTCTTGTGGGGTCCCTCAGGGGTCGGTCCTCTCCCCTCTTTTATTTAACATCTACATGAAGCCGCTGGGTGAGATCATCCGTGGTTTTGGGGTGAGATTCCATCAGTACGCGGATGATACCCAGCTGTACATCTCCACCCCAAACCAGATCAGTGATGACCTGATGACCCGGTGTTTGGATGCGGTACGGACCTGGATGAGCAGGAACATGCTTCGACTCAACCCGGCCAAGACTGAGTGGCTGTGCATACCAGCATCTCGGCCCAGTCAGGAATGTCCATCTTTGGCCATAGGGGGAGAGGTGTTGCCCCCTGTGGATAGGGCGCGGAATCTGGGGGTCCTCCTGGATGTTCGGCTCCGGTTAGAGGAGCAGGTGGGGTCCGTTGCCAGGGGGGCCTTTGCCCAGCTCCGCCTTGTTCATCAGCTTCGCCCTTTTCTGGACCGAGATGCCCTGCGCACAGTCACTCATGCTCTTGTTACCTCCAGACTCGACTACTGCAACGCTCTCTATTTAGAACTGCCCTTGCATACCATCCGGAAATTGCAACTGGTGCAGAATGCGGCGGCGCGGGTGGTGATGGGAGTTTCCCGATTCTCCCATGTTGCCCCCCTCCTGCGCTGTTTGCATTGGTTGCCGGTTGCACTCCGGGTGAGATTCAAGGTTTTAGTTTTAACATACAAAGTCCTGCACGACATGGGTCCTCAATACTTAAGGGAGCGTCTTCTGCCGATATCAAATGCCGGCCGCCCTGTGCGAGCACATAGGCAAGGACTCCTCGGGGTCCCGTCGGTGGGCCAATGCCGGTTGGCGGTCCCCCGGCGGCGAGCCTATTCTGTCGCGGCCCCGACCTCTGGAATCAACTGCCCTTGGGGCTCCGCCTGGCCCCCGACCTCCGCACCTTCCACCGTGATTTAAAGACCTGGTTATTTGACCAACCCGGGCTGTGACCCCTTCCTGGGGGGGGGGTAGGTTTTTTAATGTTAATTGTGTAAATCTGTTTTAGTATTTGGGCTTGTAAATTAATTTAATTGTTTTTTAAGTATTTATTGTCTTTGTTTTTAGTTGTGAGCCCGAGTCTTCGGAGATGGGGCGGCATACAAGTTCAAATAATAAATAAATAAATAAATAAATAAATAAATAAATTTCCTATTTGCCTGTTATTTCTCATCTATAAAATGTTTCTTGTGCTTAGATCCACAAGTATTCCTGTCAACCACTGTCACAAGTCTTGCTATAATATCCCAATGGGGTAGAACAACAAGAATGTTCACTACGACAAAAGGAAATTAAGATGTCATTTATAACCTTCAATTTTATATTATTTTATATTGTATTGTATATATTATTATATTATATATTATTATATTATATATTATTATAGTATAGTACTTATAGTATAGTATAGTATAGTATACTATACTATACTATACTATACTATACTATACTATACTATATATACTACACTACGCTACACTACACTATATTATATTATTATATTTAATGTGTACACACACTGTGATGACCTGGGGCGTGGCAAAAAGGCAGATAATAAGTAGAGGTCCCTTTATTAGCTCCAACTTTCCCCCCAGTGACCTGATTACCTTCTGATCTGGAGAAAAACTCTCCCAGGAACCTGCAACCACCTTTGGCTACAGATATTCCAATCCAAAATGGTGTAAACAGAAAACTTTAAACTATAAATCCAACAAGCCAAGATAAGGAGTTCCTGAAGTGAAGTAACACGACAGTGAATCAAACCAGTTGGGAGGATGTCAGGAACTCAGATAACAGCAGCCAATATTAGATAAACTCAATGTTTGTTCCAGACAAATGCCCGTCCCAACTGTTTCTCCTTCAAACTCCCTCCTCAGGTGTGCTTTGTGAAGGGAATCAGGGCCCTTTCCTCCCTTGTAAGCCATGCAACCCACATTGTTCTCTTCTCCGTTCTCCCCTGTGTGCCCTAGGATCAAGAGGGGGTGGGCCTTGGTCTTCCTCTGAATCACCTCTCTTGTTCTACCTCTTCCCTGCTCTGCCCAGCCTGACTTTCCCCTTCCCCAGTTTCCTCCACAGCCAACAGAGCCACACTCCTACTCCCTAACGACTGTTCATCTTTCTCCTCAGATTCAGACTCTGACAGGGGCATAACACACACACACACACACACACACACATTGTGAGCTGTTTTTGATTGTGGTTGGAAATTGTGGTTGGAAACTTCTTGCATGCAATGTATGGAAGGATATGTACCGCATAAAATATGTTAAATATTTGGAGATTATAAACTATTCTTAAAATGACTACAAATAAATCTAATTAGTCCTTCCAGATTCAAGGCTCTTTCATTCACGATAAATCTAGGTAATATTTCAGGTCCTGAAATCATGAACTTTAAAAAAAAATCAGATGGGAAAAATAAATAAATAAATACTTAAAGTAGTTATTGTCCAATTAATATACACATTGCAATGTACTCCATAAATGAGTCCATGCTGAAATTTTTTTTGTATATCCTTTAGTTTTATGGATTATCCTAAATTTTAAGTTGTGATTCTCGGGCACAGTGTAACATTTACCAGACTAAAAAGTAATTGGTATATCTTCAAACTAATAAATTACTGTAGACTTATTATTTTTAACTTTTTCTATCTAAATTATTCATTGAATACATTTTGTTCCTTGTGTATCTAATCACACTAGGCCAAATATTCTGTTCTGTTCTGTCCTGTCCTATGCTATTATCCTACCCTATCCTACCCTACTCCTCCTAAAGAATATATAATATCTCATGAAATTCAAATAACATTGGCATCCATAATTTTTTGATTGTCAGTTCCTAAAGAGGTATGAAAGAACTATATCTGATAGTGCCCTGTAAGGAATTTATTATTAATAAAATAGAAATATTACCTTTCAATTTAATTCATTTTTCAATACTATCCAACATTGACTGCAAACAATTTCTAAGACCTTCATACGGCCTTCAGTGGATTTATATGGCAGAAGTGCAACAGACCATGAATCCATTTTTCAAGGCTCTTGATCTCCTAGGCTGCCGAATATACAGTGCTGTACAATGATTGAGCTTCACGTTTGCTGTTGCTAGGAGCTATTTCAAGATACAATCTGTTTGATTTTCTAATTGGAAGATGAAAACCTCCATTTGAAATTTGATGGTACCTTGTGTGCAAAATTGAATTAGAATTTAAGCCTGTCCATCATTTAAATTTCTGCTAGAAGACCGCATGGAAAATCAGCCATTTAAAAAAAATCTAGATCAGAGTTTCACAATTTGTTATGAATTCTTCAATTTTGAGGAACAATACAAAATAAACCGTAGGCAAATTTACACATAGGGGCATAATGTGTCTTAGACATATCATTTGGTTTTGTGTCTGTCTCTGTCTCTGTCTCTCTGTCACTCTCTGTCTGTCTCTGCCTCTCTCTCTCTGTCTCACTGTCTCTCTCTCTGTCTCTGTCTCTCTCTGTCTCTGCCTCTGTCTCTCTCTCTCTGTCTCTCTCTGTCTCACTGTCTCTCTCTCTGTGTGTCTGTCTCTCTGTCTCTCTCTCTCTGTGTCTCTCTCTGTCCCTCTGCCTATGTCTCTCTCTGTCTCTCTCTGTCTCTCTGCCTCTGTCTCTCTCACTGTCTCTCTCTGTCTCTCTCTGTCTCTGTGTGTGTGTGTGTGTGTGTGTGTGTTTGTGTGCTTTCCATCAAAGCAATCATTTGCCTGGATTTCCTGTTGTCAAGTCCTTTATTCAAGTTTGGATACACCTGATTCAAAGAGATCCTGTACATTGTTGAAAGGAGAATTGGGTTTGTTGTTATTGCTTGTCTGTGTGTTGGCAATCGGACAGCATATGTCCTGGGTTTTTTGTTTCCTTCCTAGACTTTTTATTGTGTTATGTATATAGGTTTGAATGTCATTGGTTTAGTTTGAATTGTTCTTGTAAAATGTCAAATATGATTGTTTTAAAAAGTGCGGGAAAACCCTGCACTCTGGCTGGCAACTACGGCTGCTGGCTATAAGTAGCAGCCACAGCCCAGCCAAATTGGGTCTGTTATGAGCTGTAGTCACTAATAAACTCTTCAATGAAGCACTCCGCGTCTGACTCTTCATGCAAATCTAACACTGGCGACGAGGGTGGGATCCTTCCCGAAGAGAAGACAACGCAGAGAACAAGCTGAGAGAGATGGCTGCGCTGAACACCCCCCAGCCCCGTTCGATCCAATGGCAGAAGACTGGGACTCGTATGCAGATCGTTTCCAAATGTATTTGGAAGGAAACGATCTTGCCGACATTTCCGACAAGCGGAAGAGGGCGGTCTTTCTCACCCACTGCGGTCCGGCCGTTTTCAAGATGGCGAAGGCATTGGCGGGAGCTGCAGACGTGAAGGTAATGGACTGGCCCGACTTAGAAAAGTTATTAAGAGCCCATCACGCGCCACAAGTATCGTGCCTCATTAAGAGACACAAATTCTACCGTCGGGATCAAGGGGAAGCGAAAACTTTAATGAGTTCGTGGCAAGTTTAAGGGACATTGGGGGTGCATGTGAGTTTATCAACTTTGAAGATGCCATGCGTGGTCGATTTGTTCTAGGCCTAAAAGACAAGGTTTTGCAGAGCAAATTATTAATGAAACCTAAGATCACGCTTAAGGAGGCCATAGAAGAAGCTTCTTCTGTGGAAGCTACCAAGTCCTCAGCAGCAGCCATGAAGAAAATTAACAAGGATGCAAGCCATCCTGATGTGGAAAAATCCACAACAACCCATTGCGAGCAAATAGATTCTGATTCAGACTGTAGTGAGGAGGAGGAAGGAATTTATAGACTCAGAATGGAGAAGAAAAGGAAAGACCTTGGAAGAAAAAGGCAAGACTTTTATTGCAGAGGTTGTGGGGGCACCCCGCACTGAATGCAAGTTTTTTGATACCATCTGCCTCCAAAAAAAGAGGTCACCTAGCAAGAGTCTGCAAATCATCCAAAACTCCACCAAGCAGAAAGAAGTTTCCTGACAAAGAATTCAAGCATAACAACTTCAGTGAGAAAATGGGCGCAACACAGAAGCAAATGGGAAGAATGAAACTCATCAAACAGTCACTATTGGTCATTCTTCACCCTTAAGAAGCAGGAAAGTACATGTGAAGGTACTAATTGAAGGAAGGCCTTGCCAAATGGAAGTGGACTCAGGCTCCTATTTATCTATGGTGTCATGGGACACTATTCACAGGCTACTTCCCAACATTCAGAAGAAGCATTTCCAGAAACAAGCACTGACTCTTAAAGACTACCAAGGGAACAAGATTCCAGTAGTTGGAACAAGAGAATTCAATGTGAAGTTCAAAGGCCACACCAAACGTTTGCCCCTGACCATCGTAAACAAAGACCGCCCAAGCTTGCTGGGACTTGAGTGGTTCAATCCACTAGGCATCGAGGTGACTGGCATCAATCACGTGAGCAACACTGAATGGGAGGAGGCCTTGAAGTCTGAGTTTCCAGAGGTCTTCAGCGAAGGATTGGGCAAGTATATGGGGACCCCTATCACTTTCAACCTAGATCCCAGGGTGCCCCCAATTCGTTTAAAGCCCAGAAGGGTCCCATTTGCCTTAAAGGAAAAAATTGATGCACAATTAGATAAACTAATAGCTCAAGGAGTTTTAGAGCCCACTGACCACTCCAGATGGGAGACACCCATAGTCACACCAGTCAAGACTGATGGGTCAGTAAGAATCTGTGGGGACTATAAGGGGACACTGAACCATGCGCTGCAGCAGAGCGCATACCCAGTTCCAGTGGTGCATCATTTATTACATTCACTTGGCAGGGGTACAGTCTTTGCCAAATTGGATCTGGCCCAGGCATATCAACAACTAACAGTTGATGATGCCACTGCAGAGGCCCAAACCATTGTGACTCATAGAGGTGCGTTCAAATGTAAAAGGTTACAGTTTGGAGTAAGCGTGGCACCAGGCATTTTCCAAAGCCTTATGGAAAGGATGCTCCAAGGACTGCCAGGGGTAGTGCCTTACTTTGATGATGTGTTAATCTCTGCTGAAAATGACACTCAATTACAAGAGAGACTCAGAGAAGTCCTTACCAGATTCAAGAAAGCGGGGTTAAAAGTCAAGGAAGAAAAATGCACTCTTAGAACTGACAAGGTTGAGTTCTTGGGCTACATGATTGACAAGCATGGCATCCATCCTACAGATGCCAAGGTTCAAGCAATCAAAGAAGCCCCTAGACCAAAATGCAAAACAGATTTGCAAGCCTTCCTTGGACTTATTAACTTTTATCACATGTTCCTACCTCAGAAGGCAACCATTGCAGAACCATTACACAGATTACTTGACAAAAAGTCTGTTTGGGTCTGGGGCAGGAAGGAACAATCAGCATTTAACAGTATTAAAAGACTAATCACGTCTGATGCTGTACTCATACAGTTCTCTGAGAATTTACCTGTTGTACTGACTTGTGATGCATCCCCTTTGGAGTGGGGGGGGGTTTGAGCCACAGGCTTCCCAGCGGGAGGGAAGCCCCTATTGCATTTTACTCTCGCACCTTGACCAAAGCAGAGAGGAATTACAGCCAATTGGACAAAGAAGCATTGGCAATTGTTGCAGCTATCAAGAAATTTCATGAGTATTTATATGGGAGAACATTTACCATTGTCACAGATCACAAACCTTTGTTAGGCATTGTGGCAGGAGACAAACCTACACCCACTATCCTGTCACCAAGAATGCTGAGGTGGACTGAATTTCTTGCTGCTTATTCATACAAACTTATCCACAAGCCTGGCAAGGACATTGGACATGCTGATGCCTTGAGTCGTTGCCCACTTCCTTGTCACAAGGAGGACTTTGAACCTGAGGCACACACCTTTTTCCTAGAAACTGTTGCCAAGCTTCCAGTACACGCTGCTGAAATTGCCAGAGAGACTGCCAAAGACACTTTATTGGCTCCTATTATATGCTGGATTAAGAAAGGTTGGCCTCTTCAAGATCTACCTCACCTTGCCCAACCTTTTAAGTCCAGGCAAACTGAATTATCTGTATTAAGAGGATGTATTTTGTAGGGTAACAGGGTGGTTATTCCTGCAAAACTGCAAAGAGAGGTTTTGGAAATGTTACATGAGGGTCATCCTGGTATTGTAAGGATGAAGGGATTGGCCAGGAGTTATGTATGGTGGCCAGGTATTGACAAAATGGTTGAAAACTGGGTTGCATCTTGTCCCAACTGTCAGGTAGTCAGGCCTGCCCCACCTCTCGCCCCCAAACAGGAATGGGAATGTCCTAGGGGCCCATGGTCTAGGATTCACATTGATTTCTCTGGCCCTACCAGAGGGCACACCTTCCTTATTATAGTTGATGCATATTCCAAATGGCTAGAGGTAATCCCTATGGCATCCACCACCACTGATGCTGTCATGAAGCAGCTCAAAAAACTTTTTGTAACCCACGGGTTACCTGATGTTCTTGTCTCTGACAATGGCCCTCAATTTACATCCAACATTTTTGAATCCTATTTAGCACAACAGGGTATCAGACATGCCCCCACTGCCCCTGGGCACCCTTCGGCTAACGGCCAGTCTGAACGCATGGTACGTTTTACCAAGGAAAAGCTTCAGCAACTGGGTCCTGGGGACATCACTGAGAAAGTTGAAAAACTTCTTAGTGTTCAGCACATCACTCCTAACCCATCAAATAACTTATCCCCAGCAGAGTTGTTGATGGGTAGGAAACTTAGGTCTTCCCGTGACCGCCTTCATCCCACTTACGCACCCAACGCACCACTAGATTCCACTTCCAAAGTTCGCACATTCAGTGTGGGTGATTCTGTTTATGCTAAGAACCTTATGGGTGAACCCTTATGGATTCCTGCTGAAATAACTCACATCACAGGCCCTTGTTCTTACAGGGTACAAACAGAGGATGGAGTCCTCTGGAGCAGGCACATTGATCAGCTTAGATCCAGATTACCTCAGGAACATCGCAATTGTTCCTCTTTAATTCCCTCACCTGATGTTTTTCTAGGGGAAGGGAGGAGCATGAGGATAATCAGCAAACAAGAATCCACCCCATGTGTAACAAGCCATTACGACAGGAACCATCCCCAAACCTGTCACAATGCCAAAATCCATCCTTACAAGTGGAAGATTGCACATCACTACCTGACTTGGGTGCTGACATTGGTTTGGAGATGGGTTGGGAGGAGAGACCAGATTGTAACACTCAAACAGGGTCTTCTGTCACTGGAAGCCCGAATAGGGAAATGTCAGCAGACACATTTCCTCTCTCACTGGATGAGAACACTAAAACTTCTGAACCACTAAGGTCTCAACGTACATGTAAGAGCCCCACCTATTTAAAAGAATACATTAGATAGGTTGGGGTTTGGTATGGACTGAACCTAGTGGGGAGGGGTGTTATGTATGTAGGCTTGAATGTCATTGCTTTAGTTTGAATTGTTCTTGTAAAATGTCAAATATGATTGGTTTAAAAAGTGCGGGCAAACCCTGTACTCTGATTGGCTGGCAACTGCGGCTGCTGGCTATAAGTAGCAGCCGCAGCCCAGCCAAATCGGATCTGTTATGAGCTGTAGTCACTAATAAACTCTTCACTGAAGCACTCCGTGTCTGACTCTTCATGCAAATCTAACAGATTGTGTTACAAGAAAGTGTTCCAAATCAACAATCAAGGAAGAAACTATTTCCTAATTAAAGAACCATGAAGAAGAAAGCCTCAGCCAACCAAGAGTGGCAGGTCAAACTACTACACATAAACTGCAGCAAATCCCAATCTTTCATACATAAATAATACTTTTGTTACCTGTTATCCAGAAAAAAAATTATATTATCTGCTACCTATCATATAAAAAAATAATTATATGCTTGATAGTATACTTTCCTGTTCTGAATTAAGTCCATCCTAAAATAGAAATTCATGGAAGATAATTTCTACTGGAATTGGCTTTTTTCACCTGAAAGTCTTCTGGATCGTCTTAGAATTTTGAACAGGGCAACAAAACATTTTTTTATGTCAGAGGATGAATTTTTGACTTGAGTAGTTTTCTTAGGCCACATTCCAAAAGTTACTGTAGGCAAGGCAAAGAAAAGTCAGGGCAATGACAATGTTTCTTATAACTTCAAATTTAACTTAATTTACATGTAATTAAAATGCAACTGTTTTTGATAAAATACATTCTATACTGTTTTCCTTCTGATGCATTAAAAGTTACAATTCAATAGAGACTTCTGGAAGGTCTTTGGTTTTACATCCACAACTGTCAGCATTTACTTTGGAGGTGGATGGACTTGAATTCAGGCTTCAGTGTCAGGTTCTGAATCTGTAATTTAAAGAGTTCTGGCACTCAAAACGATCCTTTGTGTTCACTCAAAGTTCTACTTTCTAGACAATTGTCCTCCACTGTAAAGAGCAACAAAAGATAAACTTCTGTACTTAGTTTGTAAAACTTTTATGCAATAAAAATACATGCATGTAACTATTTTATTTAAGATTATCAGGGCATAAGTGCAGATGTGAATATATCAGTATTTACATCTATTTAGAAAATAAGGGATCTAGATTCTAAGAGTTTTACATATTTGCTCTTTATTCTCAACACAGAGCTCTTTTAACTTTTTGTAAAATGTAAGTAGTAATCCTACAGAGATTAGGTTGAAAAGCTTTAGATTTCCTACTAAGTTTGAGGGATATTTTACAGATCATCTTTCTGAAGGAGGGATTTATGAGATGTTTATTTAAAGTGCTGCACTAGATGGTGACCCAGAAAACTGCTTGAAAATACTTCATCTTTGTGTGGAGATTTAATTTCTGCTTATTAACTTCTTGGTACAAAATTGAAATATGGTGAATGCATGCATACCAATATATAACATATATTTTTAGCAGGATGTTCCAACCCCATGATGATTACTTGGGATTATACAAACCTGAGTTAATACAAAGTATCCATCATCGTCTATTAGAGATATATGAGATTTGTCCATTTGAAAATGCTAGAAAAGCTGACTTGAGAGGAGATATGGAAGAGTAATAAATTTGTGATGTGCTCTAATTGTGGCTTGAGGGATAAATATTCAGTACCTGTTATTACCTGATAAAGTCATACATATGCATGATTCCATTTTATGTGATAATTACTGAATATAGAATTATAGTATGTGTTTACCTGATAAACCAACTTTATTATTTGAAAGAAAGCAGTTGCAATAATTCACACAGCACCATGAACTGTGAAGGCTGAAATATAAACCAATCAAAGGTGATGGGAGCAGGACAGTAGTTTAATTCCGCTAAACATCAGGGTGTCTTAGCAAGAATTCTAACAACCTCTTTTGCATATTAGGTTTGTTAGACATATTACTGCCAGTATTCAAGAAGCCTTCTATCTTTTGAAGTGAGATTTCTGGAGTTTCATAGATAATATAGCTTGGCTGTGCAGGAAATAGACATTCCTTTGTTTATTTTTTGTTAAAGAGAAAAAGCCCCCTTTTTATAGCATTAAAGGCAAAAAGATATATTCTGGCCTCCTGCTGAAATCGGCAGCTATCTGTAGCAGGAAGCATTTGGAATGCTTTTAAAGTGTAACGAACAAATAGCATTAAAGAATCAATAGATGTCGTAATAATCAGCTAGTCACAACTGCAGCTTTGTGCTCTTTTTTTAACGGCAGCATATGTTACATCTTGTGGAGATGCTGAATAACTTTAATATCAGAATAAGGAGGTTCACATATTTAATCTCAGCTTGGAGGAAATCACAGAGCCAAACTTCACTTATGTTTATTATGTTTATTATGTTTATTAACATCACATAGAAGTGTAGAAATGCCGATTCAGAGGCTCATGTACTATACATTTTGGTGACTTATCTTTTGTTGACATTAGTCAGAGAGCTTAGCTGAGTTCCAGTTTGTATTTTAATTGGCTCAGC
The DNA here is from genome assembly GCA_009733165.1 of Naja naja. Lineage (NCBI taxonomy): Eukaryota > Metazoa > Chordata > Lepidosauria > Squamata > Elapidae > Naja > Naja naja. The sequence goes on from CM019151.1 coordinate 74,281,937, forward strand.
TAGAAAAGGCTGGTACTTGAAGCAGAACTCTTATTATTGTATTTGCATCTCTCTTGCATGCTTAAGTGAGAAGATACCAACTTGGTTCATTAATTAACTAAGCCCTTTACCATGGGCTAGGGTGTGAATAAGTAAAATATGAAAGATAGGCTGAATTTATCCATCTATCAAAATTTATTTTTTATTTTTCCAACTATTTTTTTTCCAGATATGGATTAGGGATATTCCACAAGAATGCTAAGGTCAAGTTAAATAGCAGCCAGTACAACTGACTGGACATGAAGATGTGAAGAAACCTGGGGGATTTTCTACAACCTCTCCTCCCTCCTTATCAATGATTAGAAATAATCTTTTGAAAGCCTTAAAAAAAACCTAAACAAGTACAGAATTATGCTCACAGGAAAAATAGCAAATATTTATTTATTTATTTATTTATTTAATTACATTTATATGCCGCCCTTCTCCGGAGACTCAGGGGCTTACAATTTTGGGATACAACCCAGTGTGCTCAGCAATAGCCTTCATTCCATTGTATATGCCTGCTTATTACTAAGCGGCATTTTTACAAGGTCAGCTAATTGCCCCCAACAATCTTGGGTCCTCAATTTACCTACCCTGAGAGGATGGAAGGCTGAGTCAACCTTGAGCCTGGTGGGATTCGAGCCTACAGCAGTTGTAGGCAGCTGGAACTTAAGTGCAGGCAATTAACAGCCTGAGCCACCAAGGCCACCAAGGAAAAGACTGGACTTGACAAAAAGGAAAAAACTTTGGAAAACAAAGATTTACTTGGATGGAAAGTTTACTGTATATACTGTACACATTCAATTGGATTATGGGATTGGAGACTAAAATCTATGAAGAATGTTTGCAGGAATTGGGCTTGTCTAGTCTAGGGGAAAGAAGGACTAGGAGTGACATGATAGCAGTGTTCCATTATTTGAGGGGCTACCACCAAGAAGAAAGACTCAACCTATTTTCCAAAGCACCAGAAGGCAAGACAAGAAACAATGGATGGAAACTAACCAAAGAGAGAACCAAATTAGAACCAAATTAGAATTAAAGAGAAATTTCCTAACAGTGAGAACAATTAACCAGTGGAATCGCTTGACTTCAGAAGTTCTTGCTTCATCACTGAAGACTTTTAAGAAGAAACGGCACAAGAAGTTGTCTGGAATGGTATAGGGTCTCTTTCTTGTGCAGGGAGTTGGATGAGAATAGGAGTGTCAAACTCAAGGCCCATGGGCCTGCCTGGAAATATTAAGGGGCTGGCCTGCGGTGCCTCAGGTGGCTACAATAGGCCATGTGGGGGCGAACCTCATTTTCACTCTCTATGGCCTCCTGCAGCACTCTGCCGGCTGAAATCAGGCCAAAAACTGGACTGAATGAGCTGAAAAATGGGCCAAAATGTCTCAAAAAATGAGCTGAAAATGAGCTGAAAGACAGGCCCAAAACAGACCAAAAATTGGCTGAAAAATAGGCTGGAAATGGTTGCCAAAAAAAGCAAAAAAATGGGCAAAATGGGCTGGAAAATGGGACAAAAACAGGCCAAAAAAGCCATGCAGCCTGTTTTCGGCCAGCAGTGTGCTGCACCCCCCACTGGCCCACAGAGAAGAACTACAATGCTGATCTGGCCCTCAAAGAAATCCAGTTTGACACTTCTGGACTAGAAGATCTACAACTCTGTTATTATGTTCTGTTCTAACTGATATATGGAGAATTGTTTTGTTAAAAAGCAGAAGAGAGCTGGTTCTTACTGTTTCTTTGTTCCCTGCCTTCCCCCTGTGGGGAGTTGCTATTCAAAGCAATCTAGGTCAGAATCTTGGCAGGAACAAGTGTCTGTCTTGTTTTGAAACAAATAGGTTCTTCTTTTGATCAATGTAGAATGGCCCTTTAAAACAGTAGCCAGGGCCTAGAAGATAGCAAGACCATAGTGCCTGAATATGCCCAATAGGTTCTGGAATAATTCCACTTCTAGAGGCTATGTGACTGAAACAAGCTAATTGCATTTCAGGGAAGTTGGATAGGTGTGTGTCAAAGATATTGCAAAGTTATAACATCTATACATTAGCAGGAAAATGACTAGCTACCTCCCACAGCATCACTAGATAATTAGCAAAGAATCAAGTGATTCTTCTTTTGATAACTTAGTGATGAATGGAATGCTAAAATAAGCATATTCACTTGCCAACATTTCTATAATCTTTCCCTTTCAATAAATCTAGTTAAAAAGAGTGAGTATCTAGCTTTATTCATTGTGAACAGCTGCTAGGACTCAAGAGCTGAAATACTGACCTAATGGACATTGAAATGCATCAAATTGCACCCATAGGAAAACCGCCAGGTCATGTTGCCTGCTTATAGGAAAAAAATCTACATTCACTAGCACTGATGATACATAGATGAGTAATAGAAAGCCTGCAAGGAAACGATCACACTCAGAGAGTACCAGGGACTCCATAATACAACCCTGAGCTAGATAGATTAGCTTCTGTTAGTAGAAAGCAGTATAGTTAACACCAAAACAAGTAAGGGCTCATCCATAAATCATTCTTGCCCAAGCTCAAATTTTTTTAAACTTACTTTTGCAAGTATATATTCAAGGTATTAGTCATCACATATAAGGTATTAGTCATCACATATAAAGATTCAAGGTATTAGTCATCACATATAAAGTCCTTCATGGCTTGGGTCCGGGGTACTTGCGGAAGCGTCTCCTGCCAGCATCGACCTCCAATCGCCCTGTACGCTCCCACAGGCAGGGGCTCCTGGGGGTGCCGTCGACCAGACACTGTCGGTTGGTGGCGCCCAGGGGTAGGGCCTTCTCTGTGGGAGCACCCACCCTGTGGAATCAGCTCCCCGTGGATCTCTGGCTGGCCCCTGACCTCCGTTCCTTTCGCCGCGACCTAAAGACTTGGTTGTTTCAACAGGCCAGCCTGGACTGAATGGGGTGGGGGTGGTTTTTTTAATCAATTTTAGTTTTAATCGGGTTTTAAATTTTAATTGGGCTTAGTTTAGTTTAATTCTATTTTAATATTTGTATTCTTGTTTTTTATTGTAAGCCACCCTGAGTCCCTCGGGAGAGAGGGCGGCCTATAAGTCCAATAAAATAAATAAATAAATAAATAAATAAATAAATAAATAAATAAATAAATAAATATTCTCACAATGGCAAAGCCAACCAAGATATTGTAGCCTGGAAATAAGGATTTTCTTTGGAAAAATGGGGGGGGGGATCACTTACAGATGCTTAGGTTACATGGAGAGGAGTCATTGGTGGACAGTGATCTGCTGGGTTTCAGTAGATTTGCTGTAGGATCATTTACTATAATCCAACCTCTAGCTCTATGCTTTTATGGCCATCTGAATTTTGGTGGTCAAAAATTTATTTTGGAAATGGAAAGAGAAAACTATGGCCAATTTGCCCAATACTCCATACCAGGCTTGGGACTAGCAAGCGGTGAAGATGGCAAAATAAAACACCTGTGGAATCTTCTGCTGTGTTTGCATTCTTCTTTGTAGCAAAAGAAAATGGTCTGTGTGTCCTTGCCAATGTCACCTTTTCCTTCTCTCCCACTGCTGCAGGCTTTCTGACTTTGCAGAAAATAGAAGAGAGGGGAGGATGAAGTTGAGAAGGCAACACCGAACTCCTTCCTCTGTTGCAAATAAGAACTCAAACAGGTAGAGAGAATGATACTTTATCAAAAAAGAAGGAATATCTGTATGCAGGTAATGTAGTAAAAGCTGACTGACCTTGCACAGTAAGAATAAGCTGTGGGGGCATTTTATGAATGCATATGTTTATCTCTCATCATGAGGACATAATAGAAAAATTGACGTATTTGTTCTGTATTTGCACTTGGGCAGCAAATACCTTTCCTTTGGCAATATATAACACCGGTCAAAAATCTAAACCTTAGGTGCCCATTTATGGTTCCCAAAAGTCCCAAATGTTATTAGCTCCCCAGTGGATACTCTATGATCTGCCCTCCCCTTTCTTTTGTGGATCTCAACCTCCTCAGGTTTGTTCCCATTATCAGAAGTCAGAATGTGTTGGTCAAGCGTAAGTCATATCAGAATCTACTTTATCTACTACTTTGACGTAGCAAAGTATAATACAGCTGCATCACAATCCCAGTAATGTGCTTGACAGGTTTCTCATTGAATCTTTGCACATAAGATAGCTAAATGTGGACTAGCTGGTAGCAGGACCTTTTCAACTGGTTGAAACAGCACCCCAAAGTGGTTTGTCCAAAGTGTCCCAATAGGACAATTTGAGCTTGGTCATTTGTTCCTCAAGTGTTCTGACCCAAATCCTTTTCCAATAAGACAAACAATAGCCAAAGGGAACAGAAACCTTTTAATGAGTCTTACGAATCTCCAGTTAAAAGGCTGCTGCAAACTCATTAACTTTGATAAACACAAACCTTGCCAAAACTGTATGAGACTGCCAAGAATCACAGATAAGAAATATTTCACAACACAAGAGTCTTCAAATACCAACTTAAGGTACTATAATGTCCATGAGGCTGAGTTTCAAAATGTCTTTGCTTCCTGCAAAGAGCATTTGCTTCACAGCTGGCTTTTATCTTCTTGAAGGAGGGGCTATTACCTTGCAGCCTTACTCCCGAATCGCCCATGCTGTTGTAACTGCTCTTTCCTGGGAGCAATCCTGCGTGCACGCACACTTGGAACAGGCTCCTCAGGAACCTCCTCATCGCTCCTGCCAGGCCCCACAATCTCTGAAGGCAGCAGTCCACTCCCTAATGGTACTGGCCCCTCATCTGAGTGCTCACTGTCCTCAGCCGTTCATACCTGCTGCCGGCTAACCACAACATCAAGTTGGAACTCTATGTGGATTTGTTTGGCAACCCATGCCTTTATTTACAGTATCCTTCCCCTGCCATGCCCACCAAGCTACGCCAACTAAGCCACGCCCACAGAATAGTAGTAAAAAATGTGAATCCCACCACAGGGACATACCAAGGCATGCCTGTCACTGCATTGTGGATGAACTGAAGGCTCCAGGTGGTTTACAAGGATAGCACAATGAAGTAATTTCAGTGAGCTCAGCTGAAAAATAAGGAAAAAGAAGGAAAAGGGAAAATAAGATGTGGGAAATATAGAGTGAAGTATAGAAACAGCTTTGACAAAGCATTAGATTACTAGATTGCTGCAGTTATTCTTTAGTTCCAATCTCAGAAAGACCTTTGGAAAAATCTTTCCTATGCCATAATAAAACTAACAGCATAGCAACAAAAAACTAGTAGCATAGCAATTAAGGAGCTATATTAAATCCAATCTGGCTAAATCTTATGTAGTGTTCGTTAGGACTGAGATAGAATAAAATATCTTAGCCAATGGGAACTTATAAATTATCTTGAGTTTGGTTGGTTAAAAAAACACAAAATATTATCATTATCACTTGCACCATTATATAACAATGAAGTCCTTCTAATATGGCTTGGGTTGAAGAATGTCTATGGTAGAAAGTGTGCAGCAACCTCAATTGATGGTTTATGAAACCAGCTAATGATCCATTCACAGAATCCTGTTCTGTCCATTTTCTTTATACAGATGGCTAACTGATGGACATTGAATGATCTTTTTCTATGTGTTTTCCCTTCAGGGCTACGGGAGAATGCTAATAAACTATTCATATGGAAACTGATTCAAATTAAGATGTTTCTGTCTAAATACATTCACTTGTCTAGTTTAATTTTTAGTAATATGCCAGAATTCCATTCTACAAAATACCCAAAATGAGTGTGCAGTGGAGAGTAGCACATATTGCATCCATTTTTAAGTCTCAGGTTCAGTCCATACCAAGTCCTGCTAAAATGCCAAATTAGTTTCAGATGTTTGGGATAAACTTGAATTGGCTTTAGCGTCCCATGACTAGAGATAATGGAAGTTCTAGACCAAGAAAAAGGGAGCAGAAGCCTGATGTCTTATCCAAATATAAGTTAAAATAGCCAGAGTTAAATTAGTAATATTAATCATAAAAATAAAACGACACTGAAAAAAGGGAAACCCATTCTTATGTGTAACTGTTTATACGTGGGATATTAGGTTTCTAATGCTAAAACACTGAACAGTACCTACTTTCTAACAACTGCACACAAGATTTTGAAAGGCCATTTTTTATTTATAATTTCTAATATCATTTCCCCCCAAACTTACATTGGAAGTCATACCTGTTGTGAATGTTGTATCTATAGAACCAGTAAAGAACTTCCTAAAACTCAATATTCTGTCAGCATTTTGATTCCATGATAAGTATTTTCTCCCTGGATGCCCCAATAATGTTTACATCTAATTTCAGAATACATGAGAATTTTCAAAACAATTCATATTTTGAAGCAGATAACTACAGGGGAAACATTATCATCTTTGCAATGCTTTTGCTAAATGTAAAATTTATTTTTTCAGTATGTATGTTCTATAGTTTCAAAAAGCCAGTTAGCTTTTTGGCCAAACTGAATGAAAGAGAAATGTTAATAATTAATTGATCTTAACTAGACAAATGTAGTATTTGTGTGGCATTGGAACAATCTAAACATCGAAAAGCATAATTCAGGTTTTCACAGCGTGAAAACCAAGTAGTGATAAACATTAGCATAATTTTGAGATATCTGTTTAAATAAATGTGAATAAATCTGCCTATGAGGTTAGTTTTATGGTTTAAGTTTTGCCTCACAATGCATCCCATCATGTTCCATCTCTTGCATGTTATATATGTTGCAGACCATTGCTCAAATTTAGTATTATAAAGTCTTACACAATCTGCTCAAGAGGAAAAAGTTTTCCTCTTTTGTTCTACAAATGGTTTTTTTTTTGTGTGACTTTGGGAATAGCAAATGAAAAATATCAGAACACACTGTAAAAACAAGCAAATAAACAAACCTTCACAGGCTGCAATACAAAGTTAATGAAATGAAAAAAGAAGTTAATTAAAGCAAGCATTCAGGAATGATCAACTTGTTTGATCAATTCCACCCAATGACTCAACACATGGATGGATGGACCTCATTATTTTTGACAAATACCCATTCTGTTTATGTACATTTGTCTAATTATTTGCTCCTGCTTCCACATTCTTCTGAAAGTAAAAAATGATCCATTCACATTTAATTATTACAATAGGATTTCTTAAAAGTTCAAAAGTATTTAGACTGTGAATAAATCTGTTGAAAATTATGAAAAAAAACCCAAATATTCAAGGTGTAACAAATTAAAAGTGAAGAAGAAGTTAGGCCCAAGACTGCTCATTACAAAGGATGAGATGCCTATCCTTCTATTCTGAATGTAACCTCCTAGATTGACAAGCCAATGTTAGCTGGTGACAGGAGGTTGGGTGCAAAATATAACTGTGTTCTCCAACACATTACTACAAATATGTGCTCTTTTGCTTTTTTGCCTCTATAACCATACAAAGTGACTAATGATATTGTTAATATTTTTATTAATCAGACCTATGACTGATTAATGTTTGAGGATCTTTTAAACTCTGTCTATATATTTAAATTGTATAAAGATGCTGAGCCCAGTCTGTTCTCAAACCAATATTTATTATAACAAGCAGCTTGAAACAAATAAACACATAGAAAGAATATTACTAGTGTCCATTCTTCTTTCTTGGTTTTCTTCTCCTCAGGTCTCCTTTTAGTTTCTACAACTCTCTAAGAAGCACAGACCTCTTGAGGAACTGCAGACCCCGCTTTTGACCTTTCCCTCTCTCCTGAGGCCTCTCTCTCTGGGGGCTTGAGATCTCTTTCTTCTTCTTCTTCTTCTTCTTCTTCTTCTTCTTCTTCTTCTTCTTCTTCTTCTTCTTCTTCTTCTTCTTCTTCTTCTTCTTCTTCTTCTTCTTCTTCTTCTTCTTCCTGAATTTAGACCTCTGTCTCTCCCACAGAGAATTGTAGACCTCTGACCTCTGTTTAGGCCTCTGACCTTTGCTTAGGCCTCTGAACTCTGTTTAGGCCTCTGACCTCCCTGAGGTAAAATGCCAGTTGGGCTGCCCCTTTTATACTAAAGGGGTGTGGCTTGTGATGCCAGTACAGGGTATGTAGTTTCACCCTGTCATTGGTGGATTTGATCTTACCCCAAATCCAGACAGATTGTAAATTGCATAGCAACAACAGAAAGATCTCTTTTCTGACAGATATAATCACCACAATCAGGGATAAAATTTGTTTTTTTATTAATTCAAAGAAGTTGAAGATCACAATCTGAAGCTAAAATGAAATGAGAAGCTGGATTTTTTTGTTTGTTTTTCTATGGTTATATATGTCCAAATAGCTAATCTGCACCTGCTGGCCCTTCCTGATAAAGCATTTCACATATTTATTATGTCAGAGATTTCTACAAACTTTATTCTAGATAAAAAAATTTTTCAGAAAAGTGTTTAAAACTGATACAGTTTACGTTATTCTGTGGTCTTCAGTCTGCATTCCAAAAGGTACTTATTTGGGAATTGGTCCCACTGAATTTAGTGATGTTCACATGTTCATCCAAATATTGTGACACAATGTGAACACATTTGGTAAACAAACTGTCATAAGTCAAGAACTACCTGTATTGTTAAATCTGTACATCAACAGTATTGAGAGCAGTCGGATTGATATTTCAAATTCTAAGACAGTCAAATGGCAAGTGACTCAAAGCAGGCTACAAAGAGGGATAAAACACATCATATTAACAAAAGAAGGTCCCATCATAAGGAGATTTTTTACCAAACTGAGATTGGACCAACTTCAAACAAACATACTTTGGGGCAGGTATAGGAAGATCCCTGTAAGTGAAAGAGTTTGTTTATGTAGGATGGGGGAAATTGAAACTGTTAAGTTCGCATAGAGAGGCAGGACGTGGAGTGCTTCAACTCAAAGTTTGTGACTTCAGCTCAGAACGGACCCAACTGGCTCAGCCGCGGCAGCTATTTATAGCCGGCTGCCGTGGCTGCCAGCCAATCAGAGTGCAGGGTTTTCCCGCACTTTTACAACCAATGAATTCAAACACTTTACAACAATACCCAGTCATTTTAAACTCTGCATACATAACACCCCTCCCCACTAGGTTTGGTCCATACTCAAACCCCATCTATCTAATATACTCTTGTAGATAGGTGGGGCTCTTACGGGTACGTTGAGACCTGCGTGGTTCAGGTGTTTTGGGAATCTCACTTTGTGAGGAAGGAAATGTATCTGCCAACATTCCCTTATTAGGACTTCTTGTATTGGTAGAACCTGCTTGGTTACTACAACCTGGTCTCTCCTCCCAATCCATCTCCAACCCAATGTCACCCCTAAATCTGGTAGTGATGTGCAATCTTCTATTTGCAAAAATGGTTGTTGGTACCCTGACAGGTTTTGGGATGGTTCCTGTCATGTTAGCTCGTTACACATGGGGTTGATTCTCACTTGCTGATTACCATCATTATCTCCCCTTCCCCTAGAAGAGGCTGAGGGCATGGGATCCAGAGAGGAGCAAGGGCAATGCTCCAGAGGCAGTCTGGACCGCAATTGGTCTATGTGCCTACTCCACAAGACACCATCCTCAGTTTGAACCCTGTAAGACCTGGGGCCTGTGACCTGGGTTATCTCAGCAGGAATCCATAGTGGTTCACCCACAAGGTTCTTAGCATAAACAGAATCACCCACAGTGAATGTGCGAGTTTTGCTGGTGGAATCTAGAGGTGCGTTGGGTGCGTAAGTGGGGTGAAGGCGGTCTAGGGTAGACCTGAGTTTTTTCCCCATCAAAAGCTCGGCAGGAGTTAAGTTAGTGGATGGACTAGGAGTGATGTGTTGGATACTGAGTAGTTTTCAACTTTCTCAGTGATGTCCCCTGGACCCAATTGTTGGAGTTTCTCCTTGATAAAACATACCATGAGTTCAGCCCGGCCGTTAGAGGAAGGATGCCCAGGGGCAGTAAGGGCGTGTCTGATACCCTGCTGCGCTAAATATGATTCAAAAAGATTAGCAGTAAATTGAGGACCATTGTCAGAAACAAGCACATCAGGTAACCCATGAGTTACAAAAAGTTTCTTAAGTTGTTTGATAACAGCGTCTGCAGTGGTGGAAACCATGGGGATAACCTCTAACCATCTGGAGTATGCATCAACTACAATAAGGAAAGTGTGCCCTCTGGTAGGGCCAGCAAAATCAATGTGAATCCTGGACCATGGACCCCTAGGACATTCCCATTCTTGTTTGGGGGCGAGGGGTGGAGCAGGCCTTACTTGCTGACAGTTTGGGCAGGATGCAACCCAGGTTTCAACCATTTTGTCTATACCAGGCCACCATACATAACTCCTGGCCAATCCCTTCATTCTGACAATACCGGATGACCCTCATGTAACATTTCCAAAACCTCTTTCTGCAATTTTGCAGGAATAACCACCCTGTTACCCCACAAAATACATCCCCTCAAGACAGATAATTCAGTTTGTCTGGATTTAAAAGGTTGGGAAGCTTGAGGTAGATCATGTAGTGGCCAACCCTTTTAATCCAGCCTACAATAGGAGCCAATGAAGTGTCTTTGGCAGTTTCTCTAGCAATTTCAGCAGCATGAACTGGAAGTTTGGCAACAGTTTCTAGAAAGAAGGTGTAAGTTTCAGGAGCAGGGTCCTCAGTGTGCAAAGGAAGTGGGCAGCGACTCAAAGCATCAGCGTGCCCAATGTCTTTTCCCGGTCTGTGAATGAGTTTATATGAATAAGCAGCAAGAAATTCAGTCCATCTCAGCATTCTTGGTGACAGGATGGTGGGCATTGGTCTGTCCCCTGCCACAATGCCTAAAAGAGGTTTGTGATCTGTAACAATGGTGAACCTTCTCCCATATACGTACTCATGGAACTTCTTGACTGCTGCCACGATAGCCAATGCTTCCTTGTCCAGTTGACTGTAGTTTCTCTCTGCTTTGGTCAAAGTGCGAGAGTAAAATGCAATAGGGGCTTCCCTTCCACTGGGAAGCATGTGACTCAACACCCCCCCACACTCCAAAAGGGGATGCATCACAAGTCAATACTACAGGTAAATTCTCAGAAAACTGTATCAGTACAGAATCAGACGTGATTTGTCTCTTGATATTGTTAAATGCAGCTTCTTCTTTTGTGCCCCAGACCCATGTAGATTTCTTGTCTAGCAACCTATGTAGGGGTTCTGCAATAGTTGCCTTCAGAGGTAGAAACATATGCCATGTTTATGCCATGTTTATCAATCATATAACCCAAGAATTCTACCTTGTCAGTTCTTAGTGTGCATTTCTCTTTTTGACTTTTAACCCGCTTTTTGAACCTGGTTAGAACTTCTCTGAGTTTCTCTTGTAACAGAGTGTCATTTTCAGCAGAGATTAAAACATCATCAAAATAAGGCACCACCCCAGGCAACCCTTGTAGCATCCTTTCCATGAGGCTTTGAAAGATGCCTGGTGCCACACTTACTCCGAATTGTAACTTCTTGCATTTGAATGCACCCTGATGGGTTACAATGGTTTGGGCTTCTGCAGTTAGATCATCTACTGTTAACTGCTGGTATGCTTGGGCCAGGTCCAATTTGGCGAAGACTGTGCCCCCACCCAGAGAATGTAATAAATGATGAACCACTGGAACCGGATATGCGCTCTGCTGTAGCGCATGGTTCAATGTCCCCTTGTAATCCCCGCAGATTCTCACGGAACCATCAGCCTTGACTGGTGTGACTATGGGTGTTTCCCACCTGGAGTGGTCTGTGGGCTCCAGCACCCCTTGAGCTATAAGTTTATCTAATTGTTCATCAATTTTTTTCTTCAATGCAAAGGGTACCCTTCTGGGTTTTAATCTGATTGGTTGTACCTTGGGATCTAGGTTAAATGTGATAGGGGTCCCCAAGTACTTGCCTAATCCGTCGCTGAAGACCTCTGGAAACTCAGACTTCAAGGACTCTTCCCACTCAGTGTTGCTTACGTGATTGATGCCAGTCACTTCGATGCCCAGCGGGTTGAACCATTCTAGCCCCAGCAAACTTGGGTGATCTTTATCCACGATGGTCAGGGGTAGGCGTTTGATGTGACCTTTGAACTTCACATTGAATTCTCTTGTTCCAACTACTGGAATCTTGTTCCCTTGGTAGTCTTTAAGAGTTAATGCCTGCTTCTTGAAGTGAGTCTTCTGAATGTCTGGTATCAGTCTCTGAATAGTGTCCCATGACACCATGGATAAGTATGAACCTGAGTCCACTTCCATTTGGCAAGGCCTTCCTTCAATGAATACCTTGACATGCACTTTCCTGTTATTTAAAGAGGAAGAATGACCAATAGTTACTGTTTGATGAGTTTCATTCCTTCCATTTGCTTCTGTGTTGCACCCCATTTTCTCACTGGTGTTGTTTGGCTTGACTTCTCTGTCTTTGTTGTTTGTAGCAAACTTTCTTCTGTTAGGTGGAGTTCTGGATGATTTGCAGACTCTTGCAAGGTGCCCTCTTTTTCACATCAGAGGCAAATGGTGTCCAGGAACTTGCATTCAGTGCGGGGTGGTTTCCCCACAACCTATGCAGTGGAAATCACGCCTCTTCCTTCTCAGGTCATTTCTTTTCCGCTCCATTCTGAGTCTGTTGATTTCTTCTTCTTCTCCACTGTATTCTGACTCAGATTCAAGTTCATCAAAATGAGTTGTAGTGGTCTTTTCCCCATCTAAATGGCCCATAGTCTTGTTCATCTTTCTCATGGCTGCTGCTGAGGATTTGGTGGCTTCTGCTGAAGATGCTTCCTCTATGGCTTCTTTCAGCGTGATCTTGGGTTTCATCAGTACTTTGCTCTGCAAAACCTTGTCTTTAAGGCCCAAAACAAAACGATCGCACATGGCCTCCTCTAAACTGCTGAATTCGCACGCACCTCCAATGTCTCTTAAACTTGCCACGAAGTCATTTATGCTTTCGTCTTCCCCCTGATCACGGCGATAAAACGAGGCACAATACTTGGGGTGCGTAGTGTGCCTTTAAAAGCCTCTCTAGATCAGGCCATGCCATTACCTTCACGTCTGCTGAGCCCACTAATGCCTTCGCCATCTTGAAAACTGCCGGACCGCAATACGTGAGAAAAACCGCCCTCTTTCGCTGCTCAGAAATGGCGGCCAGATCGCTTCCTTCCAAAAACATCTGAAACCGATCTGCATACAACTCCCAGTCTTCATTCTTCAGGTCGAATGGGGCTGGGAGGGGGTGTTCAGCGCAGCCATCTCGCTCTTCTCTGTTCTGCGTTGCCTTCTCTTCAGGGAAATCCCACCTTCGTCGCCAGTGTTAAGTTCGCATAGAGAGGCAGGACGCGGAGTGCTTCAACTCAAAGTTTATTGTGACTTCAGCTCAGAACGGACCCAACTGGCTCAGCCATGGCAGCTATTCATAGCCGGCTGCCGTGGCTGCCAGCCAATCAGAGTGCAGGGTTTCCCCGCACTTTTACAACCAATGAATTCAAACACTTTACAACAATACCCAGTCATTTGAAACTCTGCATACATAACAGAAACAATGTCCCATGTAATTTTTGATTGCCCCCTGTACTCAGATTTGAGGGAACATGAGCTGGGAAGGATCTTTTATACCAACACCTGTATGTCTAAAGAGAGCTTCTTGCAACATTGTTTGTTAGGTTCTAAGGTGCATTTGGTGAAATGGATTGCCAAATTTGCTGTAAAGTTGATAGAAATAAGGGCAAAGTTGGTGCAGCAGAGTGTGGTAGATTGTAGGAAAGATCACTTGATTTAAAAATGTAATTTTAAATTTTAAATGTAGCTTTAAGACTGTTTGAGGGGACATTGTAATATAATTTTAATCATATTTACCTGTATCTTAAAGTATTGTATCCTATCCCAATTTCATTTTGGATTGTATTTTATTCTAATATTCTGAATTGTAATTTATTCAATTTCATTTTAAGTTGATTTTGTTAAAATTTAGTGGTGTTTTGTTTTTGGAGCTCTGCATTTTGATATGGCCCAAGGGCTAATCAATAAATAAATACTTACTTACTATATATTACATCTTTACATCAACAGTATTGAGAGCAGTCGGATTGATATTTCAAATTCTAAGTCAAATGGCAAGTGACTCAAAGCAGGCTACAAAGAGGGATAAAACACATCATATTAACAAAAGAAGGTCCAATCCAAAATGATAAAACAACTATAGAAAATTTGTTTCCACTACAAACAAGAGACAGAAACATACTCTGTCCAGCTATTGTTAACCTATAAAATACAGTTATTCAAACTCTAGAAGTAACACTGAACTTACAGTCTTTGCTGAAGACTATAAGTTCAATGTATTTTATTCAATGTATGAATTTAAGAGATAACAGATCATCAGAGTTGGAAGGGACCTTGTAGGTCATCTAGTCCAACCCCTCGCCTGAGCAGGAGACCCTACACCATTTCTGACAGAGGGCAGTCCAATCTCTTCTTGAAAGTCTCAAGTGATGATGCTCCCACAACTTCCGAGGGCAACTTCTGTTCCATTGGTTGATCTCACTGTCAGAAAGTTTCTCCTTATTTCCAGGTTAAATCTCTTCGTGTTCAGTTTCCATCCATTATTCCTTGTCTGGCCTACAGGCGCTTTAGAAAATAGCTTGACCACTTTATCCAATGTACTTTAAAACTATCCAAGTTAGTGGCTGTCCATCTTCCCCTCCATTTTCTAACATGGCAGAAATTACAATCATCTTAATTGCTTGGGGTTGTTTTTAACACTTTATTTTAATTACATTACAAATGCGTATCTTTATAAATGTTCAAGGCAATCTTCAGGACTTTAATGTTTTCCCTTTTTAGGTTTTGCCATATTGAGCTTTTCGGGGTTTCTTCAGAGGCAACATATTTGTATGCCAGCTATTGAATCATGAACCATTTATAAAATTGGCAAATTCTCTTGTACTGGATACTTGCCAAGCTTGGACAAATCAAAGAAATGCAGTAAGTCATCAGGAGACGAGACCAATGGGAAAGGCACCAGTAAAGCCAATATTGTTTTATCAAAGAAGGCAATAAATGCCTAACTTTGAAATCATTTGCCCTTCTTTTATCTTTATGATTATATTTCATATTTTCTCCCTCCTCCCACATCCAAAAATAGGTAAAGGCTGCTTCAATTCATTGTTTCATTGTGCAATTTACCTTCTTGGTCCATGTAATATTCTTTGCACATATAGATGACTCTTGTATTTTGCATTTGGAAATAAAATTTAAAAAATATATTTTAAAAAGGAGAAACATTCCCAAAATTCCTTTTCAATGATCCTAATAGTTAGGAACTCTGGCAGTGGATAACCGCAATACATTGCAGCAAGCTGGAGAACCCTGTTTAAGCCTTTATGTTATCAAACTGATTTCCTAATGTCTGTTGGATTACTATCATGATTAATGTTCTTAAATTAAAATACAGGGTATAACTAATCATTTTCTATCCTAATTAAATAATGTCTATTGACAAAATTAATTAAAGCAAGCATGGTAATATATTATTCTTGTCTAGTTAAACAATCTGGAAAAGGAAGCAGAATACAACATTATTTTCAAAGTCTAGTTTTTACAACGTATTTCCTGTTTAAGCATGCATTATGTACCATATCCCATGCCTGAACAGATGAAAAATCATATATTCTATAAGAAATTACAAGATTTCTTTAAGTAAATTCTTTGCTGAATTTATTAGACTCAAGTTATCAGTTACATTAGCATTTAAATAATAATACTGATAATACTTACATAATCATTGTAAACACTATAAATGAGAAAGAGAGTCAAAGGTGCTAAATAAATGCTTATTAGTATTGACTTTAATATAACATGATCAATTTGTTGTAATTCATAGAAATATGCCTACAAGCACTGTTCAATTTTACTTCTTGTGATCTTTCAATAGTAATATAATTTTTTGTTATTTTATAGTGCATTATTGTGAATCATTTATTTTCTGTTGACTTCATTACACTTCATTAAAAGAGTTCCATTCCTTTCAATGCACATTGCCTAGAACTCATATTCATTATTTCCACTATTTAATATTGAAGAGGTACAGTATATGGGGAGAGAGAAGCAATGAGATGTCAGATCTGTCAAAACAAGATAAATAATTGGGTCTCATCACATTATTTGAAATTATATCATGAAACATGAATTCACTTTAAACAAACTATCAAGAACAGCACGGTTTCACAGGATGCACAGCAAGAATCCTGTACTTAATCATAGTTCAGATGCAATCCTGAGTTAATTTATATAATGCTAATTAGTCCCCATTTTATACTGAGATGCAGAAAAATTATAGGGAGAAAAAGGATTCTCCTGCCATCAGACAGTTTAAGCTTCAGTATCTGGAGTGCAAATTTCTTTTTATTTTTTTTTTAATTTATTTTTTATTGTATAATCACACACAGACAAACATAAACTTAAACAACATATAACCACACACAAAACATACATTAAATTTGAACAGGTATTGCTAAGCTCATATCACTTATTGTCCAATGTAGATCAAGTCCGGTTTAAGATAGGCTATTGGATCTTTCTCGTGTCCAGCCATCCATAAAAATTGTTCCATATTTTATAATAGTCCGTTTCTTCCTTTTTTTTATTTCCATAGTCAATTTGTCCATCTCCGCACATAATGATTTTCCTTAGTATTTCTGCTTCAGTTGGAGTTTCAGTATTTTTCCAGTTTTGAGCAAAAGCCATCCTTGCTGCTGTAACAATGTGAATCATTAAGTAAAAATGTCTTTCGGATATGTCCTTTTGTAATTCCAAGTAGAAAGAATTCTGGAGTAAAGTATATCTCCTCGTTGCACATTTCCTGTAACCATTTATGTACTTGATTCCAAAATTCCTGGGCCTTTCTGCAACGCCACCATATGTGATAATAGGTGCCTTTTTCCTTGTTGCATTTCCAACAGGTAGGTGAGAGTTTATTATTAATTTTAGCTAATCTTATTGGTGTCATATGCCACCTATAGAATAATTTGTAAAGATTTTCCTTATAAGGAGTTGCGAGGGTTATTTTTTATTTCTAATCCAAATATTCCGCCAATCATCCAAATTTATGTTATAGCCAAAGTCTCTCATCCATAGTACCATTGTTTCTTTTACAATTTCTTCTTCTAATTTAGCCTCTAATAGTACCTGGTAGATTTTTTTGATCATCTTTTTATCCTGTCCTAACAAAATTTCATCCAGTTCGGTCCTTGTTTTACTAATACCCAATTCCTTCTTGTCTTTTGAGTGTTTAGATTGGAGTTGCAGATAGGCCCACCATTCCAGATCTATTCCTTTATCAATCAGTTGTTGTCTAGTTAGTAAATCGCCTTTCGCATCTAATAGCTCTTTGTAGGTAATAATTTTATTATATCTTAATAAATGTGGATGCATCAGGGCTTCTAGTGTCGATAGCCAGATTGGGGTTTGAATATACATTTGTTTCTTGATTTTAAACCAGGTGTGTAGAAGTGTCTGTCTAAGTTTGTGTTTTTGCACATAGCTATATCCTTTTATATTATCTTGTCCGAGAAAGGCATGCCAACCTGACTGAAGATTGTATCCCTCTAGTGTTAATACTCTTGTATTAGTATGATTAATCCAGTCTTTTAGCCAAGTCATTGTTGCAGCACTATGGTACAATTCCCAATCTGGCAAGCCCAATCCACCTCTCTCTGTGGCATCCTGTAGTAATTTTAATTTTATCCTCGGTTTTCTCTTTTGCCAAATAAAACTTGATATTATCTTGTTTAACCCATCAAAAAAAGCTCTGTTAAGTATTATAGGAGCGTTTTGAAAAAGGAATAGTAATTTAGGTAAGATATTCATTTTTACTGTGGCTATCCTGCCCATAAAAGATAAGTTTAAATTATTCCATCTTGTTAAATCCTCCGTTATTCGTTTGATAAGAGGGTCATAGTTATCTTTCTTAAGAGAGCTGTATCTGGTTGATATGATAATTCCTAAGTACTTTACTTTTTCCACAATTTCAATGTCCATTGTTGTGGCCAATACTTCTTTCTGTTTATTTGTCATATTTTTCGTGATCATTTTAGTTTTGCTTTTATTGATTTTAAGTCCGCTACAAGGCCAAATTCCTCCAGTTTCTGTAACAATTTAGGTCCAGAGGTTTGTGGTTCTTCCAGAATGAAGAGCAAATCATCAGCAAATGCTTGTAATTTAAACTCTTCCTTCTTAATTTTTAATCCTTTTATATCACTTTCTTGTTGATCGTCCTAATTAAGGCCTCCAGGGTCATAATAAACAGCAGAGGGACAGTGGGCATCCTTGTCTAGTTCCTTTCTGTATTTGAAATCTCCCGTCAGTCCCCATTTATTAAAATTAGAGCTTCCTGTTTTTGATAAATAGCTGTAATAACATTTATAAATTTGGGTCCTAAATTCAGAAATTTAATTTGTTGTAAAATGAACTCCCATTTCACATTGTCAAATGCCTTTTGGGCATCTAGAAATAGTAGCGCAGCTTGATCAGCACTACGTTCTTCGTAATACTCTAATATATCTAATGTTACCCTGATGTTATTTCTGAGATGTCTTTGTGGGAGAAAACCATTTTGGTCTGCAGAGATAAATTTGTTAAGTATTCTTTTAAATCTTTTGGCCATAATGGTCATAAAAATTTTATAGTCCACATTAAGAAGGGAAATTGGTCTGTAGTTACCTGGATCTGTCAAGTCAGCACCTGTTTTAGGGATGATAGATATTCTGGCCTCTTGCCAGGATTGGGGCATTTCGCCTTATCGAGGACTTCATTAAAATCTTCAACATTTCTTTCCCTAAAGTTTCTTGTTGCGATTTGTAAATTTCTGGGTAGGCCATCTGGCCCGGGGCTTTATCAGTTTTTGCCTGTGATGGCCCCATATACTTCTTGGAGAGTTATGTTTTGATTTAAAAATTCTTTATCCTCATCTAGAATTTCTGTAAAATCAACATTCTTTAAATAGTTTTGAATCTGGTCTTCTGTTGCATGATTAACTTCTGTATACAAATCACTATAATATTTTTGAATAATGTACTTTTTTCTTCCTCCTTAAAGCATAACTTCCCTTGTTCATTTCTTAGTTTGGTGACCCACCTCTTTTCATTCTGTTTCTTAAGTCTAGAGGCTAACCAATGCCCTGGTTTGTTTGCATTCTCAAATTGATATTGTTTCGTTTTCTTTAATTTCTGGGCAAGTTCATCCTTATCAAGTAGATTTATTTTGTGTTTAACTAAATCCAATTGTAGTTTAATTTGTTTATCTTGTGGTGCGACCTGCAATTTGTCAACCCATTCCTTATGCTCTTGTTGTAATTTTGCTCTCTGTTGTTTTTCTCCTTGTTCTTCTTGGCCATATATTTAATGGACACCCCCCTCATTACAGCTTTAGCTGTATCCCAGTTGTTCTGTAGCGAGGTATCTTGGGGATTATTTTCTTGAAAGAAAAGTTCTAACTCACTTGTCAGTAACTTATTAAATGCTTCCTCTTTTAAAATGGACCTCTGAAGCATCCAATTTCTTGGTTGTTGTTTCCCTTCCCACCTGAGCCTAATCATATTATGGTCCGCTAATACATTTGGTTCAATTATTATGTCTGCAATTTCTGAGTTTAATCTTTTGTCATCCACATCATATCCAGTCTTGACCAGGACATGTGGCGATTAGAGTAGTAGGTGAATTGTTTTTATCTAAGTTCCTTTCTCTCCAGACATCATTAATATTAAACTCTTTAGTGAGGTCTAAGAATGTTTTGGGTAGTTTTTTCTTCTTTTCCAGGTTAATGTTATTTCCCTTGTAATCTAATAGTTTATCCGTGACCGCATTAAAATCTCCTATGATAGATAACTCCTGATACTGTAATTCTCTGATTTTATTGTGTAGTTTTTGAAAGAAGGATTCCTGGGGGCCATTTGGGGCATAGATTACAACTAGTAAGCTTTTAATCTCTCTTATTTCAATTTCTACCATTAAAATCCTGCCTTCTTTGTCCGAATATATTAATGAGGCTGGGATCCTCTCTTTTATATAGAGTACCACTCCTCGCTTTTTCTTTTGGTCTAAGGATGAGAACAGGTTTCCCAATTTTTTATTTTCTAATAAATGTTTTTGTTTTTGTGAAATGTGAGCCTCTTGTAGAGCAATAATGTCAGCTTTTTTGTAGTTGTAAGTATTTGAAAAGCTTTTTTCATTTTATTGGGGAATTTAAGCCATTAATGTTCCAAGATATGCAATCACATACGTTTACATTTTTATTGTATTCTATACTTGGTACTTCTAGTGACTCTAACGTCTTTAGGTTCTTCTGTGGGTTCCCCTTTCCCATTGTCATCATCTTTATTTTCTATTATATTTACCTTTCTATTTATGTCTGGGATCTCCCTTTCCTCTCTCCTCATTGATTCTTGGTCTTCCTCTTCTCGTTCTCTATTCAATTGCTGATCAAAAAACATCTCTGCTTTCTCTGTCGTGTCTAGTTTGTATTTCTTGTCTGCCCAAGTCAGCATTACGCCTTCTGGGACCAGCCATCTGAAGTTAATGCCTCGCTTTATGAGTTTAGTAGTTAGAAATTGATAGGGTCTTCTTAAGTCCCTTATTCTCTTAGGGGTCTGTTTAAGTATTATAATTTGCTTACCAGCATACTCTACAGTATTGTCCCTAGCTCTATGTAAAATTTCATCTCTGAGAGATTTCCTTACCAGTTTTACATGGACCTCTCTCGGTAGGTTAAGTCGTCTTGCATAATTAGTTTGAACCCTATACAGTTCATCGATGTCCTTTATCAGATCTTCCTTCTCTATTTCCAGTAGATCAGCAAATATATTTGTGATCACCACCCATAAATTTTCACCTTTATCTTCTCTTACATTTTGTAACCTCAGATAGTGGGCCGCTTTTTCGGCCTCGAGATGTATTATCGCCAATTCTAATTCCTTATTTTCCCTTTCTAGCTTATCAGTTATTTCATCTACCCTCTTCTCCTCCAGGTTTACTTTTGTTTCAATTTCTATTATTTTTTCCTGGTTCTTTTTCATCTCTTGCTGGAATATCTCGAATTTTTTGTCTATCTTTTGAATTTTTTCCTTCAGGTCCGTTCTCACAGACCCTATCTCTTTTTCATGTCCTCATGGTTCTTAATCATCATCTCTTGCATTCCTAGCAGTAGAGCCTGTAAATCTTTCGGGGGATTTGAGCGCTCTTTTGGTAACATCTCATCAATTGCCCTTTGCGCAGATGGGCTCAGCACAGTTGTAGTGGTCACTGATTGGGTGGGTGGTTTCCTAATTGCGCCCGTTTTTGAAACACTGGTAGTGGTCGACATTTCCCCAAGTTTGCCCACAATTTTCCCCACACCGGTAAATGAAGTTTATCGTCCCCCCCTGTGTCTCCTTTCCAGATAACTCCGTTCCCGGTTCCCTCCCTCTTCTGAAGGTTATCTAAAATAGGAACTATGGCTAAAGTGCCTTCTGTGCCTAATCAAATCCCAACAATATCATTAAATCAACAGGTATAAATGTTAATAATGGAATCAGTTGATTTCTTCCACTCAGTAAATAATTGTTCTGGTTACTCTAATACCTTATCTAATATCTTATCTTAACATATATAGGATTTGTAACTACTTTACTGCTATATCAACTATTACAGTTCTAAGTTAATTATCTTATCAGTTGTAATTTCCCAAAAGTTTCAATATTTCAATATTTTAAATAAGTAAAGATCTAGCTATCAAGTAAGGAGAAAAGAAAAAAGGGAAGGAAGAGAGAAGAAAGGAAGGGGGGGAGAGAGAAGAAGGGGCACCGAAAGAAAGGGGGGGGGGAGAAGGATATCCAAGTTGATAGAGTAAAGCCTGGGGGAAATAAAACAGGAAAGAAATATAATGTATTACTTTTCAATCCACTCTTCAATCCAGATCTTTCGTGCTATAGTGTGACTCGTGAAGTTTCTGTGCAACTTTCTCCACTTTCCTCCTTTCCTGTAGCTGGTTGTCTTCCGGATCTGATACTGTAAAAAGTTTCCTGTATGACTTAGCGCTCCTCTATGACTCGACAGTTCTCTTGATTAAACCGGCTTCAAAGGATGAAATAAAATAAAATCTACGCGTATTGGTTAATTGTCTTAAGGAATTTTTAAATCTGCTCTCCTTAGGTCTTGATTTAATTAAATCGCTTCCCTTTGCTTTTGTGCCAGAACGTTGATTTATAAAGAGTTCACAGCGTCCGTTTCAGCCAACTCCGCTGCTATCCTTAAATCCGGCAAGGGGAAGGACGGATATTTATTTCACGAATAGATCTGTTTAAGTCCAGCCCGAGGTATCTGTTATGTATGTAGGTTTGAATGTTATTGGTTTATTTGAACTGTTCTTGTAAACTGTCAAATGGTATTGGTTTAAATAGTGCGGGAAGAATCCCTGCACTCCCATTGGCTGGCAGCTACGGCTGCAGGCTATAAGAAGCAGCCGTAGCCAAGCCAGAACGGGTCTATTCGAGCTGTAGTCACTAATAAAGTCTTTTGCTGGAACTCCTCGCGTCTGACTCTTCATGCAAACTTAACACTGGCGCGAAGGTGGGATTTCCCTGAAGAGAAGACGACGCGACGAACAAGCAACTGAGCAAGATGGCTGCGCTGAACACCCCCAGCACCGTTCGATCCGGCGACGGAAGACTGGGAATCGTATGCGGATCGTTTCCACATGTTCCTGGAGGAAGCGATCTCGCCGGCATCCCGAGAGACGGAAGAGGCGGTCTTTCTCACGCACTGCGGTCCGGCAGTCTTCAAAATGGCGAAGGCGTTGGCGGAGCAGCAGAGCTGAAGGTAATGGAATGGCCGAATTAGAAAGACTTTTGAGAGCCCATTACGCCCCACAAGTATCGTGCCTCATTAAGAGACACGAATTTTACCGTCGGGATCAAGGGGATAGCGAGAATGTTAATGACTTCGTGGCAAGTTTAAGGGACATTGGGGGTGCTTGTGACTTTACCAACTTAGAAGAGGCCATGCGTGATCGGTTTGTTTTAGGCCTTAAGGATAAGGTTTTACAAAGCAAACTATTAATGAAACCTAAGATCACGTTTAAAGAGGCCATTGAAGAAGCTGTTTCAGCGGAAGCCACCAAGTCCTCAGCTGCGGCCATGAAAAAGATTAACAAGGCTTCAAGCCAGGCCTCAAGCCATTCTGATGGGGATAAATCCACATCTACTCATTGAACAAATAGACTCTGATTCTGATGGCAGTGAGGCAGAAGAGGGATTTTAAACTCAGAATGGAAAAGAAAAGAAAAGACTCTGGGAAGAACAGGCAAGGGTTCTATTGCAGAGGCTGTGGGGGCCACCCCGCACTGATTGCAAGTTCTTTGACTCCATTTGCCTACGTTGTGAGAAACGGGGTCACATAGCCAGAGTTTGCAAATCATCCAGAACTCCACCAGCTAGGAAGAAATTCCCTGATAGAGACTTTAAGCCCAACAATGTCATTGAAAAAATGGGGCGAAATTTAGAAGCAAATGGCAAGAGTGAAACACACCAAACAATCACTATTGGTCATTCTTCAACCTTAAAAAGCAGAAAAGTTCATGTGAAGGTGTTTATTGAAGGAAGACCTTGCCAAATGGAAGTGGACTCAGGCTCTTATTTATCTATGGTGTCATGGGACACCATCCACAGACTCTTTCCCAAAATTCAGAAAAAGCATTTCCAGAAGCAAGCACTGACTCTCAAAGACTACCAAGGAAACAAGATTCCAGTAGTTGGAGCGAGAGATTTCAACGTGCAGTTTAAAGGCCACACCAAAGCGTTTGCCCCTGACCATCGTGGACAAGGATCGCCCAAGTTTGCTGGGACTTGAGTGGTTCAAGCCACTTGGCATCGAGGTGACTGGCATCCATCACGTGAGCAGTTCTGACTGGGAAGAGTCCTTGAAGTCTGAGTTTCCAGAGGTCTTCAGCGAAGGACTGGGCAAGTATATGGGGACCCCTATTGCTTTCAGCCTAGACCCCAAGGTGCCCCAATTCGTTTAAAGCCCAGGAGGGTCCCATTTGCTTTAAAGGAAAAAATTGATGCACAATTAGATAAACCATTGCTCAAGGGGTTTTAGAGCCTACTGACCACTCCAGATGGGAAACACCCATAGTCACACCAGTCAAGGCTGATGGGTCAGTGAGAATCTGTGGTGACTACAAGGGGACACTTAACCATGCGCTGCAGCAGAGCGCATATCCTGTACCAGTTGTGCATCATCTGCTCCATTCCCTTGGCAGGGGTACAGTATTTGCTAAACTGGATTTGGCTCAGGCATATCAACAATTAACAGTTGATGATGCTACTGCAGAGGCACAAACAATTGTGACCCATAGAGGTGCCTTCAAATGTAAAGACTACAATTTGGAGTAAGCGTGGCACCTGGCATTTTTCAGAGCCTTATGGAAAGAATGTTGCAGGGACTGCCAGGGGTAGTGCCTTATTTTGATGATGTTTTAATCTCTGCTGAAAATGACACTCAGCTTCAAGAGACTCAGAGAAGTCCTTACCAGATTCAGAAAAGCGGGGTTAAAAGTCAAGGAAGACAAATGTACACTCAAAACAGACAGAGTTGAGTTCCTGGGGTATATGATTGACAAGCAGGGCATCCATCCTACTGATGCCAAGGTTAAAGCAATCAATGAAGCCCCTAAACCTCGATGCAAGGCTGATTTGCAAGCCTTCCTTGGACTTATTAACTTTTACCACATGTTTCTACCTCACAAAGCATCTATTGCTGAGCCCTTACATCGCCTACTTGATAAGAATGCTGTTTGGATCTGGGGGCGGAAGGAACAGTCAGCATTTAACAGTATTAAGAGACTAATCACGTCTGATGCTGTGTTGATACAATTCTCTGAGAATTTACCTGTTGTTCTGACTTGTGATGCATCCCCTTTTGGAGTGGGGGGGTTTGAGTCACAGGCTTCCCAATGGACGGGAAGCCCCAATTGCATTTTACTCTGCACGCTGTCCAAAGCAGAGAGGAATTATAGCCAATTGGACAAGGAAGCTTTAGCAGTTGTTGCAGCTGTTAAGAAATTTCATGAATATCTGTATGGCAGGTCATTCACCATTGTTACAGATCACAAACCTTTACTTGGCATTGTGGCAGGAGATAAACCTACACCTAATATCCTGTCACCAAGAATGCTGAGGTGGACTGAATTTCTTGCAGCATATTCCTACAAACTGATTCACAGGCCTGGCAAGGACATTGGACATGCTGATGCACTGAGTCGTTGCCCACTACCTTGCCACAAGGAGGACTTTGAACTTGAAACTCACACCTTTTCCTGGAGACCGTTGCTAAGCTTCCAGTCCATGCTGCTGAGATTGCCAAAGAAACTGCCAAAGATGCTGTATTGGCACCTGTTATGGGCTGGATCAAGAAAGGTTGGCCTCTTCAAGATCTACCTCACCTTGCCCAACCTTTTAAGTCCAGGCAAACTGAATTATCTGTATTAAGAGGATGTATTTTGTGGGGTAACAGGGTGGTTATTCCTACAAAACTGCAAAGGGAGGTTTTGGAAATGTTACATGAGGGTCATCCTGGGATTGTAAGGATGAAAGGTTTGGCCAGGAGTTATGTATGGTGGCCAGGTATTGACAAAATGGTTGAAAACTGGGTAGCCTCTTGTCCCAATTGCCAGGTAGTCAGACCTGCACCACCTCACGCCCCACACAGGAATGGGAATGTCCTAGGGGCCCATGGTCTAGAATCCACATTGATTTTGCAGGCCCTACAAGAGGGCACACTTTTCTAGTGATAGTAGATGCATACTCCAAATGGCTAGAGGTAATTCCAATGACATCCACAACTACTGAGGCTGTTATCAAGCAGCTAAGAAAATTGTTTGTAACCCATGGGTTACCAGATATCCTTGTCTCTGACAATGGCCCTCAATTCACATCTAACATTTTTGAATCCTTTCTAGCTCAACAGGGCATCAGACATGCCCTCACTGCCCCTGGGCACCCTTGCCAACGGCGGGCTGAACGCATGGTGCGCTTTACCAAAGAGAAGCTTCAGCAGCTAGGTCCTGGGGACATCACTGAGAAGCTTGAAAAGCTTCTTAGTGTTCAACACATCACTCCTAGTCCATCAACTAACTTGTCCCCAGCAGAGTTGTTGATGGGCAGGAAACTTAGGTCTTCCCTTGACCGCCTCCATCCCACTTACGCACCCAAGCACCACTGGATTCCACTTCCAAAGTTCGTTCTTTTAGTGTGGGAGATTCTGTCTATGCTAGGAACCTTCTAGGTGACCCTTTGTGGATTCCTGCTGAAATAACTCACATCACAGGCCCTCGTTCTTACAGGGTACAAACAGAGGATGGCCTTCTCTGGAGCAGGCACATTGACCAACTTAGATCCAGGGTCCCTCAAGAACATCGCCCCTGTCTCCCTCTAGGTCCCTCACCTGCTGTTTCTTCTAGGGGAAGGGGGAACAGGAGGAAAATCAGCAAACAGGAATCAACCCCATGTGTAACGAGCCATTGCGACAGGAACCACCCGAACCCTGTCACAAAGCCAAGATCCATCCTTAGAAGTGGAAGATTGCACATCACTACCTGATTTGGGTGCTGACATTGGAATGGAGATGGGTTGGGAGGAGACACCAGATTCTAACAATTCAACAGGGTCTCCTTTCACAGGAAGTCCCAACAGGGAAATGTCAGCAGACACATTTCCTCTCTCACTGGGTGAGAACGTTAAAGCTTCTGAACCACGAAGGTCTCAACGTACGTAAGAGCCCCACCTATTTAAAGGAATACATTAGATAGGTTGGGGTTTGGTATGGACTGAACCTAGTGGGGAGGGTGTTATGTATGTAGGTTTGAATGTTATTGGTTTATTTGAACTGTTCTTGTAAAATGTCAAATGGTATTGGTTTAAATAGTGCGGGAAGAATCCCTGCACTCCCATTGGCTGGCAGCTACGGCTGCAGGCTATAAGAAGCAGCCGTAGCCAAGCCAGAACGGGTCTATTCGAGCTGTAGTCACTAATAAAGTCTTTTGCTGGAACTCCTCGCGTCTGACTCTTCATGCAAACTTAACAGTATCAAAATTTTTCTTCAGGCAGCCTGCAACTGTATATAACTGATCAGTTGTCTAAACTTCTTCTCCTTCAATTTTTTTTTTAACTCTCCTTCGTTTCAATTCTTCAGCTCACCATAGGTCTCGCCGCTCAGCCACCCACTCAAACCGGAGCTAATAATTTATCTTTGGTTAACTCAAAGTTGTTATTGGCGTCAAAATAGTTTTCAATAGGATATGCTTATTGGATGTTCTTTAAATTCGCAAAGCTCTACCTTGTTCTGTTTGGCCACCGCTAGTGTGGTCAGCTGTCAACACCGGAGGGAAGCCATTGCTGGCGCCTCGCTCCTCCACCGCTCGTTCTGGTTCACCCCCGAATCCGCCTCAGATCGCCACCTGAAACTTCTCCCTGGGGGACCCCTCTCCTTCAGGAACCCTCCAAGCCCCTTCTGGACTCCGTAGAGTCCCTGCGACCGGAGAATGAAGATCTGTGCTCCGCAGAATCCTCTGCTCGCACGTCTCTTCCCTTTGACAGCTGACAGGAAACCAAATTTCTGACATGAAGTATAGAAGATACTTTTCATTAAATACCATATTAGGGGAAGGCAAAGCCAGATGTGAGATACCAGGAAAGATATAAGTGGCATTGTTCCATTTTCCAGTAATTTCACAAGACATTACTTCTCGTGAGTAATGTGAAAATAAATTGACAAATAAAAATTTGGCACTGATTAATAAAATAGTTAGACTGTATTATGTATTTATTTTTAAACATAGAGAGTTAAAATTAAAAGGCTATGAATTTCTTTGAAATTGAGGAAATGGAGACCAGTTCATTTTTCCTTTTTTCTTCCCCTCTTTCTCTCTGCCTCTCTCTCCTGGTGTTTTATTCCCTCTTCTAATTGAATGATTTTCCAGATATTGATTTATTGGCGGCAATCATGTTGAACTTAATAATATTTTCATTACTAAAAGAATATGTAACATTATCAATTCTTACATTTCCCACCTAAAACAGAACATTTGGGAAACAGAGAAAGGAAAAAGAAGGTAACAGGTCTATGAAAAACACTTGAAAAAGGTGGTTTGCAACAATAGAAGAATGAATGAATGATTTTTCTACAAATCCTTAAAGCTGTAATATATTCTCAAGGCTTGCACACTTGCTTTGAAAGATACTCCTGCCTCTCTCAGGCCATTGCCATTGTATTTTTCATAGGGCTGAGAGAAAGTGACTGGCCTAAAATTACAGAGCTGACTTAGCATGTAAGGGAGGACAATCTTGTCTCTTGAACACTAGACCAAATTGGCTCTTATATTTTTACAAATGGTAAATTTATAAATGTGGTCCCATTGCTGAAGATCATAGTTTCATTTCCTAAAATAAATATGATCAGGAAAGTTGTAGCTACCTTCATTGCGATGGTTGATAGACAGATAACTAGGCAGATATATATTACTTTATATAGCTAACATATAACTATGTTGTTGAAGTAATGGAATAATAGAACAATATTTTGATGAATGTATCTTTTCTTTTATGTATACTGAGAGTCTTTGCACCAAGACAAATTCCTTGTGTGTCCAACCACACTTGGCCAATAAAGAATTCTATTCTATTCTATTCTATTCTATTCTATTCTATTCTATTCTATTCTACCCTACTCTACTCTACTCTATTCTATTCTATATCACATTATTTTTATCTCCAGAATAATAGGATCATATCCCCCAAAATAACAACCGAAGACAAGGATTATAAATCAACACTGAAAAACAATTAAAAAATAAGGACAGACTCCTTATACATACATGTAGATGAAGAAAATACCATCGGATCGTTGTTGCTACTGGGGTTGTTTTCCAAAGCCCATCCTCCCCCAAATCTCAATTATTTATGACAATTTAACTAGGCAATGTCAAAGTAGAAAAGCTCTCACTGGAAGGGAAAACATAAATTGTTCTGAGAACTGTCCTTACTTATTAGTTCATAGTATCATAGATTAATATCATAGCTAGTAGCAGCACTTAATTTATCAGGCTTCTGATAGCAACCTGGACTGGAAAGGGTTAATAGCAATAGCCTCAGATTTATATGCCACTTCACAGTGCTTTACAGCCAGTGGTGGGATTCAAATAATTTAACAACTGGTTCTTCTGTCCTAATGACCAATTCACTAAACTGCTCAGAAAGTTAACAACTGGTTCTCCCGAAGTGGTGCGAACTGGCTGAATCCCACCACCATTTACAGCCCTCTCTAAGTGGTTTTACAGAGTCAGTATATTGCCCCCAACAATCTGGTCCTCATTTTACGCACCTTGGAAGGATAGAAGGCTGAGTCAACCCTGAGCCTGGTGAGGATCGAACCCCCAAAAGAAGTGTTCTGTGGAGTCTAACGTTTTTCAAAGGAGGTTAAGATAAAAATAGAAGAATTTTGGTGAGTACTTTACTTTCAACTATATGTAGGCAAATTTCTTTCTTAATAAAACTTTCTTAATAAAAGGAAGGCAAACTTCAATTTTTATGAAACTGGCAGTCTGTTTCAATTTTTGGAAGACCACTACTTGACTTCTTTGTCAAGCTTGCTATCAGTTTGATGACATGTGATAAAATTTCTTTCATTTAATTAAATGAAAAAAAAGTAATCATTGGAATTATGAAGTTTTCATATTATGATAGTGAACTAAGAGTCAGCTGGATTCAAGAATTATTCCTAAAATAATACTCAAACAGAAACACCCATCATTTAAAGCTTCATCATCAAACAGAAACACCCATCATTTAAAGCTTTCTCTTGATATTACATATAAAACAAAAATTGTAACATTCACTGGGTATGCTAAACTGAATATTTTCAATCAAAATTATTTCCAAGTTATATGGAAAACCAACTTTCTTTAAAAAAAGTATGTTGAAGAGATCAGATCACAAAGTTATATTGTGAGTTCCAAATGGTGCATTAGAGTGAGCTTCTGTGGGGGTTCATTGTGTGGTAAGAAAATGACCCTACAAATAGCTAGCATGAAACTAAACTGTGCTGGGGAAACTGGGTGCCCCAAGAACCATAAAAGCTGTGAAATTATCACAATGAAGTAGTTGCAGCCAGGGAACCCTCAACATAATTTTGTAATTTTGTTCACACAACATATCTGGCCTGCCAATGTGTGACAATTATGATATGGGTGTTATTCTCATTTGGTAATATTTGAAACTGTGGTATAATCACACTTTAACGTAAACTCAAATCCCCACTTATGTTATTCCTGAAAATTGCACTTCTGTTGCCTTTCTCCCAAGTTCTTAATCATCCATTAAAACTGAACACAAATTAGTATTTCACAGTTTTTAAAAGTACCATCTGTAAGCTGATGGCAGTATGTGTGGTAACTGGCAGCCTTTTCCATCATTTTAAATTCTGTCCTTATAAATAATCTGCAACCAAATGAGTACTTTCTATATATGGAAACAGATGCATTATGCTCTGGAGTTCTACAATCTTCTGCTTGTATAGATGGATCAAATTGAGCCTTTTCATAACAGATAATAAATATTCATTTCACATTCATAATTTTGCATCAAAACAGCTATATTATTTATTAATTGGTTCTGTGGTTTGGGTGGATTTCCTCTCTGTTGTTATGCCTTATTCTCTGGGGCATATTTATGACAGATTTAGATTTCATTTCTGTTTGTTATATACTAAAATTAATTTCAAAGATGTGTGAGTATAAAAAGAAAGAAAGGTATTATGAATATATTAGGTATTACTTCATAGTGTGTAAACTATGATGTGTTCTATTATCATCTTTTTACTTTTATTACCTGAGCAAATAATGTACTCAGTTTATTTCTTGCTCCAGGTTTTTGCTAATTAGTTCAGTCACTCATGTATTCAAATACTTGCACCTTTTAATATTCAGCAGATGTCAAAATAAAAGTACCCATGGCAACTTTCCATGAGATTTCAAACACTGAAAACATAGGAGAAATCATATGCAATTATCGCTTGTTAATTATATAACCCCTTTTCTATCTTTTGTTTCCTGAATAAATAAGTTGTAATTTTGATGAATGAATTTCAAAAAACTTAATTGGTCATTTAAAAAAAAGAGCTCAGTTCCTAAGTTGACTTTTGCTAGTAAATTTTTTTAAATGTCTTTGAACTTTTCTTTTTGTCCACACTGACTGGAGTTGTAGTTCCAAAATTACAAAAGTGAGAGTTGCTTTTTGCTGTTAATTCCTGTTTAACTACTTGACTTAAAGCTGGGTTAGCTCTGTGAATCTATACGTATCTTCATGTCTTAGTCCCACACAGAGATGAAAATAACCCTAACTACTGTCCTACTTTCCTTAAGCCATCTCCTCAAAATTCATTCAGAATCTAAACGAGAACTTGAATATTGAAATACCTTGAAGTGTAAGCTCTGATATTTGTAATGTCTAATTGTCTATGTATGTATGACTGGATACTTTCAGTAAAATTATCATTTAGTACTGCAGGTTTTGTCCTCAAATGTATTACAAGGATTCTAATTTTAAGAAATCTCATCCAGCAAGATGAGCTTTAGTAGCAAAGGTGGTATTCAGCGGGTTCTGACCAGTTCTGGGGAACTAGTAGCAGAACTTTTGAGTAGTTTGGAGAACCAGCAAATACCACTTCTGACTGGCCCCGCCCCCATCTATTCTCTGCCTCCAGAGTCCCAACTGATTGGCTGGGTCTTCTTTTGTTTTCCTGCACAGGAGAACGGAACTGGAAAGCAGGTTCGTGGGGTGAGGAGGGAATGGGATTTTGCAGTAACCTCCCCCTAGGAGTGGGGAGGGAATGGAGATTTTAGTATCCTTCTCCTGCCAGGCCCACCAAGCCATGCCCACCAAGCCTACCATGCCCACCAAGACACGCCCACAGAACCAGTAGTAAAAAAAATTGAATCCCACAACTGCATCACACCTTCCTTCAGCACTGTTATAGCTTTGAATGATTGGTAAACAAATGGTCATACCCCCAAGACAACCTTAATATAAAAATAATATCATTGAATGATTTTTATGTCATTTCAATAAATTACTATTAATAATTTTACTGATTTTTTAATCTTAATAGGAATACTTTGGGAGCTTTTCTAAAATATTTTAATACATGTGGGTAATCCTTAAGTCACTTTAAATCTCTGTTTTGTAATGGGTTTGTGTATCATTATCCAAAGAAAAAAACATTTTAACCTAATTTTGGTCAATTTAGTCAGGTTGGAAAGCCTCCAGACTGCAAGTGCCCCAAGCAACCCATTCTCTCAATGGATCGTGCCAGCAAAATTTGAGATAAATTATTACCAAATGTTGACCGGGTGATTCTAGGATATTTGGGGACAGTTTAAATCTTGGCCTGGAAGAGGCCTTGTACTCTTCTCTCTTACAATCTGTGACAGCATGGTAAAAAAAGAAATTCATCCATATCTGTCTGTCTGTCTGTCTGTCTGTCTGTCTATCTATCTATCTATCTATCTATCTATCTATCTATCTGCATATTGGTTGCAAATCTGCATATAGATTTTCTGCCAGCTTTGCTCTCTAAGCATCATAAGAATAATAAACAAGAAAACACTGTACATAATTCTTAAAAATTAAAAATAAGATTTAAAAAGTAAGAGAAAGCAACTTAAATAGAATAATGGTCAGTTAAAACATATATCAGTCAGCAGGAATAATTTAAAAATATAATGTATTTTATTGCTGATCCTAAGGGATAAAGAAGATCAGAGAAGGAAGAAAGCTCATAGGGTTGGGGAAATTTACATTAATTTTCAAAAAATAGAAATAATGTGTTCTTGAAGTCAAGAATGTAAGACCCATTGTTTTGCAGTCTGTGGAAGTTATATCTGAGGACATAGACACAGGACAAGGTCATATAAGATTTCTCTTCAAATATTTTTAATTAGAAACTGAACTAGTTCAAAAACAACTACCTAAGTTGTGGTTTGATTGTTTTTATTTTGTTTTAGGTTTTTTGGCTTTTCATATAGCATTCTCGTCCTCCCTGTCTGAGAATTTTTTGTTAGCTTCAAATCAGGGTTCATACCTGCCTTGTTACTACAGATTTATTCTCTTGAGATCATATCTTGTCTTTCTACTTTCACTGAGTTACAGATCAACCTGCAGACAATTCATGTAGGAGCTTCAGCTGCAATTCTGGCATTGTCTTGTTACAGTCAACAGAACATGGATACTAGTAATCATTACAACTAGTAATCGCGACAAATCTGGAAATTGCTATGGCTAATATAATAGAAAAAATATGAGAAAGAAAAATAAATCAGCCTTCATGAACTTGGTACCCTCCAGATAAATGTATATGGATTATAACACCTAGTATTCCTTTCTAGTATCTGCTAAGCAGTGGTGGGATTCAAATGTTTTTATTACCGGTTTTGTGGGTGTGGGTTGGTGGGCATGGCATGGCTTGTTGTGTGTGGCTTGGTGGGCATGGCAGGGGAAGGATACTGCAAAATCCCATTCCCTCCCCACCCCACTAACCTGCTTTACAGCTCTGTTCTCCTGTGCAGGGCAACAAAAGAAGACCCAGCCAATCAGCTGGGACTCAGGAGGCAGAAAATAGATGGGGGCAGGGCCAGTCAGAGGTGGGATTTGCCGGTTTTCCGAACTACTCAATGCCTGGGGCTTTTGATAGGAACTCTGTGAGCTGCACAATCCACAAAGGTTCTTCTTATGAAAATCAGGACAAAAAATTGGGGAAAAGAGGGAAATAAAAACCTTAGGGGTTAGGTATACTTTTTTTCCATCTTGTATTTAAAAGGTAATTTTGTTTCCTACGAACAAAAGGATTGGGAAGGATTGCTTGATAGTGAGATGGGTAGCATATAAATTTAATAAATAAATAAAACATTCCCAGGCATGATGTTGTTCATATATTTGATTCTCATGCATAGTTATAAAATAAATATATTCTCTTTGTCACTGCGTTTTTTTGGTTTGTCTGTTCCAAGCTTCTAAGCTCATATTCTAGCAAGCAGGTGTCTGCTAGCCAGCACTGTGTTATCTTGTCTCCATAGCAATGAGATAAGAATGTTTTGATTTACTGCGCATGTGTAAGAAATTTTGACTTCACTTCCTGTAACTTCAGTTACTTTTTCCTTTGTTCTTTTTCTATATGCCTTGGTGGAGATTAGGTTGCAAACATGTAGCTCTGTGTTAGGTTTTCTTATTTTATAAATAAAAATTTTTCTAGATTATTTTCCGGGTCTATTTTTTATCAACATTGACAGCAAAGAAAAACACGGTCTATCACCTCTAATTAGCAGGGATGTTTTGGAAGAATTTTTACTCCCTGGAAAAAGTTTTTTTCCAAGCCTTTGGAAATGGTAACAGGGAAAGGCTTGACATTGGTAGGAGAGGATGGTTTCTTCCATGGTTTTTTCAAAGCTTCAAGATTAATTATGTTTTTCTTTGCTCGTTGTGATGATAGGGTTTATTTTTAGTTAGTTCCTCAGGTCTGAGGACCTGGTGAATAACTGCAAGATAATGCCACAAAAGAAAGCAAAGATGAAACAAAGGAGGACTCCGTCCGAGGACGATTTATGGCAGTCACTCCCACATACTTCTGCCGTGGAAGAGCAACAAGAGACCAGGTCTGTAAATTCTTCCTATATCTATGACGCAAGTTTACAAGCTCAGTCTGCAAAAGCAAACGCTCAAGATTATGACTTACTTGGAGCAAAGCCTAAAGTTTTACAGTCAGCTGAGCATTTTTCACCCAAAGAGAAAGGTGAAATTCTTTATTCTCCAATGACTCCTGAGCAGACAGTTAGGCAGAAGGCTATGCAGGATTATTTGCAGTCAATTGAATTTTTAAAAGAGAGTGTAAATCAAGCCAAGGCCTTTGCATTATCATCCCTTCAGGCAGATATGGGTGTGGTTCAAGTTCCTGAGCCCTCCATCTTGCCTTCTTCTTGGAAGCCAAGGGTCCACCCACAAGTTGGTCACATGGGTATAGTGTCAGACCAGTCAGAGCAGAGTGTCTTATGATCCTGACTCAGCAAGAACTCCCTTGTTTTCTAATATTGTAGCACCATCTGCTGACGAAATGCATGCATTACATGAACATAAAAACATTCTACACTAATAGCAGGCAACAATCTTAGGTTTCAAATGCAATATATCTCCAGTGGTTGCAAATTCAGGACTACAAGGCCTTGCATCAAGCACATCTTGGCTTGCACCTGATATGAAGCATGATCTGATGCAACTACAAATTTGCTCCTACACAATTGACTTGCCAGCAACCTCCTGCATTCAGACTATAAATGTTTTAATATTATCCAGTAACATATCCTTTTTCCTTTTCCTTTGTAATAAAAATAAGAAATTCCTTATTAATGATTCTCTCCATTTACTGACTTATGAGAACTGATTTTAGTGGATTTTATTGATTTCTAAATTAATGTGATTTCTAAATTAATTGCAATGCTTTCTAAAAACTCATCTTCACCATGATTTATTTACTAAGGAATGTATTTAAAACAACAGAAAACAGGTGACAGTTTTCTCTCTTAGCACCCATGCATCATGTCTAGAAACTGTCAATGCCTGTAATGCAGTTTTGATTTGCTGCAATTATTCACTCCTGTAAATTCTGGATTGTTTAAAGATATTATTAAGTCTTTGGGAGGTGATTAATTTAATTCATTTCCGTGAAGCACAGCTAAAAGTTATCTGAGTTAAGTAAATCTATTTTTTAAAATTTAATTCTTTTCAGAATGGGAGAGAGTGAGAATGAGAGAAAAGGAAAGAAAGAAAAAGAAAGAAAAAAAGAAAAGAGAGTGAAAGTATTTTAATAGAAAAATGCGGAATTTTGTTTACACTAGTATAAAAAGCCTATTATTAAAAGGAATAAGGGAAAATAAATCTGTCTAAAGTGGTTTGGTAGTGCTTCGACAATTTATATCACCAAATAAAAAACAGTATAAGAAATTCTACATCCATTGTAATAAAGT
The DNA here is from genome assembly GCA_009733165.1 of Naja naja. Classification (NCBI taxonomy): domain Eukaryota; kingdom Metazoa; phylum Chordata; class Lepidosauria; order Squamata; family Elapidae; genus Naja; species Naja naja. The sequence continues at coordinate 74,317,977 of CM019151.1, forward strand.
ATGTCTCATGATACAACCTAAAGAGTAAGTTATATATTATGTACCTAGCTATGCCTGTGCTGCCACATATCATAATAATAAGCTCTTAATCCATACATCAACTGGGAATATAAGAGAAATCTGCCATAGATTTCTTTTAGAGTGAAATGGCATCAATCATAGATGAGCAGAACATGGTAACATGCCCCATTTATTTCTTGATCTTTTGGTGCATACTTCCTGTCCATTATATTTTTATTAATGTCCAAGAACAATTGACAGATCAGAGAAGATGACAGAAGAAGTTCTTCCAGTTTTTTTTTATATTGGAAAGATCCCAGGTTCTTTGGGGGGGAAAATTCTTCCTCAAAGGGCATAATGAAAAAACAGTTCAGGAAGTGGACTGAGGAAGAAGCTGTTTGTTATTTACAGAAAAATAGAAGCAGTCCATGGAAGGATGAGAATGTAAACTATGCTTCAGTTTGATTCTGACTGGCTCAAGGTTAACTCAGACTTCCATCTGCTGTGGTGGTTAGAATGCAGTACCCGTAACTGCTGGCTGCCAGCACTTCGGCAGTTCGATTCTCATCTGCTCAAGGTTGACTCAGCCTTCCATCCAGTGGTGGGATTCAGCCGGTTCGCACCACTTTGAGACAACTGGTTGTTAAGTTTCTGAGCAGTTTGGTGAACTGATTGTTGGAAGAAATCATTAGGGCAGTGAACCGGTTGTTAAATTATTTGAATCCCACCACTGCTTCCATCCTTCTGAGTTCAGTAAAATAAGGACCCAGATTGCTGGGGGCAATATGCTGACTCTGTAAACCACTTAGAGAGGGCCGTAAAGCACTATGAAGTAATATATAAGGCTAAGTGCTGTGCTATTGCTATTCATTCCTGCAAGTTCTTCATTCAAAGGATAAGATGGAGCCATATCCATCTTATTTATCTGGTAGCAAAACCTCTGAATTGCTATCAACTACCAACACATCTGAACAGTATAGTTCTATAGATGCCAAAGTATAAGGGAGAGACACTATATAGACCAATTTCTCTTGTAATATATCCTACAATTAAAATACTTGCAATATTGGCAACAGTAGGAAATAAAAATCAAATAAAACATCCAGTATAAAATGTAATGGTAAATTCATTTCATTTATTGTAATGTAAATAGTAATGATAACAAAATATCTGAAAAGTAAAACGTGAAATAAAATGCAAAGTAATGACAAAAAAATCGATTACAGATAAAACCAATTTTTAATCATTGTAATATGGTTCTTCAAAAAAACCAAATACCATTTTATAATTGTGTCATATTCTATAATACTCTTTTGTCATTAATGTATAAATAAAAAGTAATTATGATATCCAGTTCTTAGATAAAAATAAAATCAAATTTAAAAAGCTAATTGCATCTTGCTTCTCAGAGGTTAAATTGCCTGAATCTTGTTTGTCCTATAGTAAAACTTAAATTCCTTATTCTCAAAGCTCTTTTTTACATGCTCCCTCCTCTTAACTGATAAATGAAGATACCTTCTTCTTCTTAGCACAATTGACATTTAACACGATGTTTTGACATCTACAATTCCAGGTTGAAAATCAAGGCTGTAAAAAGAAACTCAACATTTTGTATCTTAATTTAATACAAGTTTTGATTTAAAAGAACCATGCTGTGTAATACAGTGGAAAGGTAAGTTTTCATTAACTTCATCTTGACTGAAGTGATTTAAATCTGGAAATCCTGTTTCCAAAAAATGAATCCCAACCCTTGAATTATATTCAAATCAACCGTATGAAAATATTGTTGTTTAATTATTTTGACAATATTCATGGGGCTGCTTTGTTGAATAGAATGGGAATATAACTAGCTATCAAAACACATCAGGTGCACAATAAAACTTAATTCTATGCAATGATATGTGCAAATACCTTGGGAGCCAGAGCCACCAAGGAGAAAATAAAAGGCAGTTGAATGTTTTTCTTTTTCTGAGACAAAGGGAAAAAATTCTATAGTTCATAGTTGAATCTGAAGGAGGTACAGACAATCTGTTTCATGCAGAATCCTTTGAAGCTGCAGTGCCACAGAGAAAAATTAAGAGTTGCGAGGGACCTTGTAGGTCACCCAACCCCTTCCCCAAGCAGGAGACCCTACACCATATCTGACAGATGGCAATCCAGTCTCTTCTTAAAAGCCTCCAGGGATGAAGCTCATGCAATCCCCTTCTCCACAAACTTGTCTAAAAAGGGAAGATTTGAAACTGGATAAAAATTGTGCAAACTGGTTGGCTCAAGTGACAACCTTTTGTGAAGGTTTAATAGCCGCTAATTCCTTCAGGAAGGAATTAACTACCAACTTAACCCAACTTAATTATTCTTCAGACAAAATTAGTGTTCTTAGGAAAAAGTTAAGAGTTGCACTGTGAAAGTGAAGAAAGACAAGTGTTGCTGAAACAAACAATATTGAGATAATAGTGCTAACTGCCAACCCCAATGAAGTACTAGAAATTCAGTACATTTTCCAAATGCATCCATTGATTAATTGAAAAGCTTCTTTAATAAAACAATATAAAACCCATCCGATTAATCTCAGAGAATAGGAAGAATGAATTTAGAATATAGAAAAACACAGTTGGAAGGATCTTGGAAGTCGTCTAGTCCAGCGGTCGCCAACTTTTTGGACCTCAGGGACCACCAAACTCATAATTTTAAATCCCACGGACCAGAGACCCTGGGAAAATCCCAAAAAAAATCTGCAGGAAAATTCCCCACCCAGTTTTCCTACCAATCGATCATTCTTTATTTGGGATCGTAGGATATCGCCTCCCGCTCTGTTCTCAGGAGGAGAGAGAGAGAGACAGAGAGAGACTTTTGGCTTCATGCAAGGAAAGCAGCAAAGGTCTTTCTTTCTCTCTCCCAAACTCCACCAGAAATGAATCTTTGTGAGACTTGTCACACTGGTGCAGCCTCTTGGAGCAGGATGCCTTGCAGGATCCCAAAGACTCATTTCTGGCGGAGTTTGGGGCAGATACAGACTTTTGCTGCTTTCCTTGTGTGCAGCCAAAAGCAGAAGAAGAAAGAAGCAAAAAGAAGCAGCCTGGTGGACAGGCGAGGTGTGTGGGACGAGTGGGGCAAGTTCCCTCCCTCCACCCCTTCCTCCCTCCCCTCACTACCTCATGTTGTTTGCAATGCAAGCAATTCAATCCTTGTGTTCCTGGGGGCCAAGTGGGCGGTACAGCCTTGTGTTCCTGTGCAGCCTGGATTAATTGCTTTGGGGTGCTTTGGGGGTGCCATTTCTCTGTGGACCACCAAAATTTTCTCGTGAACCACCAGTGGTCCCCGGCCCACTGGTTGGTGGCTACTGTTCTAGTCCAACTTCTGGCTAAAGCAGGAGACCCTAAACAATTTGAGATAAATGTCTGTCCTGTCTCTTTTTAAAAGCAATTGGTTAATTGTTCTCACTGTTAGGAAATTAGGAAACTTGCTTTTCTCCTTGATTAATTTCCATCCATTGTGTCTTGTCTTGCCTTCTGATTCTTTGGAAAATAGGTTGACCCCTTCATCTTTGTGTGGCCCCTCAAATATTGGAACATTGCTATCATGTCTCCCCTGGTCCTTCTCTTCCCTAGACTAGACATATCTAATTCCTGCAACCATTCTTCATAGGTTTTAACTTCCAGCCCCCTAATCATCTTTGTTACTTCCCTCTGCACCCTTCCCAGTATCTCAACATCATTTTCATATTGCGGTGACCAAAACTGGATGCAGTATTCCAAATGTGGTCTTACTAAAGCTTTGTAAAATGGTATTAGCACTTCATATGATCTTGACTCTATCCCTCTATTAATGCAGCTTAGGATTGTATTGGCTTTTGGGGGCTACTGCTGCACACTGCTGGCTGATATTTAAGTGATTGTTCCATAGGGCTCCAAGATTCCTCTCACAGTAACTGCTATTGAGCCAGGTTTCACCTAATCTGTACCTGTATATTTGGAAAAATAAGTGTAAAACCTTACTTTTCTCTACACTGAATTTAATTTGGATCTTGAACCTACCTTCTGGGGTGTTGGCTATTCCTGCCAGCTTAGTGTCATCTACAAATTTGATGACTGTCCATTCTATTCCTTCATTTAAATCATATTGTAGAGTATTGGACTTAAAACAGAACCTTGGAGTATCCCCTACTTCCTTCCCTTCATGTGTATGTAGTTCCATAAAGGACTACACACTGAGTATAGTTTGATAACCAGTTACAAATCCATCTGGTAGTAGTGAATGAACATACGCAACAACAAAATTTTATATTAAAACATAAGAAGAGGCTCTATATGATTCTATATATGCAGTAAATATAGAATTAATATCATCAGATTATTAAAAGGGCTCTGGTTATATCCATACAATTTTTTGACATGTTACCTGTGCAAGTTGACCACTTTGGCACTGATAAACTTAACACTGAACACAGAGATAGATTACAAATAGGTGAGGAAGAAATAAATATGTTTCCAGTATATCAAAAAGCAGTATAGATCTCATTAAGTCCAGGTAACTTACTAGATAATCAAAGAGAAATGAGTTGATTCATAGTATTTTAAAGCACTGAAAATACACTGCATGGATGATAGTTATGAGATATTAAGTGTGTTGATTTATTTGTAATAACTTTTAACACCCTGCTTTTTGGGAAGGCAAAAGCATTAAGTATTGTCTCAGATTTCATCTTTAGCAACTTTAGCTTGTTTCATGGGAAAACCAGGCCTTTCTGCTTGATGTATTCTCTGCCCATATGATAGAATTATTAGACCACTAATGATGCTCAGCATGCTAACAAATGAGCTATTGATCAGATGCCATTATCTATGGCATTAGCCTATTTCACAAGCTCCCGAAAAAACAAACAGAATAAAGGAGTGTTGTTGTTTTTTAAACTGAAATGGTATAGGGCAGTGGTCCCCAATGTTTTGGGCACCAGGGACCAGTTCTGTGGAGAGAACTCTGCAAAACAGAGATGGCTCAGAGGTGGTATTCAACAGGTTCTGACCAGTTCTGGAGAACCGGTAGCGGAAATTTTAAGTAGTTCAGAGAACCAGCAAATACCACCTCTGACTGGCCCTGCCCCCATCTATTCTCTGCCTCCCGAGTCCCAGCTGATTGGCTGGGTCTTCTTTGGTTGCCCTGCACAGGAGAACAGAGCTGGAAAGCAGGTTAGTGGGGTGGGGAGGGAATGGAGTTTTGCAGTAATCTTCCCTCAGGAGTGGGGAGGGAATGGAGATTTTACAGTATCCTTCCCCTGCCATGCCCACCAAACCATGCCCACAGAACCGGTAGTAAAAAAAAAATTGAATCCCACCACTGGCATGGCTTTGTGTGCTGCCTACATCCTGCAGATAGGGCTTCACTAGTTTCTGCTGCTTGGTTTCTGGAATGCTGCAGCCCAGTACTGATTCACAGACCAGAGGCTGGTGACCTCTAATATATGGGGTTGGGCTAGAAGACTTCAAAGTTTCCTTCTAACTCTGTTATTCTGTCATTCTTTAATATTTACAGATTCCATTTTGACAAGTAATTCAACCCATTACTGTAATATGTATTCTTGAGAAAACTATAAGAAATTGGTTAGGTGATTCACTGGAAAGCGATAGAAAATGTTTTATGAATTTAGGGTGTCCTGAACAACAAAAGAGAGAGAGCTACCAGCATAGAGAGTAATTTTCTTAACAAAGATTAAAATTCTACGGCTGAAATGCTAAGAGACATTTCTTTTATCATGCCTGGTAGACATGTAAAAAGGGGCCTTGGTGGTGCAGGCTGTTAAATGCCTAGCACTTAATTCCAGCTGCCTGCAATTAGTGCAGGCTCAAATCCCACCAGGCTCAAGGTTAACTCAGCCTTCCATCCTCTCGGGGTAGGTAAATTGAGGACCCAAGATTGTTGGGGGCAATAAGCTGACTTTGTAAAAATGCCACTTAGTAATAAGCAGGCATATACAATGGAATGAAGGCTATTGCTGAGCGCATTGGGTTGGGCTCCAAAAATTGTAAGCCACCCTGAGTCTCCAGAGAAGGGCGGCATATAAATGTGAATAATAATAATAATAATAATAATAATAATAATAATTTATTTATTTATATTTGAACTTGTATGCCGCCCCATCTCCAAAGACTCGGGGTGGCTCACAACTAAAAACACAGAACAATAAATATTTAAAAAGACATTAAACCAAACAAGCCCAAATATAAAACACGACAATAAAAAATACATTAAAACCCATCCCTCCCCCAGGGAAGGGTCACAGCCCGGTTGGTCAAACAGCCAGGTCTTTAATTGCAGCGGAAGGTGCGGAGATCAGGGGCCAGACGGAGCTCCAGAGGCAGTTGATTCCAGAGGTCGGGGGCGACAGAGAAGGCTCGTCGGGAAGCACCAGCCGGCATTGACCCGCCGATGGAACCCCGAGGAGTCCTTGCCTATGAGCCGCACAGGCGGCGGCACTAGCTATTGAAAGAAGACGCTCCCTCAAATATTGGGGACCCATGTCGTGTAGGACTTTGAATGTCAAAATAAAACTTGAATCTCACCGAGCGCAATCGGCAGCCAATGCAGGCCACGCAGGAGGGGGTAACATGGGAGAACCGGGTAACTCCCATCACCACCCGTGCGGCCGCATTCTGCACCAGTTGCAATCTCCGGATGGTATGCAAGGGCAGTCCTAGATAGAGAGCGTTGCAGTAGTCGAGTCTCGAGGTGACAAGGGCATGAGTAACTGTGCGTAGGGCGTCCCGGTCCAGAAAAGGGTGAAGTTGTCGAACAAGACAGAGCTGGGCAAAGGCCCCCCTGGTGACGGCCCCCACCTGCTCCTCCAACCGGAGCCATACATCCAGGAGGACCCTCAGATTCCGCGCCCTATCCACAGGGGGTAACACCTCCCCCCCTATGGCCAATAATAATAATAATAATAATAATAATAATAAGCAAAAAAAGAGGGGTGATACAAATTCATTGACTAATTCAGGGGATTTTAAAGGTTAAAATATAATTGAAATCAAAGACCTTTCTTCTGGGATTTATATTGACTTATTCATAAAAATACTATGCTCTTGTCAAATATTATGAAAACTATACAAAAAAGAACTTTGTGTTTTGATTGCCAGAAAAAAATTACCTTTTCAAAAATTTATAAATTATACACATCTTGAATCCAATCTTTGATTTCCAGTAGTTTTCCAGTCCCTCAATATCAACATCATAAAGATCAGTTTTAATTTTACTTCTGACTTCCAAGAATTTGGTGTTAGACTTTATTGCATATCTTATGCAAATTTTAATAAAAATTCCTCTGCTCAGCTCACCAAATACTAAACAAAAACACTGAAAAGCTTCTGGCCAGGAACGAACTGAGTTACTCCATTTGATACCTGCCATACCATCCATACACTTAACAATGTTAATTAGAATATAATTTGAAAGACTTTGCTGAAATCAAGAGATATTATTACATATTCAGCATTTTCACAATCTACCAAGGAAGTTTCACAATGAGACAAAGGAAGTAAAATTAATCTGGCAGGATTTGATGTTCCACAAGAAATCAAATATTAGTGCCAAATATTAGTGATGGGCAGCTATATAAATCAAAATAATAAATAAATAAATAAACAGCTTAGATTGCCATGTGGAAAGCTTTGGGATCGAAGAGGCTGACTTGTTATCTCTTGCATTCGAAAAACTGTACTTCAAGTCCTTGAATACACTGCTGACAGAGCTTCTGTAAATGTATACAATGTATTGAAACAGTTGTGTATAATATCTTTCACAATTATATTAAAACTTTCTACTAAGGTAGAGGGATAAATGGCAGCTATCTTCTTTCAGTAGATCTCCGATTCCTTCCTTCCTTCCTTCCTTCCTTCCTTCCTTCCTTCCTTCCTTCCTTCCTTCCTTCCTTCCTTCCTTCCTTCCTTCCAAAGCACAGGTATAATATTTATTTCTTTGTCTCAGCCTGAGATTAAAAGATATAGCTTGCCCTTGCATCTCCATGACTGAAAAAAAAACTGCACCAGTTTTCTGCTTAGCTTGCTGTTGCTGAACAAACACTCAAAAACTTTGAAAGAAAAAAGCTGGCAGGTTACAAAGCAATCTATTTATGCTAGAGATTAGGAGGTCCATGCCAGACAGAGCTAATGCTTTGTCTTAAACACTACTAGTTCAAACCACTTAGGTGAAGAAAAGGAAGAAAAATTTATAATCTTTATTTATTAATATCTTACATGTACATTCACTGAATGTAAGCTGCTAGAGTCACCTTGGCAATTTAGATGACTTAAGACATTTAATAAATAAATGAATAGAATAGAATTATTTATTGGCCAAGTGTGATTGGACACAGAAGCAATTTGTCTTTGGTGCATGTGCTCTCAGTGTACATAAAGGAAAAATAAAATACATTCATCAAGAATAAAATACATTCATCAAGTATCAAATACAATTAGTAAACAGTAAATGGTAAAATCAACAGTCCAAAATTCAGCTTTTTTACAGCATTTTTTTGGCTTTCTCTGAAAGCTTCTCTTAAAAAGAAGTGTGTCAGGTCCCATAGATCCCTGCAGATTGGCACAAGCTAAACCAGACTGAGGGGAGGGCTTTCTATCTGTTTTAATTTAATTGCAAGAGAATCCTCAGATCCTGCTTTCTTTGTCTTTCTCACTTTTCCCTCAATAAAAGCTTCCTTTTGAAATGCCAATTGTTTCAAGAGTTCTACTTTCTTCAAGCCCTTACAAAGTGCTTCACCTGAAGTTGATAGGAAGATTGACAAAGTAGAACTTAAGTAGAAAGCTACAGAGGCACTAAAGAGGGACTTTTTTGTTGTTGATATACAAGTCTTTATGATTTCTTTATGGACAAAAACAGATACTGATAATGATGATGATTCCCATCATCTATCAACTAAGATTCAGATAGAAAGTAAATACAGTGGATTGGCTCTTGAAAACTTTCATTAGACTGAACTTATAAAAGTAAATTGTATTTAAATTCATGGTTTGTTTAAGCTGGGTAGGATATTTGGAAAAAAGAAGCAATCTTAAAAATGTTCAAATGCAACAAATAGTAACAGTGATGTACATAAGGCTATTGTGCTGTCCAGCCAGTTTAGAGTTAATGGGATGGGTAGTTAGGAATTGAGAGCTGTCCCCTTAAGGGAATGCATCATGGTAAATGTAGTTAAGGTATCCTGGGAAATGTAGTCCATGTCATGTGGTCACATCTGTAATCCTGATTGGTCATTAAATTGACCCTTGCTGGGTTGAGGGAGACTCCCTCACTCCATACTGAATCCTGTACCATGCGGACAGTACAATCATTACTACAATTATCATCATAGTTATCATCACAGGGATGAGAGTTTAATATCTTTCTACACCACGATTCAGAAATGCAAAGGATTGGACATTAAGAAGAATCTCATCATAACTGTGAGTTGACAGGATGTCTGATGAACCAATAAAAAAGGCTTTGTATGGATGCTTTGTGGAGTTGCTCTGTCTGCTTTATACCCATCTAGAGTGTTAGGGTTAACCTTAACCCTAACCCTAGAAAGATATTAAACTCTCATACCTATATTTCATCCCATAATGCCTACAGGTTGACTTCAGCATAGTTTATAAAATAATCTACTTTAATGTACTACCAATCAATGACATTATAATTATACAATTATCAAATTATATAATGGTACAAGCAAGAAGTTTATGAAATTTCTTCAGAGGTTGAATATGGGGATCTTCCAGTGCTATTATCTCTATGGAAGATGATTAAGGCCAGTGAACCACTTAGGACTGGCCCTGTTGTGCTTGTATTTGTGGAAAGCCAGTACTCTATACTTGGTCAGGATATAGTCATGATATTAGAATCCATCAGGTTCCAATATCACATAGAGTTTGCTTCTGGGAAAGGTGACCTTCCTGTACTGATAGATAAAAATAAAGGCAAGTATCTTCTAATAATATATGAAAATATTTCTAAATATGTGAATATACAATTAATTCAACTGAGCGTGTCCAGAAGAATATCACAAGAAGAGTGCTATACTCCTCTGATCACAACAGAATACCCTACACCACCAGGCTTGAGATTTTGAACTTGGGGCAACCTAGAACTATGCCGCCTGTGCTGTCCAGTCAGTTTAGAGTTAATGGGATTTGGGATAGGTAGTTAGGAATTGAGAGCCGTCCCCTTAAGGGAATGCATCATGATAAATGTAGTTAAGGTATCCTGGGAAATGTAGTACATGTCATGTGGTCACATCTGTAACCCTGATTGGTTACTAAATTGACCCTTGTTGGGTTGGGGGAGGCTCCCTCATTCTTGCCTGAATCCACTACCATGCAGCTGTTTCAATCATGATGGGAATGAGAGTTTATTATCTTTCTACACCATACTGCAGATATGCAAAGGATTGGACATTAAGAAGAACCTCGTCATCAATGTGAGTTGATAAGGATGCCTGATGAACCAATAAAAAGGACTTTGTGTGGATGCTTTGTGGAGTTGCTCTGTCTGCTTTATACCCATCCAGAGGGTAATAAGCAGAACAGCTATTGTCCAATTTAAAATATAAAATAATGTAACAGAACTGGATTTATATCTACACTTCAACCTTTTCATCACCTATGATTCCATAACTTCATAGTAAGCATGGCCTCATATAGATTTCACCACCTTAGAGATAATGTGTGGATTTAAATCAGGTAGAAAGACAGTAGTATAAAATAAGTCTGATCTCCTCAAGTAATTACTTAAAATAGCTGTTGTTAGTAATGTCAAGACTCCTTATAAAAGAGACAATGTAGTAAAGCCTAGGACTCAGCTGAGGCTACCTACAAACAGGGTGCACTGCTGGGGGTTCGCAGGGGTTCAGGAGAGCCACTAGCTAAGTTTCTGTGCAGTTTGGAGAACCCCCAAATCCCACCCCTGGCTGGCCCACCCCTCCCCTCCCAGGAGTCCCCATTGGCTCATTTTGGATGCAGGTAAGTGCAGGTTGTGCGCAGAGGCTCAGGGAGGGTGAAAAACGTGTGTTCATTGGTCTTCGAGTTGCTGTGTTCTTGATATAAATAAATTTAAAATTTATATATTTAAATTTTATTGAACAAACAAACACAAACAAAAACAAAAAGATACATTAAAAATAAGATGGTACAATCCTCCTAACCCACATTTGTCTTACATTGCTAAGTTACATATAAAAATAATACATGTTTACATTATATATATGTAAGTATGTATGTATGTATGTATGTATGTATGTATGTATGAGGTATTCAGCTTTGTTCGGGTATTTTCCCACGTCATTATAGTTGTGCTTTTAAAGTTGTAGTGACATTTCGGCAGAGAACTTTAAAAGCACAACTATAATGACATAAAATACCGAACAAAGCAACATATAAATACCTGAACACTTAAGATATATATATATATATATATATATATATATATATATATATATATATATATATGTAGGTCTTGGTGTATTCGGGTCTTGTCCCGTGTAAGATTGAGAATATCTTGGCAAGCGTTTCGACGAAATCTCATCCGTCATCTTCAGGCTGGTGTCTTCAGCTTCGTTCTCCTGGAGAGCTGAAGACACCTGTATCGACGTCGATAGATTTTCAACCTTTTACAGACGAATACACCAAGACCTACATACTTTACCCGTGAAAATCTACGAAAACAAATATATATATATATATATATATGTACACACACACACACATTTAATCATTTCTTATTGTCTTGATCCTTCCTCTTTTCTAACCAACCATAAAACTTATCCCGCACTTTGTAGTAATCTGATTCATCCTTATTTTTCAATTCCTTTGTCAATTTGTCCATTTCTCGCACATCTAGATTTTCCTAATTATTTCTGATTCATTTGGAGTATCTTTACCTTTCCATTGTTGTGCATAAGCCAATCTCGCATCTGTGATTATATGAATTATTAAATATATATTATCCGTATCATATTTCCCCACATTGATCCCTAACAAAGAAAACCTCCAGTCTATATTCTATTTTGATCCTACATATTTCTTCTAGCTCTTTGGCAGTTTCTTGATTGGGGTATTGTTTACTTGATTGTTGGTCTGATGTTAATCTTGGAGTTAATCTATGCTGATCTGGTTGCTGATTACTGGTGGAGAGGTGCTGGAGTCTTTTTGTTCTCTTTTGGGCTGGTTGATTGTCTCTTTTGCATCATCTATAGATGTTGTTAATGGCTATGTGTCTATTGATGGCTGATTTGTCAAAGTGCCAGGCTTCTAGATATTCCCTGGCATTTTTGGATTTGGCATTGTCACCTTTTCCACTTGCAACTATAGTTAAATCTGTCTATATGTTGTGAAATTTTTAAAAAATCATGTTTTCTGACTCCCAGTTGGTCTTCATGGATGCCAATCTTCTGTTTGTCCTACATAGTGGTTGTTAACAATATTGTTACTGGAAGTGGAAAATTAAGTCTTTGCCACTATTCTCTTGTTCTGTCTGTTTTTGTTCCCCAAGTGGTTGGAGGGTTAAAAAAAAGGGGGGGGGTTGCTAGCAGTTCAAGGGCAATGCTTTTGGCATGTAGTCTACAATATCTGAAAGGCTGCAGGTGATAAAAGGCTGACATATAGTATACTGGGCATAGGCTAATAATGATGATGATGATGATGATGATGGTGATGATGATGATGATGATGATGATGATGATGATGATTGGAAACAATAAAATAACATACTTTTTAGCACAACATAAATGCATATTACTATGCCAGAGTAATCTATATATATAAGAGCAAAATACCACTTATGCATCATGACAAAATCTCCAGAACCATAAAGCCTACAAACTTGAAATTTGGCACATATGTTCCTCTTGGCTTCTAGGTGCTCACTAAGAAAGGATTTTTTGAAATGACCATCAGAGCATTGGTATTTTTATATTATTATTAACACACTCTGATGCTAAGGAGTTCTACTCCACCTCCCCACCTGAAAAAAAATATGTTCCAAATGCAAAACACAAGCAGAGGAGAAGAGTTTCAGTTTTAGTTTCACAGCAGCAACCAGCTTTACTACAGAACAGTTGAGCTAAGCCACGCTGGGACTCCTTGCTGTCTCCTTCTTGCTCACACAGCAAATACTTTTCCAGTTTTCAAACAGCCCTCAATTCTCTCACACACTGACAGGATGATAGCCAGATGAATACTGATGCATGCTGGTAGGCAGAGGCAGAATTTCTTCCCCTTATTTTCCTCCCCAAAAACTAAGCCCAATCAGTTTCGTAGCAGTAGTAGTATCAAGCTATAAAACATATTTTTATTAAGATCATTTAAAATAAAAATTGCAGTTCAAAAATTCAAGCAATTGAGCTTATATAACTCTTCTTCAAACTGTATGACAGGTATAAAGATAAAAAGATGCTTGCATTTTTAATACATTAATGGTGTGTCTCTGGAAAATCCATAATTAATGTCCCCATCTTAGATCAATAACAATCAAATGCAGAAGCAACTGCAGCCAATTCCCTATGAACATTTAGTATGCCTCCAAAATTCAGAGAAAATAATAATCTTTGTTACCTGCTTATCTTCCATATTTAATACTAAAATTTTCCTGATCTTCCATCAGAAAACATTTTTTTTAATCTCAATAGCAGAAACAGTCTTCCTCAAGCATTAAATCTACATTGTTCTAAGTCTGTGTTACTCAACCTTGTCAATTTGAACACGTGTGGGTTTCAGCTCTCAGAATTCCCCATCCGGCATTGCTTTGCTCTACTGGGATAGGAAATGAAGTCTGTACCAGACTATTGATCTCAATGAAAGCTACATCTGTCTAGTTCAGGCATTTACAACTGGTGGTCCTTTAAGTCAGATGCAGTTTCCCAGCAACATATAACTGCCTGGTACATGCCTGATGAGCCTTGTTTTATTTTACCGATTGAATAAACTACAAAACCAGGGGAAAGATCTCAGGGCTTCAGAATACGATGGCTAAGCTGTTATGTTCATAGACTACAATTTGTGCAGTTCTACTTTACTCTTTACAGGGGACATGGTGGCTCAGTGGCTAAGACGCTGAGCTTGTCGATCAGAAAGATCGGCAGTTCAGCGATTTGAATCCCTAGCGCCGCATAATGGAGCGAGCTCCCGTTACTTGTCCCAGCTTCTGCCAACCTAGCAGTTCAAAAGCATGTAAAATGGAAGTAGAAAAATAGGGACCCCTTTGGTGGGAAGGGAACAGCGTTCCGTGTGCCTTCGGTGTTTAGTCATGCCAGCCAAATGACCACGGAAACGTCTTTGGACAACGCTGGCTCTTCGGCTTTGTAACAGAGATGAGCACCACCCCCTAGAGCCAGAAATGACTAGCACATATGTGGGAGGGGGGCCTTTACCTTTATCTTTACTTTACTCTTTATGCATAATAGGTAATTGTTATCACATGGATTATGCACAAATATTTGCATACTTATTTGCAAGTAAACATGTGGAACTGGGATCTAACTACTGGTCCTACCTTTTCTTTTCTGCACCATAGTATTCATCCCCTCAAGACAGTTCACCAAAATATCTATACAGTACTTTATCTGTAGAAATAAAAATTAATTATGGAAAATAGTATCATATTCATTTTTAAATGTACAGGTGATCCTCAACTTATGACCATTCATTTTGTAACTGTTTGAAATTATGACAATGCTGAAAAAATGAGCCGCCACTGCCAGCTGAGAAATGCCACCTTAAGCCTCTACTATGGTCAGCCATGTCAGCAACGTTCTGAAAAGGCCAAATTTCTCCTGTGCTTCACAGGTTTTACACACACACACACACACACACACACACACACACACCACTGATCTTCACCTTCTTCTTCTGCTAGTTATGGCCTATGTGACGCAGCTGCTGGTCACACCAAGTCTTCTTCCCAAGATTGCCTTGCTCTGTTCTCCAAACTCCTTTTGTCATTCTTCTCCACATCAGCAATGCTGCGGAAGCCTCATTCCTCAAAATGTGTATACCAGAGGTGGTATTCAGCAGGTTCTGATCACTTCTGGAGAACCAGTAGTGGGCATTTTGAGTAGTTCGGAGAACCGGCAAATACCACCTCTGACTGACCCCACCGCCATCTATTCTTTGCTTCCTGAGTCCCAGCTGATTGGCTAGGTCTTCTTTTGTTGCCCTTCACAGGAGGACAGAGCTGGAAAGCAGGTTAGTGGGGTGAGGAGGGAATGGCGATTTTGCAGTATCCTTCCCCCTGCCATGCCCACCAAGCCATGCCCACCAAGCCACACCACACCCACCAGCCACGCCCACAGAATGGGTAGTAAAACAATTTGAATCCCACCACTGGTGTATATCATTTAAGGAATGAAACTTTTGAAGCATTGCATAATATGGAGAAGGAATAGAGCATGTGATTTGAGGAATGATGCTTCCAAAATATCATTATTTTAATCTGTCTACTGACATTCTTCAAAAGAGAGAGGGGGAAAAAACATTATTTGAAAAAATTAAAACAAAATATAATTTGATTATAAATTTTTTTAGAAAATAAGATCTAACACATTTGACTTCATCCAAACTTTTGGATGAAGAATTTATCTCAGAAGGAGCAATAAAAGACATTGATTTTTTTTTGAGATTAGACATGATTTAGATTTGGAAGACTTTGGCTATTAAGTTTATAAAACAGAAATATTACCAAGGACCTTTTCAGATCATAACCCAGTGGGTTTGGTTTTTAAATGGGAACCCAGTTCATTCACATGGCGGTTAAATGTTGTTAGAAAGAACAGCAGTAGTGGAAGGCCGTAAAAAGAAATTAAAGAAATTAAAAGAATCTTTTTAAAAAATAATAAAACTGGACTTTCTGGTTTTTCTTTGAAGATGTTTTGCTTCTCATCCAAGAAGCTTCTTCAGCTCTGGATGAGAGCACAGCATCTTCAAAAAACAACAACAACAGAATGTCCAGTTGTCTCTTGAAAAAGCACCTCAGGCAACCATGACCTGGATGACTGAGAATCTCCATAGATCTGTGCTGGCGAACCTATACCACACATGCCAGAAGTGGCATGCAGAGCCATTTCCCCCAGCATGCGAGAGGTTACCCAGAAGAACCTCACTGTGTATGCGCATGTGCAGCGCCGTCTGACAGCTGATTGTCGGTATCTGGCGTGCATGCGCAGGGGGCGCAGGGAGACTCGCACGTATGTGCAGGGATGCACTCCACATGAGGAGATTGCATGCACATGTGCAGATGCGCAGTGTGTGAGGGGGATCTTGCATGCATGCACAAAGACTCATGCATGCGCAATTATCGGCATGGTAGCCAAAAAATGTTGGCTACCACTGCCATAGATAAATCTCAATAAAAGTACAGTTTGTCACTCTGTCATCTGCACCTATAACTGTCTGGTTTACCCAACAAGACAGACACAGACTTTAGAGAGTAATTAATTTAATTTAATTTAATAATTAATAATTTAATAATAATATAATAATAATATTTAATAATTAGGACTGCAGAAAAAACAATTAGCACCACCCTGGCTTCCATCGAGGACCTGAATACTACATGAGTCAAAAAGAAGGCTGTGAAAATATCTACAGACCCCTCACATCCTGGACATAAACTGTTTCAACTCCTTCCCTCAAAACGACGCTATAGAGCACTGCACACCAGAACAACTAGACACAAGGACAATTTTTTCCCAAATGCCATCACTCTGCTAAACAAATAATTCCCTCAACACTGTCCAACTATTACAAAGTCTGCATTACTATTGCTATTAATCTTCTCATCACTCCTTATCACGCATCCCCTCCCACTTTTGACTGTATGACTATAACTTGTTGCTTGTATGCTTACAATTTATATTGACTGTTTCCTAGTATGATTTTATTTTTTATTGTACCCTATGAGTATTATTACATGTTGTACCTTATGATTCTAGACTCTTGACAAATGTATCTTTTCTGTACACTGCACCAAGACAAATTCCTTGTGTGTCCAATCACACTTGGCCAATAAAAAATTCTATTCTATCTATTCATTCTATTCTCAAGCAAATCTTGTATCAGAGGTTGTTTCATATAACACAATAGTAAACTCAAAAAGAAGGGGCAAAACAAAACACAAGGTATTTGGGATGATAGAAAAGCAAAGAAAGAATTAAAGAAGTTTCCATAGAAGATAGTTATTTCTCAACAAATTAAATTTCTACAACTTTTTTTCCTTTGTACTATTTAATTTGTGATAATTGTTATTCTTGCTTGCAAACAAAGATTTGTTTGGTATGATCTGTTTTTGATAAATCCACATTGGCTCCTGGTTATAACTTTGCTTGCATCTAGATGTTCGCAGATCTGTTTCTTGATGATCTTTTCCAGGTTCTTCCCCCGGTATTGATATCAGGCTGATTGGTCTGTAGTTTCCTGTTTTTTTCCTTCCTTTTTTGAAGATGGGAACCACATCAACTCTTTTACAGTCCTCTGGTAGTTCCCCAGTATTTCCCAGTTCCTCACGATCTCTGAAAGATCCTGAAAAATCTAAAAGAGTTCAGTGGTTCTAAGATCATATCTGCCAGCTCCTTCAAATTCTGAATTGTAATCCATCAGATCCCAGTGATTTGTACTTTTCCAGAGAAGACTAGTGTTACTCTGTACCTTAGCTGTTTAAATGTGAGCTCAGCCATTATTTCTATCTTTCAAACAATTTCCGAATAGATTAGCTTAAATGTTGTGCCCAAATCTCTGTTCCTTACATGATTTGTTTTGGAGGTCTATGTAGTCAGTGCCTGTTTCAGTTTTTCTACTCTAATCAACTATTCAGATTCCTCTTTTGGATTTCATTTGTTTACTATATTCCATTGAATATTGTTTACTAGAAACATTATGTATACTTTTATGTATACTGAGAGCATTTGCACCAAGACAAATTCCTTGTGTGTCCAACCACACTTGGCCAATAAAGAATTCTATTCTATTCTATTCTATTCTATTCTATTCTATTCTATTACCAGAACATTCTGGAAATAAATAACATGCTCAGCATGACAGAGATAAATTATAATTGGTCTTTATTGTAATAAATTAAAATATTTTTTCTACAACCTAGAGGTTTTCAAATGAATTGGTTTATTGTCTGGCAGTATTAGACTTTTTACAACATATTTCAAGGGTACTATGTTAGAAAAGTCACATAAGTAGATTTTATGGAGGTAGCAGCAGCTACCTACAAGCAGGTGGCTGAATTGTTGTGATGCCATCTCAGGCAAAAGGAAGAGTTGACACCACAATGCTTAACTAGAGACTAGATTGAAGCAAAGCATTCTCAAGGAACATTGGAAGTATAAATAGAAAAGAATTAGAATGAAGAAGGATGGGTTTTGGCAAGCTATGTGAAGAGGTTGTGATCCTTTTAAACAACCATGGGTTGGTTTTGTTTGTTTTGTTTTGTTTTGTTCAGCTTTAAAAACTGCTTTGGCAAAATGTTTAGGTATGTATGTGTTTATGGCAAATTGCATCATTAGGGAAAATTGGCAAGAAATGGGTTTTAATGATAATATGAGCATAAATAAATTCATTAATGTAGCAGTACCTGTACTTCATTACTTGCATAATTTGCAAGTTCTTTGCGGGACAATTATGTTTTCAAATGCTATTTTTCCAAGTACTTCCAAGTAACATTTTGGAAAATTACTTTCACTTCTATTCTGACTAGAGAACAAACAAATGGTTGAATTGTGTAAATAAAAATTCAAGATATTCTTGTAGAATAGAGTATTTTGCCTTCCATTTAATCATGTGGGGATACAAACATTCTTGGGGCAAAACTATTTCCATATCTATGTAAATTATTTCTGTTAAGTATTTCAGTTAGACAAGACGTGATATATTATGATGATGATGATTATGAAACTAGATCCAGAAAGATACATTTTCTGATTTAACTCCTTAAGAAAAAACCTGGTAAGAATAAAAACTAAAGACCATTTCCTTATTTAATTCAAAGGTCTACATGTATAGAGGAGACATTTAGGACTAACTACTTAACAGCTTTCATCAAATCATGGATTTGAGAAGTTTCCTGCCCAGAAAGCTAAAAGATGGAGAAATCATTATTATCTGCCTCCTTGCCTCTCTCTGCTTTAGCCTTCATTCCTACCTCTATTCTGTTCTCAGAAGAATGAATGAAAATTTTCCCATTGCTTCCCCAAATCTGCTACTTTTCTTGACTTGCAACCATAAACCTTTCAAAACTTCAGGAATCTTTGCTGCAAAGGGAAGCACTTCATTGGGGAAAAATGTAACTGGAACATCCCTTGTGAAATGTTACTTTGTATTGTAATAGTCTGATACCTTATCTCCATGTGCCAAATAATTTTCATTTTCATTTCTGAAGAGTGATAGTTGAAACAAATAGTTCTAGAGCAATTTCCATCATTATCTTACAGGTACAAATGTTGCTTTATAGCCCTTACCAAAGAAATATCTTATTTCTCTCCTTTGCCCTTTTAAGTAACATAGCATCTAGGGCAGTGATGGCTAACCTTTTTGTCATTGCGTGCCAAAAGTACATAATGTAATGTGTGCACAATCCCCCTGTGCCCCTGTGTATGTGTGCATGACTCCCCCATGCTCTCCCACTCCTGCACATGCGCGTGCGACCCCTCCGTGTGCCCCTCTGTGCATGTACGCACATCTCCCATGTGCACCCCGCCCCGTGTATGTGCAGCAGATACCTGACAATCAGCTGGCTGGCAGGAGGAATGCGTGCAGGCACAGTGGACCTGATTTGGGGGCACGGCTCGCATGCCAGCAGAGATGGCTCTGCGTATCACTTCCGACACATGTGCCATAGGTTCACCATCACAAATCTAGGGAATTATGAGTTTTCCATCTATTTCTCTTACTTCTGTGAAATTCACAATTCAGCTGATTCAGACAGCTTATTAGAAGGCCTGTGACCTGGTGCTAATATTTAAATTCAATTTAAAAACTTTGTGACATTCAATTCAATTAGCAGTTCCTATGTTTGATATCGCCCATCTGTATGGAAACATGCTTATTAAATTCAATTGTTGCTTGAGAATTTAGCATATCTTGGAGATTCATTCAAAACCTGAAATTTAGCAATTATAATAAGTCATAATTAGCATGATCACATATGTGAAATTTGAATGGGTAATTAAAATTATAGGAACTCCAAAATACAAGAAAAATTGCATTATTTATATATTACAGCTTTGAGGCAGAGTTCATCTGGATAGTATTTTGGGAGATTATAGGGAAAAAAACATGCCTAATATGGCAACTATCGGATGTTATAATACCGTTAGCTTGTGTTAATATGAAAAGCTACATAAGATGTTTCCAATGAAGTAGTGTTGTCACCATTTCTAGATCTAACCAAATACCATGTTTTGGAGTTAGCCTGAAATTGTAACATTCCCCTTTGTGGTGAGCACTGTAATAAGCTTGTGCATAGCTTTTAAGTTTAACTGTAAAGGTTCAGTTTAATTCCATTATTGCAATCCATCAGACTAACGCCCATTAGATTCTTCTCATTGTTGCTCTGTTATTATTATTATTGTTATTATTTATTAAATTTAATATAGTTGTCCACCCCAGTGGATTCTGGACAGCTTACAAAATATAACTTTCTATTAAAACAATTAAAAATATAAATAAAACAAAACAAAACAAGACAGGCTGAACTAACAGCAACTATTAAAACAAAGCAAAACAACTCCCACAACACATAAACCCCAGAAGTGAGACCAAAGCCAAATTTTAAGGGCTTTTCAAAGCCATGAGAAAGAAGGTGCCATCCATATGCCTGGGCAGACTTTGTTTCAGAGGCTGCAGCAGAAAAGGTATAATTTGTAGATTTCATAAAGTGACAACTCCCATTAAGCCCTATAATGGAAGGGACCTGGTTGCGCATCCATTCTGCCTGAACGTACTGGTGGGCAGAAACAATGGGAGAAAGAGTAGCCAGATCCTATGCCATTAAGAGCTTTAAAGATAACATTTAGCACAGTGGTGGGATTCAAACATTTTTACTACTGGTTCTGTGGACGTGGCTTGGTGGGCATAGCATAGCTTGGTGGGCGTGGCTTGGTGGGCATGGCAGGGGAAGGATACTGCAAAATCCTCATTCCCTCCCACTCCTGGGGGAAGGTTACTGCAAATTCTCACCCTCTGGATGAGATTCAAGGTGCTGGTTTTGATCTATAAAGCCCTTCATGGCTTAGGACCGGGATATTTACAGGAGACCCTGCTGCCAGCGACTGTTTCCCATCGTCCTGTGCGCTCTCACAGACAGAGCCTCCTCAGGGTTCCGTCAGCCAGACAATGTCGGCTGGCGGCCCCTAGGGGTAGGGCCTTCTCTGTGGGAGCACCCACCCTTTGGAACCAGCTGCCCCTGGATCTCCGGGTGGCCCCTGACCTCCGCTCCTTCTGCCGGGGCCTAAAAACATGGTTATTCCAACTCGCTGACCTGGACTGAGGATGGGCTATACAGGGAGTTTTAAGGATTGTTTTTAGTGTTTTAATTACATTTTGGCTTTCTACTAGATTTAATTTCTTTTTAATTGTATATTTGTATCTTTTTACTGTACACCGCCCCGAGTCCTTAGGGAGATGAGATGGGGCGGCTTAGAAATCCAATTAACAACAACAACAACAACAACAACAACAACAATAATAATATCTCCATTCCCTCCCTACCCCACTAACCTGCTTTCCAGCTCCGTTCTCCTGTGCAGGGCAACAAAAGGAGACCACCAATCAGCTGGGACTCAATGGGAGTCAGAGAATAGATGGGGGGCAGGGCCAGTCAGAGGTGGTATTTGCCGGTTCTCTGAGCTACTCAAACTTTTTGCTACCGGTTCTCCAAAACTGCTCAGAACCTGCTGAATACCACCTTTGATTTAGCACCTTGAAATGCATCTGGAAGCCACCTAGTAAAGTACCCATTGTTGCTTGTGCCATTACATTTTGAATTAGCTGTAGCTCTCAGATAATTTTCAAGGGCAGCTCGATATATAGCATTTACATAGCAGTCCCATCTATAAAAAGCATAGTTGATTCCTTTTTCACTGGCTTTCATGGGCTACAGAAACCTTACTCTTAAAAGTAAATCAACAAAAGACCCCTCCTTCCATATTAGTTTCCATTATACCTGGTTAGTTATATTCATTTCCTTCCATGATATAATTGATTCTCTGATTCATCATGAAAGTCTTCCATTTGACTCATTCTCAATTTGTTTTTTATTAAGATTCTAGATTATACTTTCGTTTATCCTTCTCTTTAAATCTTCACCTAATGACAGCATGTAGTTCAAGTGCATTGTTCCTTGCTTAGATTTCACTTAGATGAATTTTAATGAATCTCTGCATTTTATTCAAGTGCCTTCCACTTTTGGGAGTTTCGCTATAAAACAGAACTCTGATCACATTACCTCAGGCGTCCTATATATTTTGAAAACCAATGTAGCAAAATAAAACAATTTTATGTTGTTTACAGTGGTACTTGCAGTTATGAGAATTTTGGTGCTTCACACTGAATGAAAATGTGGGAAGGTTATCTGTTCCCTAACACTCTGTTTATATATCTTGCTAATTTATTTTTTCAGTATCATTCTCTAGACAATCTTTCTGATCACAAAGCCTTTTTAACAAGTGTTGATTTTTTTTGTTTAGCCAATAGTGGCAAAGAGGGAAAGAGGCTTTTCTTATTTATGTGTCTCTGCTGATGTCTCCTTATAAAGAACAATAAGACATTGTGAGAATAATGTCTGTCTGTAGACAAAGCTTATTCCTTTGGCATGGGTGAGTCTATACAAGTTAATGCCATGTTAAAAACCTGCCTTGTATTTTTTCAGTTGTTTTGTACCCAGGTGAAACATACTTTCTCCCCTACCTTATTCTCAAGGTGCTTGAGGATTTATTTTGTTTTTCTACTGGTGATTCTTTGGGACTTATTTTATTATGGGCAGTGACAACAGGTGGCATTGCTTTCTGTGGCATATCATTCTGAACCTTCTCTTGTATTCAGTGCAATAAGATACAATAAAAAATAAGGAGGTATCTAACAGAATATAACAATGTGCTTTCATCTGTAGTTCTAAATAGCTGATGCTCACCTTAGAAGATACTCAGGTGAGGAAGAGGTAAAACATTGGCATTGGATGAATGGATAGGCTGACAGCTACAACAACCAAATTTAAGAGTAGACTGGACCAATGCTATGGGAAACAATGCCTGAGGAGGAATTGCCAGATACAGTACTTCATATCAGTGGTGGGATTCAATTTTTTACTACTGGTTCTGTGGATGTGGCTTGGTGGGCATGGCAGGGGAAGGATACTGTAAAATCTCCAGTCAGAGGTGGCATTTGCTGGTTCTCCGGACTACTCCAAATTTCCACTACCGGTTCCCCAGGACTGGTCAGAGCCTGCTGAATACCACCTCTGCTTCATACCCTTCACAAATTACATGGAAGACTGACAGAATGCAACCTACCCTATGACTCATATGTTGGCACACAAAACATCTTGTAAGTGGCAGTGCATTTACTTGGGGCACAGTGCTTTAATGTGTGGAAATGCTTCAAGAATACTGAGCAATGTTTATCATAAAGTGGGAGGTTGCTAATATTTTCTAATCAGCTGTGTTACAGATATGCACCGAGCATGACATGGGGTTGGAATCTGGCATTCTGAAAAAGGAAATACAGAACCACAACGTTGTTGTTGTTGTTAGTCACGAAGTTATGTCTGACCCATCGTGTTCTGACCCAACCAGGTTCCCAAAGAGCAAACACAGACAAAGGCAGCAGCCCCCACCTTTTAAGGTTTATTAACTAATTCTGTTCCTTTACAGATAAAAGGCTGCTTTCCACTATTTAGCTCCGACAAGAAAGAGCCTTGCCAAGTTGTTCGTCAATGCTGCCAAAACCCAGAGATAAGAACTAATTTACAAGATTCTCCAAACACAAACTAAGATGTCCATAAGTTGAACTTCAGAGCTTCTTTGCTTTCTGCAAAGAACACTTTTTCAAATCTGTTTTTTATCATCTTGAGGGAGCCATTACCTTGCAGCCTTACCCCCGAGTCGCCTGTGCTGCTGTAATTGTTGTTTCCTACGAGTAATCCTTCTTGCACATGTAGTTGGCACGGGCTCCTCGGGAACCTCCTCATCACTGCTGCCAGCCCCCACAATCTCTGAAGGCAGCAGTCCACTCCCTAATGGTCCTGGCCCCTCATCAGAGTCCTCACTCTCCTCAGCCATCTGCACCTGCTGCTGGCTAACCACAACACATCGTGACCCCATGGATAACCTTCCTCCAGGCCTTCCTGTCCTCTACCATCCCCTGGAGACCATTTAAGCTCACATCGACAGCTTCAGTGACTCCATCCAGCCACCTCATTCTCTGTCATCCCCTTCTTCTTTTGCCCTCAATCGTTCCCAGCATTAGGCTCTTTTCCAGTGAATCCTTCTGTTAGAGAGTAAAAATAACATTCCTGCTAATTAGAGTGATGGACCGTGCTTTTCTTCTGCTGTATACTTTGATTAAATAAAACCCAGAAAATAATCTAAGAAACATATTTTTATTTACAAAAATAACAAAACCTAATGGACTACATACCGGCATCTAATCTCCAAAGGCATATACAGGAATAAGTACAAAGGAAGTTACAGGAAGTGGAGAAAAACTTCTGAAGCATGCGTAGTAAATCAGAAATCACAAGACATCCTTATCTCATTACTATGGAGACAAGATAACAAATGTTCTAGCTCTAGCAGGCTTTGAATAACAGCCTGCAAATATTAGACTAGTAGAAGCTTAACAGACAAATCAAAAAGAACATAGTGACACCTTCCTTCTCATTAGGTGGGCAAAGTATTTGAATTTCATCTTCAGGATCTGGCCTCTTGTGATTATTATATTATAGGACCATAATAATGGCTACCAAAGTCTAAAATGAAAGTTGTCTCTCCAGATATTTTAGAAGAAACAGTTGAATGAAATAGGTAAAGACATTACCTATCCTGGTATATATGTAGTGCACTACTTCTTCACTTTATGAAATCTACATTTGCACACACTTATATTTGGATTCTGTCTTCTCTTAGTCACAAATCTGTTTATGCATTGCTTCTGTACTGGTCAGTTCTAGTCCAGGTGCAATCTAGTGGCTTTTTCTAAACTAGCAACTGATGATCAGAGATAATGTCTACAGATGGAAATGAGTAGAAATGGCTTTTCCTTCAAAAGATTCCCAAACTACTAGAAAAATTGACTCTACTATACAGTATTTTTTCAAGAGTCCAGAGTGAAGTGTGCCTGTTTTAGAATAATCCTATGCAACAGCTTCCTATTATTTCTCTACCTCCTCAATCTTTAAGCAAAATTTGCCTTTCTTAGCAATCCTTTTGATAAAAGTGACTTTCATTCTATAATTTTCCCACCTCCACCAATTCTTCATCTAAAAGTAAGTAGCTTATAATAATAGCATCTAAGGCTTTACACTTTTTGCTGCTACTGTTAAAGTAAAGGCTTCAAGCTTGTGAATCACTTTTATTCATAGCTATTGCCAAAGAATAAGTTGCTATATTTAATAATTTTTTAGATACATACTGTTTTAATTATAATATTGTAGCATTGAGAAAAACTTTCCAAAAGTTTGGAAGTGCACTAAATACTATCCCCTCCCTCTCTCATTACATTGACTGAGCCTCTGTGATGCAGTGGTTAGAGTGCAGTATTGCAAGCTACTTCTGCAGCCAGCTGCCTACAATTTGGCAGTTCAAATCCCACCTTCTGAGGTGAGTAAAATGAGGATCCAGATTGTTGGGGGCAAGAG
This sequence comes from Naja naja, assembly GCA_009733165.1. Lineage (NCBI taxonomy): Eukaryota > Metazoa > Chordata > Lepidosauria > Squamata > Elapidae > Naja > Naja naja. The sequence continues at coordinate 74,343,867 of CM019151.1, forward strand.
GCTGACTCTGTAAACCACTTAGGGAGGGCTGCAAAACAGTATATAAGTCTAAGTGCTATTGCTATTATATATTATATTATTATATCCATAATTAGACTCTTCTCTCATTTTGTGACTCAATATAATCATATAATCAGTTAGTTGGGCTTGCTTGGAAGACTCAGCAGAATTTTCCAGATCTGCAGTACCATGACTCTCACACTTAATCCTCAAATTGACCCAGAAAAATGCAATGATTGCTAATATTAAAGACTGCTGAAAAATCAAAGATATTGGACTAGAATGGTTGGAAAAAATGATAAAACAACACATAGATTTAAAACCAGAGATATTTTTAATTGGGAATTATACCTGAAGGTTATAATAGAGAGATAACATATCTAATTATTAATGTATTAACAGCAGCTATAATTGTATTTGCATAAAATTGGAAAAATGAGAAAATTCCGACAGAGGAGGAAATAGTTAAGAAAATAATGGAATGTGGGGAAATGAGTAGATTAACAATGGCGATTAGAGAACAGGAGGAAAAAGAGTATTATAAGATTTGGGATTTATTTTATGAATGGTTAGATAGAAAAATAAGAAATTGAAATATGTGGTAATAGTTATAATATATTATAATTGATTAATTTTGAATGTGTAAGAGCATGAATATAATAAGTATGCGATATGTTTTTAAAAGATAATTATAATGCCAACATCGAATGCCAATCACCCTGTGCGTGCGCACAGATGGGGACTCCTCGGGGTGCCATCCGCAAGACAGTGTTGGCTGGCAGTGCCCGGAGGAAGGGCCTACTTTGTAGCGGCTCCTGCCTTGTGGAACCAACTACCCCTGGAGCTCCGTTTGGCTCCTGATCTCCGCTCTTTCCACTGCGATTTGAAAACCTGGCTGTTTGAACAGGCCGGGCTGGACTGACCTCTTGGGGGGGAGTTAAATTAGTTTTAAATTAGTTTTAGTTATTGGGCTTGTTCAAGTTTAATTCTTTTTTTAAAAAAAATTTATTGTTGTGTTTTTAGTTGTGAGCCACCCCGAGTCCTTTCGGAGAGGGGGCAGCATACAAGTCCAATAAATAAATAAATAAATAAATAAATAAATAAATAAATAAATAAAGTCAATAATAATATTTGAACAATATGATATAAAATGTTGATTAGAATGGTTTATAAATGTATAACAAGAAATGTATAATATTACTATGCGCACAAGATATATGTACCCAATCGACACACTGTAAAATTGAAAGATGGTTTTATTTTTTGTCTTTGTTGTTAAAATAAAAAAAAACTTTTTCAAAAAAAACTGCTGAAAAATCAAGAAGAACCAGCACAATTGCACCCCTCCCATCCCAGTTCCACCAGAAGTAAATGACAAGCACAGTCAGTGATATCTTCATACAGTGTCCTCACCTAAAATCCAACTAAAAAAAGATACAGACTGCCTGAATGGCAGAAAAGGAGAGACTTCTCCAGTGGGAGACTAGACTGGATGAAGCTTTGCAGGGGTTTAGTCCTTCAATAGAAAAGACAGGATTTACTGAAATTTCACTAGTACTACATGAGAACTATTAATATACTGTCTCAGCTAATATTACGGAAACTGCTATAATCGCGATATCTGGAAGTATCCTGAACATGCTCAGGGACTAGAACATCTCCAAGGTCACTTCCAATACTGTTCTGTTCTGGGCTTTCACTATTGAAGATCGGTGGTTTAACCTAAAACAAAAAATCAACAGAGATACTTCTTAAATTGCCTTCAAGAAATCTTGACATTACTAGAAAATGCAAGTCTTCATTATAAGAAGAAAACAGAAGCAATGGTTTGTAACAAGCTCCCCAGAGACAAGCAACTTCAAATAAGAGTAATGCTAATCTATTGTAGCAAAAATAATAAGCCATTTTAAAGTCTTAGCATTTTTTTAGATGCAATATATTTTTTACCTTTTCACTTCATCTGAAAATAAGTCTAGCTGAATTTTGTGTAGCAAAACTCCAAAGTTTTTAACAGAAGAGTATTTAAAAAGTATCCATCCCTGTCCTAAAGTGAACCTAAACAATAATTCCTATCTACATGAGTGTCAAGGAGAGATATTTGCAGAAGATGAAGGAAGGCAAGTAACTGTTCATCTAAGTCTGATCCTTGGCTTCTAGAACCCAGACGTCATGGAGGTAGGAACTCCAATTCAGAGGTGTACTATTCTTTGTCTGCTCTGAGACACTTGGTTAGGCAAAGTCAACTGGTTCTTTCAAGATGGAAAAGCTAATCCAGAAAGCGTTGCTTGCTTCTGGCACCTGGGAAGGTTGCACTCAAAGTTAGACTGCTCACCAAATGGACTGTGCAAGGTTGCTAACTTCTTGTGCAAATACAAGTTCTCAATAGCCTTTTCAGTTCTGATTTTCTTACAGGTGTGCTACTGTTTTTGTTGTTGTTGTTCAAAATGATCAGGATTGATGGGATTTATAATCCAGTTATAATTTTTTTTGCATAGGATGCCTCTGTGCATGCTCCATCTCTCCACAAGGCATATTTTATGTGCATTGTGGGTAGTATTCATGTGAAACCTTAACAATTTATCACACTTGCAAAGTGTGTGCATGTTGAATAAAGGAGGATTCCTCATAATCTCCAAGGATGGTCCCACAATCAGGGGTGGGATTCAAAATTTTTAACAACCAGTTCTGTGGGCATGGCTTGGTGGTCATGTTATTAGCTGGGTGTGGCCAACTCAATATCGCTCACTCAATATCGCTGGCATGCAGCTCCTCGCCTGGCTTCTCATGACTGTGGGGATCCTGCAACAGTCGTAAGTGTGAAAAATGGTCATAAGTCACTTTTTTCAGTGCCATTGTAACTTTGAAAGGTCACTCCACACAAGCAAAGTACCAGCAAAGGAGGGGAAAAAAACTCCAGAGAAGTTCCTGAGACAGGAAGTCTAGTCCTGCCAAGAATGTAATCAGGGTTAACGGAGAGGCAGTTTCTGTAAGCAATACCAGAATGTTTCCTTCCTGCCTTCCTTACAGGATTAGGCCAGTAATTTCTTCTAACAACCGGTTCTCCGAACTGCTTAGAATGTTAACAACCGGTTCTAGCGAATAGGTGTGAACTGGTAGAATCCCACCCCTGCCCACAATCAATTGACATCTGTGGGTGTCATGCCAGAGATTACAGGATTACAGCATCAATGATACAGCCCACCCAAACAGAGAACTAGTAGCCCCTTACCTTTTCTAGTACCTGCCATTTTGTGAGGACCTTTTCTGCAGTGTAATCCTGGACCAGGATTTCAGGACAAGTTGAAGGAAAATTGATATCCAGATAAATTTGGAAACTATTACAACACATTCAAACTCTGTTGAGTAGTGTAGACATGTACAGGATTGTGATAAGGCAGTGTGACCACAAATATTTGATATTTGGGTGCTACAAGTCATCTGTTTGGTGCACTGTGTATTGTTGTCGTAATCCTGCAATCCCTGGTATGATGCCCACAGATGTCAATGCATTGTGGCTCCCTTGGTGCATGCCAGATTCTCTGCATTACCTGACTTTTTGTAGCTTGAACACTTTTTAAAAAATCACATATTGATAGGATACTGGCATCATACAAAGCAAAGCACCAGTTTTCATTGTCATCTTTATTTTCAAGAATACATGTATGTTTTCTTGTAATGGGTTTCCCTAAAAATTTGTTAGAAAATAAAAGTGGTGAGTGACTGCAACCCAGTGCTTTAAAGTGTGTCTGCCTGCTTTGTCACAAGAAGCAAAACCCGAGCTGGTATTCATCAGGTTCTGACCAGTTCTGGAGAACCAGTAGTGGAAATTTTAAGTAGTTTGGAGAACCAGCAAATACCACCTCTGACAGGCTCTGTCCCCATCTATTGTCTGCCTCCCAAGTCCCAGCTGATTGGCTGGGTCTTCTTTTGTTGTCCTGCACAGGAGAACGGAACTGGAAAGCAGGTTAGTGGGATGGGGAGGGAATGGGGATTTTGCAGTATCCTTTCCCTGCCATGCCCACCAAGCCACACCCACAGAACTGGTAGTAAAAAAATTTGAATCTCACCACTGAGCAAAATATCCTTGGTGACTATTCTGAAAGAGGAAATGGGTAATAGGTAGCATCAACATGGCTAGTGAAATAATTCTTTGTAACTGATTGTGTTCTTCATCAACAGGATAGCTCTTCCCAGCAACCATTTTGTAAAAGTTTCAACAAAAGAAATGTTGGCGATTTTTCCTGTCAACCAAATCAATGAATAAACCATGGAAGATTGCATTCTTTGCATGGCATGACAATGACATACAGGCAGAATTTATTTAGATGTTCCCATGTTATGCAGATGGAAGGGTTGGGCAGGAAGAAGATAATAAAATGTAAGAGTGGGACTGGACAATACATTGCTTCATGCATTTGGTGAATAGTTAACTGTGAGTAAGAAGATTGCAGATAGCTGATTCTTACCCACAAGTACAGAAAGGGAACACATTGCATATCAATTATACCTTTCTTACTCACGAAATAGCAAATATCAGATAATATAATTTTTTAAAAAGTAGTTATCACTACATTAGTTTAAATTTTGAAACCATCCCTAACAACTAATCAGGAGTAAATAAAACACAATTTGGGTATGTATACACCTTGAAATGTTCATTGTCAAAAGAATCAAATAACATGATAACAGCTAAGATAACTACATAGCTGTTGGGCAAACTTAATTAAATGTGTACATTCTCAAAGCATTTGTAATTAGGAATAGTTCTCACTTCATACAATTTTGAAATAGATTCTTTTAACTTTCCTCTCTAAATATTTAAAACAAAGCAAGGGATAATGAGATGCATAGCTTTTGAAACTCACTTGTTTTCTTCTAATGCTTTAAATGTTTTTGAAATGTTTAAACGTAAAAAAGCCTTACATTAAAATTAGAAAACAGTCTCATGAATTATTGCTTTATATGCATTAATGTTGTTTCTTTAGGAATCAAGTGTAGTTTTTTATTTCCAAGAAATTTGAAGTATTCTGTAATTCTATATAGATTTTCTTCCCTCAATGTTGTTTACACTCATGCCAAGGTAGAACAAACATTACTCTGACTTTGGAAACTGTTTCTTAAAATTAATTAGTAGCAATATTATGAGGAAAAACCTTTAGCTATGGTGGGGAGAGGTGTTGCCCCCTATAGATAGGGTGCGCAACTTGGGTGTCCTCCTGGATGTGTGGCTCAGTTTGGAGGAGCAGGTGGGAGCCATGGCCAGGGGGACATTTGCCCAGGTTCGCCTGGTGCATCAGTTGTACCCCTATCTGGACCGAGATGCCCTACGTATGGTCACTCATGCACTTGTTACCTCCTGTTTGGACTATTGCAATGCTCTTTACATGGGGCTGCCCTTGAGGACCACACAGAAGCTTCAACTTGTCCAGAATGCGGCGGCGCGGGTTGTGATGGGAGTGTCCCGGTACTCCCATATTACACCCCTCCTGCGTGAGCTGCACTGGTTACCAGTTGCCCTTCAAGTGAGATTCAAGGTGCTGGTATGGACCTATAAAGCCCTACATGGCTTAGGACTGGGGTATTTGCGGGAGACCCTGCTGCCAGTAATGGCCTCCCAACATCCCATGTGTTCCCACAGACAGGGCATCCTTGGGGTGCCATCAGCCAGACAATGTTGGCTGGCAAACCCTAGGGATAGGGCCTTCTCTGCGGGAGCACCCACCCCATGGAATCAGCTGCCCCTGGAGCTTCGGGTGGCCCCTGACCTCCAATCCTTCCATCGTGGCCTGAAAACATGGCTTTTCCAACTTGCCAACCTGGACTGACGGAGGGGATGGGATTTTAGTAATAGTTTTTATTAATTTTAATTGGTTATTGGGATTTTGAATTTAATTGTTTTTTAATATTTGTATTACATTTTTTATCATTGTGAGCCACCCTGAGTCCTTCGGCAGATAGGGCGGCATAGAAATCCCATTAAATAAATAAATAATAAATAAATATTGTATCCCCAGGAATTCCAACGAAAGTTACTTGATCCATTAAGAGCAATAGATCTCAAAGAGGAATGTCTGCGCATGTGTAGGGCTATGGCGGCTCGGAGGAGGTGAGCGTTGGTGAAAGCTACGGAGTTTGCCTGAGTCCAGTTGTTTGGGGGGTTTGCCAGCCCTGTGGAGATGGCTCTAGCAGCAGTCCAACCCAGGGCGTCTTTCCCTGGGTCGGGTTTTGACAGTGAAGCCGGCAGCGAGTGGGAGAGTCTTTTTGCTTACCGGCTGGTGCTGGGCGGCGCGACAGCTGAGGGTGCGGCCCCAGCGGCTTCGGCGGCTTCGGCTTTGCTTCTCCCACGCCGCTTGTGCCACTCGCATTTGGAGCCTGTGCAGCCTGTGCAGGCTGCGCCTGAGGCCTCCCACTTGGTCCGGGGTGTTCTCCCTGGACCATGGTCCCAGCGTGGGTGGCTATGCGGCGAGGGAAGGCGATGCCGGTCCGGGGCTTTCTCTCTCTCCTGGAGGCTGCTCGACGCGATGGTTGGGGGCGTGGCTCTGCGGGCCTGGTAGTCTCCACAATTCTGGAGCTCTCGTCTGAAGCCCGGAGTCTTGAGCCTGGAGCCTGGGACCAGGGCTCATACCGGGAGCTGGATCCTGGGGCCTGGAGTCAGGGGCCGGTGCCTGTACCTGGAGCCAGTGGAGCCTGAAGCCAGCGAAGTCTGGAGCCAGGGTTCGTGTCTGGAGCCAGTGTCGGGGCCTGGAACCTGGAGCCTGGAGCCTGGTGCTAGTTTCTGTGCCTGGAGCCTGGAGCCTGGAGCCTGGGATCAGCAACTGCGCCTGGAGGCCGTGGTGACATGGCCTATGCTGTCTGTGCCGGAAGCTGTGCCGCTAGAAGTCTGCCATCCGACCCGGGTTGTTTTTGCTGGGCCAGAAAGTCAACAACAGCTGTTCTACGGCTTGTACCATTCGCTGTGAGGTTCACCATCTGACCCAGGACTGGAGGACGCAAGTAGAGATGATTGGCTGGTGGGGGCATCGGGCCCTTAGTGGCCGTCTACCATGCCTGGACCATCTTTCCTACCCCCCAATTGTTTCAGTTTGCCCGGGGACCACATGGTGTGGTGGGAGCACGCCATGTTGTCTAACACCACTGAGGTGAGAGACCAGTGGTGTTTGGCCCCCTCATCTAGAGCTATCCTGATGACTGTCCTCCTCTGTGAGAGAGAGGAGTTTGAACTGTGTCAGAGTTTACAGGACTTATTTCCCAGTGGGTAGTGAGAATGCCACCTGGGTCAAAGTTTCCTGTTGTTTTGGCTCTAGAATTGACTGACCATCGACGAACTGAACTTTTCTACCATCTATCCTGGACTTGATCACTCCCTAGCAATAACCACTATGGGATATATCTATTCTTCTCTTGAGCTGCAGGCGCTCAGGGGTGTTCCCCCATCCCTGAGATGCCCCGCTGTATTGTCAAAGCCCCTCCTCGATGACGGGTTTTTTATTCCCGAGAGGGGGCATAGCATGACCAAGGGTTTCAAATTATGTTTATCTCAGAAGGGGAGGTTTTTAAATTTTTAATTGGTCGTCTTAAGGGGTTAGGGAGGGGGGTGGAGGGGCCTTTTTGCAGCCCGGTGCGCGGTCGGGGGTGGGGGGGGGGGCGGTGGGGCTCCGGGGTGTGAGGTGGGGACCGCGATCCCCAGGGTGGTTGGAATTGGCAGGAGATGTCGAGGCACAGGGCCATATCATGTGCTGGGAGCACGCACCTGCCATCTTTGTGCGGTGGCCCGCTCCGACCCTGTGGCCTCCTCCCTAGGGAGCACTGGAATTGGGATCCCTGGCCTTAGGTTGGTGTATTTTAATGCCAGGTCCGTGGCTAATAAGTCTTCCCTCCTCCGTGAGATCATTGAGGAGGAGGCTGCGGACCTGGCTTGTATCACCGAGACCTGGTTGGGCCCGGAGGGAGGTGTCCCTCTGGTTGATCTATGCCCTCCAGGTTTTCAGGTTTTGCACCGACCACGGGCTCAGGGCAGGAGTGGTGGGGTGGCCGTGGTTATTCGGGAGACCCTGTTTCCAAGGGAGGTCACTGTTGTTGAGATAGGCGGGAGTGAGACCCTCCTCGTGAGGTGGGGGCCTAGTGGTCAGGTGGGTCTGCTGCTTACATACCTTTCCCCCAGCTGTGTGGCAGCAGCCCTACCTGGGCTTCTCGATCTCCTCTCGGGGGTGGCGGTGGAGTTCCTGGACCTTATGGTCCTGGGGGACTTCAATCTGCCTTCCCTGGGGGGCCGGGTTTGGCCCAGGAGTTCATGGCTTCTATGGAGGCCATGGGCTGAACCCAGTTGATTCAAGGCCCGACTCATGAGGGGGGGAATACTCTTGACCTAGTTTTTGTCTCTGAACGGTGGCGGAGTGACAGAGGGCAAGCTACTTTTACAGTCTTGCCCGTTCCATGGTCTGATCACTATCTCCTACGGCTGGTCTTCCAACAGGCTGCCCCCACTGCTGGGAGGAGGAACCACTTAGGTGGTTCGCCCCAGGCCTGATGGACCCTGAAAGGTTCCAGGCAGAACTGGGGTTTTTTCCCCTCTTCCCTTGCTCACAACTCTGCCGAGGATCTGGCAGTGGCCTGGCAACGGGCTGCGTCGGAAGCCCTTGACAGGGTTGTCCCCATGCGTCCCCTTACACGTCGTGGATCTCGGTTTGCTCCCTGGTATACTGAGGAGCTCTGGGAGATGAAACGACGTCGTAGGGGTTTAGAGAGCAGGTGGAGGTCTACCCGTTCCCAATCCGATCGTGCCCAGCTAAGAGCCTACATTAGGACTTACCTGGTAGCTATGGGAGAGGCGAGAAGGTCTTATCTCTCCACTCTCATAGCGTCCGCAGATAACCACCCAGCCGCCCTGTTTCGGGTTACCCGTTCCCTCCTTAATTTTGAGGGAGGGCCGGACCCATTGCGGGGCAGGGCTGAGGAGTTTGGTCAATATCTGATGGATCATGATCGCTCGCATTCGGGACGGGTTGTCCTCTGATTTGCAGTGGTCGGAGGAACGAGTTGTGGGTAGTCTGGCCACTGTTATCTGGGATGAGTTTGATCCTGTCTCCAAGGATGAAGTGGACAGGATTATGTCCATGTTTGTTGGACCCGTGTCCCTCCTGACTGACTTATGCCACCAGGGAGGCCACCTGCGGTTGGCTCCGGGCAGTTGTCAACGCTTCACTGAGGGAGGGTGTCTTTCCCTCCGCCTTGAAGGAGGCGGTGGTGAGACCCCTCCTGAAGAAGCCTGCCTTGGACCCGACCGTGTTAGACAACTTTCGTCCGGTCTCCAACCTTCACTTTTTGGTGAAGGTTGTTGAGAGTGTGGTGGCTCAGCAGGTTCCGCTTTTCCTGGATGAAGCGGACTACCTGGATCCGCATCAATCGGGCTTCCGACCCGTTACAGCACGGAGATGGCATTGGTCGCGCTGATGGATGATCTCTGGAGGGCCCGGACAGGGGTTTTTCCTCTGTCCTAGTCCTATTGGACCTCTCAGTGGCTTCCGATACCATCGACCATGGTATCCTTTTGCGTCGCCTCCGGGTTGGGAGTGGGGGCACTGTTCTCAGTGGTTCTCCTCCTACCTCTCGGGCGGCGCAATCGGTGTTGGTGGGAGGGGTTGGGTCGACCCCAAGGGCTCTCTCTTGTGGGTCCCGCAGGGGTCGGTCCTTTCCCTCTCTTATTTAACATCTACATGAAACCGCTGGGTGAGATCATCTGTGGTTTTGGGGTGAAATTCCATCAGTACGCTGATGATACTCAGCTGTACCTTTCCACCCCAAACCAGATCAGTGATGCCCTCTCCTGATGTCCCGTGTTTGGATGCGGTACGGATCTGGATGAGTAGGAACATGCTCCAACTCAACCCGCCAAGACTGAGTGGCTCTGCACGGCATCTCGCCCAGTCAAGATTGTCCATTTTGGCCATAGGGAAGAGGTGTTGCCCCCTGTGGATAGGGCGTGGAATCTGGGGTCCTCCTGGATGCACGGCCCGTTGGAGGAGCAGGTGGGGGCCGCCGCCAGGGGCCTTTGCCCAGCTCCGCCTTGTTCGACAACTTCGCCTTTTCTGGACCGGGACGCCCTACGCACAGTTACTCATGCCCTTGTCACCTCGAGACTCGACTACTGCAACGCTCTCTATTTAGGACTGCCCTACCATCCGAGACTGCAACTGGTGCAGAATGCGGCCCGGGTGGTGATGGGAGTTACCGGTTCTCCCATGTCACCCCCTCCTGCGTGGCCTGCATTGGCTGCCATTGCGCCCGGGTGAGATTCAAGGTTTTAGTTTTGACATTCAAAGTCCTACACGACATGGGTCCCCAATATTTGAGGGAGCCTTCTTCCGATAGCTAGTGCCGCCGCCTGTGCGGGCTCATAGGCAAGGACTCGGGTTCCATCGGCGGTCAATGCCGGCTGGTGATTCCTCGACGATGAGCCTTTTCTGTCACGCCCCGACCTCTGGAATCAACTGCCTCTGGAGCTCCGCCTGGCCCCTGATCTCCGCACCTTCCACCGTGAATTAAAGACCTGGTTATTTGACCAACCGGCTGTGACCCCTCTCTGGGGAGGGATGGTTTTAATGTATTTTATTGTGTGTTTTATATTTGGGCTTGTTTGGTTTAATGTTTTTAAAATATTTATTGTTCTGTGTTTTAGTTGTGAGCAAGTCTTCAGAGATGGGGCGGCATACAAGTTCAAATAAATAAATAAATAAATAAATAAATAAATAAATAAATAAATAAATAAATAAATAAAATACCATTGAATGACTAATACATGGTTTAATGAATGTTAGAAAGTCCTGCTAAATTAGTGTAGAGGTTAAAGGGGGGGGCTTCTCTGTGGGAGCGCCCACCCTGTGGAACCAGCTGCCCTTGGAGTTGCAGTTGGCCCCTGACCTTCGATCCTTCCATCGCAACCTGAAGACATGGTTCTTCCAGCAGGCCGACCTGGACTGAGGGGGGCGGTTATTGTCTTTTACTGGTTTTATTGTTTATTGTGGGTTTTAAATTTTGTTGGGATTTAATACTTTTTAATAATTTTAATTTTTGTATTCTATGTTTTTTATAGTTGTGAGCTGCCCTGAGTCCTTTGGGAGAGAGGGCGGCATATAAATCCCATCAAATAGAAATAGAAATAAAGGAAGGGGTAGAAATTGGGAAACTGTGAGTTTTGGTCCCATTTTAGACACAAAGTTATCTTGGTGGGCTTGGGCCTGTCACACTCTCTCAGCCCTAAAAGGGAGGCAATGGCAAACCACACCTGAAAACTTGCCAAGAAAATTGTAAGGATTAATGCAGACAATTGTCAAGACTTAAGTTTGTCTTGAAGGCACAAAATCACAACCAATCTAATCCAATCTAATCTAATCATGTGTCTTTATAAATTATGAAAATAATTACTTCATGCTTCTTAAACAATTTAAAATAATCCATATGTCCACATCTTAACTGAAAGTTAGTTATTTTGGTCCACCTTTGTATTGCAGAAAAAATAATAATTGAATGAAGCATTGAAAAAATACTGTTTATGCTGGGAGAATATATTTCTCATAAATAATTGTGAAAGCAATTTATTTTGTATTTGTTCTTAATACGATGCCACTCCAGGCACAGACCGTTTTTATGAATAAGCATGAAATAATAACCCCAATGGATTTTAGATGACCATTCCAATTACTGTAAGTAACAGAATTAAAAAAATAACATTTGCAATTTCTTGAAATGCTGTCTTCTCAAGCAGATACTAGGTAATTTGAATAGGAGAGGACATATCCCTAAGCAAACTGACTATAATTTTCTCCAAACTAGATTTTTTTTCCTACTATGTAATTTCTTGCAACATCCTACTGGGATACAATCTCTTACTTTAGAGTTCCCATGATCAAAAAGTTTCTGTAGATAACAGCATGACAATAATTTGCAAACTGAGATCACTGGATTTAAATCAGAATACACACATTAAGGAAAGAGGCAAAAAGCAAAACAAACAAAAGAGAAAGAAAACCTTGCACCCAACAATTTTCTTATATCACACAGAGAAGTAGAGTAGTAAGTTACTATGACTGAGGATTCATATTTGCGGGGTAATATGTAGATATTAGTTTGGTCTAGTAGTTAAGGGACCAGGTTGCAAGTTCTATTCCCACTTTAGGCATGGAAGTCAGCTAGCTCAGGAGTCTCCAATCTTGACAACTTTAAGACTTCTAGACTTCAACTCCCAGAGTTCCTCAGCCAGCTTTGCTAGGAGTTGAAGTCCACAAGTCTTAAAGTTGCCAATGTTGGAGACCCTTGAACTAGGTGATCTTGGTCCATCACTCTCTCAACACATGATGTCAGGCTCAGGCAACAATCTAGTTGGTCAAATCTGGTCACAACTGCGGATTAACACTCAGTTGTTCTGGAAAAAAATGTGGGCCTTGCACTTGCAGGAAAATATAGATAAGATATGACAGATTGTAAAATCCTGCACATGTGTTCACATTCTCAGTTTGATAGACTGAGACTTCACCTTGGAATGTAAAATAATAATGACAACATGTCCCAAAGATGATTTCAAAAGCAACTGGGCTTTCTTGGTTTTTTTTCCCCTGGAAACATTTTGCTTCTCATCCAAGAGGCCTCTTCTGTTCACTTCATACACACCCCAAGATGTTACGGCAGTTTATTGCTTGAACCAGCATACATTTTTAGGCTGATATTTGAATCAGTGATCTCAATTTCATAACTAAAATCTTACACCATGAGAATCAAAAATAGAGCAAGATTCTTTTGCTGTTAGTGTCAGAATAAAGCCTGTTATATTACAGAATCACTTCTAAGAATAGACTGGCAATTCCTAGTTCATTGCATATTTTGCTTATTTTCTTTTTCATCTAATTAGGCTAATATGTAATTGGATAGATAGTGATTAATCTCTACAATATAATCATAATTTGGACTTCCATGATTATGTAAGGAAAATCTTACATATTTTTTCCTTTATGTAGAAAGTTGTCAAATTCAGGAAATTCAGACAATTTAAGTCTCTTTAATAGTGCTCCTTAATTATAGTAAACCTGCAGAATGTGAACATATTTTATCATTTGTGAATACATTATTGTTGTATATCATCAGTTTAAGTAGCAGCAATATCATTATTGCTCCTACTTAAAGCTCTCGAAATAAATTTTATTGAAATAAATTTTATTGTACTGAAAGTTTAGATAGTTCACAATTTTGCTCTTCAACACTGAAATGAAATAACTCATTCTATGTCTTCTGGATTAATGGAAAGATTTCGTCGTCTTTTGCAGTTCCTGACTATTTCATTGCAGTATTGGATGAGGCAAAAAGGTATATGAGTATATATGTAGAGTCTGTTTAATCAGCTGAAGAACAAGAATTGTGTGATGAGATGGAAAAACTATATGTATCTTTCATTTTAAAATTACGATAAAAATACTTAGTATAATTTTTTGACAAAAATGCAATGTGTAGTTCAATAGGAAATTCTGAAGATAGGAACCACATCGGGTTCTTTTCCAGTCCTCTGGCAGTTCCCTGGTGCTCCAGAATCTTTGAAAGATATAGTTCAATGGTTTTGGTCTTAAAGTGAACGTTAAAGTATGTATTCTAAGGTGCATTAGAATGCCAAACAAGTCTTACATATCTATCAGAACTTCAAAAATGGGTCATCAGTAATTCTGGGGAGGTTGGAGATCCATCACCATTTTGGTCACTAAGTAATAGCCTTTAAGCAAGGATTACTTGTAATGTAATTTTAAATTACCTGAAATTAAATTAATGAGTAAGCAGGATTAATTGATAAAGTTAATCAGTACTTTTCTCTTTGGTTTATCAAAACCTTGAGACAATTTTTAGATGTCTCTGATAGCCACATCAAGATTTTCAGGGAGTATATCAGCCTCAAAACTTCAAGTTATGTCAAGGATCTCCCAACACTCCTGTCCACAACAGGAGTTAGTGTTCCTATACACAAACAGAAATCTTAGCGCAGGTTGCATTTTGGGAATGCATATAAAAGAACACCTACTAAAAGAAAGATTAAGTATTAGTTAGAAAAATGAATAGAGAGGGAAGGGAGAAGAAGGGGGGGCAGAAAAAAAAGAGAAAGCTGTAAATGGAAACAAGACATACAGAAGCAAGAGAAGTATACTAGGTTTAAAGAATTTATTCACCTGTTTGGGCATCGAGATAATGGTTAAATTAACTAAATTAAAGGAATCTGCAAGGGTACATGAGATATATGATTATATCAGAAATAGATAGAAGCTAGAAGCTTTAGAGGATTAATATGATGTGTATTTCCTTTTCTTTATGGTAATAAAATGAAAATATCCTAAATAGAAATGAATGAATAAGATAGATATGGATATCAATGGTTGAATTGAATTTGAATGGAAATAACGATCTTGGTTACAATTATTATATACATTTATAATCTTTTTACTTTATATTGCTAAAAAGTGTAATAGATAAAAATGAATGTACCAAGCAGAAACTGATTGATAATAGAGACTTTATTAAATAGAGGTGTAATAGAAATAATAATTCTAAAGGAGAAATATAAATGTTAAACAATAACTGGTTAAAAGAGACGGGGTGCTATCCTCTGAAGTAACAATTATAGGGTAAAATAGGTTTTATAGGAAGTATAAAAGCAAGATTAAGTAAAAAAAAAACAGGAACAGGACAATTGAGCAATGAAGCAAGATTAAGAAATCCACATTATTATCTATATGTCTAGTACAGACCATTATTGGCCAATAAACCTAGGGTTCTTGTTATGTATGCAGGTTTAAAGTCATTGGTTTAGTTTGAACTGTTCTTGTAAAATGTCAGAAATGATTGGTTTAAAAAGTGCAGGAAAACCCTGCACTCTGATTGGCTGGCAACTGTGGCTGCTGGCTATAAGTAGCAGCCGCAGCCCAGCCAAAGTGGGTTCGTTCTGAGCTGTAGTCACTAATAAACAAAGAGCTTGAAGCACTCCGCATCTGTCTCTTCATGCAAACTTAACATTGGCGACGAAGGTGGGATCTCCCTGAAGAAGAAGGCAACGCGGAACAGAAGAAGAGAGAAATGGCTGCGCTGAACACCCCCCCAGCCCCATTCGATCTGACGGCAGAAGACTGGGAGACGTATGCAGATCGTTTCCAAATGTATCTGGAAGGAAACAATCTTGCCGACATTTCTGAGAAGTGGAAGAGGGCGGTCTTTCTCACGCACTGCGGTCCGGCAGTTTTCAAGATGGTGAAGGCATTGGTGGGAGCTGCAGACGTGAAGGTAATGGAATGGCCTGACTTAGAAAAGTTGTTAAGAGCCCATTACGCCCACAAGTATCGTGTCTCATTAAGAGACATGAGTTTTACCGTCGGGATCAAGGGGAAAGCGAAAACGTAAATGACTTTGTGGCAAGTTTAAGAGACATTGGGGGTGCATGTGAATTTAACAATTTAGAAGAGGCCATGCGCGATCGATTTGTTCTGGGCCTTAAAGACAAGGTGCTTCACAGCAAGTTATTACTAAGACCTAAGATCACGCTGAAGGAAGCAATAGAAGAGGCCTCTTCAGCAGAAGCTACCAAGTCCTCAGCAGCAGCCATGAAGAAAATTAACAAGGCCACAAGCCATCCTGATGTGGAAAAGTCCACAACAACTCATTGTGAGCAAATAGATTCTGAGTCAGACTGTAGTGAGGTGGAGGAAGGAATTTATAGACTCAGAAGGAGTGGAAAAGAAAGACCTGGGAAGAAAGAGGCAAGATTTCTACTGCAGAGGTTGTGGGGAAGCCACCCCCGCACTGAATGCAAGTTCCTAGATACCATCTGCCTCCTGTGAAAAAAGAGGACACCTAGCAAGAGTCTGCAAATCATCCAGAACTCCACCCAACAGAAGGAAGTTTCCTGACAAAGAATTCAAGCCCAACAACCTCAGTGAGAAAATGGGGCAGCACAGAAGCAAAGGGAAGAATGAAACTCATCAGACAGTAACTATTGGTCATTCTTCTATCAATAACAGAAAAGGCATGTCAAGGTACTAATTGAAGGAAGGCCTTGCCAAATGGAAGTGGACTCAGGCTCATATTTATCTATGGTGTCATGGGACACTATTCACAGACTACTCCCAAACATTCAGAAGAAGCATTTCAAGAAGCAAGCACTGACTCTTAAAGACTACCAAGGGAACAAGATTCCAGTAGTTGGAACAAGAGAATTCAACGTGAAGTTCAAAGGCCACACCAAACGCTTGACCCTGACCATCGTGGACAAGGATCGCCCAAGCTTGCTGGGACTTGAGTGGTTCAATCCACTAGGCATCGAGGTGACTGGCATCAATCACGTGAGCAACACTGAATGGGAGGGGGCCTTGAAGTCTGAGTTTCCAGAGGTCTTCAGCGAAGGATTGGGCAAGTATATGGGGACCCCTATCACTTTCAATCTAGATCCCAAGGTGCCACCAATTCGCTTAAAGCCCAGAAGGGTCCCATTTGCCTTAAAGGAAAAATTGATGCACAATTAGATAAACTAATAGCTCAAGGAGTTTTAGAGCCCACTGACCACTCCAGGTGGGAGACACCCATAGTCACACCAGTCAAGACTGATGGGTCAGTAAGAATCTGTGGAGACTATAAGGGGACACTGAACCATGAGCTGCAGAGCGCATACCCAGTTCCAGTGGTGCATCATCTGTTACATTCACTTGGCAGGGGTACAGTCTTTGCCAAATTGGGTCTGGCCCAGGCATATCAACAATTAACAGTTGATGATGCCACTGCAGAGGCCCAAACCATTGTGACTCATAGAGGTGTTTTCAAATCTAAAAGGTTACAGTTTGGAGTAAGCGTGGCACCAGGCATCTTCCAAAGCCTTATGGAAAGGATGCTCCAAGGACTGCCGGGTAGTACCTTACTTTGATGATGTGTTAATCTCTGCTGAAAATGACACTCAGTTACAAGAGAGACTCAGAGAAGTCCTTACCAGATTCAAAAAAGCAGGGTTAAAAGTCAAGGAAGAAAAATGCTCAGGCAATCAAAGCAGCCCCTAGACCAAAATGTAAAACAGATTTGCAAGCCTTCCTTGGACTCATTAACTTTTATCACATGTTCCTACCTCAGAAGGCAACCATTGCAGAACCACTGCACAGATTATTAGACAAAAAGTCTGCGTGGGTCTGAGGCAGAAAAGAACAATTAGCATTTAACAATATTAAAAGACTAATCACATCTGATGCTGTACTGATACAGTTCTCTGAGAATTTGCCTGTTGTACTGACTTGTGATGCATCTCCCTTTGGAGTGGGGGTTTGAGCCGCAGGCTTCCCAGTGGGAGAGAAGCCCCTATTGCATTTTACTCTCTCACTTTGACCAAAGCAGAGAGGAATTACAGCCAATTGGACAAGGAAGCATTGGCAATTGTTGCAGCTGTCAAGAAATTTCATGAATATTTGTATGGGAGAACATTTACCATTGTTACACATCACAAATCTTTGTTAGGCATTGTGGCAGGAGATAAACCTACACCCACTATCCTGTCACCAAGAATGCTGAGGTGGACTGAATTTCTTGCTGCTTATTCATACAAACTTATCCACAAGCCTGGCAAGGACATTGGACATGCTGATGCCTTGAGTCGTTGCCCACTTCCTTGTCACAAGGAGGACTTTGAACCTGAGGCACACACCTTTTTCCTAGAAACTATTGCCAAGCTTCCAGTACACGCTGCTGAAATTGCCAGAGAGACTTTATTGGCTCCTGTTATAGGCTGGATTAAGAAATGCTGGCCTCTTCAAGATCTACCTCACCTTACCCAACCTTTTAAGTCCAGGCAAACTGAATTATCTGTATTAAGAGGATGTATTTTGTGGGGTAACAGGGTGGTTATTCCTGCAAAACTATTCCTGAGCTCTGGTGGCTCAGGCTTGTAGCGATGCCGGACACTCATGAAATAAATAGACAGAGACCAGGTTCTCGGGATGAGTGACCCCCACTTCATGTTGAGACCACTCTTTTATTCGCTCCTTCCTACATCTTACACAATTAGTCACATGAAGGTAAAAACAAATTCATCTTGTGCTTAAGCAAGCATAATATTATTATAACATGTAGCAGATAAAACCACATCCCTATTCTCATGCTTGCTATTGCTGAATCACTATTGCTAAACTGCTAGCCTGACAATCTTTTTCCCACATCTCCCCTTTTTATTTATTACTGCAGAACGGTTAAATCTAAATATTCTTCATTTTCCTCCAGCACCACTGTGGACCGTCTGTCCTCCTCCTCACTGACTTGCAATGCTTTACGGGTTCCACATAAACATCCTCGGACATATTGATATCTTGGTAAAGTTTTTCTGCAAAGCCGGTTTCTTTAAACTTTTCTTTAAACAAGTAGCTACCATATTTATTAAATTTGGAAAACATTGCAGGCAACAACATACCCCACTAACAATCCAGCCACTAGGATCAATATTTTTACAAATCCTGCTATCCACCGCTAGGTAGCCATGACCACAAGGCTCCCCATATGTCCATAGCATTTTCCTCCGCTGGCCACCAGCGGATTATGTTTTATCATATCCTCCATATGCTGAATAGTATGAGTGATATTGGGGCCGTTGTCATGGATATAAGTACAACACATAGCCTAGCAATGCACAAACCCCTCCTTTAGCGGCCAAAAGATAATCCAAAGCATATCTATTTTGCAGTACGACTGTTCTAATCTCCTGCATTTCTTGATTGATGGCTTTAAGGGTTTTTATTGTAAAATTGAACATATGAGTTGTCCAATTGTTAAGTTTATGTAGATCCCGGTAATTCATGGCTGCCCCTAGATTAGGTTGTAATCCTCTAGCTAACTGAGTAGACCAACTCCTCCCAGAGTTAACCCGAGTCCAAAGATGGAACTTCTCTCTTGTTACGCAGTCGTAATCCCTAGGCAAACTTTGATTCACCCAAACTGCCGTGAAACCCATCCCAAGGCACATGTCCCAAACCACCCTCCAGGAATCTCAGGGTATGCGTTATGTCCACATAGCCACCACACTTCTCCTAAATACAAAGGCAATAATTTGTTCACCGCCCATGTAGCATTAGCCTGTGTGACTATCATTCCTATTACCTGGCACATGTGTGCATTAAGAAACTTCCCTGTTGTCAGCCTACAGGATGTTGTGGTTGTTCCTTGGATTATATCACCCTTTGTACAGGTCAGGTTATGCTGTATACATTCACAATCCCGAGTACAATTAAAAATTGCAGCTTTGCCTGAGTATAGGCAGGGTTAGTAGAGCATACTATGAGTACATTTGTCCATAAATGTAGCTGCAAAATTTGTGCAAGCAGCAAGCAAAAGGTTACAGTTTGTGGTTATGTGGTTGGAACAGGATATGTTGAAACAGACAGACAGTGCAGCTACATTCTCCACTGCTAATTTCCTTGTATGTGGTTCAGCTTTTACAGAAGCCTGCACACACAAGTTTTAATGGCTAACAAAAGCAATTAATGATTTTATAGCAACATCTCCTCCGTTTTGTTTTTCAAAGATAGTCGTCTCCTTCTTCCTCGTAGGGTGCGAAGGGTGTTTTGTGCAAGGAGATGTCTTCAAGGGTCTGGTCAGTGGTGTCATCATCTTCATCCTCACTGCTCATGGTGAAGAGATTTTGTTCTGATACATTATCCTGTGGCACGAGTTGATAGGTGCTGCATACTGGGCAGCAACGGGCAGTGGATGGAGACAGTAGAGGGCTGAGAGGTCCAGATGGACAAGGTCAACCAGGTGACTTCCTCGGTTCCTAGCTTGAAGGAGGCATGTGGAACAGGGTCGGCAAGCAGGACAGCAGAGGAGACCAGAAGGCACAGAAGTACAGGAAACATCTCCGCCAAATGCTGTGGCTTGTGGCTCAAGGTTACTTCACAAGGTAGGGTCTGGTGTGTCTGGTAGGAACCCAAAGCACTCTGTCAGGTAGTTGGATGGCTGCATAACCTCACCCCAGGTGATGAGATCGGCGGGCCCTTTCCAAGTCAGGTCAGGTAGGCAACGATAGTACACCTGTGGTTTGGGTAAATCTGCAGAAGAGGGAGAGGAAAAATGGCTCTACAGCGGTAGTTAGCGGGTGGCGGTTAGATTAACAAAATTCAGAGTATATAAGCATAGGTTCAGGGTATTTTGTATCGCTGGGAGGCCAGGGGGATTTTTCCCCTGTTTCAAATTTCGATTGAGTGCATGTTTAAGTGTCTGGTTAGCACACTCTGCCAAGGCTTGGCCCTGGCTATTGTAAGGTATTCCAAATTTGTGAATAATATCCCATCGATTACAAAACTCTGACATGGCAGAGCTTGTGTACGCAGGACCATTATCAGTTTTTAGCTCTTTTGGGCGTCCCAACGATGCAAAGGTTTGAATACAGTGATTGAGCACATGTTTAGAGGCTTCTCTCTGAGGAGTGGCCATAATAAACCCTGAAAACGTATCAACGGAAACATGTAGATATTTCCAGGGGCAAAAGGAGCATATTGGGTAACATCCATTTGCCATATTTGGCAGGCCTGTATGCCTCTGGGGTTGACTCCCATAGGAATAGCAATAGCCTGCTGACTACAAGTGGGGCATTGTTGCCGAATGGCCGCTGCCTCAGCAGCTGTAATACCAAATTGTGTAATGAGCACTTTTGTATTTTTGTGAAAGTATGAGTGGCTTTCCCAAGGTGTTACAGGTTGTAAAGGCAAGATCAAATGCGCGGCTGCATCGTCTGCCCTATTGTTACCTTCTTGGAGCACACCAGGGAAAGGTTGGTGGCTCCTAATATGAGTGACAAAAATGGATAATTTCGTTCTGCAATTAGGGACTGCAGAGTACAAAATAATGCCAATAAATCAGGTTCAATAGATGGCGATAGGTATGAGCCAAATATTGTTAAAACAATTTGAGAAACATACAAGCTATCAAGAATCAAATTAATGGGACTTTAGAAAAAGCTGAAATGCCAAAATTGCAGCGGCCAATTCAGCACGCTGTGCAGATTTTTGTGGTGGCTTGTTTTTGTCTTAAAAGGATTAAAGAGGGGTTTGGAGATAGCTTGCAGGTATGGTTTCAGGAGAAAGAAAAATAACACATCAGTATTGCAGTTACTAAACAGATAAATCAGTTTCAACAAAATGGAGACACAACAGATGAGAAAAGGAAAAAACTGATTCAAATGCTTCAGGAAAAGGATGAACAGATAAAATCATTTAAACACACAGTAAATGCAAGGATGAAACTTTTCTTGTAAATGAACTTAGAACATTCGTTAATAACCCTGGGTTTTTCTTAAAAGCACAGAGAGGAGAGAAAATTTAACTCTTCCTCATCCGGTCCAATTGGCCAGATCAGACCAGAAGAAGACAATCTCTCAGTGTTTTTAATTCTTAACAATTTAAAATTAATATCCGAAGGGATCAGAGACACTTAACAGTTGCAACAGTTACCTCTAGAACACACAAAGTCTTAGACACACACAGCGCAGCACACATACCCACACACAAAGACACAGAGGAAAACAAAACTCTGAGGTTTACACACACACACTGATCATTCCCACAATAAATCTCTCAGTTAAATTGGGGAAGGCATAAATCTTAAGGAACAAACCATATGGTAGCATAGAAGATAAAGAGACAGATCTTTTAAGACTTTTAGAGGCAGAAGCACGATGTGGAGCACTTGAACCCTGCTGCATTTTGAGTATACTCCATATTGTAAACATTACTACCTGCTTTTGCAGCTGCCTCTAGAAGTTGAGCTAAATCTAATGCTGACCCGGATGCCACCAATGGTGTTAACAGTCGCTTACAGTCCACATTTGCATTTTCAACTGCTAGTTTTAAAAGCAACTCCTCTTGGGCTTGTGGGTTATTAATTTGTCGCTCAATGGCTAGTTTTAACCTATCGATAAAAGTTCCATAATTTTCCCCATTTTGTTGCTTGATGTTAGCAAAACTCTTTCCTCCTTCTTTTCCTTCCACTTTACTTAATGCCACAAAGACGGCCAAAATAATAATTGGATAAGCTTCATCAGGCAAATCTTTCTGTTGATCTACTGCAGTGAATTGCCCTGACCCATAGATTTGATCTGGAATAATTTGTGCTGTCCCTCTGGCAAGGGCTTGTTGCTTATAATGAAAGTCAAATACTACATATTGGGAGGGAGTAAGTAGCATTTTAAATAAGGCCTTCCAATCTGCAGGTATCATAAGATTCCCCAATCCCAAAGCTTCTAACAAAGCCTTGGTATAATGACTATGTATGCCATAATCGGCAGTTGCCTGTTTTATCTGTTTTAATGCACTCAAAGGGACCGGCTTCCAAATCCTTTGAGGATTCAGTTGTGCATCCATGTGTACTTGAACAGGGAACGCTTCCAACCCTTCCACATCTTCTAACCCAAACTCTCCCTTTTCTAACCCTTCCAAGATAGTTTGCTGGATAGGCGATACTAATCCCTTTCCCCCCAATCCTTCCATTTGTCGGAGTTGATGTTCAGTGGGTGGGGGGGGGAACTCTGGTGCTGATGGGTGATCTAATGACTGAGGCAGCCCACCACACCGTGATTTACTCTCCTCCTTTGGCTGAACTACTTGAGGAGAATATGGGGGTAACTCTTCCCCTATTAAAGATGTCAATTCCATAGGATTTTCATGTGTAATTAAAATCTCCATCAATTTTCTCCACGCCACCAACTGCTCTGCTGGAGCCCTGGGCTTGATGCATGGCTTTCCCAATTTTCTTCCATGTTGATACCTGAAGACTACCTGCCTCGGGTAGCTTGGGAATTGTTGCCATAGATATATTAGTAACTTTCTAATGTCATTTCTGTGGATCTTAATCCCAACACTTTTAACAGAGTCCGCTAACTTCTCTAATTCCTGGATATGCTGTTCCTGCACCCTAGAGAGTTTTCCTCCCATACTGCACTGTGACCAGTTCTGACCAGCAGAACTGATGAGAGCTCATATACCTTCCCGGTGAGCAATATAGAAGAGGGATACGTACCTGACCGTAATCAGATCACGTCGGGTCACCACTTGTAGCGATGCCGGACACTCATGAAATAAATAGACAGAGACCAGGTTCTCGGGATGAGTGACCCCACTTCATGTTGAGACCACTCTTTTATTAGCTCCTTCCTACATCTTACACAATTAGTCACATGAAGGTAAAAACAAATTCATCTTGTGCTTAAGCAAGCATAATATTATTATAACATGTAGCAGATAAAACCACATCCCTATTCTCATGCTTGCTATTGCTGAATCACTATTGCTAAACTGCTAGCCTGACAATCTTTTTCCCACACAGGCTGTTAAATGCCTGCTCTTAAGATCCAGCTGTCTACAATTACTGTAGGCTCGAATCCCACCAGGCTCAAGGTTGACTCAGCCTTCCATCCTCTTGGGGTAGGTAAATTGAGGACCCAAGATTGTTGGGGCAATTAGCTGACCTTGTAAAAATGCCGCTTAGTAATAAGCAGGCATATACAATGGAATGAAGGCTATTGCTGAGCGCATTGGGTTGTGCTCCAAAAATTGTAAGCCACCCTGAGTCTTCGGAGAAGGGCGGCATATAAATGTAATTTAAAAACAACTGCAAAAAGAGGTTTTGGAAATGTTACATGAGGGTCATCCAGGTATTGTCAGAATGAAGGGATTGGCCTGGAGTTATGTATGGTGGCCAGGTATTGACATAATGGTTGAAAACTGGGTTGCATCTTGTCCCAACTGTCAGGTAGTCAGGCCTGCCCCACCTCGCGCCCCCACACAGGAATGGGAATGTCCTAGGGGCCCATGGTCTACGATTCACATTGATTTCGCAGGCCCTACCAGAGGGCACATCTTTCTTATTATAGTAGATGCATATTCCAAATGGCTAGAGGTAATTCCTATGGCATCCACCACAACTGATGCTGTCATCAAACAGCTCAAAACTTTTTGTAACCCACGGGTTACCTGATGTTCTTGTCTCTGACAATGGCCCTCAATTTACATCCAACCTTTTTGAATCCTATTTAGCACAACAGGGTATCAGACATGCCCTCACTGCCCCTGGGCACCCTTCGCTAACGGCCGGGCTGAACGCATGGTACGTTTTACCAAGGAGAAGCTTCAGCAACTGGTCCTGGGGACATCACTGAGAAAGTTGAAAAACTTCTTAGTGTTCAGCACATCACTCCTAACCCATCTAATAACTTATCCCCAGCAGAGTTGTTGATGGGTAGGAAACTTAGGTCTTCCCTTGACCGCCTTCATCCCACTTACGCACCCAACGCACCACTAGATTCCACTTCCAAAGTTCGCACATCCAGTGTGGGTGATTCTGTTTATGCTAAGAACCTTATGGGTGAACCTTTGTGGATTCCTGCTGAGATAACTCAAATCACAGGCCCTCGTTCTTACAGGGTGCAAACAGAGGATGGACTCCTCTGGAGCAGGCACATTGATCAACTTAGATCCAGATTGCCTCAGGAGCATCGCTTTTGCTCCTCTCTGGTTCCCATACCTACTGCCTCTTCTAGGGGAAGGGAGGATCATGAGTGTAATGAACAAGCAAGAATCAACCCCATGTGTAATGAGCTAACATGACAGGAACCAACCCAAAACCTGTCACAATACCAACAACCATTTTCACAAATGGAAGATTGCACATCATTACCTGATTTAGGTGCTGACATTGGGTTGGAGATGGATTGGGAGGAGAGACCAGGTTGTAGTAACCAAACAGGTTCTACCATTACTACAAGTCCTAGTAAGGAAATGTCAGCAGACACATTTCCTCCCTCACAAGGTGAGAACCTTAAAACATCTGAACCACGTAGGTCTCAACGACACGTAAGAGCCCCACCTATTTAAAAGAATACATTAGATAGGCTGGGGTTTGAGTATGGATGGAACCTAGTGGGGAGGGGTGTTATGTATGCAGGTTTAATGTCATTGGTTTAGTTTGAACTGTTCTTGTAAAATGTAAGAAATGATTGGTTTAAAAAGTGCGGGAAAACCCTGCACTCTGATTGGCTGGCAACTGTGGCTGCTGGCTATAAGTAGCAGCCGCAGCCCAGCCAAAGTGGGTTCGTTCTGAGCTGTAGTCACTAATAAACAAAGAGCTTGAAGCACTCCGTGTCTGTCTCTTCATGCAAACTTAACAGTTCTGACTACTGCAACGTCCCAAAAGAAATTAAGGTTTTCATTCTTGCCCAATATATTGCACAATCCTCTTTGCTTAGAAAGGTATAGTAACTGAAAGTTAAAATGAGATAATTATTCTGCACACAGAGTATTCCTAGACTTATTCCTAAACTCCAGGACATCTTGGTAGTGCTTTTAGGCTTGTGTTGTATGAGTATGAGTCATGCTATAAAATATAAGCTAAAGTAGCAAGCATTTATGCAAGTAAAGTGATTTGATTTTTTTTTAATCAAATGCAGCATAGAATGAAAACTGTGGAGGTAAAGTAAATGAATAAAAACAAGCTAGCCTATATATTTCTTGTACAAAGGTTTGGATGCAGAGTAATTGTACAAAACAGTAACAGATGGAAGAAGACAAAAAAATATACTTCTTGAAAATGAGAAATGTAACACAGGTAACATACTGTTCTGTTCTGTTCTATTCTATTCTATTCTATTCTATTCTATTCTATTCTATTCTATTCACTTTGATCTAACACTTTACAACTGATATTTAAACAAATCTGCTTTCTTACTGGAATATATGTCTTATGTATGTGCTTATATAAAAAAAGTTGTAACTGCGGAACAATATATACATAATACATATATTTAACTGTCCTTCATGCATAGCATACATACCTAACAGTCCTACATACATAATTGCACAACATCAAATCTAATAACATTAAATAACATTAGTCTGCGCATGCCTGAGATGGCGGTCCGCGCAGAGTAGGCTCTTTGGGGGATTGGAGAACATTCGGTGGTTACAGAGGGGAATTCCCCCCCCCCCGGGCTGCTAGACCCCCCGGGTTCTTCTCCGGAGGGTCGGAAGCGCAGCGCTGAGCTGTTTCGGCTCGATTTAGCCGGCGGCGTGATGCGGCCAGAGAGGTTTTTCTCTGGCAGCTTGGAGGTGACTGCGGGTGGCAGGGAGATGGCGTCGGCATTGGATGCGGCGCAGACGATGTTGAGGCCAGCTGTTGTGGTGGCGGCTGGCCTCGGGAAGGGCGGCTGCAGTGCCAACAATCTGTGGGAGCCATGGGGGCTTGCATGGGGATCTCCGAGTGGCTGGTCGACCTCCCGGATGGTTGTGGCAGCAGTTCTTTCTGGCAGCCCGGCCTGGGGGCGGGGTTCGAAGGCCTCGGCGGCCCCAGCGGCCTCAGCAGCTCCGGCGGGAGCCCGGATTGCATCAGTGGGGCCTGCAGCATCGTTGGGGTATTTCCCCCTCCAGGATCATCTTCGAAGTCGCTGCCCCCCTCCCTCCTGAAGGCGAGAGCTTTGGAGATGAGAGCTTTGGAGGTGAGAGCTCCGGGGAAGAAGGGCTCCATGGAGATAGCTGCTATGTTGGTCATCAACTGGGACGAACGAGCTGGCACCGGCCTAGCGGGGTGTGTGTGTGTTGGAATTTGCTGTGTCATTGGAGGAGTGACCTCCCCCATGGAAAGCTGGTGCTTTTTGGGACTTTTGGATCCTGGACTCTGGACTTTATTATGAGGGTCCTCGCATTAACAATCATGCCGCATTTGGATCCTTCTTTTGGGCTCTTGCTTGCCCCTATGCCATCATTGTCCCTATGTCATCTCCGGATCTGTGTTATTCTTGACTCTTTTCTGCCCTACCTCCCCTATTATGTCTGTGACTTGCTCTATTTGCCTGGACTATTTCATCGTGTCCTGGATATTTAACGGTGGTCCTGGAATTGTTCAGGACTTCTCCCCCATCAGAGTCTGGCCCCGGCCTCATTGTCATGATGTCAATGGACCTGACTCCACTTCTGTGAGAGGGCAGTGGGGTTGATTTTCTGTTCAGTGTCAAGACCCCGACCCACTGCGGTGGGAGTGCAGTGGGCTGGCCAATTCAGTTCTGGTCCCCCAACTGCTGTGAGAGAGCTGGGGGGTGCAGGATTTTGTGGACATTTTGCCTGGACCTCTCCCTTTATGCACTTTACATCTATGCACTTTACATCTTTTTTACCATCTTTTTACCTCCTTTTTTTCCCATCGATTTCCACCTTTGTAACATGCTCACTTACTCGCTGCTGGAACTACGGGCCTTCCAGACTGTTCCCTTGTCTTTGGGATGGCCCAAGGGGTTACCAAAAGCCTACCTTAAGGATGGATCCTGGGATCCCGAGAGGTGGCATGGCGACCAAAGGGCCAAATTTTAAATCTGGTTTTAAGGGATGTCTTTTAAATTTTTTAATTCGATGTTTTAATGGGATAGGGAGGGGTTTCAAGGGGTTAGGAGGGGAGGAGGGGTCTTCTTGCAGCCCGGTGCATGGTGGGGGGGGTTGGGGGCCGGCGGGGCCCCGGGGTGCAAGGTGGGGACCGCGATTCCCAGGGTGGTTGGGATTGGCAGGAGACGTCGAGGCATAGGGCCATATCATGTTTTGGGAGCGCGTACCCACCATCTTTGTGCAGTGGCATGCTCTGACCCTATGGCCTCCTCCCTAGGGGGCACGGGAACTGGGACCCCTGGGCTTAGGTTGGTGTATTTTAATGCCAGGTCCGTGGCTAATAAGTCCTCCCTCCTCTGTGAGATCATTGAGGAGGAGGCTGCGGACCTGGCCTGTATCACCGAAACCTGGTTGGGCCCGGAGGGAGGTGTCCCTCTGGTTGATCTGTGCCCTCCAGGTTTCGGGTTCTGCACCGCCACGGGCCCAGGGAAGGGGTGGTGGGGTGGCCGTGGTTATTCGGGAGACCCTGTTTCCAAGGGAGGTCGCAGTTCCAGAGATAGGCGGGAGTGAGACCCTCCTCTTGAGGTGGGGGCCTAACGGTCGGGTGGGCTTGCTGCTTGCATACCTTTCCCCCAGCTGTGTGACAGCGGCCCTGCCTGGGCTTCTCGATCTCCTCTCGGGGTGGCGGTGGAGTTCCCGGGCCTTATAGTCCTGTGGGACTTCAATCTGCCCTCCCTGGGCGGGGCATCGGGTTTGGCCCAGGAATTCATGGCTTCTATGGAAGCCATGGGCCTGACCCAATTGATTCAAGGCCCGACTCATGAGGGGGGAAACACCCTTGACCTAGTTTTTGTCTCTGAACAGTGGCGTAGTGACAGAGGGCAAGCCACTTTTACGGCGTTGCCCGTTCCATGGTCTGATCACTATCTCCTATGGCTGGTCTTCCAACAGGCCCCCCCACTGCTGGGATGAGGAGCCACTTAGATGGTTCCACCCCAGACGCCTGATGGACCCTGAGAGGTTCCAGGCGGAACTGGGGTCTTTTCCCTCTTCCCTTGCCCACAGCTCTGCCGAGGATCTGGCGGCCGCTTGGCAACAGGCTGCGTCGGATGCCCTCGACAGGGTTGTCCCCATGCGTCCCCTCACATGCCGTGGATCCCGGATGGCTCCTTGGTATACCGAGGAGCTTCGGGAGATGAAGCGTCGTCGGAGGGGTTTAGAGAGCAGGTGGAGGTCCACCCGCTCCCAATCCGATCGAGCCCAGCTAAGAGCCCATATTAGGACTTACCTGGTAGCTATGAGAGCGGCGAGAAGGTCTTATCTCTCCGCCCTCATAGCGTCCGCAGATAACCGCCCAGCCGCCCTGTTTCGGGCTACCTGCTCTCTCCTTCGTATGGGGGGAGGGGCGGACCCATTGTGGGGAAGGGCTGAGGAGTTTGGTCAATATCTGTCGGATAAGATCGCTCGGATTCGGAGCGGGTTGTCCTCTGATTTGCGGTGGTCTGGGGAATGGGATACAAGCAGTCCGGCCGGTGTGATCTGGGATGAGTTCGATCCTGTTTCCGAGGATGAAGTGGACAGGACTATGCGGCAGCTGAGTTCCACCACATGTTTGTTGGACCCGTGTCCCTCCTGGTTGGCTTATGCCACCAAGGAGGCCACCTGCGGTTGGCTCCGGGCAGTTGTCAATGCTTCGTTAAGAGAGGGTTGAAGGAGGCGGTGGTGAGACCCCTCCTGAAGAAGCCTGCCCTGGACCCAACCATGTTAGACAACTTTCGTCCAGTCTCCAACCTTCGCTTTTTGGCGAAGGTTGTTGAGAGTGTGGTGGCTCAGCAGTTTCCACTTTTCCTGGATGAAGCGGACTACCTGGATCCGTATCAATCGGGCTTCCGACCCAGTTACAGCACGGAGACGGCATTGGTCGCGCTGATGGATGATCTCTGGAGGGCTCGGGACAGGGGTTTTTCCTCTGTCCTGGTCCTATTAGATCTCTCAGCGGCTTTCGATACCATCGACCATGGTATCCTTTTGCACGCCTCGGGGGTTGGGAGTGGGGGGCACTGTTCTTCGGTGGTTCACCTCCTACCTCTCGGGGCGGTCGCAATCGGTGTTGGCAGGGGGTCGAGGTCGACCCCGAGGGTGCTCTCTTGTGGGGTCCCTCAGGGTCGGTCCTCTCCCTCTTCTATTTAACATCTACATGAAGCCGCTGGGTGAGATCATCCGTGGTTTTGGGGTGAGATTCCATCAGTACGCAGATGACACCCAGCTGTACATCTCCACCCCAAACCAGATCAGTGATGCCCTCTCCCTGATGACCCAGTGTTTGGATGCGGTACGGATTTGGATGAGCGGGAACATGCTTCGACTCAACCCGGCCAAGACTGAGTGGCTGTGCATACCGGCATCTTGGCCCAGTCAGGAATATCCATCTCTGGCCATAGGGGGAGAGGTGTTGCCCCCTGTGGATAGGGCGTGGAATCTGGGGGTCCTCCTGGATGTACGGCTCCGGTTGGAGGAGCAGGTGGGGGCCGTTGCCAGGGGGGCCTTTGCCCAGCTCCACCTTGTTCATCAGCTTCGCCCATTTCTGGACCGAGATGCCCTGCGCACAGTCACTCACACCCTTGTTACCTCTAGACTCGACTACTGCAACACTCTCTATTTAGGACTGCCCTTGCATACCATCCGGAGATTGCAACTGGTGCAAAATGCGGCGGCACGGGTGGTGATGGGAGTTTCCCGATTCTCCCATGTTACCCCCCTCCTGCGCTGCCTGCATTGGTTGCCAGTTGCACTCCGGGTGAGATTCAAGGTTCTGGTTTTAACATACAAAGTCCTTCACGACATGGGTCCTCAATATTTAAGGGAGCGTCTTCTGCCGATATCGAGTGCCAACCGCCCTGTGCGAGCACATAGGCAAGGACTCCTCGGGGTCCCGTCGGCAAGCCAATGTTGGCTGATGGTCCCCCGGTGACGAGCCTATTCTGTCACAGCCCCTGACCTCTGGAACCAACTGCCCCTGGGGCTCTGCCTGGCCCCTGACCTCCGCACCTTCTGCCATGATTTGAAGACCTGGTTGTTCGACCAATCCAGGCTGTGACCCCTCCTTGGGGTGGGGGATGGGTTTCTTAATTATTTTAACCACTGTAAATTTTAGTTTTTGTATTTTTGGGCTTGTGAAATTAGTTTAATTTCTTTTTAAGTATTTATTGTTGTTGTTTTTAGTTGTGCGCCGCCCCGAGTCTTCGGAGATGGGGCAGCATACAAGTCCAAAAAATAAATAAATAAATAAATAAATAAATAAATAAATAAATAAATAATATTAAATGTAATAACATTAAATAACATTAAATCATCACTTTTATTGAAGACGTTACTCTGGATTCTATAAATTATATGCTGAATGTTTCAATTCACTATATTAAATTTAGATTTGTTTTGCTTCCCTGAGATGAAGCAATCATGATGGTGCTGCATTGAAGTTCTTAGAGACCAATGGGTTGCTTGATTACAGAATAGGTATTTCATGATTTCATTCATTGTTGTTGGCTTGTTCCACCAATAATATGGGGTTTACATTCATCTTATTTAGCAACAAAAACGTTGGAAAAAAGTAGTGTATTATACAGTATCTGTCGGGGAGAAAGGAGATATCTTCTGAACCCATCACTGGTTGTTACAACCAGTTGCTAAACACACCATGTTACTACATGTTAGGCTGGTATTCTAATCTGAAGTCTTGGTCTCCTGTACAGCCTGCTGAAATACACCCACCTAACCTGTTTGATTCTATTATCATATTTAACACCAAGACTCTCACATCACACTTAATTCTTGTTACGGCAATAGTCAACTTTTTTAAAAAAGTTTTTCCTGGGTTGAATTCCTTCTTGATTAGTTCCAGCCTTTTCTATGGGTTTTTGTTATTATTGTTGTTGTTTACCCCGGTCTTCTTCCATACGATACTTGTTCATCAACAAAATGTCATGTTGGGTAGACTTGGCTGTATAGCGACTGACTTCAGCTAATCCTGATCTAAATTCTGATTCTTTATTGTCATGCATTGGCAAATATTATTGTAATGTCTACATGGCTTGCTCTGATATTTGTTCTAATGTTTCTTCATTAGTTTAAACTGTTCCGCATTTCCCGTAGTTAGTTTGGTTTGTCTATGGCAAAAGAATGACAAAAGAGAGCAATAAAATAAGTATATCAAGTGTAACAAAACAAGAATCCAATTACATAATCACACTTACAGGAAGAGTTTCCATTGCAACATGTCTTAATTTTTACAACTACCTTTCATGTGTAAAACTCTGCATGTATTTATTCTTGTGAAATTTACTAGATCAATAATCTGCAATGGTTATTCTACTGAATACTACACCATCCTTCGAATGTATATTAGGAGTTTACATTGCAAAAAGGAGTGAGGTCATATAAAAGATTTAAAAATGAGTTTGATGGTAAAAATTAAATTCAGTTAAATATTTTTTTATTATTAAATAATATTAATCTATATTCACCAAATGAATTGTATGAACCACCCTTCATTCTGATTTTAAAATATTCTCATATTTATTGGCATAGCAACAAAAGGATCTCATATACTGGAGAGATGGCAGATGAAGCAGAGAGAAAGAGAAAAGACAATAGAATGTGGGGTGAGCTGGACATCTAGGAAGTGGGAGACCAAAAAGACCAGTTAAGACTCAGAAAATTAGTATTAAAATACTTTAAAATTTAGTAATTCAAACTTATTGGCCACCCAACTCCAGCAGATTCTTTTATGTACTGACTTTATTGGAGTCTTGTGTGCACTAATTCATAAAACCAAGTGGAAAAGTCTATACCACAGAAAATCTAAAGTTTATAAGCAACTGTCTGGGGCAATTGGAATGCTGCCATTACAAGAAAACAAAATCTGTTGGAATATAAATAGGAAATGGGATATGATTACTTTGGAATATAAGGTCTTTATATAAGGAACATGTTTTGAAGACAGCATAGAGTCCCATTGTCTCCAGGACTTACAACTTTTCCACTAAGTCATTGCACATGTCTATATGAATACCTAAAAGAAAATTGGTGCTGGAGTCACGCTCTTGCCTAAGAAACTCTGACTAAGAAAGTAATGCTGCTTTATAGATAGAAAATGAAATGAGATAGAAAATGAAATGAGATAGAAAATGAAATGAGCTGCTCGACGTGATAACTGGGCTGGCGGTGGAGTCCCCCAGGCTTATTGTTAAGTTTGCATGAAGAGTCAGACGCGAAGAGCTTCAGTGAAGAGTTTATTTAGTGACTACAGCTTGAATGGACCCGACTTGGCTGGGCTACGGCTGCTACTTATAGCCAGCAGCCGTAGTTGCCAGCCAATCAGAGTGCAGGGTTTTCCCGCACTTTTCAAACCAATCATATTTGACATTTTACAAGAACAATTCAAACTAAACCAATGACATTCAAACCTACATACATAACACCCCTCCCCACTAGGTTCAGTCCATACCAAACCCCAACCTATCTAATGTATTCTTTTAAATAGGTGGGGCTCTTACGTGTACGTTGAGACCTCCGTGGTTCAGAAGTTTTAACATTCTCACCCAGTGAGAGAGGAAATGTGTCTGCTGACATTTCCCTTCTGGGACTCCCTGTGAAAGAAGATCCTGTTTGATTGTTAGAATCTGGTCTCTCCTCCCAACCCATCTCCAGCCCAATGTCAGCACCCAAGTCAGGTAGTGATGTACAATCTTCCACTTCTAAGGATGGATGTTGGCATTGTGACAGGTTTTGGGATGATTCCTGTCGTAATGGCTCGTTACACATGGGGTGGATTCTTGCTTGCTGATTTTCCTCCTGTTCCTCCCCTTCCCCCCTAGAATTGACATCAGATGAGGGAACTAGAGAGGAACAAGTGCGATGTTCCTGAGAGAACCTGGATTTAAGTTGATCAATGTGCCTGCTCCAGAGGAGTCCATCCTCTGTTTGCACCCTGTAAGAACGAGGGCCTGTGATTTGAGTTATCTCAGCAGGAATCCACAAAGGTTCACCCATAAGGTTCTTAGCATACACAGAATCACCCACACTGGATGTGCGAACTTTGGAAGTGGAATCTAGTGGTGTGTTGGGTGCGTAAGTGGGATGAAGGCGGTCAAGGGAAGACCTAAGTTTCCTACCCATCAACAACTCTGCTGGGGATAAGTTATTAGATGGGTTAGGAGTGATGTGCTGAACACTAAGAAGTTTTTCAACTTTCTCAATGATGTCCCCAGGACCAGTTGCTGAAGCTTCTCCTTGGTAAAACGTACCATGCATTCAGCCCGGCCGTTAGCCGAAGGGTGCCCAGGGGCAGTGAGGGCATGTCTGATACCCTGTTGTGCTAAATAGGATTCAAAAAGGTTGGATGTAAATTGAGGGCCATTGTCAGAGACAAGAACATCAGGTAACCCGTGGGTTACAAAAAGTTTTTTGAGCTGTTTGATGACAGCATCAGTTGTGGTGGATGCCATAGGAATTACCTCTAGCCATTTGGAATATGCATCTACTATAATAAGAAAGATGTGCCCTCTGGTAGGGCCTGCGAAATCAATGTGAATCCTAGACCATGGGCCCCTAGGACATTCCCATTCCTGTGTGGGGGCGCGAGGTGGGGCAGGCCTGACTACCTGACAGTTGGGACAAGATGCAACCCAGTTTTCAACCATTTTGTCAATACCTGGCCACCATACATAACTCCTGGCCAATCCCTTCATTCTGACAATACCTGGATGACCCTCATGTAACATTTCCAAAACTTCTTTTTGCAGTTTTGCAGGAATAACCACCCTGTTACCCCACAAAATACATCCTCTTAATACAGATAATTCAGTTTGCCTGGACTTAAAAGGTTGAGCCAGGTGAGGTAGATCTTGAAGAGGCCAGCCTTTCTTAATCCAGCCTATAACAGGAGCCAATAAAGTTTCTTTGGTAGTCTCTCTGGCAATTTCAGCAGCCTGCACTGGAAACTTGGCAACAGTTTCTAGGAAAAAGGTGTGTGTTTCAGGTTCAACGTCCTCCTTGTGGCAAGGAAGTGGGCAACGACTCAGTGCATCAGCATGTCCAATGTCCTTGCCAGGCTTGTGGATAAGTTTGTAAGAATAAGCAGCAAGAAATTCAGTCCACCTCAGCATTCTTGGTGACAGGATAGTAGGTGTAGGTTTATCTCCTGCCACAATGCCTAACAAAGGTTTGTGATGTGTAACAATGGTAAATGTTCTCCCATACAAATATTCATGAAATTTCTTGACAGCTGCAACAATTGCCAATGCTTCCTTGTCCAATTGGCTGTAATTCCTCTCTGCTTTGGTCAAAGTGTGAGAGTAAAATGCAATAGGGGCTTCTCTCCCACTGGGAAGCCTGTGGCTCAAACCCCCCCACACACACACTCCAAAGGGAGATGCATCACAAGTCAGTACAACTGGCAAATTCTCAGAGAACTGTATCAGTACAGCATCAGACATGATTAGTCTTTTAATACTGTTAAATGCTGATTGTTCCTTCCTCCCCCAGATCCAAACAGATTTTTTATCAAGTAATCTGTGCAATGGTTCAGCAATGGTTGCCTTCTGAGGTAGGAACATGTGATAAAAGTTAATGAGTCCAAGGAAGGCTTACAAATCTGTTTTGCATTTAGGTCTAGGGGCTTCTTTGATTGCTTGAACCTTGGTATCTGTAGGGTGGATGCCATGCTTGTCAATCATGTAGCCCAGGAACTCAACCTTGTCAGTTTTAAGAGTGCATTTTTCTTCCTTGACTTTTAACCCCGCTTCCCTGAATCTGGTAAGGACTTCTCTGAGTCTTTCTTGTAACTGAGTGTCATTTTCAGCAGAGATTAACACATCATCAAAGTAAGACACTACCCCTGGCAGTCCTTGGAGCATTCTTTCTATAAGGCTTTGAAAGATGCCTGGTGCCACGCTTACTCCAAATTGTAACCTTTTACTTTTGAAGGCACCTCTATGAGTCACAATGGTTTGGGCCTCTGCAGTGGCATCATCAACTGTTAGTTGTTGATATGCCTGGGCCAGATCCAATTTGGCAAAGACTGTACCCCTGCCAAGTGAATGTAACAGATGATGCACCACTGGAACTGGGTATGCGCTCTGCTGCAGCGCATGGTTCAGTGTCTCCTTATAGTCTCCACAGATTCTTACTGACCCATCAGTCTTGACTGGTGTGACTATGGGTGTTTCCCATCTGGAGTGATCAGTGGGCTCTAAAACTCCTTGAGCTATTAATTTGTCTAATTGTGCATCATTTTTTTCCTTTAAAGCAAATGGGACCCTTCTGGGCTTTAAACGAATTGGGGGCACCTTGGGATCTAGGGTGAAAGTGATAGGGGTCCCCATATACTTGCCCAATCCTTCGCTGAAGACCTCTGGAAACTCAGACTTCAAGGCCTCCTCCCATTCAGAGTTGCTCACGTGATTGATGCCAGTCACCTCGATGTCTAGTGGATTGAACCACTCAAGTTCCAGCAAGCTTGGGCGATCCTTGTCCACGATGGTCAGGGGCAAACGTTTGGTGTGGCCTTTGAACTTCACATTGAATTCTCTTGTTCCAACTACTGGAATCTTGTTTCCTTGGTAGTCTTTAAGAGTCAGTGCTTGCTTCTGGAAATGTTTCTTCTGAATGTTGGGAAGTAGCCTGTGAATAGTGTCCCATGACACCATAGATAAATAGGAGCCTGAGTCCACTTCCATTTGGCAAGGCCTTCCTTCAATTAGTACCTTCACATGTACTTTTCTGCTTCTTAAGGGTGAAGAATGACCAATGGTGACTGTTTGATGAGTTTCATTCTTCCCATTTGCTTCTGAGTTGCGCCTCATTTTCTCACTGAAGTTGTTGGGCTTGAATTCTTTCTCAGGAAATTTCTTCCTACTAGGTGGAGTTCTGGATGATTTGCAGACTCTTGCTAGGTGAACTCTTTTCTCACAACGTAGGCAGATGGTGTCTAAAAACTTGCATTCAGTGCGGGGGTGCCCCCCCCCCACAGCCTCTGCAATAAGAGCTTTGGTGGCTCAGGCTGTTAAATGCCTGCTCTTAAGATCCAGCTGTCTACAATTACTGTAGGCTCGAATCCCACCAGGCTCAAGGTTGACTCAGCCTTCCATCCTCTCGGGGTAGGTAAATTGAGGACCCAAGATTGTTGGGGGCAATTAGCTGACCTTGTAAAAATGCCGCTTAGTAATAAGCAGGCATATACAATGGAATGAAGGCTATTGCTGAGCACATTGGGTTGTGCTCCAAAAATTGTAAGCCGCCCTGAGTCTTCGGAGAAGGGCGGAATATAAATGTAATTTAAAAAAATAAAAAATAAAATAAAAGTCTTGCCTCTTTCTTCCAAGGTTTTTCCTTTTCTTCTCCATTCTGAGTCTATAAATTCCTTCCTCCACCTCACTACAGTCTGAATCAGAATCTATTTGCTCGCAATGGGTTGTTGTGGACTTTTCCACATCAGAATGGCTTGAGGCCTTGTTAATTTTCTTCATGGCTGCCGCTGAGGACTTAGTGGCTTCTGCTGAGGAGGCCTCTTCTATGGCCTCCTTCAACGTGATCTTAGGTTTTAATAACAATTTGCTCTGAAGCACCTTGTCTTTGAGGCCTAGGACAAACCGATCGTGCATGGCCTCCTCCAAGCTGTTAAACTCACATGCACCCCCAATGTCTCTTAAGCTTGCCATGAAGTCGTTAACATTTTTGCTTTCCCCTTGATCCTGACGGTAAAACTTGTGTCTCTTAATGAGGCACGATACTTGTGGGGCGTAATGGGCTCTTAAAAGCTTTTCTAAATCAGGCCATTCCATTACCTTCACGTCTGCAGCTCCCGCCAATGCCTTCGCCATCTTGAAGACTGCCGGACCGCAGTGCATAAGAAAGACCGCCCTCTTCTGCTTCTCGGAGATGTCGGCGAGGTTGTTTCCTTCCAAATACATTTGGAAGCAATCCGCATACGATTCCCAGTCTTCTGCCGCCAGATCGAATGGGGCTGGGGGGGTGTTCAGCGCAGCCATCTCGCTCTTCTGCTTGTCTTCCGCATCATCTTCTCTTCAGGGGAATCCCACCTTCGTCACCAGTGTTGAGTTTGCATGAAGAGTTAGACGCGAAGAGCTTCAGTGAAGAGTTTATTTAGTGACTACAGCTCGAATGGACCCAACTTGGCTGGGCTATGGCTGCTACTTATAGCCAGCAGCCGTAGTTGCCAGCCAATTAGAGTGCAGGGTTTTCCTGCACTTTTCAAACCAATCATATTTGACATTTTACAAGAACAATTCAAACTAAACCAATAACATTCAAACCTACATACATAACACTTATGGTTCTGGGGGACTTCAACCTGCCTTCTATCAGGGAAACGTCGGAGTTAGCTTGGGAGTTCATGGCTTCCGTGACAGCTATGGACCTGACGCAGTTAATTTGTGACCCCACCCACAGTGGAGGACATACACTCGATCTGGTTTTCGTCTCTGGACAGTGGATAAGTGATCTAAGTATAGGGGCTCTAGATATTCAACCCCTGTCATGGTCTGATCACTTCCTCCTCAGGCTTGACTTCCGGTCCGCTACTCCATGCTGCAGGGAGGCGGAACTGACCAGGTAGTTCCGCCCCAGGTGCCTGATGGACCCTGAAAGGTTCCAGACGGAGCTTGGGACTATTCCTGAGGCTCTGGCACGTGGCTCTGCCGAGACCCTCGTGGATGCCTGGGAGAGGGCTGCCATGGGGGCCTTGGATCGAGTCGCGCCTTTGCAGCCTCTGACCTGGTGCTGCTCCCGGGCTGCCCTTTGGTTTACTGAGGAGCTGCGGGAGATGAAGCGTCGGAGAAGACACTGTTGGAGGACCAGCAGATCCGAATCTGATCGGACACTGGTAAGAACTTGTATTAAGTCGTACCTAGTGGTGATAAGGGCGGCAAAGTGTGCGCACTATGCCACCCTTATTGCATCAGCAGATAACTCCTCCACCACCCTGTTTAGAGTGACCCGCTCGTTATTACATCCTGGGGCAAGGGAGGACCCTCTGCAGGGCAGGGCGGAGGAATTTGTTCAATATCTGCAGGACAAAATTGCTCAGATTCAGATGGGCTTGGACTCTGACTGGCTGGTCCCTCGGGGGTTAGCGAGGGCTAGTCTTGAGGATGTGATCTGGGAGGAGTTTGATCCTGTTGCTCCTGATGAAGTGGACAGGATTGTTGGGAAGCTCAGTGCTGCCACATGTTTATTGGACCTGTGTCCCTCCTGGTTGTTTTCGGCCTCCAGGGAGGTTACACGAGGCTGGCTCCAGGCGATTGTTAATGCTTCCTTGGGTGAGGGTTTTTTTCCCTCTGCCTTGAAAGAGGCGGTGGTGAGACCCTTACTCAAGAAACCAAGCCTGGACTCAGCTGTATTAAATAACTATCGTCCTGTCTCCAACCTTTGCTTTGTGGCGAAGGTTGTAGAGAATGTGGTAGCCTGTCAGCTCCCATGGTTCCTGGATGAAGCTGTGTATCTAGATCCATTTCAATCAGGCTTCAGGCCTGGTCACAGCACAGAAACGGCATTGGTCACATTGGTGGATGATCTCTGGAGGGCTCGGGACAGGGGTTGTTCCTCTGTCCTGGTCCTTTTAGATCTCTCAGCAGCTTTTGATACTATCAACCATAGTATCTTACTGCATCGGGTCGGGGGGTTGGGAGTGGGAGGCACCGTTTTGCGGTGGTTCTCCTTCTACCTCTCGGGTCGTTCAGAGTGTGTGTTGGCAGGGGGACAGAGATCAATGCCAAGGCCACTCACCTGTGGGGTGCCTCAGGGGTCGGTTCTCTCGCCTCTCCTGTTCAACATTTATATGAAGCCACTGGGTGAGATCATCCGCGGTTTCGGGATGCGGTATCATCAGTATGCTGATGATACCCAATTATACATCTCCACCCCGAACCACCCCAACAATTCCCTTGATGTGATGTCCCGGTGCCTGGAGGCTGTTTGGATCTGGATGGGAATGAACAGGCTCAGACTCAACCCTTCCAAGACTGAGTGGCTGTGGTTTCCGGCATCCCGGTTTGGTCAAGTTGTTCCATCATTGACGATTGGGGGTGAGATCTTCACCCCATTGGAGAAGGCCCACAACTTAGGTGCCCTCCTGGACATACGGCTATCTTTAGAGGACCAACTTTCGGCCGTCGCCAGGGGGGCTTTTTATCAGGTCCACCTGATTTACCAGTTGTGCCCCTTTCTAGACCGGGATGCCCTACGCACAGTCACTCATACCCTTGTCA
The DNA here is from genome assembly GCA_009733165.1 of Naja naja. Lineage (NCBI taxonomy): Eukaryota > Metazoa > Chordata > Lepidosauria > Squamata > Elapidae > Naja > Naja naja. The sequence goes on from CM019151.1 coordinate 74,383,552, forward strand.
CCTCCCGGTTGGACTACTGTAATGCTCTCTACTTGGGGCTTCCCTTGAAGAGCACCCGGAGGCTCCAACTGGTGCAGAATGTGGCTGCGTGGGTTATTTATGGGAGGCCCCGGCATGCCCATGTAACACCTCTCCTGCGCCGCTTGCACTGGCTACCGGTGGTCTTCCGGGTGCGATTCAAGGTGATGGTTATGATCTTTAAAGTGCTCCATGGCTTAGGCCCAGGGTATTTGCGAGACCACCTACTGCCGATGACATCCTCCCACCGACCAGTGCGGGCCCACAGAGTTGGCCTCCTCAGGGTGCCGTCAGCCAAACAATGCCGGCTGACAGCCCCCAGGGGGAGGGCCTTCTCTGTGGCTGCCCCTGCCCTCTGGAATGAGCTACCGGTAGAGATCTGGACTGTCCCCAACCTGGGAGCCTTTCGCCGCGCCCTTAAGACATGGCTGTTTAAGCAAGCCGATCAATCCCTATGAGATATTTTAAATTTTAAATTTTTTGATTAGATTTTTTGGATTGGATCTACCATTTTTAACTAATGTCCTAAATTTTTAAAATTTGATATGGGTGGGGCTTAATTAATTTAGTTTAATTTTATTTCAATATTTGTATTGTATGTTTTTTAATTGCCCTGTAAACCGCCCTGAGGGAGGTTGGGGAGAAGGGCGGTATATAAACCCAATTAAAGTTAAAGTTAAAAGAAAGGAATTTGAAAAAGATGTAACAGTAATGGATGAATTCAGTCACCATTATCTGGACCAAATATCATAAATCAGACATGGGCATTTTACATCTGGCCCTTCAACTCTCCCTTTATGGTCTGTGATATTGGTGGTGGTGAGGGCAGGAGATAAAGTGGTGGCAATGGTGGGGCATTGGTACCAAGGAGGCATTGAAGGGGAGCATCGGTGTTGGTGGACATGCATTATCAGCTGGGGGCAGGCAGCAACAGTATGGGTAGAGTGGCATCGGGGGGTAACAGGGTGGCAGCAGGGGTGGTGTGGTATCCATAACAGTTTCTGTTTCTTATGTGGCCCATTGAGAAAATTAATTGCCCACACCTGCCATAAATGATTATATCCAGGAACATTCAGGGTAACAAGAATAGATTAATATTGAACATTATCTTACCTACTGCTCAAAATCTTGCTATGACTCAAAAGTTATAAATCAGTTAGGAATATTAATCATAGTTCATCATTTTGCAATCCAATTGACAAAGTAAGAAATAAACTCTTTAATGCAGAAGCTAGGCATACAATAGTCTTTTTTTTTAAATTACATTTATATGCCGCCCTTCTCCGAAGACTCAAGGCGGCTTACAATTTTTGGGACACAACCCAATGCTCTCAGCAATAGCCTTCATTCCATTATATATGCCTGCTTATTACTAAGAGGCATTTTTACAAAGTCAGCTTATTGCCCCCAACAATTTTGGGTCCTCAATTTACCTACCCCGAGATGACGGAAGGCTGAGTCAACTTTGAGCCTGGTGGGATTCAAGCTTGCACTAATTGCAGGCAGCTGGAGCTAAGTGCTAGGCGTTTAACAGCCTGCACCACCAAGGCTCTTAAATGACATATATAAATATACTAATATTTTTACAAAAATATGTAATTTGATTTAATATTGGCATTAGTTCCCAAAGATTGGATACTAGTCAATATAGCCCCAATTTTTTAAAAAAGGATAGGGAGGGGATAAGGAAAATATAGCTTCCTTTGAGGGTTGCACTAAACCTATAGATCAGAGGTCCCCAAACTTGGCAACTTTAAGACGTGTGGACTTCAACTCCCAGAATTCTCCACCAAGCATAGCTGGAGAATTCTGGGAGTTGAAGTCCACAAGTCTTAAAGTTGCCAAGTTTGGAGACCTCTGCTATTGATAGAGGAAACACAGCAGATATTTTATACTTGGATTTTCACAAAGCTTTCAACAAAGACATCAAAGATTCCTTAGCATGTGCAGCTGATGAGGAACAAGGGGACACGTATTCTTTGTCAACTCATAAAATATTTCTATGGTCTTTTTAGATTTGCCAACAGAAGGGGGGGGGGACAGTGTAGCCGCTTGCAAAACTTAAACTACATTCCATAAATAACTAGGTGACCAAAGTTTCTGCTGCGCAAAATTCTAACTGGAGAGCATGATTGATGACTCTGAGCTATGAACGTGTCCAGGTGGAGAATATGAATTATGATACACACAGGGGGGAAAACCAGGGTCAAGGGTGACAATGAATTATGTGTCTCAGAGTTGGCTACACCCAGGCCGTGCCGGCATGTTAACTCTCAATAAATTCTTTTTAAGTTTTGGAAGTTTGGCTCGAGACTCATGATTTAAATGGGGGTAACTGCTGGAATCCTGACATTCTTATGGATTGGTAGCAATTCGAAGCAGAAGGAACATTGAGTAAAAAATCACCAGATGTTACATTGGAAAGATATTCAAACTGCAGTACGCAGAAATTAGCATTAGGTCTGGTGCTTGTTAAAATTATAACCAATGATCTGGCACTGTTGGAAGGCACTGAAAGACCAGTTTAGAGGACAGATAATCATGGAGAAAATATGATCACTAGGAGTAGAATATGACTTGATAGAAGATAATGAATCAATCAAAGATCTGAAATTAGTACTAAGGAAGAATGAAATAACAGATAACAGATAATCAGAGTTGGAAGGGAACCTGTAAGTCATCTAGTCCAACCCTCTGCCCAAGAGAGAGACCTACACCATTTATGACAAATGGCAGTCCAATCTCTTCTTGAAAGTCTCAAGTGATGATGCGCCCACAACTTCTGAGGGCAAGCTGTTCCATTGGTAGATTGTTCTCACTGTCAGGAAGTTTCTCCTTATTTCCAGGTTAAATCTCTTCTTGTTCAGTTTCCATCCATTGTTCCTTGTCTGGCCTACAGGTGCTTTAGAAAATAGCTTGACCCCTTCCTTTCTGTGGCAGCCCTTCAAATATTGAAACACTGCTATCATGTCTCCCCTGGTCCTTCTCTTCCCTAGACCAGCCATGCCCAGTTCCTGCAACCGTTCTTCATATGTTTTAGTCTCCAGTCCCCTCATCATCCTGGTTGCTCTTCTCTGTACTTTTTCTAGAGTCTCAACATCTTATAGTGATGTTATCTTATAACATCTTATAGCTATTGTTATCTGGGATGAGTTTGATCCGGTTTCCGAGGATGAAGTGGACAGGATCATGCGGCGAATGAGTTCCACCACATGTTTGTTGGACCCGTGTCCCTCCTGGCTGGCTTATGTCGCCAGGGAGGTCACCTGCGGTTGGCTCCGGGCAGTTATCAACGCTTCCTTAAGGGAGGGTGTCTTTCCCGCTGCCTTGAAAGAGGTGGTGGTGAGACCCCTCCTGAAGAAGCCTGCCCTGGACCCGACTGTGTTAGACAACTTTCGTCCAGTCTCCAACCTTCATTTTTTGGCGAAGGTTGTTGAGAGTGTGGTGGCTCAGCAGGTTCCGCTTTTCCTGGATGAAGCGGACTACCTAGATCCATATCAATCGGGCTTCCGACCCGGTTACAGCATGGAGATGACATTGGTCGCGCTGATGGATGATCTCTGGAGGGCTCAGGATAGGGGTTTTTCCTCTGTCCTGGTCCTATTAGACCTCTCATCGGCTTTCGATACCATCGACCATGGTATCCTTTTGCATCGCTTTGAGGGGTTGGGAGTGGGGGGCACCATTTTTCGGTGGTTCTCCTCCTACCCCTCGGGGCGGTCGCAATCGGTGTTGGCGGGGGTTAGGTCGCCCCTAGGGTGCTCTCTTGTGGGGTCCCTCAGGGTCGGTCCTTTCCCCTTTTATTTAACATCTACATGAAGCCGCTGGGTGAGATCATCCGTGGTTTTGGGGTGAAATTCCATCAGTACGCTGATGATACTCAGCTGTACATTTCCACCCCAGACCAGATCAGTGATGCCCTCCCTGATGACTCGGTGTTTGGATGCGTACGGAACTGGATGAGGAACATCGACTCAACCCAAGACTGAGTGGCTGTGCATATCGGGCCCAGCCTAGATTATCCATCTTTGGCCATAGGGGAGGTGTTACCCCTGTGGATAGGGCAGAATCTGGGGTCCTCCTGGATGTACGGCTCGTTGGAGGATCAGGTGGGGCCGTTGCCAGGGGGCTTTGCCCAGCTCTGCCTTGTTCGACAACCGCCCTTTTCTGGACCGGGACCCTGCGACGGTCACTCATGCCCTTGTTACCTCTAGGCTCGACTACTGCAACACTCTCTATTTGGGACTGCCGTTGCATACCATCCGGAGATTGCAGCTGGTGCAGAATCGGGCGGGTGGTGATGGGAGTTACCCGGTTCTCCCCGACCCCCTCCTGCGTGGCCTGCATTGGTTGCTGGTTGCGCTCCAGGTGAGATTCAAGGTTTTGGTGTTAACATACAAAGTCCTTCACGACATGGGTCCTCAATACTTAAGGGAGCGTCTTCTTCCAATATCAAATACCGGTCGCCCTGTGCGAGTCCATAGGCAAGGACTCCTCGGGGTCCCATCGGCGGGCCAATGCCGGCTGGTGGTTCCCGACGACGAGCCTTTTCTGTGCGCCCCTGACCTCTGGAATCAACTGCCTCTGGAGCTCCACCTGGCCCCTGACCTCTGCACCTTTTGCCGTGAGTTAAAGACCTGGTTGTTTGACCAACCCGGGCTGTGACCCCCTTGGGGGAGGGATGGTTTTAAGGTTTTATAATGTTTGGACTTATAATCTAATTTAATCGTTTTTTAAGTATTTATTGTTCCTGTTTTAGTTGTAAGTCTTGAGTCGGAGATGGGGCGGCATATAAGTTCAAATAAATAAATAAATAAATAATAGTGTGCTGACCAAAACTGGATGCAGTACTCTAGGTGTGGTCTTACTAAGACTTTATAGAGTGGTATTAGTACCTCACTAGATCTCAATTGTATCCCTCTGTTAATACAACTTAGGATTGCATTAGCTTTTTTGGCTGCTGCTGCACACTGCTGGCTCATATTTAGCTGGTTGTCCACAAAGACTCCAAGACCCCTCTCACAGTTACTGCTATTAAGCCATGTTTCACCCAATCTATATGTGTACTTTTGGTTTTTCTTGCCTAAGTGTAGGACTTTACTTTTCTCTACATTGAATTTCATTTTGTTAGATATGGCCCAGTGTTCTAGTCTGTCAAGATCCATCTGGAGCTTATCTTCTTGGGTGTTAGCTATTCCTGCCAGCTTAGTATCATCCGCAAATTTGGTAAGTTCCCCAAACTTAAGGTGAAACATTTCAGGTTGGTAACATAAATAAGGGTTTCCACAGGATCTCATTTTTCCTAAACAATTACAAAATTATGCATTTAAGTACAAAAGACAAGCTACATTTTAATGGCATCTAATCTAGGAGTCACTAATCATTGTGGAAACTGTTATGTTTGCATGAAGAGACAGATGCGGAGTGCTTCAAGCTCTTAGTTTATTAGTGACTACAGCTCAGAACGGACCTGATTTGGCTGGGCTGTGGCTGCTACTTATAGTCAGCAGCCGCAGTTGACAGCCAATCAGAGTGCAGGGTTTTCCCGCACTTTTTAAACCAATCTTTTCTAACATTTTACAAGTACAGTTTAAACTAAACCAATGACTTCAAACCTGCATACATAACACCCCTCCCCACCAGGTTCAGTCCATACTCAAACCCCGTCTATCTAATGTATTCTTTTAAATAGGTGGGGCTCTTACGTGAACGTTGAGACCTCCGTGGTTCAGATGTTTTAAGGTTCTCACCCAGTGAGAGAGGAAATGTGTCTGCTGACATTTCCATACTTGGATTACTAGTTGCTACAACCTGGTCTCTCCTCCTAATCCATCTCCAACCCTATGTCAGCACCTAAGTCAGGTAGTGATGTACAGTCTTCCACTTGTAAGAATGGATTTTGGCATTGTGACAGGTTTTGGGATGGTTCCTGTCGTGTTGGCTCGTTACACATGGGGTTGATTCTTACCTGCTGATTATCCTCATGATCCTCCCCTTCCCCCCTAGATGAGGTACTAGGTGTGGGAACCAGAGAGGAGCAATTGCGATGTTCCTGAGGTAATCTGGTTCTAAGCTGATCAATGTGCCTGCTCCAGAGGACACCATCCTCTGTTTGTACCCTGTAAGACCTAGGGCCTGTGATTTGGGTTATCTCAGCAGGAATCCATAATGGTTCACCCATAAGGTTCTTAGCATAAACAGAATCACCCACAGTGAATGTGCTAATTTTGCTAGTGGAATCTAGTGGTGCATTGGGTGCGTAAGTGGGATGAAGGCGGTCAAGGGGAGACCTGAGTTTCCTACCCATCAACAACTCTTCTGGGGATAAGTTAGTTGATGGGCTGGGAGTGATGTGCTGAACACTGAGAAGTTTTTCAACTCTCTCAGTGATATCCCCTGGACCCAATTGCTGAAGTTTTTCCTTGGTAAATCGTACCATATGTTCAGCCCAGCCGTTAGCCGAAGGATGCCCAGGGGCTGTCAGGGCATGTCTGATACCCTGCTGTGCTAGATATGATTCAAAAGGGTTGGATGTAAATTGAGGGCCATTGTCAGAAACAAGCACATCAGGTAACCCGTGAGTTACAAAAAGCTTTTTAAGCTGTTTGATGACAGCTTCAGTTGTGGTGGATGCCATAGGGATAACCTCTAGCCATTTGGAATATGCATCAACTATAATAAGGAAAGTGTGCCCTCTGGTAGGGCCAGCAAAATCAATGTGAATCCTAGACCACGGGCCCTAGGACATTCCCATTCCTGTGTGGGGGTGAGGTGGGGCAGGCCTGACTACCTGACAGTTGGGACAAGATGCAACCCAGTTTTCAACCATTTTGTCAATACCTGGCCACCATACATAACTCCTGGCCAATCCCTTCATTCTGACAATTCCCGGATTGACCCTCATGTAACATTTCCAAAACCTCTTTTTGTAGTTTTGCAGGAATAACCACCCTGTTACCCCACAAAATACATCCTCTTAATACAGATAATTCAGTTTGCCTGGATTTAAAAGGTTGGGCAGTTGAGGTAGATCTTGAAGTGGCCAACCTTTCTTAATCCAGCCTATAATAGAGCCAATAAAGTGTCTTTGGCAGTCTCTCTGGCAATTTGAGCAGCATGTACTGGAAGCTTGGCAACAGTTTCTAGAAAAAGGTGTGAGTCTCAGGAACAGGGTCCTCAATGTGTGAAGGAAGTGGGCAGCGACTCAAAGCATCTGCATGCCCAATGTCTTTACCAGGTCTGTGGATCAGTTTGTATGAATAAGCAGCAAGAAATTCAGTCCATCTCAGCATTCTTGGTGACAGGATCGGGCGTTGGTTTGTCCCCTGCCACAATGCCTAAAGAGGTTTGTGATCTGTGACAACAGTAAATGTTCTCCCATATAAATACTCATGGAATTTTTTGACAGCTGCTACAATTGCCAAGGCTTCCTTGTCCAGTTGTCCTGTAGTTCCTCTCTGCTTTAGTCAAGGTGCAAGAGTAAAATGCAATAGGAGCTTCCCTCCCACTGGGAAGCATGTGGCTCAATACCCCCACTCCAAAAGGGGAGGCATCACAAGTCAGAACAACAGAAAGTTCTCAGAGAACTGTATCAGCACAGCTTCAGACGTGATTAGTCTCTTGATATTGTTAAATGCAGCTTGTTCCTTCCTCCCCCAGACCCAAACAGATTTTTGCTCCAGCAACCTATGTAGGGGTTCTGCAATGGTTGCCTTCTGAGGTAGAAACATATGATAGAAGTTAATGAGTCCCAAGAATGCTTGCAAATCTGTTTTGCATTTTGGCCTGGGGGCTTCTTTGATTGCCTAAACCTTTGCTTCTGTGGAGTGGATGCCATGTTTATCAATCATGTAACCCAAGAATTCAACTTTATCTGTTCTAAGTGTGCATTTTTCTTCTTTGACTTTTAACCCGCTTTTTGAATCTAGTTAAGACTTCCCTGAGTCTCTCGTGTAATTGAGTGTCATTTTCAGCAGAAATTAAAACGTCATCAAAATAGGGCACCACCCCTGGCAGTCCTTGGAGCATTCTTTCCATAAGGCTTTGGAAGATGCCTGGTGCCACGCTTACTCCAAATTGCAATCTTTTGCATTTGAAGGCACCTCTATGGGTCACAATGGTTTGGGCTTCAGCAGTGGCATCATCAACTGTTAATTGTTGATATGCCTGTGCCAGGTCTAACTTGGCAAAAACTGTGCCCCTCCAAGAGAAGTGTAATAAATGATGCACTACTGGAACTGGATATGTGCTCTGTTGTAGCGCATGGTTCAATGTCCCCTTGTAGTCTCCGCAGATTCTCACAGACCCATCAGCCTTGACTGGTGTGACTATGGGTGTCTCCCATTTGGAGTGATCAGTGGGCTCTAAAACCCCTTGGGCTATTAGTTTATCTAATTGTGCATCAATTTTTTCCTTTAAGGCAAATGGGACCCTTCTAGGTTTTAAACGGATTGGTTGAAGGAGATAGGGGTCCCCAAGTACTTGCCTAATCCGTCACTGAAGACCTCTGGAAACTCTGACTTCAAGGCCTCTTCCCACTCAGTGTTGCTCACGTGATTGATGCCAGTCACCTCGATGCCCAGGGGGTTGAACCAAGGCCCAGCAGACTTGGGCGGTCCTTGTCCACAATGGTCAGTGGTAGGCGTTTGGTGTGGCCCTTGAATTTCACGTTGAATTCTCTTGTTCCAACTACTGGAATCTTGTTCCCTTGGTAGTCTTTAAGAGTCAATGCTTGCTTCTTGTAGTGCTTCTTCTGGATGTTGGGAAGAAGTCTGTGAATAGTGTCCCATGACACCATAGATAGGTATGAGCCTGAGTCCACTTCCATTTGGCAAGGCCTTCCTTCAATAAGTACCTTGACATGCACTTTTCTGCTTCTTAAAGGTGATGAATGATCAATAGTTACTGTGTGATAAGTTTCATTCTTCCCATTTGCTTCTGTGCTGCGCCCCATTTTCTCACTGAGATTGTTGGGCCTGAATTCTTTGTCTTTGCTTGTAGCAAACTTTCTTCTGTTGGGTGGAGTTCTGGATGATTTGCAGACTCTTGCTAGGTGTCCTCTTTATCACAACGGAGGCAAATGGTGTCTAAAACTTGCATTCAGTCGGGGTGGCTTCCCCACAACCTCTGCAGTAGAATTCTTGCCTCTTTCTTCCCAGGTCTTTCTTTTTCCGCTCCATTCTGAGTCTGTAAATTCCTTCCTCCACCTCACCTCAGTCTGACTCAGAATCTATTTGCTCACAATGAGTTGTTGTGGATTTTTCCACATCAGGATGGCTTGTGGCCTTGTTGATTTTCTTCATGGCTGCTGCTGAGGACTTGGTAGCTTCTGCTGAAGAGGCCTCTTCTATTGCTTCCTTCAGCGTGATCTTAGGTTTCAGTAATAACTTGTTCTGTAACACCTTGTCTTTAAGGCCCAGAACAAATCAATCGCATGGCCTCTTCTAAATTGTTAAATTCGCATGCACCCCCAATGTCTCTTAAACTTGCCACGAAGTCGTTTACGTTTTCGCTTTCCCCTTGATCCCGACGGTAAAACTCATGTCTCTTAATGAGGCACGATATTTGTTGTGCGTAATGGGCTCTTAACAGCTTTTCTAAGTCAGGCCAGTCCATTACCTTCACGTCTGCAGCTCCCGCCAATGCCTTCACCATCTTGAAAACTGCCGGACCGCAGTGCGTGAGAAAGACCGCCCTCTTCCGCTTCTCGGAAATGTCGGCAAGATCGTTTCCCTCCAGATACATTTGGAAACGATCTGCATACGACTCCCAGTCTTCTGCTGTCGGATTGAATGGGGCTGGGGGGGTGTTCAGTGCAGCCATCTCACTCTCCTTCTGTTCGCGTTGCGTCTTCTTCAGGGGAATCCCACCTTCGTCGCCAGTGTTATGTTTGCATGAAGAGACAGACGCGGAGTGCTTCAAGCTCTTTGTTTATTAGTGACTACAGCTCAGAATGGACCCGATTTGGCTGGGCTGCGGCTGCTACTTATAGTCAGCAGCCGCAGTTGACAGCCAATCAGAGTGCAGGGTTTTCCCGCACTTTTTAAACCAATCATTTCTAACATTTTACAAGAACATTTTAAACTAAACCAATGACTTCAAACCTGCATGCATAACAGAAACAATCAATGCAAATGTGAACTTTGTGTTCAGCTGGGGTAAATAAAAGCAAATTCTACACTTGGAATCATTAGTAAGAAAACTGAAAATGGAATTGCCACTATAAAAATGGCTTATTTAGAAATTTAGCAAGACCAGATCTGGCTATCCATTTGGCTGTCGGGTGACCACAAATGCTGGATTAGGCCAAAACCAGTATGATTTTCTATTTTCGGTGTGATTTTTATGTTTTGTTTATTTAGGCAATAGAATTTTGTGGAGGGGAATCATAAGAAACCATACCTGACCCTTGGTGTTACGCACTATAGGTTGTGATATGAAAATATCCATTTGCCAACTAGTCATCAACTTTACTCCTTGACAATTCCACTCCCAAACTCCCTCAACCCCTGGTCCAAAGTCAACTTTCAAAAACATCATTGCTTAAACCTTTCTACCTATAATGACACATAAGTTGAAATTGACAAAGTACGTCTCCTGTTAATAAATTCGTAAATTCAGGCAAATTTAATCATGACTAACTAAAGTCTCCTAAGATATGGAAATCTTGTAGCCACACAAAGGCAACTCCCCAGCACCAGAACTCCCACACAAAATCCAACATTCTAACACAAAAGATTAGGATTAACATACATCACATTTCCTCCCCAGTCAGCAAACACATCTACAGGCATGTCTGGAAGACTCACAACAAAGAACAGCTTTTTGTATAAATATTGCTGTCTCTGTCATTCAATCTGTGGCCAACTTTGACAGCTATACTGTGTGTAAGGCTGTTGAATAAAACCACCCTCCACCTCAAGCAAGTTGCCCAGTGTGACATGGCTCAACAATAATTTTCTTTTAACATAGTTATTCATATGAACCCATATCCCATTCAAAAAGCTATGTAAAACCTGTCCATAAGTGAGGTGCCTAGGAATGCTGTATCTAATTTTGATAATATAAAAAGTTTGTGTTAGTGTGTGCTGATTTTTTTTCCTGAATTGTACTCAGGTGATTTTATAAGCGTTTTAAAGAGGAAATCAATACTTTTAAATAATAGAGTAATTTGGAATGTGTTCAGAGGTGGTATTCAGCAGGTTCTGACCAGTTCTGGAGAACCAGTAGCGGAAATTTTGAGTAGTTTGGAGAGTAGTTACCCCAGGAGTGGGGAGGAAATGGAGATTTTACAGTATCCTTCCCCTGCCATGCCTACCAAGCCATGCCACACCTACCAAGCCATGACCACAGAACCGGTATTAAAAAATTGAATCCCACCACTGAATGTGTTGATCACACTGAGGAGTAGAGAGCAAATAGAAGATAATTAGTCAAATAAACTGTTGACAAAAATATAATGAAAGAGACTTGAAAAGTTTCCATGCCACATCAACTGCATAAGAAAAATGCCTTAATCAAATACCTCAGATGAACTTTGAGAAATCTTTTGAAATGAAAATGGAAGCTGCTCCTGTTGGGAGCATTTATTACCCTATACTTTAAGCGTTCCAAATATTTTAAACATTCTACGCACAGAGCTCTGTTTTTATTAAAGCTGCTGAGCTTAAAATGTAAATGACAAAAATCTAAACTCAGCAGGGAAAAAATGATAGGATTATGTACTAGGCAGAGAAAGCATCCATGTAAAATGCAACAGCTGTAAAAAGAGCACATCCCTGTCTGGGGAAAACTAGAAAACAAATTGATGATAAAACTACCTATATCCAAAATGCATCTACATACATCTGTATGGGAATATTGGTAACATTCAACCTGGTGACAGAGTCAAGAAGCTGCATAGCAGGGAGCCGGTTGCAACAGTCTCTACTGATACCTCCTGGTGTCCAGCTAAACAAGTAAGAGTCTTGCATCTAGTGATCTGTGGAACAGGGCCCCTGCATGTTTCCCAAGTATCTCAAATGTCACCTCTACGTTTGGGGTCTAGGAAGGTGTCTGTCAAAATAAACCTTAGGAGGTTAATAAAACTGATGGTTCGTAAACCCTTGTCTACAATGAAGTTATTCAAAAAGAGTTGAGCCTAGAAGCGTTCAATCCAGAACTTGTTTATTGTAACAATGAATAGAGAAAAACAAATAAATATTCAAGAAAGCATACCAATGCCCTCTATTTCTTCCGAGAGTCCTTAGAGTCCTTAAATCTTAATGACTACCTATGTAGCCAGAGTCCCAAGAGTCCTTTCCTCAGAAAGGGGAGACAAAACACTTCCAATAGTCCTTAGCCTTGGAACTTCTTCCTTGCAGCTTCTTGGAACAGATTGCCTTGTAGCTTGGGACAGAGTGCCTGTCAGCTTGGGACTGAGTAACTGTCACTGAGGCAGTCCCTTATATAGGTTTGATTAAGAAGAGGTGTGGCTAGAAAAGCCGGTACATTCAAAGTGCAGCTGCGCTGCAATTGGCTCTTTTAAACTTTCAAATGTAAACCAGTGAAAAGAGCACAGTAAAGTGGAAATTCTTTCCACAGTGTCCATCCAGAACCCAAATGAGCTCATGTCAGAAAGATGGAAACTTCCCCCTTGTGATCTCCCATCAATATTTTAAATAAATAATAATGACTTAAAAGGGCAAAGAAATGTAGCAAATATTGCAGTAAAAATACTTATTCTCAGTGTTTCAGTTAGATCCATAACTACCTTTATGTTATTCCAAACAATTCCAACCTCTATCCTTTTTACCCAGATGAGAGTAAATGAATTAATAAATGATTAAAGTTCAGTGGATGTATTTGTGAAAATTATCTCATGGATATAAGTTTCACTTAAAAATTGCTCTTCATTTTACCAGTCAAAAGGTATCAGGTAGCTACATTTTTCCTGGCTTTTCACGGAGGGTTGCAATATATATATATATATATATATATATATATATATATATATATATATATATATATTGGTCTTGTCCGTGTAAGATTGAGAATACCTTGGCAGCGTTTGGAAATCTCATCCATCATCTTCAGGCTGGTGTCTTCAGCTTCTCCCAGGAGAAGCTGAACGATCAATCTTCATCAATTTCCAATCCTTCTACCGAAATCTACAATAATATATATATATATATATATATATATATATATATATATATATATGTCTTGGGTGGGTCTTGTCCGTGTAAGATTGAGAATACCTTGGCAGCGTTTGATGAAATCTCATCCGTCATCTTCAGGCTGGTGTCTTCCGTTCTCCCAGGAGAGCGAAGCCCTATCTTCTTACCGTGAAAATCTACGAAAACATATATATATGTGTGTGTGTGTGTGTGTGTGTGTGTGTATATGTATGTATGTGTATATATATATATATATATATATATATATATATATATATACATATACATATATATGTTTTAAATGATTTTCACGGGTAAAGGTATGTAGTCTTTTGTATTCGGTCTTGTCCGTGTAAGGTATTCTCAATCTTACGGGACAAGACCATACTATATATATATATATATATATATGGTATTTAGGTTTCTTCAGGTATTTTCCCACATCTTAATAGTTGTGCTTTTATAGCGATGTTTCGGCAGAATCTCATCTGCCATCTTCAGGCTTGTGTATTGGGTTCTTTTTTAATCATGTGTCTCAGGCTTGGCAGCCGTTTTCTGTTTGAATTTGGTGCTGGCTTTGTGCTTTATTTGAATGGTTTTTTCTTCATCCTGATTGGCTGGGAGTCTAGGTCTGTGTTTATTGGTCTTCGAGTTGCTGTGTTCTTGATTAGCTGGCAACATTGTGTTTTGTGTGTTGGGGGCGGGTTTGGGTTGGAGGTATTGGTGGGGGGCGTTGTTTGTGTCCAGGTGTTTGTTTGGATTGTGGTTTAGAGATCCTTTTGTTTGTGAGTGCAGGCTTCCAGATGATTGATAGTCTGGTGGAGTCATCTCTTCTATTCATACTATTAGGTCTTTTATCAATTTCTATGGCTTCTCTGATGATTCTGTAGCTGGGGTTTTCTATAGTATGAGATTCTGCCGAAACATCGCTATAAAAGCACAACTATTAAGACATGGGAAAATACCCAAAGAAATCTAAATACCATACATATAAATACCCGCAAAAACATAAGAAAACACACACACACATATTCATTTAAAAACCACTTAGTTGATGAAAGTAACCATGTGCATTTCATGGACATTTGGCTGCACATGTATTGATTTGCCAACTGAAAATGATGCAATGGTTTGTATTTCATAAACATACACATCTTTGCAAATCTGGTATTCATCAAAATGCCACAAGCCTCTTCAGTGTTTACATAGAAAATAGCTCCATATGCTTTTCGTGGCATTGAATGGACTGGGTTATATGCATATCTCTGTTTAATGGGATCCAAATCCTGCCTTGAAGTGACGGGCAAGAAAGTCTTTTTCCTTCAGGCCTTGTAGCTGTACGATAATTCTGCTAAATGTGAAATATCTGCACCAAAAGCAGTCTCAGATGGAAGCCTGTTCTGTACTGATATAAAGAAATGCAGCATGAGCAACCAACTACCTTTCTAATTAGGAATGGCTTTGAACTCCCCATGATTCAAGGGCTACCAATTTAAGTAAAACTCATTTCAGATTTAGTCTTTTAGCCCAGGCTATGCAGAAGTATCTGTCAAAAGTAGAACAAACTCATTTGCTTGGGAATTGTTCTTCACTCTGTTACATGGATTTAAGAGCTATAGCTTTAGTGGTGATCCGAGTGGGATCCAATCTCTCCATTCTTTGCTAATATTATTTTGAATAACCATGGGAACATAAATTTTGCAAGAAGTTTCTTTGTATAAAATAACTTGCTAGGCTTAAGTTTTATTTGTTGTTTTGCTTCTCATTAATATTAATTTTCTTGTATCTTCTAAGACTTGAAATCAATGGAGACCGTATTTATTTGTGAAAAATATGATTATTTGTGAGCTCAAATGTTTTACATTAGTCAAGGAGAACATACTACTGAGATACATTATGTGAAGATGGAAGGCTTGAAAAAAAAACTTACGTTGGACAATTGACAGGAAGTGAGAATGGAATACAGCAAGTAGCATTTTCCCTACTTCTTAACTGCTGGTAGGAATTGTATAAGACTCAAGGGATAATGCTTTTAAATACAAACTATGCTTTTTTATTTAGTAGCACGTGCTTTTGGAGGGGCTGGCCAAGTGTTAAATTGGAGGTCAAAGAAACAATGCTGCTATTTCCTGCCTGTCTTATTAGTCCCATTTAGATGGTAATGTGAATCGCTACATTTATTTCACAATGTGATTAGCCAATTTTACTTCATTTGTTGTCCTTCTAGTTGCCAATGGACTCTAGTAAAGGTCATAGGGTGGCATGGACAGGAAGTTAAATGACTCTGTTTTCTTGATGTTTCAGACTATTTAAAGCAGCAGACATGAATAATTGTAAGTTGGGTTCAGAATGTTATGGATGACAGCTTTCTTATCTTTATCTTGACAGACTGGATTCCTGAAGCTACAGATTTTACTGTTTATCTTTTAGCAGTTTATAAATTAAGCAATATTTATATGATAAAAGCTTTAAAGATCATAGGTAAGGTCAATATGCAGCATGATCCTTTGCATATTCATGTTCACAGTGGCAATAAGGTTGACAAAGCAGACTTACATAGCTTCCTTTATTGCATTAGCAGCTGCATTTTAGCAGCTTTATTTAGGTGACCTACTCCACTTATGAAAGTGAAGTGTGAAAAGATGTTTTCTCGGTACTTTGGTGATAAAATTATTAAAATTCACCCAGGTCTGGATCCCGCATGAGTGAGATCAGAGAAGGTATGGGGGGCAGGAGAAAACATCTTACATGGTAACCTGAGAGTAACCTGAGACCGGTGGTAGAACTTCATCAGTTCTATGAAAATGAATACAGTGTTCAGTAGCAGAAGGACCATCATTTACAGGCCGAATACATGCCTCAGCTACCTTTTTCAGAAGTCAAAGAATCTGGGCTTTGATCTAGGAGCAGGGATAGTGTGCTGTCCAGCCAGTTTAGAGTTAATGGGATAGTTAGTTAGGAATTGAGAGCTGTCCCCTTAAGGGAATGCATCATGGTAAATGTAGTTAAGGTATCCTGGGAAATGTAGTCCATGTCATGTGGTCACATCTGTAATCCTGACTGGTCACTAAACTGACCCTTGTGGGGTTGGGGACCTCACTCTAGCCTGAATCTTTTACCATGAGGCCGCTTCAATCATCAGCATGGTTATCATCATAAGGACGAGAGTTTAATATCTTTCTACACCACAATTCAGATATGCAAAGTGTTATGTATGTAGGTTTGAATGTTATTGGTTTATTTGAACTGTTCTTGTAAAATGTTAAATGGTATTGGTTTAAATAGTGCGGGAAGAAACCCTGCACTCCCATTGGCTGGCAACTACGGCTGCAGGCTATAAGAGGCAGCCGTAGCCCAGCCAACTCGGGTCCATTCGAGCTGTAGTCACTGAATAAACTCTTCACTGAAGCTCTTTGCATCTGACTCTTCATGCAAACTTAACACTGGCGACGAGGGTGGGATTGCCCTGAAGAGAAGACGACGCGGAAGATAGCAGAAGAGCGAGATGGCTGCGCTGAACACCCCCAGCCCGTTCGATCCGGCGGGAAGACTGGGAATCGTATGCGGATCGCTTCCAGATGTACCTGGAAGGAAACGACCTCGCCGACATTCCCGAGAGACAGAAGAGGGCAGTATTTCTCACGCACTGCGGTCCGGCAGTCTTCAAGATGGCGGCGCGGGAGCTGCAGAACTGAAGGTAATGGAATGGCCTGATTTGGAGAAACTTTAAGAGCCCATTACGCCCCACAAGTATCGTGCCTCATTAAGAGACACGAATTTTACCGTCGGGATCAAGGGAAAGCGAGAATGTTAATGACTTCGTGGCAAGTTTAAGGGACATTGGGGGTGCTTGTGACTTTACCAACTTAGAAGAGGCCATGCGTGATCGGTTTGTTTTAGGCCTCAAAGATAAGGTCTTACAAAGCAAACTGTTAATGAAACCTAAGATCACGTTTAAAGAGGCCATTGAAGAAGCTATTTCAGCGGAAGCCACCAAGTCCTCAGCAGTGGCCATGAAAAAGATTAACAAGGCCTCAAGCCAGGCCTCAAGCCATTCTGATGTGGAAAAATCCACAACAACCCATTGCGAACAAATAGACTCAGATTGCAGTGAGGTGGAGGAAGGGATTTTTAGACTCAGAATGGAGAAGAAAAGGAAAGACCCTGGGAGAAAGAGGCAAGAATATTATTGCAGAGGCTGTGGGGGGCATCCCCGCACTGAATGCAAGTTCTTAGACACCATCTGCCTACGTTGTGAGAAAAGGGGTCACCTAGCCAGAGTCTGCAAATCATCCAGAACTCCACCTAGTAGGAAGAAATTTCCTGAAAAGGATTTTAAGCCCAACAACTTCTTTGAAAAGATGGGGCGCAATTCAGAAGCAAATGGGAAGAATGAAACTCACCGAACAATCACCATTGGTCATTCTTCACCCTTGAGAAGCAGAAAAGTACACGTGAAGGTGTTCATTGAAGGAAGACCTTGCCAAATGGAAGTGGACTCAGGCTCTTATTTATCTATGGTGTCATGGGACACTATTCACAGGCTACTTCCCAATATTCAGAAGAAACATTTCCAGAAGCAAGCACTGACTCTTAAAGACTACCAAGGGAACAAGATTCCAGTAGTTGGAGCAAGAAGGGTCCCATTTGCTTTAAAGGAAAAAAATGATGCACAATTAGACAAATTAATAGCTCAAGGAGTTTTAGAGCCCACTGATCACTCCAGATGGGAAACACCCATAGTCACACTAGTCAAGGCTGATGGGTCAGTAAGAATTTGTGGAGACTATAAGGGGACACTGAACCATGCACTGCAGCAGAGCGCATACCCAGTGCCAGTGGTGCATCATCTGCTACATTCACTTGGCAGGGGCACAGTCTTTGCCAAATTGGACTTGGCCCAGGCATATCAACAACTAACAGTTGATGATGCCACTGCAGAGGCCCAAACCATTGTGACTCACAGAGGTGCCTTCAAATGTAAAAGGTTACAATTTGGAATAAGCGTGGCACCAGGCATTTTTCAAAGTCTTATGGAAAGAATGCTGCAAGGACTGCCAGGGGTAGTGCCTTACTTTGATGATGTGTTAATCTCTGCTGAAAATGACACTCTGCTTCAAGAAAGACTCAGAGAAGTCCTTACCAGATTCAGAAAAGCGGGGTTAAAAGTCAAGGAAGAAAAATGCACACTTAAAACAGACAGGGTTGAGTTCCTGGGCTACATGATTGACAAGCATGGCATCCACCCTACTGATGCTAAGGTTAAAGCAATCAAAGAAGCCCCTAAACCTAAATGCAAAACAGATTTGCAAGCCTTCCTTGGCCTCATTAACTTTTATCACATGTTTCTACCTCAAAAGGCATCCATTGCTGAACCTTTGCACAGATTGCTTGATAAAAAGCTGTTTGGATCTGGGGAGGAAGGAACAATCAGCATTTAATAGTATTAAGAGACTAATCACATCTGATGCTGTATTGATACAATTCTCTGAGAATTTGCCTGTTGTACTGACTTGTGATGCATCCCACTTTGGAGTGGGTTTTTTGAGCCACAGGCTTCCCAGTGGAAGGAAGCCCCATTGCACTCTCGCACTTTGACCAAGACAGAGAGGAATTATAGCCAACTGGACAAAGAGGCATTGGCAGTTGTTGCAGCTGTCAAGAAATTTCATGAATATCTGTATGGCAGAACATTTACCATTATTACAGATCACAAACCTTTATTAGGCATTGTGGCAGGAGACAAACCTACACCTACTATCCTGTCACCAAGAATGCTGAGGTGGACTGAATTTCTTGCAGCTTACTCATACAAACTGATTCACAGGCCTGGCAAGGACATTGGACATGCTGATGCACTGAGTCATTGCCCACTGCCTTGCCACAAGGAGGACTTTGAACCTGAAACACACACCTTTTTCCTAGAAACTGTTGCTAAGCTTCCAGTTCATGCTGCTGAAATTACCAGAGAGACTGCCAAAGACACTGTGTTGGCTCCTGTTATAGGCTGGATTAAGAAAGGTTGGCCTCTTCAAGATCTACCTCACCTTGCCCAACCTGAATTATCTGTATTAAGAGGATGTATTTTGTGGGGTAACAGGGTGGTTATTCCTGCAAAACTGCAAAGAGAGGTTTTGGAAATGTTACATGAGGGTCATCCTGGTATTGTAAGGATGAAGGGATTGGCCAGGAGTTATGTATGGTGGCCAGGTATTGACAAAATGGTTGAAAACTGGGTTGCATCTTGTCCCAATTGCCAGGTGGTCAGGCCTGCCCCACCTCATGCCCCACACAGGAATGGGAATGTCCTAGGGGCCCGTGGTCTAGGATCCACATTGATTTCGCAGGTCCTACTAGAGGGCACACTTTTCTGGTTATAGTTGATGCATATTCCAAATGGCTCGAGGTATTTCCCATGACATCCACCACAACTGATGCTGTCATCAAGCAGCTCAGAAAACTGTTTGTAACCCATGGGTTACCTGATGTTCTTGTCTCTGACAATGGCCCTCAATTTACATCTAACATTTTTGAATCCTTTCTAGCACAACAGGGTATCAGACATGCCCTTACTGCCCCTGGGCACCCTTCGCTAATGGCGGGCTGACGCATGGTACACTTTACCAAAGAGAAGCTTCAGCAACTGGGTCCTGGGGACATCACTGAGAAGCTTGAAAAACTTCTTAGTGTTCAGCACATCACTCCTAGCCCATCTACTAACTTATCCCCAGCAGAGTTGTTGATGGGTAGGAAACTTAGGTCTTCCCTTGACCGCCTTCATCCCACTTACGCACCCAATGCACCACTGGATTCCACTTCCAAAGTTTGTACTTTCAGTGTGGGTGATTCTGTGTATGCTAAGAACCTTATAATAACTCAAATCACTGGCCCTCGTTCTTACAGGGTACAAACAGAGGATGGACTCCTCTGGAGCAGGCACATTGATCAACTTAGATCCAGGTTCCCTCAGGAACATCGCCCCTGTATCTCTCTGGTTCCCTCACCTGATGTCACTTCTAGGGGAAGGGGAGGAACAGGAGGAAAATCAGCAAGCAAGAATCAACCCCATGTGTAACGAGCCATTACGACAGGAACCATCCCGAACCCTGTCACAATGCCAAGATCCATCATTAGAAGTGGAAGATTGCACATCACTACCTGACTTGGGTGCTGACATTGGAATGGAGATGGGTTGGGAGGAGAGACAAGATTCTAACAGTCTAACAGGGTCTCCTTTCACAGGAAGTCCCAGCAGTGAAATGTCAGCAAACACATTTCCCCTCTCACTGGGTGAGAATGTTAAAACTTCTGAACCACGAAGGTCTCAAGCACGTAAGAGCCCCACCTATTTAAAGGAATAC
Organism: Naja naja; assembly: GCA_009733165.1. Lineage (NCBI taxonomy): Eukaryota > Metazoa > Chordata > Lepidosauria > Squamata > Elapidae > Naja > Naja naja. The sequence continues at coordinate 74,404,088 of CM019151.1, forward strand.
ATTAGATAGGTTGGGGTTTGGTATGGACTGAACCTAGTGGGGAGGGGTGTTATGTATGTAGGTTTGAATGTTATTGGTTTATTTGAACTGTTCTTGTAAAATGTTAAATGGTATTGGTTTAAATACTGCGGGAAAAAACCCTGCACTCCCATTGGCTGGCAACTACGGCTGCTGGCTATAAGAGGCAGCCGTAGCCCAGCCAACTTGGGTCCATTTGAGCTGTAGTCACTGAATAAACTCTTCACTGAAGCTCTTCGCGTCTGACTCTTCATGCAAACTTAACACAAAGGATTGGAGATTAAGAAGAACCTCGTCATAACTATGAGTTGACAGGATGCCTGATGAACCAATAAAAAAGACTTAGTATAGATGCTTTGTGGAGTTGCTCTGTCTCCTTTATACCCATCTAGAGCATAAAGCAGAACAGTAGAAAGATATTAAACTCTCATCCTTATATTTCATCCCATAGTCATAGAGGCAGAGGGTATAGCTGCTACCATGAGCAGGTGGGATTCTACCAGTTCGGCCAAACTGGTAGCTATGAAGATCATCTGGGAACAAACCGGTTCGCTTCGACAATCTGCTGTTGGACCCACCTGCCTGCCCGGGGTCCCATACTGACCTTTATTTCCTGCTTCTGAAGCGCAGCTGCTTTTTGTGGCACAGCAGATTGCCATGCATCAGCTGTTGAAGACACAGTGAAAGTGCAGGATTGCAGGTGCGTAGGAAAGCTTCTGCGTGCGTGTACAAAGTGTGTGCATGCGCACAAAGCATGTCACTAAGCCATACCCACCAAACAAGTAGTAAACCACTTTGAAACCCACCACTGTCTGGGTCTAGGAGCTTATAAATGTCTCTCCAGGGGAGGGGATGATACAGGTTGCCTTGAAAGAATTGCTCTGTGGGTCCCTCCTGAAAACCCACCCTCCCTAGATCCAGATGTTCTAAACAACTATTTCCTGGATTCCAACCATATGGTTTTGGAGAAGTATAGAAAAATTTTGAAGGTCAGCTGCTTGCCAAGTGACCCTGGACAGCTTACAAGATGGTTGAAACAATAAAAAGAAAACAGCTATTTATTATTGTATTCTCTGGATTGTTTGTGTTCATTGGGAATAGGGTACATTGATCAAAGCAGCTCCATTCCTTTCTGTGTGACAATTGTAATGGATAGCAGAGGGCAGGAGAGATTGATCTAAGAATTGTATCCTTGTAGGGTAAGTGTCAGACCTGCCTCCATTCAAAACTCGGGAAAGAAAACCTCCAACTTCATTGAATTAGATAAGAAGGGCTTTTACTAAGTTTGAAATGATAGCAGCAAAAGCAAGGCAAGATCTGATTCAAAACGCCAAAAATGATACATTGAAAGTCACACCAAATCCTTCCCCCAGGATCCAACACTGAGTGTCCAATGATGTTATGGGAAAGCTCCTCTTCAGGTATTTCTTGAATCTCAGGATGGTTGGCCTTGACGGAGTATAAACAACTCCACTCAATAGAGCATTGACGGAGTATAAACAACTCCACTCAATTCATGAGTGCAAACCTTCCTTCCAGTTCTCATGGGACTACCACACACCAGCTCACTTCCTCATCCCAAATGCCCATGTCCCCCTCCCCATTTCTATGGAAGCCGATAGCAAGCACGCTGAAGAAACACATGCTGAAGATCCAGCTGACAGTAAGTTGACTTCTTATCCATAAATCCTTTAGGACAGGTCACCTGTCAGTTCAGAATAAGAAGTCATCAGTGTGCTGAGGATCAACAAGTATATAGCTCTAACTCAGGTCAGACTGGAGATGTAGTGGAAGTCTGGACCTGCTATCTAGAAGCTGAAAGGGGCTCATTGGGGAAATAAAAACTGAAGCTGCACATTTAAAAACTGGAGCAGCTATTTGCTCAAAAAACTTCTGGGTCTCTGAATGTTTTAGCTGTAATCCTGGATCAGATGGTACCTCCTCTAAAGGAGAAAGTGTTCAATTTTGTTCTTTTTGACATGGCTATAGTTGGATAAGTAGGTGGAGGTCATGATTAGAAAGGTTTTTTTCAATCTCAGCTACTATACCAGATATGGTGGATTATGGTTGAAGGGGCCAGAAATAATGTTTTTCAGTTCCTGCAAATCAGATTGTCTTTGGAAATTTGAATAGCATGCATTCTGAAACCTTTTGGAGCATGGTTTTAAAAAGAACTTTTCCATCAAGCTTTTAACAAGGCAGACATCAGACCATCATGTATTATTCTATAATGTGATTTATTTATATGGTTTCATATAAAATTGCCAACTACTGGGAGTGGAACTGGCAATATAAAATATTGCAAACAACGCCCCCCCCAAATGTTAACTAAGGAATTGATGGCACTTCAAGATGAGGACGGTACATAAGATTGGAAATAGCTTTAGAGCTGTGCAATTTTGTGGTACTAACTAATTTTGAAATCTCTGTCTTTTTATAACCTCAGTAAACCACAACAGAACTGTGGTTTTCTTTGTTGACAACCCATTTTCCTTTTTCCAAGAACAGTTGCTTGCTTTATTTACAATAAGTTTATATACCATCTCAATCCAACCCATATCCCATTGGACTTTATTTTTTAAAAAATAAACTTGATTGAATTTTATTTCATTAAAAAAACACATAAAACATAAACAGAAAAACATAAAACATAAGAATGAAAAAAGAAAAAAACATAAAAAGTATATCACTCAATAACAGCTATTTGTGGTGATAATTATATAGCAATTATATGTGCAATAATAACAGATATTAACTTGTGCGTAAATATATTTTTATTCTATCTATATTCTATATTTAATAATAAATGTATTTAATAATTACCTATCTTTACTCTGTCTCTGATCTATCCAGCTATACCATTTTCCCATACTTTGTAAATATTGAATCTTCCTTATCTTTTAAACTCAATGATAGTTTGTCCATTTCGGCACAGTTCATAATTTTTTGTATGACCATTTCCTCTACAGGTATGTATAGCTGTTTCCAACATTGGGCAAAAGCAATCCTAGCAACAGTCAATATATGTATTACTAATTAATTGTTCATTAGTAATTTCCTGGAGCCAATTATGAGTTTTGAGCCAGTATTTTTGAGCCTCTGGGCAGGACCACCACATATGGTAATATGTTTCCTCCTTTTTTTGCATTTCCAACACATGGGAGTCATTTTAGAATACTTTTTTGCTAATCTCGAAGGGGGTAAATGCCACCTATAGAACATTTTATATACATTTTCTTTGTATGTTACTGATTTTGTTAGTTTGTGGTTCCTATTCCATATAGTCTCTCTATATCCCATTGGACTTTAAATGATTTACAGTATTTAATAAATTTTAAACATAATTTTATCAATAGATTCAAACAACAAAATACAACAATAGTAGTACAATCATATAAAATATAATCAATATATAAATGAAATAAGACCAAATCTTACTTAATTCAAAAATTGCTCTGACAAAGGCAAGTCCTTGCATGCCAATTGCATTTCCTGATTGGAGGGGATGCAATGCATTGTCTGGCTCTCTAGGTTAGATGGGCAGATCCAATTGAGGATGGACAGCCTCTTAGATAACTAGGACTAAAGTGATTAATGGCTTGAAAAGTAGCTACCAGCATCTTGAATTGCATTTAAATTCATGCTGGTAAACCAGATTTTAGCAGCAGTGATAAGATGACAGTAAACCAAAACTGATCAGTGAATCGTATGGCTTGCTGCATTTGGATCAGATGAGTTTCTGGATGATCTTCAAAGACAGTCCTAAGAAATCTAAATGAAATATAATAATATATCAGTGACTTTTCTTGGTACATCCTGTTCCAAAGGTTATAACTGAGACAAAGTTGAGTACCTTTGAATTGTAAACCAAGATACATCTCCCTTACAGGATGTGAGCCTGGTCTCTCTGAGGCAGTACACCCCCACTCAAAGTAAAATATAGTATTGTCAAGGAAACAAGCAGTTTCTAAACAGATATTTCATGGCTTAGATTAATCTGAGCCCTCTTTTCTCTATTCAGACATTAACAGGCTCTAGGCAGTAGTTCAGGACATCTACTACATCTCTCATTTGGCCTGGGATGGAGATGTACAAATCAGTATCATCTACAAAATAATATCTCAGCCCAAATCCATGGATGATCTGTCACTGCTGCTTTATAAAGATATTAACAACATAGAGGAGTGGATTACAATGGAGCATTTGACCGCCTGTGTTCTCACTCTATCTTTATTGGACCTTCCACACTGCAGAGTTTAGTGGTTTCAGCTAATCCCATTATCATAAGGAAATGATCTGTCCATTTCATGAAACTGATGGAAATATCTCCAAGAATTAGATTACATTCAACTGAAAAGAAAGGCCAGTTACATGTTTTGGACCAGTGATGATATGGAAAGAGTCCATAGTATATATAAGGATGAAGATGAAGAATACAGTATTTAAAACTAATGTTCACCATGGTGGTAAAAAGAAATAAGCTGGAATTCATGCAGATAATATTTTGCAGGGAGAAATATAATAAATATATTATATTATTATAGAATAAATATAGCATTTCTTGGATGTAGATTATTTATGAGTGTTATTATCAGGAAAAAATATTTATAATATAAGCAGCTCAAATATCTAGCAACCAATCTGAGCTACCATCAATAGCACCACTGTTTTTTCTACACAATTCCTAGCAGCCTATGGAAAATCAAATTATCTATCCAGCAAGCAGGGCTGGGATTCAAATTTTTTAACAACTGGTTCTGTGGGCGTGGCTAAGTTGGTGGGCGTGGCTTGTTATTGGCTGGGTGTGGCCAACTCAATATCACTCACATCGAGGCATGCATCTCCTCACCTGGCCTCTCGTGACTGTGGGGATGCTGCAACAGTCGTAAGTGTGAAAAATGGTCATAAGTCACTTTTTTCAGTGCCATTGTAACTTTGAATGGTCACTCCACACAAGCAAAGTACCAGCAAAGGAAGGAAAACAACTCCAGAGACGTTCCTGAGACAGGAAGTCTAGTCCTGCCAAGAATGTAATAAGGGTTAACAGCAGTTTCTGTAAGGCAGTTTCTGTAAGCAACACCAGAATGTTTCCTACCTGCCTTCCTTACAGGATTAGGCCAGTAATTTCTTCTAACAACCAGTTCTCCGAACTGCTTAGAATGTTAACAACCGGTTCTTGCGAATAGGTGCGAACTGGTAGAATCCCACCCCTGCCAGTAAGGAACTGTTGAAAAATTTCTATCATTTATCATTCTGACCCTAACCCTAACCCCCATGGATGCCATAATGTTACATTCTATTTTACTAAAAAAATAACTTTGATGAACTGGGTCAGTAGTAGAATAAAATCTTCTTAATCCAGTCTTATCCACCCTGGGAAAATAAATATCTGGTTTGAAGGAATCAATTTTATGTTTGACCTAGCCCATTGTATAACAAGGGACCCCAGGTTTCTATTACTGCAGAAGTCCCTAACCTTTATGACTTGGCAGCCTGGGGTGTGGGGAAAGAGGGGAACCAGTTCTGAATGGACCACAGGCTGGTGGTGGGCTGTGGCCCAGGGTTTGGGGACCCCTGTAGTACTGCATTTCATATCTATGAATATTTCCCTTGTTGAATTTCTAGAAGAAAGCAACACTCTCAAATTCCTATGTGTTATCATATTATTCTTAAAGAAACAAATAGGATATGAAAAAAATACATTAATAGATTATAGGGTGCCTCTATAAGGCCTAGTCTCTTCCCAATCCTGTTGAACATACAAATAAAACTGCTAGGGAAGATCACCCACTGGTTTGGGCTGAAGAAATATGAATATGCTTTAATACCCAAAGGTGGCTCAGTGGCTAAGATGCTGAGCTTGTCGATCAGAAAGGTCGGCAGTTTGGTGGTTCGAATCCCTAGTGCCGTGTAATGGAGTGAGCTCCCGTTACTTGTCCCAGCTTCTGCCAACCTAGCAGTTCGAAAGCATGTAAAAATGCAAGTAGAAAAATAGGGACCAGTTTGGTGGGAAGGTAACAGTGTTCTGTGCGCCTTTGGCAGTTAGTCATGCCAGCCACATGACCACGGAGACATCTTTGGACAGCGCTGGCTCTTCGGCTTTGTAACGGAGATGAGCACAGCTCCTTAGAGCCGGAAACGACTAGCTCATATGTGTGAGGGGAACCTTTATAATACCCATTCATATATGCAATCATGGGCAAAACAATGTTGCAATAGTCATAATCTAGTGCCTGGAAACAATCAGGTCCTGAGTGAAGAGAAACATGCTTGGATTTAGCCCAAGAGCAGCTGTTAATTCAGAACCCTTCATTTTCAATGAAATGCCAATTTTGACTCTTAATGGAATTATACTTCACTTAGAGAGTGTCAGATCCCTAAAGCGATACTGCCATTCAATTGGGAGAAGGGGAGAGACCTTGAATGTGATTCTTTCTTATTTCCTCTGACAACTGCTATTTTATAACCTTTATCCTGGTGCCTGAGCACCCTGATATTTTCTTATCTTTTGGGGAATGTACTAGAGGGGAGGGTCATGTGGGTTGTTTCACTCTGAAAGACAGCAGATGACGACCCTGGGAATGCCTGCTTATCTGGTTCTCGGGACAGCCATTGCAATAACATCTTCACACCTGTGGATTGGCTGAATCCACATTGAACTGGAGAGAGGGGTTTCTAATGCCTTATTTCTAACTGTATTGCCTGGGGGAGGGGCAATATTTAGAGCTTTGCCTTTGTCCTGTTTTCACTTCTGCTCAATAAAAGGTTCCTTTTGAAATACTTAGTATCAAGAGTTTTTACTTTCTTGAGTTAGAAGGAATGGCAGGTCCTTACAGAGAGAGGTAAAGTGGGAGGAAGGGAGAAAGGACAAGGTTTTATATTCCTGCTCCTAGAAGTTGTGGGAAAGAAGGTCTTTCTGAACTCTGGAGGTTGTGCTATTAGTGACTTACCTAGAAATGGATGGTCTTTGCTATCATGTAAAGTATTGTTGTAATTTTCTTAACAGGAATTTGTTCTTCTCTCTCTCTCTCCAATTTTGCAGCATGTCCCCTAGGAGGTGGGTATGAAGTCCCCAACATCTATATATCAGATTAGACAAATGAAACCACTGTATCTATATCTCCTCCCCAATAGCTTTGCTAGCAACCAGGTCAGCTCCTCAGTGCATGTGTCAGCACAGCTGTCCTTCAAAGTGAGAACTGATACTTTCTGGATCATTTGGTATTAATTTCTTTGTTGCAACTAGATATATTTAGGACTGTGATGTCAATAACAGCTCCTATGTCGGTTTTTTAGAAAGGCAGAATATGTGTGTTGTGTTAGAAAATGAGATAAAAATACTACTTTGCTACCAAAAGTATGTATTTTATTTATGTTCAGCTCAGTAAAAAGAAGAAAGAACCAAAATTTCAAAGGAACTTATGAAATCCTGTCAATTGTCCAGCATTATACTTGCATTGCATATGCAGTATGCAAAAGAGTACCATTCATTCTCTTATTTCATTTTATTTTTGATCTTACAGGACCCCTGAAAGTTATTGAATTTTTGATGAAAAATTGAAAACATTTTAGTGTGTTTTAAGATTAATATACAGAAAACGAAGATAAAAGAAATCTGGTTTTAAAGTTGAGAAAAGGTTAAATATTAAATATATTATTAAATATTAAATATAACCTTGACTAATATTACTTTTGTCCTTTTTTTCTTTCTGCACTTATACTTTTATTCTTTTCTGAATTTTTTAATTTTTTTTAAAAATCTGTCTGTCTGTCCACCTATCTACCTATTTATGTATGGTATCTATAAGGCATTGATTGAAAAATAGGCAATGACCTGTAGTGGAAGATGATAAATTTTCTAAGTTGATCACTTAGCAGCATGAAGATCTTACAGCAACGAAGTCTTAATGAATAAGGAATGTAAAGTATGGATTGGAAAATCCCCATATGATTATGCCAAGAAGAAATAAATAACAGGGAGGACAATTTAGAATTATTACTTCCCTTGTGCAGTTAGTATTAATTAATTAATTAATTAAATTGGACTTGTATGCTGCCCCCTCTCCGAAAGGACTCGGGGCGGCTCACAATTAGAAGACAACAATAAATATTTAAAAAAGAATTAAACCACACAAGCCCAATCACTAAAACAATTAAAATAAATTTAACACCCCCCCAGGAAGTCAGTCCAGCCCAGCCTGTTCAAACAACCAGTTCTTCAAATCGCGGCGGAAAGAGCGAAGATCAGGAGCCAAAAGGAGCCGCAACAGAGTAGGCCCTTCCCCGAGGCACCGCCAGCCGATATTGTCTAGCCGACGGCACCCTGAGGAGTCCCTGTCTGTGCGCGCACACAGGGCGATCGGTATTCAATATTGGCAGGAGACGCTCCTGCAAGTACCCCGGACCCAAGTCGTAAAGGACTTGGAATGTTAATGCCAACACCTTGAATCTCACCCGGAGGGCAACCAGCAACCAATGCAGCTCACACAGGAGGGGTGTAACATGGAAGCATTGGGAAGCTCCCATCACAACCCGCGCAGCTGCATTTTGCACCAGCTGAAACCTCCGGATGGTATGCAAGGGCAGTCCTAGATAGAGAGCATTGCAGTAGTCAAGTCGGGACGCCACAAGTGCATGAGTGATCGTGCAAAGGGCATCTCGGTCCAGATATGGGCGCAACTGGTGAACCAGTCGGGCCTGAGCAAAAGCCCCCCTGGTCACGGCCCCCACCTGCTCCTCCAAACTGAGCCGCGAGTCCAGGAGGACTCCCAGGTTCCAAGCCCTGTCCACAGGGGGCAACACCTCTCGCCCTATGACCAACAATGGAATCACTAGAAGAGATGTAGGTGATATTTTCTGAATGATGGCAACAGAGGAAATAATTTAAGGCTGAGTCACATAAATGCTTGCCCCAATTCTAGTACAGGCCACTGACAATTTCTGGAAGGCAGGGATGCACATATTCTCTACTCCACACTCCTCTCTTCTCCCTTTCCATTTCTTTTCCTGTCCTGTGCCTTCACGTCAGTATTGATTCTTGATGAATGCCTGGACTAGTCCCTATACTTTCTTAGCAAGATTTTCAGAAGTCTTTTGTCATTGCCTTCCTAGGTGACCATATTATTGCAATTTTCTTTCATCAACCCATTCATCAACAGGTCTCATAGTGGCTCCTGCTGGAACAGAAGAAAAAATTTCTATGGCAGATGTCACAGGGTCATATTTCCATATGACAGCCTTCATAGATGCAATGTTCCATAAATGCTGATATAAACTTGCCCCAGCCTGTACTTTCTCTAAACTGCCTCTCTCCATCCAGGAGTCTCCTGAAACTTCTTCTCCCAGGCTTTCTTTTCCAAATTTTGCCATTTTTCTGGGAACAAGCCGCAAATTGTGCAAGTGCAAACCTCCACTCTTTTGCTTATTATTATTATTTTTTTGGACATTGCAGCAGAGAGGATTAGATCAGGAAGCTTAGAGGCAGAGCCCCAAATACCTCCGCTTGTTAGTTCGCCTCAAGGACAGTGCAGTCACACTATAAAGAGAAAGCAGCCACCTCATCCAGGCACCCTAGGTCTGAGTCTGTACAGGACACAGGGTCTAAAAATAACCAAGCATGTTGTGTCATGTGTGAACGCAGCCTAAGGAGAAGCCTAAATTGGCAATGGTCTACTGAGGAGCATAGGAATGAATAGTGAGGTGATAGATGTCCCCTTTCACGGGGTCCCCATGGAAAGAAAGCTCTTGCATTTTATTCCCAGATGCCCCAGCTTTGGGGCCCACAGAATAAGGGGTGTAACCACTGTAACTACATAGCCAAAAAAGCATTAAGAGTTGCTAACCTAATCCTACGTAGCTTTTTCTCCGGTAATATCACAACTAGAGCATACAAAACATTTGCTAGACCAATTCTCGAATACAGCTCACCAGTCTGGAATGCACATTACGTATCTGATATTAACACGGTTGAGAAAGTCCAGAAATATTTCACAAGAAGAGTTCTCCACTCCTCTACTCATTGCAGAATACCTTATGCCACCAGACTTGAAATTCTAGACCTAGAAAACCTAGAACTACGCCGCCTTCGGTCCGATCTAAGTATAGTATATAAAATCACACATTGCAATTGTCCTTCCAGTCAATGAATACTTCAGCTTCAACCATAACAATACAAGAGCACACAATAGATACAAACTCATGGTTAACCGCACCAAACCTGATTGCAGGAAATACGACTTCAGCAACAGAGTGGTCCATGTCTGGAATACTCTACCTGACTCTGTGGTTTCTTGCCCAAACCCCAAAAACTTTCACCTCAGACTGTCTACTATTGACCTCACCCCTTTCCTAAGAGGTCTGTAGGGGGCGTGCATAAGTGCACCAAAGTGCCTACTGTCCCTGTCCTATTGTTTCTTTTATTTTCTTATATATATCCATTATAACTATGTTTATACTTATACCTATTAACTTGTAAGCAATTGACTAATCAAATAAATAAATAAATAAAATAAAGTAAGAAAGAAAATCGAGGAAGGGGCCATCTCTGTCCCCCCCATTTCACTCCCACCAGGAGGCTGATGCCAACCTGACAAACGGTAGGCGGTGGGATGAACCTGAAGGGTTTTCTGACGAGGGTTACCTCCTGCCCTTTTCCAGCCCCGGCTAAAAGAGCAAGAAAAAGGCGGCTCTCAGGTTACCCTCTCCTCAACCCAAGAGCCGCTTATTCTTTCAAAATAAAAGCGGCCAAGAGGACCCTTTCCTTTTCCTCCCGCCGCCTTAATCGCCTCATGTGGGGCTCAGCTTGGCAGCCTAACGGCCCCGTAGCCTCTGCCTCAAGCGCCCCCCCGCCCCCCACCTCTACAAAGGGAGACAGCCCAGGCTTCTTGCCTCCGCCGCTTGCCTGGAGCTGCGCGCCTGAAGAGGCGGGCGGGCGGGCGGGCGGGGGAGGAGGGCCTGCGAGGCGGCGGCGGCGGCGGCCGGGAGAGCGCGCGCTGGGCGCAAAGGAGCTGAGTGGACGGCTCGCGGCTGGTGCAGCAGCATCTTCAAGCAGCATCTACCATTGGCGGCGGCGGCAGCAGAGCAGCAGCAGCGAGATCCCTTCTCGGGTCCCTGTGGAGTCGGCAATCGGTGGCGGTGGGATTTTCAGCAAGGTGATGGGGCCGCCTGCTTCTCTGCCCTTTTATTTTTAATTTCTTTTTCTTTTTTTCTTGGAAAGATAACTATACTCTCCCCTAACCCCCCCAACCCGCCGCCACAACTCTTCTAACGGAGGCTTCGTCGTCTTCTCTCCCCCCCCGCCCCCCGTTTGTTTCGCTTTCTCTAGCCTAGCAGAGCCCCCGCCGCCTCTTCCCCCTCCCAAAACTGGCTCGGTTGGGGAGGGCCTATTTTTTTTTGTTTTTTGGGCTCACTAAACACCCCCCCTTTTTTTGCTTGTTTCCTCTCTGCCACCCTCCACCCCCCACCCAGATGTTCAAGGTAGCAGCCTTCGCCTGCGTGTGGGCAGCCGCTTGGTGCAATCCAGCCGCGGCGGCGGCGGCGGCGGCGGAGTCGATGGCTGCAGCGGCGACGGGAGCCGGAGGCAGCAGGTCAGACAGCGGGAATTTCCTGGACGATAAGCAGTGGCTCACAACCATCTCCCAGTACGACAAGGAGGTCGGGCAGTGGAACAAATTCCGAGACGTAAGTGTGAGGCGAGCGAGCCCGCTTGGCGGCGGTTTCGGGGTGCTTTTTCTGCCCGCCCTTTTTTTTCCTCCCTCCCCCAAGGCTGCTCACCTGGATCCCTGGCTGCCTGTGTTTCCGCGGGGAAGTTTTCCTTCTCTCCTTTATGCATCTAGCAGGGCTGCTTCCCCCCACACCCGCTTGCCTCCCCCAACCACCCTTTGTCAATCCTGTATTGCAGACTGAGTTTATTTTACCACCAACATCAGTCCTCCCTATGCAGCGACCAACTTTTCCCGTTGGGCACACGCAAGGAGGTTCGGAGTATTAAAAGAAGGAGAGTGGTGTGTGTGTGTATGTGTGTGTGCAAAAGTTGTTAACTTTTATATTTAGGTTGCTCGCCCGGAGTGGAAAAGTGCATCATCTTCTCTCCCTTCCCCCACCCCTCGCAATAATATTTCTCTCGGTAATATATCAAGAAGGCAGGCATCGATCTGATGGCTTAATGGAATCTTTAAAAAGGGGGACGGGGATGAAAACAGACAATGCTACTTTCACGAAGAAATAAAAACCCTTGATTTGTATCCACGAATGAATAAAAACCCCTTGATTGATGGTGATGGTGTTAAATGGCACCGAGGAAAAGGGGGTGAGAGGGAGGAAAGTAGATTTCCCATCTTCTTTTTTTCATTTTGCATGCTTGTGAGACACTGTACTGTATAATAAAAGCCATATATGCATTTCTGAGGTCCAGGGAATGGAAACGATGCTGCAAAAAGCTTAACCTGTGTTTTTTGGGGAGATGTCTTTCTGCAACATGTTGGGAATGGTGGGAGGGATGAAAAAGAATATTTAGCATCTCCATGCTACAAAATCATGACCACCAAAGCAAAAATAGACCGCTGGTAAGGGAGAACAATGGTTTTCCAGAGTGGAAAACTTAAGTTTTTCTTCTTTGTTAGTCTAGGAAAGTGTGGATAGAAGAACACTTTAACCTCTTTTGGTGGAAATGAGTTAAGCTTTTTGAAACTGCCTGTTTGTCATGTTCCATCATGGTGTATATAATAATTGGCAACTTTCTACTGCCATAGGACTCCGTGTGTTTAAATGTGGGTTGTAGTGTTCAGCCTCATGGAAAAAAAAGTAAGGAAAGTTGAAAGCAGCATCATGCATACATGCAACAGGGTTCTAGCTAGTGCTGAGCAGCCACTGCACCTTTTCTTTCCCGTTTCTAATTTGGCCTGTTTAGAAGGGTCAAAGAAAGCCAAGAAGTTCAGTCAGTGTGTAAAATGCTTCTCAATGAACAACAGAATTGAGATGGGATACAAAAACTGTTGTGAATTGAAATTGGGAAGCACAGTAAGCCATTTCCTATCTGCTTGCTTCATCTTTTTTTAATTAGGCATATTAAGTACACTGTATTGTATACTTTTAAAAGTGCTAAGAACAATGCAATGAAAAGAAAAGGAAGTGTTTTCCCATTTTTATACTAGATTAAAACTGGGATTACATTAATAGTGTTTGAACCGTTAAAATTGAATGTTTGTATTAAAGACATAACTTGTGCAACCTGAGCTATACGTGTTTAATTGGAATTAATTATAGATTCACATGTATGCCCACAGATGTTTGCATTGGATGTAGCCTCAGACAATACATTCTGGGAAGAAAATAATATTACAGTAACACTTTATTCTGGCTGAATTGTTATGCCCTGTGTTTTTTTGAAAACAGTTCTTTGGAAGGAATTGATGTTTCTGTTTTTCTCTTTTAAAAATACCTGCCCTTAGCCCTAACATTGTCTTTATAGTTTTTTCTGTGCTGTACTTGGAGAAGAAACTTGTTACTTGTATTATTTATATTTACTATGAATCATAATGATGCATTCACAAAAATGATTAATGCATTTTTTCGTTGAATAGCTTGAAGATGTAGAGATTCCATGCCCTAGTGCACACTGATGGTAATTTCTGCCCTTGAGACACTAATATTTTCTTAAGAGACTTTTCTCACATTTCTTGAACATCTCTAGATTGGACTCACTTGGCATTTCAGTTGGTGTTTCTGAATCCTCCAGCCATCACTTTGGTTTCTGCTGCATAGGTTGTCAGGAGCTCAAGACTGCATCAATTCAGAATCTTTGTTTTGGAGAAAGTTCAACTGAGAGGATTTTGACCAATCCTGGTAGCTACAAAAAAGGCAGAAGATATTTATTAGATGAAAGAAAATACGAGAAACAGGGATCTGATCATGATGATGAATATACATCTGGGCAATAGCATGGTATCTCAAGTTTATAGTCATGGAAAATGGTGTGCATTTTGTAGAAATAATTTTTCTAGCCGGTTTTTTAGTTGTTTGGTTGCAGAATGTGAAATATTAATTGGAAACCTGCTCTGCTACTGCGTATGTCCTTTACTTATTAATTTCTAGGACTGTCACTTTGATTTTCTGCTTGCTACCAGGAGACAGTGAATTCAGTGGAAAATGCATCTGAGGACCAAATTAGTAGATTGGTGTTTGTTATCAGTGTTTTCGTTAATCTGTTTTTTTTAATGTTCAAATGGATATTGTTACTTAGTCTGGCATGTAATGAGTACATATTTCCTGTTGGAGTGATAATTGAGTGCATTGATTGTTACCCCAGTCATCACAAACTTTGTGATAGTTTGCACTTATTTCTATCAGACAAAAATATTAGAGTGGGGTTTTAATCCATCATACTCTCTTAAAAATCTCTCTTAAAGAAAGAGCCTTGGTGGTGCAGGCTGTTAAACGCCTAGCACTTAGTTCCAGCTGCCTGCAATTAGTGCAGGCTTGAATCCCACCAGGCTCAAGGTTGACTCAGCCTTCCATCCTCTTGGGGTAGGTAAATTGAGGACCCAAGATTGTTGGGGGCAATAAGCTCACTTTGTAAAAATCCCGCTTAGTAATAAGCAGGCATATACAATGGAATGAAGGCTATTGCTGAGCACATTGGGTTGTGCTCCAAAAAATTGTAAGCCACCCTGAGTCTCCGGAGAAGGGCGGCATATAAATGCGAATAAAAAAATAATAATAATACTGTTGTTCATAAATTACAAATATTGGCAAACACTGATGTACCATATTTTTACAGATAATTAAAAAAGAATGGTTTGTACTTACTAGGAATGCTAATATTTTGTCACTAAGCATTCTTATTTATAAAAAGAAATAATATGGTTAAAATATTAGCGAATTCCTTCAGTAGTTTTATAAATGCCTGGGCAACAACCATAGCTGAACATAAGGAGTAAACATAATACTAAAACTCAGTTGATACTTTTTTAAAAGTAGGCTTTTGAGAACTTGGAAGTTACATGCTTTCCATTCTGTTTATTCTGAGCTGATGTTATGAGCAATTGGCCAGAGATTGATGTGTATATAAACTTTAATAGCATAGAAATGGTATACTAACCCTTTTCAAAAGTTTTAATGTTGATGTGAATGAAGGTGCAGTCTGAAATCAAACACTGTCTAATTTACAAATGTTGGATGTTATAGTGGAGAATTAGAATTAACTTGATGTTTCATCATAAATGTACACAATTACTTTACTGGGTTTCTTTTGCATTATGTCATGAGAATTATGTGTTCAACTAGGTGTTAGGTTGTTTTGCTTCTAAATGTATATGAAATCATATTTCTTGCATGATGATTGCTAATATCATCCTTATAATAGATAATCTTGAAGATATCTGATTTTTTAAAATTTTTGAAAAAAGTACTGGAGGAAACTTCTTCCAACTTTTGTTTAAAAAATCCCTTTACCTGCTTAAATTATTTAACTGGAATTAGAACTGTAAAAGCTGTGATAGATATACTTTTACTTGAGATTAAGCCCAGCTAATATCAGTGGGGCATAAATCTGGTATGGAATGGCTCATATGATATTCTGTAAATATTTTTATAACTTTCTGTGACATAGTCATTCAGTAAAAAAATAAAATAACTATCTTTGAAATGCATTAGGTCAATAAATGAGTAAACATTTATTCTAATGATATTAACTCATCTGATAAAAGCTCAAATCTATCAATTGTAGAAACAAATATACCAAAGAATATTTTATTACTATATTAACCTATAACAAATAGATTGTTTGATTATGTGCTATCAAGTTGGTGTCAACTGTGACTACATAGATTTCCTCCTTGATGATCTGTTCCCAACCTATATTTTTTACCACTATAACTTCCCCATCCAAATTCAACAGGTATAGTTTGATATATCACTTATTTAATTTCTCATTATCATGCAGTTGTTAAAGACATTGATCCCACATCAGAAAAAAAATTAAGAGTCTTATTCATACTTACTAATATCTGGATTTATTGCAAATCTTGTCTTTAAAAACCATTTAAATAGAAAAATATGATTGTTTCAGCAATAAGAAATGGTGATTGTCAGTGTGACTAATTCAACCTTTCTACCACTTTGTGGCTTGCAGATGTGTTCTGCTTCAACTCTTGGCCCTTTCTGGTTGCAAATACTGACCTTAGCAATATAATATTTCTGAGGTGCCTCCAATGGGAGAGACTGTGCTAATTTAGAAGGGTTATTTTGGAAATGATTTAAATTCTGCCTCTAAATACCAGTCAATATTTGAAATGTTATTTTCCCTATTTAATTGTTTTTCCTGCTGGATGCTAATGCAGTTTAACTTCATTCAAGTGCAGTGATTATTTAGGTTTTCTTACATAGTGGTAAATTGTATTTCAAGCATGCTGTTTTGTAAAATAAAGGAAAAGCCTTTGACGAGTTCTTCTAATGTGAAAAGCAGTATTTAGGCTTAACTCAGGAATTAACTGACAAGATTGATTTATGTATCACATAATGACCCCAACTTCTGGCTCATTGGGTCAGCTTTTCAAAAGTGATTTAGAACACAATAGAAGGGAATTGAGAGCAGTTCAGTAATAACTATTCATAACCTTATTTAAGATTTGTTGTAACTTTTCCTGGTTTATTAGATTGGCATTGGATTTCCTAAGTGGATAATTAATATTATATCCACTGAAACAAGTTCATTCCAAATAATATTGTGTGAAACCTGTTTGAATCCTTATTTTCACTTTTATGGAAGTGGTTTAACACTCTTGACATAAAACCTATCTTACATAGAAACAGAGGAAAGTATAAGATTTAAAGGATATATTTGGTAGGGTTGCACAAACTTCCAAGGAGTTGATTTCTTGAGAAAAGATGAAGCAAGGCTTTCTCTTTAAAGCTAATACAAAACTGATATATAGTATATCGAGGGACTCTGCAAAGTGGACCTTTTGCTTCTTCAGTAACTGGCTATCAGGATTTTTGCTTTGTGTACCTGATTGCCCCTCAAGGTGTCCCTTGCAAAGCTGGGAAGACTCCAACTTTCCCAAGAGCTGAAGAATGTTATGAAAAAGCTGCAACATCCTTTTTTTACAACTTTTTCTTAGAATCCTTCATCTTCCACAAAATAAATGAGATTTCTGTTCAAGCACAGCATGTATACAGACATTTCTTTTTATCATTTGTAGATATGGACATGATAAGAAACAATATAGAGTTTTGGGGAGCAAAACAAAGCAAATCTAAGCTTCACACAGGCTTAATAATAATCTAGATTAGATTTTAATATTTTACTGTCATCCAGCAAAGAGCCTCTTTCTTCCCTGCTGATGTCATGCTAAGTGATGAGATGGATGGCATGCTAAGTGATAATATGCTAAATCACTTGATCATGAATAAGTACCACTGACTGAATTTGTGCAGCATATAGTAATCCATGAATCATGGTTTATAAATCCTAATGGTTTGATTTGGGGTACACATATCTGAACCCAACAACTGCTGGTATGACTTAATATAATATATGCACACACATCGAAAGCATTCCAAACTATAATCCAATTAACAGTAGAAAAGTAGAGCTATTTAATTCTTTTACTTGATACTAATTTGGCTGTTTAAAATTGTCCTCTCTGAATGCTTTGCACTTAATCATCATGCATGTCACACATATGTTTGTGTAGAAAGGAGGAGTTACGAGTAGTCTGGCCGATATCATCTGGGATGAGTTTGAGCCTGTGTCCTTAGTGGAAGTGGACAGGACCATGCGGAGGCTGACTTCCACCATGTGTTTACTGGACCTGTGTCCCTCCTGGTTGGTATATGCCTCCAGGGTGGTTACACGTGGCTGGCTCCAGGCAGTTGTCAATGCTTCGTTAAGGGAGGGATCCTTGGACCCAGCCGTTTTGAACAACTTTCGTCCTGTTTCCAACCTTTGCTTTGTGGCGAAGGTTGTTGAGAGCGTGGTGGCCCATCAGCTTCTGGGGTTCCTGGAGGAAGCCGATTACCTAGATCTGTACCAATCAGGCTTCTGGGCCGGGTATAGCATGGAGACAGCATTGGTCGCACTGATGGATGATCTCTGGAGGGCTCGGGACAGGGGATTTTCCTCTGTCCTAGCCCTATTAGATCTCTTGGCGGCTTTCGATACCATCGACCATGGTATCCTATTGCGATGCCTTGGGGGGTTAGGGGTGGGGGGCACCATTTTACGGTGGTTCTCCTCCTACCTCTAGGGTCATTCGCAATCAGGGGGCAGAGGTCGAGTCCGAGGCCCCTAGTTTGTGGGGTGCCTCAGGGCTCGGTCCTTTTGCCTCTCCTGTTCAACATCTACATGAAGCCGCTGGGAGAGATCATCCATGGATTTGGGGTGAGGTATCATCAATATGCTGATGATACCCAGTTGTTCATCTCCACTCTGAACCAAATCGATGATGCTCTCTCCGTGATGTCTCATTGCCTGGATGCGGTGCGGATCTGGATGGGGAGAAACAGGCTCCGACTCAACCCGGCCAAGACTGAGTGGCTGTGTGTACCGGCATCTCAGATAATCCAAGATGTTCCATCATTGGCCATGGTGGGAGAGGTGTTGTTCCCCGTGGATAGGGTACGCAATTTGGGTGTTTTCCTGGATCCATAGCTCAGTTTGGAGGAGCAGGTGGGAGCTGTGACCAGGGAGGCATTTGCCCAGATTTGTCTGGTGCACCAATTGCGCCCCTACTTGGACTGATATTCAATAATAATAATAATAATAATAATAATAATAATAATTTATTCGACTTGTATGCCGCCCTTTTCCCTAAGGACTCAGGGTGGCGAACATTAAAACAGCACAAAATTTACATAAAAACAGATTAAACATAACAAGTCAGAATAAACATTAAAACAGTGAAGAACCCCCCACCCTAAGGATGGTTACTCATGCACTCGTGACTTCCGGAGTCGACTACTGTAATGCTCTTTACATGGGACTGCCCTTGTGGACCATCCAGAGGCTTCAACTGGTGCAGAATGCGGCCGCGCGGGTTGTGATGGGAGTACCCCGATACTCCCATGTTACACCCCTCCTGCACGACCTACATTGGCTACTGGTTGCCCTCCGGGTGAGATTCAAGGTATTAGTGATCACATACAAAGTCCTACATGGCTTGGGTCCGGGGTACTTGCGGGAGTGTCTCCTGCCAATGTCAACTTCCAATCGCCCTGTACGCTCCCACAGGCAGGGCCTCCTTGGGGTGCCTTCGGCCAGACAGTGTCGGCTGGCAGCACCCAGGGGTAGGGCCTTCTCTGTGGGAGCAACCACCCTGTGGAATCGACTCCTCTTGGAGCTCTGGTTGGCCCCTGACCTCCGTTCCTTTTGCTGCGACCTAAAGACTTGGTTGTTTCAACAGACAGGCCTGGACTGAACGGGAAGGGGTGGGGTTTTATTGATTTTAAGTTTTAATTGGGTTTTAACTTTTATTGGGCTAAATTTAATTGGTTTAATTGTAATTTAATATTTGTATTTTCATTTTTTATTGTAAGCCGCCCTGAGTTCGTAGGGAGAGAGGGCGGCCTATAAGTCCAATCAATCAATCAATCAATCAATCAAAAACCATCAAATGAAATTTCAGATCGGCAAAACATCTCACTGAAAGGATTAAGTACTTCATCTTTTATTTATAAACTGAATGAAATCCTGTTCGTTGTTGCCAAGTAAGTGATAGAAAGTTTGGAAAAGACAGATCATATAAAGTTGATTCCAACCATGTTCACATGGGTTTCTTAAAGCCCATTTCTGAACACTCATTTTTCACAATTGTTTTGGGGTCCTGGTCTACAGGACCATGCTAGCTATGAAGCTTAATAGCCTGTGAATATGTTTATCACTTTCCCCATGACTCTCCAGTCCCACAAACGCAATATTTATGTTGGCCAAAAAGCCCAAACTTTTTTTTGTATCAAACTTCTGTTGCTAATTGTTTAGCAAATCTTAACAAGTATTGCATTATTGTAAGAGTGGTTTTAAGTTTAAAGGAAGCTTTTCTAAGGAGGCATTGCTAGAAACACACAAAATCTTGTTGACTTTATGATTTCCCTTCCAGTATGTTGATCAAGTCAACACATAAAACACCATCACCATGATAAACAAAAGAAGTAATACTATGAGATGGCAATAAAATAATCAGCAGAAATATACAACTATCAATGTTCACTATACAATAGAATATAATTACCCTCCAGATCAATGGACATTCCATTCTTATGGAATGAGGTTTGAACTTTACAAAATCTGGAAGATACCAGCTTGGAGGAACAGAAGAGAATGCATTTAAAATTTGGGGTTTTTAGAAAATTCTTCCATATGTCGACAAGTAAGATGGTGTTTTTCTGGACAAGACTGAGTAAAAGGAAAATGTTTTTGTTGAACTGGTATACTATGCAACTCAGTGTACTATACCTTTTTTCACTCTAGAATGGTTTCTAAGCTAATGGAGGAATTTTTTTAGGGAAATATCCTCCCATCAGCTGTCTTCTCAAACACAGATTCTGAAACGGCTTTCTTTATTATTCCAAATGCCTCTGATGATGGAAGAAAGGTTTTCTGAGTTTTGAGTAGGGATTTTAAAACAGTATCTCTTTTATGGCTCCCAGGGCCCTCTCATAACTGCAAAATTGAAGCCCCTAAGCTTGCTCCTTAAAATCCTTGATTCCATAATTTTTGGCCTCACTTTCATAGAGAAGAACTTTTTGCATTCTTTCCAAAAACCATAGGTGTTGGCACTAGTAGTTTTCCTACGCATGGATTTCAGTCTGAAAAATAAGTTCCTGAAATTTTAAGACTCCTTGAATCAAAGTGACCCATACATCAGCACAGATGTTGCTGTATTATTTGCTGTTATTGTAACATGCAAATTGTAGCATGCACATTGTAATATAGAATTGCTAACTAGGGCATTCAAAACCTTTGCTATACCAATACTCGAATACAGCTCATCTGTCTGGAATCTGCACTGTATATTGGACATTAATGCAATTGAGTGAGTCCAGAAATATTTCACAAGAAGAGTCCTACGCTCCTCTGCTTGCAACAGAATACCCTATATCACCAGGCTTGAAATTTTGGGCTTGGACAACCTTGAATTACACCACTATGGTTGGATTTTTGTGTACTTAAGTGTAGTACACAAAATTATCTGCTACAATGTCCTACCTGTCAATGATTACTTCAGCTTCAGCTGCAACAATACAAGAGCACGCAACAGATACAAACTCAATGTTAACCATTCCAAACTTGATTGCAGAAAGTACAACTTCAGCAACAGAGTGGTCAATGCCTGGAATGCACTACCTGACTCTGGTGTTACAGCCTCTAACCCCCACTCCTTTAACCTCAAACTATCCACTATTGACCTCACCCCATTCCTAAGAAGTCTGTAAGTGCCTACCATCCCTGTCCTATTATCTCCATTTATTTGTACCTATTTCCTGCATTCTTACTCATGTTTATACTTACACCTATTATCTTGGAAGTGATTGACAAATCAAAATAAATAAATAAAATAAAATAAATAAAATGCCACAATATTTGACTGCTTTGTGAATGATTAAAATTTTAGTCACAGTTCTATTATATTCTTGTAAAATTCTTTAAAGTAATCATTCTTCTTAGTTATTTCTCTTCTGAACTAAAGTTGTAGCAGCTAACATTCTCAGTTTTGTCACTTTCCTGTAATTGCCTACAGGCTAAAGAAATCATGTATATTCTAAAAGGAACCATAGGATCAAAAAATTTTTTAGCCTTAGTGATGACTCTTTTGATTCCATGATTGGAAATGACAAAATGAACAGCAACAGTAACCAAGCCTGCTGTTTTCTGGCAGGGTAGATCTATCTATAGACTCTTTTCTTCTCTTCAGAAACAAATTGGAGGAGAATGCCCTCTTTCCATCAATGCCTGCCAAGCAGATATAGACTTGTGAAATACTAAAACTCAGCTTTTCTTGGCAGAGTTTTTCAAATGCTTTGTGCTTTTGACGTGTAATATAAAATTCCCAGTTCATTCAGCAGTAGTGCTGTTTCTGAACTGATAAAATAGAGAAGAGATTCTGTAAAATGTAAAGTAAGTAGCACTTTTGAAAAAAAAACCGCCACTCCATGTATTTATCTTGAAATATTATATTTTTGATAAATAATTTGGAGTCTTATAGAACACTTTATCAACAATTCCATGTTTTAACGATTCTTAAACTAATTTAATTGGGTGTCAAGAGACTGGGTGATAATTCAGAATAATTTTTAAGATGGACTACTTAACAGGCAAGTAAGAAAATATGTTACTTAGTTTTATTTTATTTACCCATGGATAGTGTTTAGCAGAGAGAAGCTGGTTAAACTGCTGGATATTTCAAAGATAGAAAAGTATTAATATAAGGCTGGCCTTGTAAGCTCGGGTAAAGCAGATAACTCTTTTGTCTTGCCTTTACTGTCTTTTTGTAAATCTGTAAATCCATAATCTTTCTTAAAGTTGCGATAGGTTATTCAGTGGATATGGCTATGCATCATTAGTTTGTCTTATGTCTTTACTCTTATTGGAATTGACTTTTGCCATCTGTGCCTAATAAACCACAGCCACTAAAAATAGCTTTGTAATGTACAAATGGGTAGTAGCAGCAGAGTATGGGGAGCGGTTTGTATGAAACATATTAGAACGCCAAATGTAATATGGCTTCTATACTTAGATTCCTAAGAATTATCTTGTTTTTTTCTTTTCTGTTTTAAATTTAATATATTAATTGAAAGCATATTATTTATTCTTTGTATGCTTGATTAGTAATATCAAAATTAGAAAGCTTGGTAATGATGACTACAGAATGGGAAATGTAAGTTAAACAGATATTGAATTAAAGAAAGCAGATTAGTTAAAGTATGTACATCAAGTATTGTCATGAAAATAATTCAAGTTGCCAGAATCATGTTTTAGAGTTGAGTGATTTGCATGGAAATGGCCTTTTTCACGAATAAATGTTCTTGATAGGGTCCATGATATGTAAAAAATTCTTGCGCTAACTTCTACCTGCATTCAACACAGGGCTATGCATTCAACATTTTTATAGTCCATATTCACATTCATCTCGGGTTTTATGGTAAGCCCAGATCTTGATCCATGCAATAAAGCAGAATCGCTACAAAACAGAGGCTGCCAATTATGATGACTGACTGAGCGAGTGGGCCTGTCACTCAAATAATATTAAACTAAGCACCTTTTTTCTATTGGCTTCCTGTGGAAGTACATACACAATTCAGAAGTTTTGACAGTCTCAGAGCTTCAAAAAGAAAAGAAAGAACATGCTAGAGTGAATATCTCGGGCTTTATCTAAGCAATTCTGTTACAGAGAATCCCTCAGAAAATGGATTCAGTCAAGGTTCAAACCCAGGCCAGTGTTGAGTTTTATCAGTGTCTATATGTCAGTGTACTTCTCTTAGTCCTATTACAGGAAGTCCTTGACTTATAATATAGTCCATTTAGTGACCGTTCAAAGTTACAATGCCATGATCATTTTTCACACTTATGACTTGTAGCATCCTCATGGTCACATGATCAACATTCAGATGTTTGGCAACTGATTCATATTTATGACAGTTGAAGTTTCCACCTTTTCTGACCTTCTGACAAGCAAAGTCAAAAGAGAAACTAGTTTAGCTTAACAACCATATTGCTAACTTAACTGCAGTGATTCACTTAACAATTGTGGCAAAAAATGTCGTAAAATGGGGCAAAACTTACTTAACAACTGTCTCACTTAACAATGGAACATTTTGGCTCAATGGTGGTGGTTTTTTTTTAATTTTAAAAACAACTTTATTTACAAACTTAAAAACACACATGTACAAAAACACTGATGGAAAATACAAAAAACACTAATATATAAATATTTTTACATTGATATTGAATTTGATACAATCTACTAGTCTGTACAAACTAAAACTTACCTCATCTTCGTTCACTATCATCTAAACATTAAATAACTCGCACCTCCCTACGTTGGTTTATAACTATTTTTCAACTAATAATACATTCATACTGTTTAAGTATTAAATAGAGTAACTTATTAAGTAAATAGTAATGTTAATGAAGAGAAAAAACGCTTCCATACCTTTGTTATCTTTGTGCTTTCTGAATAAGTTGCCGAATATAATATGATTCTTGGGTTCATTTATTTTTAGCATTTTTTCCTTTATAATCTACCCATTTATACCATTTTCCCACATCTGGTAATAGTCTGTATCCTCCTTCCCATTTATCTTGAGCGTCAGTCTCTCCAGTTGAGCACATTCATAAGTTTTTTGAACAGCAACATGTATTGGTGGTATATTTGGTTTTTCCAATATTGAGCTAATGAAATCTGTGCCGCTGTTAGTAAGCGTATAATTAAATATCTTACTTTAGGGGAATAATCTCCACTCCAGTCCACGTTCTATGATTTCTTCTATCCACACTTTTATTTTTAACCAATATTTCTTTGTCTCGGGGCATGTCCACCTCAGTGGTGGTTTTTAAGTTGAGGACTACCTGTATATCTCTGTATAGGAGAGAACATTTTCATCTTTGATCTAATTTTTGACTAAGCCATAGATCATGTACTATATTCATTTATTTATTTATAAATTCTTACATTTATAGGAAATGATATTTTGAATCATGAAGTTGGAACAGGTTTGCATTTATGATGTAGGTGGGAGGCCAGAAATGCAGCTGATACAGTGTAATAGTCTCTATTAATGAATGTAATTTTACCATTGCTGTAATAAGCCTTTAGGATGAACAGTTGCTTAATGGTTGGTATATTTTGCAAGCTAAAATTAATGATCTTCATTATCCAGTAGCTAACATAATTTGGCTTCCTCATTGATTCTTAAATATGATGTATTTTGAAAATTAAAGAAACACACTAGGATCTTTCAGCTTGCTAACTAAAGGGGCCAGCACTTTCCTATAAGAACAGAATAAATAATGATAAAAAGAAGAATTACAGTTTTGTCATTTAGAAAGAGGTTGTATCTTCCATCTTAGCTAAGGAAGCTATGTTGTATGATAAATCGATCTGTGGAACATTCTTATTCTATTTGATTCAAAG
Source organism: Naja naja (assembly GCA_009733165.1). NCBI lineage: Eukaryota > Metazoa > Chordata > Lepidosauria > Squamata > Elapidae > Naja > Naja naja. The sequence continues at coordinate 74,429,233 of CM019151.1, forward strand.
AACATTAGGGCAATCATTGTACAATTTAATATATAGACATCACTGTAATTCCCCACAGTCAAAGTTTCTGGTGACCAATTGTTCATGATTTTATTTTCCCCATGTTCTTCTTTTACTATACTTGTATTTTGGTCTGTGACCGCAAGAAAATAAATAAAAATATATATAGACATGTTTTGAAAGATGGACAGCACTGGTGATATGCTACTGGTTCGGACTGGTTCAAAAAAAAAGCCTGCCACAATCAGCTGAGAAGAGAAAGAAGAGAAAAGTACAGGATCGTCCCTCCCACATGCCCCTGCGGTTTTCTCTTCTTCATCCTCTCAGATGATTGGCACTGCAGGCCTCAGCTGGTGTGGGGAAAGCTGCGTGTGTACATTAGGTATACGTGTGTTAGATGCGCGCATGCACACTTGATCACCGAACCGGTAGTGGAACAGATAGGATCCCACTACTGATGGACAGTATATGTGTTAAAGAAGAATCAAATGCTTAATACTTTTCATCTTATGCTTAATTGTGATGAAAAATAAATGTAATCAATATACTGTACATATGAATTATAATTTATTATCTACCAAGTTTTCCTAAACTACTTGTTTGAGAGGCATAGCCAGCTAAATATTGGCTTTGGCCCAATGTTTTCTTTTGCCCTTACTCTTGCTGCACAGAAGCGTCTTGGAATAGATTTATTTGTTGAATATGTACTGCTCTGCTATTAGTTGAATTACTATGGCTTCATGTGACTTTACTGAAGACATGTTTTAGAGAGGTAGTGTACAATCTTTGAAAAAATAGCTTAAATGTTTAAAAGTTTTTTTTTTACTTAGCGGACCTTCATCATATGTGGCTGAAAATTTTGAACCTTCATTGATACTGAATATAGAAAATAGAATAAAGTTGGAAGGGACCTTTGAGGTCTTCTAGTCCAATCCCCTGCTTGAACGGGAGACCTTATACCATTTCAGATAAATGGTTGTCCAGTCCTTTTTGAAAGCCTCTAGTAATGGAGCACCCACAAATTCTGAAGGCAAGCTATTCCATTTGTTGATTGCTCTCACCATTAGTAAATTTCTCCTTACTGCTAGATTGCTTCTTTCCTTGGTTAGTTTTCAATCATTGTTTGCTGATTTTCCTCCTGTTCCCCTCCTTCCCCCCTAGAAGAGACATCAGGTGAGGGACCTAGAGAGAGACAGGGTCGATGTTCCTGAGGTAACCTGGATCTAAGTTGGTCAGTGTGCCTGCTCCAGAGGAGGCCATCCTCTGTTTGTACCCTGTAAGAACGAGGGCCCGTGATGTGAGTTATTTCAGCAGGAATCCACAAAGGTTCACCTATAAGGTTCCTAGCATAGACAGAATCTCCCACACTAAAAGAACGAACTTTGGAAGTGGAATCCAGTGGTGCGTTGGGTGCGTAAGTGGGATGAAGGCAGTCAAGGGAAGTCCTAAGTTTCCTGCCCATCAACAACTCTGCTGGGGACAAGTTATTTGATGGGCTAGGAGTGATGTGTTGAACACTAAGAAGTTTTTCAAGCTTCTCAGTGATGTCCCCAGGACCCAGCTGCTGAAGCTTCTCTTTGGTGAAGTGTACCATGCGTTCAGCCCGCCATTGGCAAGGGTGCCCAGGGGCAGTGAGGGCATGTCTGATGCCCTGTTGAGCTAGAAAGGATTCAAAAATGTTAGATGTGAATTGAGGGCCATTGTCAGAAACAAGGACATCTGGTAGCCCATGGGTGACAAACAATTTTCTGAGCTGCTTGATGACAGCCTCAGTTGTAGTGGATGTCATGGGAATTACCTCTAGCCATTTAGAGTATGCATCTACTAGCACTAGAAAAGTGTGCCCTCTTGTAGGGCCTGCAAAATCAATGTGGATTCTAGACCATGGGCCCCTAGGACATTCCCATTCCTGTGTGGGGCGTGAGGTGGGGCAGGCCTGACTACCTGGCAATTGGGACAAGATGCTACCCAGTTTTCAACCATTTTGTCAATACCTGGCCACCATACATAACTCCTGGCCAAACCTTTCATCCTTACAATCCCAGGATGACCCTCATGTAACATTTCCAAAACCTCCCTTTGCAGTTTTGCAGGAATAACCACCCTGTTACCCCACAAAATACATCCTCTTAATACAGATAATTCAGTTTGCCTGGACTTAAAAGGTTGGGCAAGGTGAGGTAGATCTTGAAGAGGCCAACCTTTCTTAATCCAGCCCATAACAGGTGCTAATACAGCATCTTTGGTAGTTTCTCTGGCAATCTCAGCAGCATGGACTGGAAGCTTAGCCACGGTCTCCAGGAAAAGGTGTGAGTTTCAAGTTCAAAGTCCTCCTTGTGGCAAGGTAGTGGGCAACGACTCAGTGCATCAGCATGTCCAATGTCCTTGCCAGGCCTGTGAATCAGTTTGTATGAATAGGCTGCAAGAAATTCAGTCCACCTCAGCATTCTTGGTGACAGGATATTAGGTGTAGGTTTGTCTCCTGCCACAATGCCTAATAAAGGTTTGTGATCTGTAACAATGGTGAATGACCTGCCATACAGATATTCATGAAATTTCTTAACAGCTGCAACAACTGCTAAAGCCTCCTTGTCCAATTGGCTATAATTCCTCTCTGCTTTGGACAAAGTGCGAGAGTAAAATGCAATTGGGGCTTCCCTTCCATTGGGAAGCCTGTGACTCAAACCCCCACTCCAAAGGGGATGCATCACAAGTCAGAACAACAGGCAAATTCTCAGAGAATTGTATCAACACAGCATCAGACGTGATTAGTCTCTTAATACTGTTAAATGCTGACTGTTCCTTCCGCCCCCAGATCCAAACAGCTTTCTTATCAAGCAGGCGATGTAAGGGCTCAGCAATAGATGCTTTGTGAGGTAGAAACATGTGGTAAAAGTTAATAAGTCCAAGGAAGGCTTGCAAATCTGCCTTGCATCGAGGTTTAGGGGCTTCCTTGATTGCTTTAACCTTGGCATCAGTAGGATGGATGCCATGCTTGTCAATCATATACCCCAGGAACTCAACTCTGTCTGTTTTGAGTGTACATTTGTCTTCCTTGACTTTTAAACCCGCTTTTCTGAATCTGGTAAGGACTTCTCTGAGTCTTTCTTGAAGCTGAGTGTCATTTTCAGCAGAGATTAATACATCATCAAAATAAGGCACTACCCTGGCAGTCCTTGCAACATTCTTTCCATAAGGCTTTGAAAAATGCCAGGTGCCACGCTTACTCCAAATTGTAGTCTTTTACATTTGAAGGCACCTCTATGAGTCACAATTGTTTGTGCCTCTGCAGTGGCATCATCAACTGTTAATTGTTGATATGCCTGAGCTAAGTCCAGTTTAGCAAATACTGTACCCCTGCCAAGGGAAGAGCAGATGATGCACAACTGGTACAGGATATGCGCTCTGCTGCAGCGCATGGTTAAGTGTCCCCTTGTAGTCACCACAGATTCTCACTGACCCATCAGCCTTGACTGGTGTGACTATGGGTGTTTCCCATCTGGAGTGGTCAGTAGGCTCTAAAACCCCTTGAGCAATGAGCTTATCTAATTGTGCATCAATTTTTTCCTTTAAAGCAAATGGGACCCTCCTGGGCTTTAAACGAATTGGGGGCACCTTGGGGTCTAGGCTGAAAGCAATAGGAGTCCCCATATACTTGCCCAGTCCTTCGCTGAAGACCTCTGGAAACTCAGACTTCAAGGACTCTTCCCAGTCAGAACTGCTCACGTGATGGATGCCAGTCACCTCGATGCCAAGTGGCTTGAACCACTCAAGTCCCAGCAAACTTGGGCGATCCTTGTCCACGATGGTCAGGGGCAAACGTTTGGTGTGGCCTTTAAACTGCACGTTGAAATCTCTCGCTCCAACTACTGGAATCTTGTTCCCTTGGTAGTCTTTGAGAGTCAGTGCTTGCTTCTGGAAATGCTTTTTCTGAATTTTGGGAAAGAGTCTGTGGATAGTGTCCCATGACACCATAGATAAATAAGAGCCTGAGTCCACTTCCATTTGGCAAGGCCTTCCTTCAATAAACACCTTCACATGTACTTTTCTGCTTTTTAAGGGTGAAGAATGACCAATAGTGATTGTTTGGTGAGTTTCATTCTTGCCATTTGCTTCTAAATTTCGCCCCATTTTTCAAGGAAATTGTTGGGCTTAAAGTCTCTATCAGGAAATTTCTTCCTAACTGGTGGAGTTCTGGATGATTTGCAGACTCTGGCTATGTGACCCCGTTTCTCACAACGTAGGCAAATGGAGTCAAAGAACTTGCATTCAGTGCGGGGTGGCCCCCCACAGCCTCTGCAATAGAACCCTTGCCTGTTTTTCCCAGAGTCTTTTCTTTTCTTCTCCATTCTGAGTTTAAAAATCCCCTCCTCTGCCTCACTGCCATCAGAATCAGAGTCTATTTGTTCGCAATGAGCTGTTGTGGATTTTTCCCCATCAGAATGGCTTGAGGCCTGGCTTGAGGCCTTGTTAATCTTTTCATGGCCGCAGCTGAGGACTTGGTGGCTTCCGCTGAAACAGCTTCTTCAATGGCCTCTTTAAACGTGATCTTAGGTTTCATTAAAAGTTTGCTTTGTAAGACCTTATCTTTTAGGCCTAAAACAAACCGATCACGCATGGCCTCTTCTAAGTTGGTAAAGTCACAAGCACCCCAATGTCCCTTAAACTTGCCACGAAGTCATTAACATTCTCGCTATCCCCTTGATCCCGACGGTAAAATTCGTGTCTCTTAATGAGGCACGATACTTGTGGGGCGTAATGGGCTCTTAAAGTTTCTCTAAATCGGGCCATTCCATTACCTTCAGCTCTGCTGCTCCCGCCAACGCCTTCGCCATTTTGAAGACTGCCGGACCGCAGTGCGTGAGAAAGACCGCCCTCTTCCGTCTCTCGGGATGCCGGCGAGATCGCCTTCCAGATACATGTGGAAACGATCCGCATACGATTCCCAGTCTTCCGTCGCCGGATCGAACGGTGCTGGGGGTGTTCAGCGCAGCCATCTCGCTCTGTTGCTTGTTCGTTGCGTCGTCTTCTCTTCAGGGAAATCCCATCCTCGTCGCCAGTGTTAAGTTTGCATGAAGAGTCAGACGCGAGGAGTTCCAGCAAAGAGTTTATTAGTGACTACAGCTCGAATAGACCCGTTCTGGCTTGGCTACGGCTGCTTCTTATAGCCTGCAGCCGTAGCTGCCAGCCAATGGGAGTGCAGGGTTTCTTCCCGCACTATTTAAACCAATACCATTTGACATTTTACAAGAACAGTTCAAATAAACCAATAACATTCAAACCTACATACATAACAGTTTCTTGTCTTGCCTTTTGGTGCTTTGTAAAATAGTGTGACCCTCATCTTTGTAGGAGCCCTTCAAATATTGGAACCCTGCTATCATGTCTCCCCTATTCCTTCTTTTCAATAGATTAGACATACCCAATTCCTGCAACCATTCTTTGTATGTTTTAGCTCCAGTCTCCTAATCATTCTGGTTGCTCTGACTCTTTTTAGAATCTCAACATCTTTTTTGACCAGAACTGGACACAGTATTCCAAGTGTGGTCTTACTAAGGCTTTGTTTAGTATTGTTCTTTTTCTTCTAATCTCTAATTGATTGTTGTGTTCCTTTTGTGTCCTTCCTCTTACGTCTCATGTACCATAAAAATCACAAAAATGATACCCTTATTGAGCTGACAAAAATGAAGATAAGACATTGGGGTTTGTAAAGCAGCTGTCACAAGCATTTTAGAGTTAAGGGGCAAGGCAAAGTTGGAGGGTTCAAGGAAAAGTTGGTAGTATAGCCTTCACCTGTTAGTAAGTATTCTGCACTTAATTTGACACAGCTTTGACAAAACAACATCCATGAAGAAATTTATGATATTGCTTGCCTAAAATTTCATAATTGTGAATAAAGCTGAATCCTCATTCTGCCATTGTTACTAATGAAATGATCTAGGAAGATTAATTGTAACAACAGTATTCTTGATTGTAGAGTAAGCCTTTATATAAAACAAATGAACATCTAGTAAATTCTCAGGCTTCGGGAACAGAATTACAATGGTAAATTGAGTGCTTCTTCCAAGAAGAGTGCAGCAATTGGGTTTTTCTAGTGAAATTTGAAACAATGCAGCTAGGTAAGCTGCCTGTTAGTTCTCCTTTTATGGGTTATAGTAGGAATTATAAACGAACAATAAAGGACAAGACAACCACCTTACTTAAAACACCTTTCTGTAATTTACTGAAGTAGTGATTCAGAGAACATGTTCATACACTGCACTGTCAAATTATAATATAATTTTATTGGTTTTGCCAACTAGTTTGATTAATTTTTGACAAATCTAGCCATTGGGATACATCAGACACATTTATGGTTTAGTACATTGTATGAAATCAGCCAATACCGGATTATACAATAAACCAGAAAACAAATAGCACCACAAGTTTTGTGAATCCAGTCATTATTAGATCTTGAATTCCAGGAGAAATAGTGATTTGGTTCCTAAGGTGGCTGCTGACTGGTAGGAAAAATTTTCTGTCCTGCTGACAATCTGCTGATTTTGCTACTATGGACCCATGCAGAAGGAGGAATCTTAAAGATTGCAGTTTCCTGTGGGAGCAGCTAGAATGTCACTGGTCTTTTAGTCATTTTTTCATCTCAGAAAACCATTCTTGTAAGCAAGCCTGGTTTTTAACTTCATTTTTTAAAGTCTTCGTTTTGCTTTGGGGTTTTTTTTTAAAATCTTTGAAAGTGAACTGGCTAATTGAATACTGATTTATTTCTACCCCTTGCTGGATCTTATCTGTTCTTTTTGCTTTTTTCCTTTGATTTATTTGGCTGTTTTCGTTAACTCCTGCTTTTCTGTAAGGAAAATAACAGTGTGTTCCTTGATAGTGAAAGTGCTTTTATTTTATTTTCATTTTCATTGAACATTCACTACAGGGATTTTGAACATTCACTACAGGGATTTTGTATTTTATCAATTTGTAAAAAGTTTGGAGCTTATTTTTTTCAATCTTTCTTTGTATTGAAGTATTTAGAACATATATTCCCTGTTTCTCTGTCTATTTTCTTATTTTGCTGTCTTTATCTGCTGCATAGAACACCATATCAGATTAGTGGCAAGGGAATGAGTCTGACTCTCAAAAAAGACAGTGTTTGGTAACATGTAATTCCTAGCTGAAAACTTTTTTTAAAAGGTTTGATGAATTGATAAAGGCTGCGGAAAATATTCAGAGGCAAGTAACTATAAATTAAACCCACAAAAGGAATGTGATTCAATGGACCTTATCAACTTAAAACTGAGTTGATTCCATATGCCTCCCTGAACTTTAAGCCTGCATTCTTATATAACAGCAGAAATCTGACTTAGTGGATAAGTGATAAATTGGCCTTCTTTAGGTAGATTTAAGGAGATTGGGGAATGGATTTATCACATTTAACTGGGAAACAATTTGATCTGGATTTTTTAAGTCTTGTTTGTTTTGTGTTTCTTCTTTGTTTCTTTAAAAAAATGGTTTTGGTGATTTGTATTTTAACTTTTTAAAATAAAATGTAGATTTTAAAAAAGTAAAGGGAGAGATTGTATAGAAGCACCACATTTCTATATTTACTAAGAAAAATGTTGATATGTCTCTTAAGCCATTACCTTACCACCTCAATCTTTTGGGAATAGAAATGTTTGTTTTGCTTGCTAGTCATTGTTATATAAATAAGAATTTTTATTCTGAAATTCTTTAAAAAATGTAAAGGTAATAATGCAAGATATTTTAATTTTTTTAATGTAATTTTGTTCATCATTGTTAAAAGCCACTATTTCAAAACCTTTAATGCCAAGAATATAAAAGGAGGAATTCTAGCATTTAATCTTCATCTTTTCTTTTTTAAGAATGGCTGTTGATAGACAGGAAGTTTCAAATGGAGAAAGTATGAAAAATGTCATTACCTGTTCTATGAACATGACAACCAGTTTGGTTTAGTAATTATCAGGAGCCTGTGAGTTCTAGTCCTGCGCTAGGTACAAGACCTGCTGGATGACTTTAGGCTAGTCACTCTCAGTCCTAGGAAGCAGGTAACCACAAACCACTTAGGAAAAAATCTTACCGAGGGACTAGTTCAGGAAATCACCAGCAGTCAAAAACTTATCTGAAGGCACAAAACAAAACAAGCAAACTAGGCATCAGTACCTAGTAACACTAACAGGCTCCCATTTTCTGATTTAACTCTGGAACATCTAGAATGGCCTACAAACTTTCTTCCTAGCGTATTCGCATAAGTGCAGGATCTGCTTTTCGGATCATTGAACCCCACTTTGCATGGTCAGCTGCATCTCCAGGGCGCAGGCCTATGGCTTGCATAACTTTGTTGATGGTGTCTTGCCGCCTCTGATTTGGGTACCTGCAAGGTCACTGGCCATTGGTAGGCAGTCTTGGTAGCGGTGGAAGGTGCTGCTCTCAGGACATGTCCATCTATGAGAGGAGAAATACATGTGTGATAACCCAGAGTGTCCTTTAATGCCTCCAATTTGGCCCCACTGTTCAATAATACTCAGTTGGAGATAAAACGTACTCAAAAATAGTCTTCAAAAGAAAGCAATACAGTCCGAACTTAATGAGCAGATAGAGGTGAAATAAAAAACCAAACAAACCACAATGATGAAATTTCACAATGGAATGAAAGAAGTATTTACCAAATTCAAGGAGATAACAAGGCACAGTCTGTTGGAAGGACGCCAAGCAAGATAACTTCAGACCAAAATAAAAAACACTTTGTTTCCAGTGTTTGCCAGTACGCAGGTCCAAACTCTTATTCAGTTGTCACAGCTGCAGCTCATGAAGAGGATCAAGGCCCTCTGCTCCCGAGGAGACCACATCTCCCTTATCCTCTCCTCCCTGCGTGCCCTAGGATGGATAGGGGATGGGCCTGGGTCCTCCTCTGACTGCTCAGCTGGCCTCTGCCCTTCCCCAGCCTCCTCCACAACCTCCAGAGCCACACTTCCACTCCCTGTCAGCTGTTCCTCCTCTCCCTCAGAGTCAGTCTCCACCAGGGGCATGACACTTGTGTGATGACAGCTATTCAATGAGCCCAGAAATCAACAGCCTAAGTTTCTTAGTATCATGCAAAGTTTAAGGAATGCTTTTACTATGTATTTGCAATGGCTTCTGAATTTTCCCTTCCAGACCATCTCCCTGGCTTTCCCCATATAGGAAACAAATACTAGAAGAATGTATGTTGACGTATTTTAATTTACCCATACAGAAAATTCTCCTGGAATGATAACTCTGTGAACAAAAGTTTAAAAATATTTTTACTCAGATTCTGTACAAAATGCTTAATGTTTACCCCAGAGGATTGTTGATTTTTTTTTAGTTACATTACACAAACCTGGAGCAGGTTACCTGAGGGACCATATTTTCCCAGATGTTTATACCTGTCCAGTGCCATCTGGCAGGATGGGCATTCTCCAAGTTTAATCGGCCAGGAATGCTGCCTGGAAGACAGGAGGTGTGTTATTCTCTACTGCCTGCCTACAAAACATCTTCCCTCCAACTCTACTAGCTTTTTGCAAGGCACAAGACTTGGTTCTTGGCCCAAAAGTTATGAAGAGTCCTATTTCTGGATTGGGTTAACAGCTGGCAATAATGATGCCTTCCTGGGCTGTGTATTTTGAGGAGAATTTGTTTGAGTATTTGTTTTAACTACCAGGTCACTTGCTGGGATAGGCAGCCATGTAAATTAAATAATGGATGAATAAATAAATAATTTTGCATTTAAAACTATTTCTGTATGGAAAAGAGGATCCAATTATAACATGAACAAAAGCCTGTAAAGAAGTTGGGATGATTAAGAGATTTAAATATAGTTTCTTCAACTAAATAGGAAAACATTTATAAATATTTTCTTTAAATACTAAGATATATAATAGGATAAAACAGATCATTTATAGTTGTTTTATGGTAAATAACAATACATTTAAGTTTTGTAAATTAATTTTGAGAAACTAATTGCAATTACAGATTTGTGAATTAAGTCTCTAGCTTCATTTTTGTTTTTATTTAACTATGTTATGTTTGTCTTGCTGCCCTCTGGCAGGAAGTTTCAAAGTATTTCTAGCAGGATCACCAGATTCTGTAACTGTTTTGTTCCGTATGCCATCCATCTAGTAAATTTTCAAGATTCATTTTTCTCTCCATGTACATGGTATACATCCAGACTAGACTGTGTTGTTTCTCTGTGTCATAAAATGTATGTGGGTATATGCACAATTTTATATTTATTGATTTATTCTGTCATGGTTACATAGTATTTATTGGAGGTGATGACCTTTTGAGAACTCTGTGCAATTAAATGTCATTTTAATGTATGCTGATCAGTATACATTTAACGTGACAAACTTATTCTAAGTCTAAGTCTCAATTTGAATAAAAATACAATAATATAATTTTAAGAGAAATACAACCCATTTTTGTGTATACTTTGATAATTGGTGTCAGTGAAGAGAAGAAATTTCTGCACTTCAAATGCATATACATATGAGAGCACAATGGCTCATTAACAAACAACTATTTATTAAATTTATATGCTTCATTTCTCACCAATAAGACAACTCTGTTTGTTGATTACCTGAATAGATAATAGATGGATGTGACAAGCATCAGTAAAAAAGTAATATTTCCATCTGTTTGGAGATTTAAATTATGAGATAAGGTAATTGACAGCTTTTAATCGGTTATTTAACTATACCAAATAATTTCTACAGATGATTGTGTATATGTCTATCTAGAGATAAATGCCTTTCAAAACAGATATAAACACAATTTCTCATTCTTTCAGTCAGCAACTGAATGTTAGAAGAAAATGTTTTGCTGCCCTCCTCCTTTTTTTCTTAGCTTAAAGAAATGATGGAAAAAGATAGAAAAATAGCAATCACTATTATTTTCCACTGTCCTAGTTTATACTTTATCACTCCCAAGTTCAAATTAGTATTTGAATAAGAAACAACTAGAAAAATCTCAGGATTGTACTGTAGAATAAGAAATTGAAAATAACATTGCCAACCAAAGTAGTGGCAGATCATTTCTGTAATCTTGCCAAGAAAATTCTGTATGTAGTCACCAGAATTTAAAATTAGGTTGGCCTGATGTCAACTTTTTACCTGCCATCCTTGTAGAATATGATATATTTGATTTTTAAGTACATAGGGATATTTAAGAAACTGAATGAAAACACATCTTAGTGACAGATGCAAGCAACCAGAATCATTCATGAATAGGCCCAACTTTTATTTTATTGTTGATCACCTATATTACAAGAACCTTGCCAGACTCTGCTTTCCCTTGAGAAATGGCAGATATAGACAAAAAGGTTTAACCTCAGATGTTTCCTCCTCTGAGCAAATTCTAAACTGGAATGTCTCTTTATTCACTCCTGAAGGCTTCATCTGATGGTTCCACTATAATAATATATCCAATTTTTTTGCCTTTGTTTGAGCTCTTTCAATTGATTTGGAATCATAATTTGAAACTTTTAGTAACACGGTAAGAAATAAACATAAGTTTCTAATACTTTGCTACTTGTGGAAACAAGGTCAGAAAAATAGAATATCGTGCAATGCAATTTTAAACTGCAATAATATTTATTTAAAAGATAGAGTCTCCCTCTATATGAGCTTGATTCCTGATTGCTATACTTTATTAACATTTCTATTTTTTCTCAGAATATCACTCTAATCACCTTTTGCTGTTTATTTTTTTAATTTTAAAAAACTTTATTTACAAATATTAAAAACACACGAATATACAAATACACATAACATAAATACAAAACAATGCGCCATGCGCTTCCTTCTTTTAGTTTGGACTTCAGATTGGATATACGCTTTAACTTTAAAAATAGATTATACATAACTATGTTCATTACCAATTTTTCCCCATTTGTTTGGCTTAGGTTATAATTTTAGTTATTCTATATAACCTTCCAGATCACTATATATTGGCATATATTATCTATAGCCTCCTTATGTCCACTTAAATACCCTGTTTTTCCTGGGTTCCTTTTTCCCTCGGTGTTCTTTTTGTATGTTCCCTCGGTGTACCTTTTGCTGTTTATTTCCTCCCAAAATAATTTTTGTAAGTCCTTAAACTCGTACATAAAACTTCTTTTGTTAAGGATTGAAGGAAACATACCCAGTGAATGCCATAAAACTTGATGCTCCAGAGGTTCAAGAGCAGTAAAAATGATCATTCCAAAAGTTATTCAGAAATGGGTTTGGCTGAGCTTTAAGGCCATGTAGTCTACATTACAACTGTTGAGCTTAAGCTGCTTCCAACTAACCTCAAAACCCATGGTTCCTACAGGCCACCTACAAGAACCACTTGTTCAAAATACAGATGGGCAATCTCACCTTTCTCCAAAAATTTTGCCAGCCAGAATCTACTGTTGGCTGCCAATCTCCATCATCCCTGTTCCTTCAGGGATTTCTAGCTCACCATGTCCTCTTTGGAAGTGTTAGAATCAAACACAGATTTTGAAAATAAGTATATACCTTGAATGAACTCAGAAGCTATAGGTGAAATTTTATCTGTAAAAAATCTTTTACAATTCAAAAAAACTAAGAGATTTGGATGTTCTGGAGAAACAGAAAATGGAAGATTTTTTTGTCCTCTTTGGAGTGTCCAGGGCTGAGCTATGGAAGAAAAGAAATCAATTTACAAAAGCCAATTTCAATTGATTTCTGGTTATAACTAACTTTAGTAAAGACATTCATTTGCTATTTTTTTATATACACTTCCTCAGAAATGATAGTTTTCATGAAAACTTTTCCCCAAGCTATAGTATTCCAAGCTACTGTACATTTGAATGCTGAAGAAAACCACTGCCAAAAAGGAGATTCAATTTTCTAAACAAGATTGGGTGTAGATTATTTTTGCATATGATTCCTTTTGTTACACAGGTATCACAGTTGCTTGGCTACCTAATACCTTTATACCTATTTTTTAGATTATTTGACAGCTGAAGTCTTCAGATGGTCTCCTAATGTTTATAAAATACAGAGAAACATTTACAAACTAAAATAACTTTGACCCAATTAAATACTGTAACAGCATAAGATTAAATATAGTATTGCTATGATGTGTGATTGAAAGTTCATCTGTCTGCAAGTAGGCTGCTTATATATTTGATAATCACAATTTGTAGACGTAAAGTTTTGGTTATCTATACTTATTCTTAGAAATTGAATAAATTAAAAAAATCTTTTTCTTTCTTTCTTTCTTTCTTTCTTTCTTTCTTTCTTTCTTTCTTTCTTTCTTTCTTTCTTTCTCTCTCTTCTCTCTCTCTCCCTCCCTCCCTCCCTCCCTCCCTCCCTCCTCCCCAAATACCAAGAACAAACTTCCCAAATACCAAGAACAAATTTAACACTTCTGAAGGATTTATTTTATGTTTACCAAGAAAATAAATGTGATGTAGACAATTCATTAGTGTAGATGTGTCAATAGCAAGAAATTTAGATCATTAAGAAATTTAGCATTAAGCAAGTAAGAAGATAGTTCCTATTAAATGTCACCTTCTATTTACCCTTTTTTTGTTTATTTAAAATAACTGATTTTAAATGTCAAGGGTTTTTTTCTTTTTTTTCCATCTTTTTATTTTATATATTTATAGTTTTTCCTTAGTTCCCCAGAGCAGTAAGATTTTGTAAAGGATGTGATTGTGGTAGCTAAATAATTTTGCCACAGAATTGTCTTACCAACCTTAATTGGAGCATTGTTTCTTTCAGGAAGAAACAAACACTATATATAAAATAACTAACACATTATATTCTCCCATGCACAGATGATGTAGCCTAGCCTGGTAGTGAATTATCCACAGGAAGAGAAACAAGTTCAGAGAACACCAAGAACTTGACCTATAATTCTTTGTACAAATGATCACTTATTCTCTCTCTCTAGACAAATACCTAGATACTTTTTTGTGTTATTCCCTATTACAACTACATTATCTGCAATATATTCCAGGTTTTTGTTTTAAAAACAGCAGTTTTAAATTCAAAGCTGTCATTCTGCAACAATATTATATTGTAGGTACAGACACTGATTACCTATTATCAAGTAAAAATCTAGTAGTTTTGACAAAGTTTTACTGCTAATACTTAAACATCTGTTAAATAATATGGCTGAAGCGTGATGTGTTTCATGCAACATGGGAATATAGAGTAACAAATATAAAAAGGTATTTTATACTATTTTGATAATTAATACAACTGAGTCAACAGTAGCTTAATCATAAAGTTGAAATGTCCATTACATCCTTTCTTTTTAAATATTATTTCATCTAGCTGAACATTGAGATGAACTTTACAGGGCTTAGTCAGGCAAGATAAATTGGTTGCCACAGATACCCAATTATAACAAAACTACGTATACAAACACTCCATCTAAGCCTAAATTTGATATTAGAGATATTAATCATTATACATGAAGCAAACATTCCAATATTGCAATTTTGTTCCCTCCAGTTTTTGTTTTTTATAAAAAATTCCAAAAATCCATATGCAACTTTTGTGCTTGAACAAGGCATAAAGTGCTGCTGCTTGAAATGGAAAGAAATCACTCTTCCTCTGAACTGAGTCACAATTTTCAAAATCACGAAAAAAGCTTAGCATCTGAACTGGATAACATGTACCAATTTTTTGCATTAAAATGAATTAAATTTTTCACCACATGCTATCACTCTGCTAAACAACTAATTCCCACAACACTGTCAAACTATTTAATAAGACTATTAATATTATTTTTCTCATCTTTCCTATTATTTCCTTTCCTATTATCTATAACATTGTTGCTTGCATCTTTATGATTTATATTGTTTTATTTAGTTTTCTAGTATGATTTATGTTGATTCTATCAGTAAGTGTTGTATATTATGATTAATGATGAATGTATTTTTATGATAACTATGATCATGATTTATCACTTACAGCTTTTATGTACAATGAGAGCTTATGCACTGAAGGTAAATTCCTTGTGTGTCCAATCATACTTGGCCAATAAAGAATTCTATATTCTGTTCTATTCTGTTCTGTTCTGTTCTGTGCTGTGCTATGCTATGCTATGCTATGCTATGCCATTCCATTCCATTCCGTTGGTGGAGATGAAGTATATCCCCTAAAAAGATATCTAAGTGGATGCCTCAAATCCTAACCCAGCCAAACCTACCTAATTGTGTGCTTGTGTGTGTGTGTGTTTGTAGACAAGGGGCTGATGCACTATTCAATAGTTGAACTGCACCAGGAGTGAGTAGGAAATACAGCTCTTCAACTTAATTTCTCTGCTTCTTATTTGACAGGAACATTATGGGTAAATGAACTGGAGTTATGCCATTTTGCATACAGCTAGTCCTTGGCTTATGACTGGTTGCTTAGCAACTGTTCAAAGTTATGAAGGACCCCCAAAAGTTACTTATAACCAATATTCAATGACCTCTGGTCACATGATCTCACTTTGGGCGCTTGGTAACTGACCTGAATTTAAGGCGATTTCTAGTGTCCCATAGCCAAACATTACCATAATTTATTACTTTTTTTGGCCAGAAACTGGTGTTTACTTTCAATTTCCAGGAAAAATGATCCATTGAGGACAATGGGTTCATTTAATTATTATGGCATTTGCTTTATGACCCCCGCAAACAATGGTATAAAATTGGATTTTGTCACATAATCCAGTTAATGACTGGCATGATTGTAATTCCTCAATTACTGACATAAGTTAAGGACTACCTGTATTTAACACTGTTCTGCATATTTCATATGACACTTTTTGGATGCTGATGCTGCTTGTTGGCAACATTTTTATGTAATTATGTTACTCACTTGGAACAGTTAGGAACTGGGGTGAATTTGACAAGAATTCTGATGTTTTCTGTTTCCAAAACAAATACTTCTGGACATCTTTTGCAATACTGTTAAGTCTTTTTTCAGAAACAATCCAGCCAATAGGTTGGTGGCTTGTAAAACTGTTGAAGCATTACTCACACTTCTTTTTCCAACCAGCTGTTAACCAAGATATTTTCCGACAGAGGTTTGCTAGTAAAATGGTAAATGGTTTATCATTCTTCCTTTAGCACTTTCAAAAGACAATGTCAGAATATTCATGAACTAGCAGAGACATAGTTAACAAGGTCAGCAAATGTGGGGGCTGAGACTGGAAGGAGTCTGGCCTGTCTTAGCTCCTTGCTCAGCTCTGAAGAAATGAAACTGGAAGCAATCTGTTCTGAGCTATTGTAAACTTCACTTCAAAATGCTATTATGTATATAAAGAAGTTAATGAATCCTGCTGAATTAGTCATCTCTGTGTTTTCTGGACTTGAATTTCTGCTGCAAATTCTAACGAAGTAGACATGTATATGGAAAAACTCAAAATGACTGGTTACAAGTACAGACCAAATCTGGCCGGAAACCTGTCACTCAAGCAACCTGAAATGCTTACTGTCTCCATCCAAGGCACCTCAAATATACACCTCACCTCAATAATTTAAATGTAGCAATAAGTGCTGATTTGGTTTTCCACAGACTGCTGATTCTGTGTAGAAGAGAAACAAACTCAGGTCTTGAAATAGGTGGAAGAACAAAGAGTATATAATTCACTTGTGTCCTCTTGTCTCTCTTTCCATTGGTGTTCAGGAGAATGTGAAAAGAGAGGAGGAGGAGAATGCGTCTTTTACAGCTGCTTCATCAACCCAATAGGCTGATCATTGAATGAAAATCTAATAGTAGAAGAATAGTTGATCAGCTCTTTCCCATTCTACCTTTGCATGTCTACCACTTCTTTTCCTACCCTGCCACTTGTTATGCAGACAGAAGCTGGCAGGATAGGATTTGGAACTGCAATCAGTACTTCAGTATATCAAGCTGACATACTTATGTCACCTCATACATTGGATCAGAGCAGTTTTCTTGTTGCTGTGCAGATCAGCCCTTAGATAATTTGGGGGAAAATGTTAGCAACAGCTGACATTGGAAGACTGATAGAATGTTTCAGACTCAAAGAGCCTTGGTGGTGCAGGCTGTTAAATGCCTAGCACTTAAGTTTCAGCTGCCTGCAATTACTGCAGGCTCGAAGCCCACCAGGCTCAAGGTTGTAAGCCGCCCTGAGTCTTCGGAGAAGGGCAGCATATAAATGTAATTAAAAAAAACTGGAATAAGGCTGAATGAGAGAAGGGGCAGAAGTCTTCCTGTTTGATCCAAGAATACCTGAATTTTACTGTTTGATCCAAGAAGCACCTGAGCAATCAGCTGAAAGCCTGCAAATTTACAGTTTTTCCAGTGTTGTGTTTTATTTAACTAATTTAATCTCTTGGAGATATCTGTACTATTTCCAAGGGCATTCTACATAGATATATACTGAGTCAATTTATTTTGTTTGTCAAAGTCGCTCTGTTACACACCTGTTTTGCAGAAATCGATTAAATGGAAAGATACAAATATGAAAATATGAAAGATTTGAAATAACTGAAATAGAAACTGAAATTACCTAATTGTTTATTAGAAAAAATATTTTTCTAATAATAGATTTATTGGAAAAAAGTTTGAATGATAATAGAAGAATTGTGGCAAATAATTTTGCTTTCAGATGGAGAACATATTTGTAGTAATTCCAAGTCATTTTAGATTCTGGTTTTCTTTCTCTTGCATCTTCCATTACTGAGCCTTCCATCTTTCCTCCATCTTTCCAAAATGAGGACCCAGATTATTGGGGCAATATGTTGACTCCGTAAACTGCTTAGAGAGGGCTATAAAGCATTGGGAAGCAGTATATAAGTTTAAGTGCTATTGTGGAAGATGTCAATCTTTATTTTTTATTTTATTTTTTTATTCATATTTATATCCTGCCCTTCTCCGGAGACTCAGGGCGGCTTACAATTTTTGGGATACAACCCAATGCGCTCAGCAATAGCCTTCCTTCCATTGCATATACCTGCTTATTATTACTAAGCGGCATTTTTACAAAGTCAGCTTATTGCCCCCAACAATCTTGGGTCCTCAGTTTACCTACCCTGAGAGGATGGAAGGCTGAGTCAACCTTGAGCCTGGTGGGATTCGAGCCTGCAATAATTACAGACAGCTGGAACTAAGTGCTAGGCTATTAACAGCCTGCACCACCAAGGCCCTTGAGAAAGTGGAAGAATTATGCTTCTGGGTTTTGTGTAACAATGTTGTGTAATAATTACTAGCCATTGTATCAGAAAATCTTACATGTTCAGAGATTGTTATCCCAGAAGCACTGCCTGAATGTCTTCCAATTCTAGTATTAGACAAAATGCAGAGTACCAAGGATCACACATTTGCCTAGAGTACCAAGGATCACACATTTGCCTAGAGCTGGATTTGGAGTCATTTTGGACGACTCTATATGAAATACCTTTATCACTGTTCCTTTTATTTAACATTAAGTAATAAGTCAATATATTCATTGTGGTTCACTTTCCTGGCAAGACATGTAATCTATACGTTAGCACGAAAAAATATATTGGCATATGGCTGTGGTGTATATTTAAGTAAAAGTTACTTGAAACTAAATCAGTATCTGAAATAGCTCATTATTACAGCCACAGGAAGCTTCCAGCACTATTTCACAGTTTATTATCATCCTGACTGATTTAAGTTCTTTTCATTTCAGTGAGCTTAATTGTCCCCAAGATACACACATTTATTTGTTGCATGCTGGGATAGAGACATTCGGGACCTTTTCTTTAAGTCCACTGCATTTTAAATAAGATCATAGTTTATACTGTATCTAAAACACAGAGGTTATTTCATAAGGTTAACATAGACTTCATTGAATGCAGAATATATTTCATTGAGTACAGTGGTAGGATTCAATTTTTTTTACTACCGGTTCTGTGGATGTGGCATGGCATGGTAGGTGTGGTTTGGTGGGTATGGCAGGGGAAGGATACTGCAAAATATCCATTCCCGCCCACTCCAGGGGAAAGATACTGCAAAATATCCATTCCTTCCCCACTCCAGGGGAAGGATACTGCAAAATATCCATTCCCGCCCACTCCAGGGGAAGGATACTGCAAAATATCCATTCCTTCCCCACTCTAGGGGAAGGTTACTGCAAAATATCCATTCCTTCCCCACTCCAGGGAAAGGTTGCTGCAAAATATCCATTCCTGCCCACTCCAGGAGAAGGATACTGCAAAATATCCATTCCCGCCCACTCCAGGGGAAGGTTACTACAAAATATCCATTCCCGCCCACTCCAGGGGAAGGTTGCTGCAAAATATCCATTCCCTCCCCACTCCAGGGGAAGGATACTACAAAATATCCATTCTCTCCCCACTCCAGGGAAGGTTACTGCAAAATATCCATTCCCTCCCCACTCCAGGGGAAGGTTACTGCAAAATATCCATTCCCGCCCACTCCAGGGGAAGGTTACTGAAAAATATCCATTCCTCCCACTCCAGGAAGGATACTACAAAATATCCATTCTCTCCCCACTCCAGGGGAAGGTTACTGCAAAATATCCATTCCCTCCCCACTCCAGGGGAAGGTTACTGCAAAATATCCATTCCCTCCCACTCCAGGGGAAGGTTACTGCAAAATATCCATTCCCGCCCACTCCAGGGGAAGGTTACTGCAAAATCCCCATTTACTCCCCACCACTAACCTGCTTTCCAGCTCCATTCTCCTGTGCAGGGCAACCAAAGAAGACCCAGCCAATCAGCTGGGACTTGGGAGGCAGAGAATATATAGGGGCAGGGCTAGTCAGAGGTGGTATTTGCCAGTTCTCCGAACTACTCAAAATTTCCGCTACCTGTTCTCTAGAACTGGTCAGAACCTGCTGAATACCACTTCTGCTTGAGTGAATCTCAAGAGCTATTTCTTGTAGCCATGGACATGAACAGCCAGGATGGTATTTTTTGGGATAGGTCTTTTTATAGCAGCTGACATGTTGTGAAAAATAATCTGAAAAGAATCAAGATTACATGTTTCTTTATTAAAGGAAAATAAGCAAAATTCTATTAGTAGAAAACATTTTCTGATTGAATATGATGAACAACAGAATAACAGAGTTGATGGATCACTTACAACTTCTGAAATCAAGCTGTTCCTCTGGTTAATTGCTCTCACTGTTAGGAAATTTCTCCTTAGTTCTAGATTGCTTCTCCCCTTGATTAGTTTCCATTCATTGTTTCTTGTCCTGCCTTCTGGTGTTTTGGAAAACAAATTGACCCCATCTTCTTTGTGGAAATATTTGAACATTGCTGTCATGTTAGCCTTGGTCCTTCTTTTCACTAGACTAGAAATACTCAATTGCTGCAACCGTTCTTCATATGTTTCAGTCTCCAGGTCTTTCATCACTGTTGTTGCTCTTTTCTGCACTCTTTCCAAACATCTTTTTTATAATAAGGACATATTATTGTTGTGAACGGTGTAGCCATTAAGTTTTATCAAAAATCAGAGAAGCTTTTATGAAGAAATCCCCTCTGTCAGAGATATGTTTATCTAACACAGTGGTTCCTAACCTTTTTGAAAGAATCGCCCCCTTGAGCCATTGAGGAAGTTGTCATCACCCCACTCCCCCAACATAACCACCCCCCTGCCACCTCTTAGCGTCCCCAAGGGGGCCAGCAGAGGGCGCTAAGAGCGGCAGGCGTCACGCGGCGCGGCAGCATGTAACGTGCCACTGCTTCCGCATTGGAGGCACCGGCTCTGGAGCAGTGCCAGTCAATGGGTGAACCTGCAGGGCCGGCCGGCACCTCGAACACCCCCCTGTCGCTTCTTAGCACCCCTCTGCCAACCCCCTTGGGGACGCTAAGAGGCGGCAGGGGGGCATTTGAGGCGCCGGCCCTGCAGGCTCACCCCATTGACTGTTGTACTGAACCGACGCCTGTCCATCCATCCATCCAAAAGGTCTGTTTGTTTGCCTGTCTGCCTTCCTGCCTATCTACCTACCTGTCTGTCTTTTTGTCTACCTACCTATCTACCAATATAGATCTCTCTCTCTCCCCCAATATATCTCCTTCCATCCCCCATATCACCCCCCTTCCGTTCCTTCGCCCCCACGTTGCCCCTTTTCATTCCATCGCCCCCCTGAAAAACAAAATCGCCCCTTGGGGGGCAATATCGCCCAGGTTAAGAACCACTGGTCTATCATATTGGAGATGGCCATCTCCTGCATCACTTCTAAGCAATGGAATGCACTTCTTCTCTTTGGCTTTTCATTTTGTTCCAATAAATTAATAATAAGTGAGATGCAGTTTTTCTTTTTTTGGACCGGCTCTTTATTATTAATATTTGCACTGATTTCAGTTCATGTCTTTCAGTGTTTTCATATTCTGCATTTTATCATGCACAGTTAATAGCCACATAAACATAAAGGTAGAATTTTAAATAAATCAACATGCATTTTGGTAGCTGTTTGATTGGCAAATAAGAATATCAACGTGGATTTAAAATTTAATTATTTTAGGAGAATTTAAGTACTCTTTTCTATATGGTAGGTCTTGAACTATCTCCTAATAAGTGAGTTGATAAATATTCAATTAATCTCCTTAGGTTGTAGATCTTGCTAATCTCTTCTTTTTAGTGTTGAAAGGGCTTGCAGGTTCATAGGAAATGATCTGATACCTTCAATATATCCAGATATTTTCTTAAGAGTTTTTCCTTGCATTTCAATAATGAGAGAATCATTTTTTTTCAATTTAAGTCAAATAGTGTTTATCAAAGACACTTATAACTATTTCAGCTAACTCTCCTACACTCCTATCTTCCTAAAATTATGTGGGAATGACAGTAAAACAGTAAAGCTGAGATGTGATTCAGATGTGCCTGGTTAAGCAGTATCAGGTTAACTATAGGCAAGTAAAACTTTCAGTCTCTGGTGAAGTCTACCCCATTATAAATATAGCTATTTTTACAATTCTTCCCATGTAGAGTCAAGGTAGGGCAATAACTATATATTGCCTGGCAATCTCTCTTGGATTGGCAGGATTATTTATTTATTTAAAAAATCTACATTGTACTATTTTGAAAGAAATGTTGTTCTTTCATACTTTCTCCCTCTCTCTCTCCTTCCTTCCTTCCTTCCTTCCTTCCTTCCTTCCTTCCTTCCTTCCTTCCTTCCTTCCTTCCTTCCTTCTGGTATTGCTTCATTTCAGGATCTTGTCCTGGGCTCCGAAAGAATCAATATCTCTTCAGGAGCCAGTTTTGCAAAATATCACAGTCAGCGTTCCTATTCTTCTTCAGCATAATCTGAACAATGCATTTGGTGTAGAAAATGGAAAGTATGCTGAGTGTTTTATTCCATTCAGAAGAAATCTAAGCACAGGTAAAGAGTAGTAAAGATGATCTTGGTGGAGATCATTCAAACTTCGATGCCAAAGCAACAAGGGGTAAAACAATTAAGTCCAGAATGGCCAGATACCATTTGGAACTGGAGTAGAAAAAATTCCATAATTCTCTGAACTATAAGAAAAAGGAGGAGGGGGTGCAACAAAGAGTTGCAAGATTTTGTTATTATAATCAATGTCAATGAAAGTAATTATGATTTCCTACAACTTCCTGTGAAATTGATTCTGCTCTACCTAATGGGGATAACAGAACATTTCAAGGTACTAAGTTCTTCATTTCTTTTGCTTGGATGCTGTACAGAATTGTCAAGGAAAACCTCTCTGTTATGAAAAAGCAGGGGTGAATTTTTTAAAATCTTATTTGTTACCTTGGTGCTTTAGTAGACTATTATGATCAAGCAAAAATGGTAATGAAATTTAAAAAAAAGATACAGTTGCTAAATCAAACTCCAGTAATAAATAATCTGCAGTATGTAGAGTTACAGGAACTGGACTGCAAGAATTTGGATAACCATTTGACAGTAGCATGGAAATTTTAAAGAAACTATGCTCTTGCTAATAATATTTAGTGCCATATAAATGTTGCAGGGCACTTAATTGTTTTCAACTACGGCATAATCACCATGTTGCAATACTTTTGCAACAGCAGCATAACATACAAAATAAATTGCAACAACTGTAACCAGTTCTATGTCGGACAAACAGGATGACGATTAACAACAAGAATTCATGAACATTGACTAGCAGTCAAATGGCACAACCCCAAAATCCCTGATCTCGAGCCACATTGACAGTGAACAACACCAGTTTGATTGGGATGGAATGAAAGTAATTGCCCATGCCAACACTTTACACACATGAATTTATTGAAGCATGGTATTCTACAAAAGGGCCAATTAACAAGCATATTAATTTAGATCCAGCGTGTGAACATGTAAGAAATTGGATCATTCAAGCAACCAATCAACATACGGAACAAACCAGCTCATCAGTAGTTAATTATAATGCCAAATGAACAGCCAGTCACGTGACCAACTGACCACACCAGCACACAAGACATATAAGCTAAAGAGGAATAGAACAAGATATTTCTACCGAAGTCCTGCTGTTGATGTTACCTAGCAGGGTAACGAAGCTCAATGGCAAGCTCAGAGAGCAAACCACTGCAAAAATATATTTGTGCTACCTGGGTACTTTAAAGAATCCTCAAAGAATTTTGAAGATTCTTTGAATTTTAATACTTCTAGATGCTGTTTAATTACTCCTGCAATGCAGTGGCGTGGGTTGTGCTGGGAGGGTCCCGATACTCCCATGTCACACCTCTTTTACGCGAGCTGCACTGGTTACCGGTTGCCCTCCGAGTGAGATTCAAGGTGCTGGTATTGACCTATAAAGCCCTTCATGGCTTAGGACCAGGGTATTTGCAGGGAGCCCTGCGACCAGCAACGGCTTCCCAACATCCCGTGCGCTCCCATAGGCAGGGCCTCCTTGGGGTGCCGTCAGCCAGACAATGTAGGCTGGCGGCCCCTAGGGGTAGGGCCTTCTCTGTGGGAGCACCCACCCTATGGAATCAACTCCCCCTGGAGCTGCGGGTGGCCCGTGACCTTCGATCTTTCTGCCGTGACCTAAGGACATGGCTTTTTCCAGCTTGCCAACCTGGACTGATGGAGGGATGGGAATTCTTAGTTATTAGCTTTGTTTTAGTCTAATGAGATTTCTTAGTCAATTTAATTCTGCTGTAATTTTTGTATTGTTCTTTTAATTTAAGCTACCCTGAGTCCTTCGGGAGATAGGACGGCATAGAAGTCTCGTAATAAATAAATCCTTGCTGGATAATCATGCAAATCTTCAATCTGCACAACGAAATTTTTTTTTCATTTTCATTTTTTAAAGAAAGTCCTGATCAGCACATGATGCACGTGTCTACATGCTGGGATAGGAAGTTCAAAGAAAGCTGAAACAAGAAGTTAGTCATGTGAGTTCAGCTAGGAGGTGGGGCTTCCAGGTATTTTTTGCCTGGAAAAAACAGACATTTCTTTTAAACAAACACAGACAATAAAAATGGCCTGCTAATCATAATAATTTTTAGTTAGTTAAAAACCAGTTAGTTAGAATGGGGAATTTTTTTAAATTGCAGACTACTTTTCATTTTTTGTTTCTCTGCATTATTTTGGGGACTTTTGTAGAGAAAATGGCGAGAAGGGTTAAATGACAGATATACGCAGAACTAAAAAAAAGTCAGATTTTTTAAAACCTTTTTGTGCATTAACTGCAATTTTATGGCTGAACATTTCGTTTTGTTTTTGTTTTGCGAGCTGAGTGATTTTTTCCCCTCCCAATTACTCTGCCTGCTTCTTTGTGGATTTATTTATAAATTGTGTTTTGTGGGAGTAGGAGGTATTCTAACAAAGACGTGACATGATTGGTTAAGAAAAAAACCTGACTTGCCTTCGCTTTGTGTATTTAAATATCATAAATTTCAACACTAGCCACCAAGAGAGAACAAAAGACTAATTTTTAAACAGAAGTTTAATAAAATTAACTCTGCCACAAGAAGGACCCAAAGACTAGTATTAAAAGGATTGTTAAAAAGACTCTATCTGCCTTGGAATATGGGGCAATGGGACTTGTCCAGTGACTCAGGCTAAGAATCTAAATAGGGAAGTTACAAGGCAGTATCTATTTGAACCTCCACAAGCCTGAAAAGTAACACATTCGTGGAGAAAGAGGCTAGCACCATGGCAAACTGCAATGTGCATGCTTTGCTTGTATTCTTGACCAAGGAGGACTCCAATTTTCACTGAGTGCAAACTGATGGGATTGCTGGAAGTGAAAGTAGAGAATCTAAAGCAGCGGCCCTAAAACTTTTGGGCATCAGTTCCATGGAGAAAGATTTTTCCACAGACTGGAAGGGGTATGGCTTAGTGCTGCCTACTTCCTGCAGATGGGGCTTCACTTGTTTGCGTGGCCAGGTTGATGGCATGCCACAGACCAGGAATTGGGGACCCCTAATCAAGAGCAAGTCTAGGCATTTTCATCTTTTCCTTTCTGGAAAAGGCAGAAATCTAACTGAACTTATCAAGGAAGAAAAAACTACCAAGAAAAATGAAGACCCGTAGGGAGAGCAATATCAGAATGTCTCAAAGGATAAAAAGCCTGAGAAGACTGCTCCTGTGAGATTGCCCCTGCCTTCCCCTGGAGGCCAACAATTGATTTCATATCTTCCCTGTGGAAGAAAACATGCAGACATCTGGAGAAGGGTCTTCATCAAATGCTCCAGTGATAGGAAGAAAAGTAACTCCGACTGTCACAAAGAAGAAAAATCGGCTGAGTTCCTCACTAAAAAAAGGTGTGTGGTGCTAATTGGTGATTCAATTCTCAGAAGAATAGAATAGGCAATTTTGTAGATGAGACAATCTATGTTGTTTCTCAGGTTCAAAGGTGTGACACAGAGGATTACCAAAGATGTGATAATGAAGGCCACAGATTATTATTCCTTTCTCCTCTTTCAGGTCGGCACAAATGATACAAGAAAGAGCTTGAAAAAAATATCAAGGGACTATGAGCAGCTAGGAAGGAAGTTAAAAAAAGGTATGAGCACAGATAGTGGCGCACAGTTAGGAGCACAGATGGTGATGTTTTCATCTGTACATCTGATGGAAGGTCAACATCCAGTGGGGATTTTAGAAGTAAAGTGCTGGCTGAAGGAATAGTGCTGTCGGGAGAACTTTGCATTTTTGGATCATGGTCCAAATACCTGACAGAAAGACCAATTCCATAATTCAAACATGAAAAGTCACAAAGGCTTTCACCAACATCCTGTCCTAAAGACCTAGGACAACGACCGTGTTTTTAATAGTTTTCAGAAAGTCAGTAGGGACTGCTGCCAAAGTAGAAGTGATACATATTTCTAAGGGGATCTTATTCTAGAAGTTAGGATTCATCACCAAGCAGAAATGCTTCCTGGGTCCTGTAAGATTGGATCAACATTGTTTGATCCTCATAAAACAGGCAGAAATATATCAGTTAAGCAGTTCTTCAAGTAGCCAGAACCAATGCTATAAAGGCTAGTTACAGATGATAACTAGAATCTTGAATCATATCCAGAAGCTGCTTGGTATCCAGTGCTGTTCATGAAACAGTGGATATGCATGGACCATGACATATTCATCATTGCTCGTGTTATTGCATTCTTGATCATCTATTGTTTCTTTTCTTTTTCTTTTTAAATTCATAAACATTTTGAATACACTGTATTGTTAGAGCATATCATTTACAGAAAAGCAAAGAAAGAACAAAAAGGAATATTAACATATATACTAATAACAATAATAAAAGTGTAACAATAGTTTTAACTAGATTTCTTTTTATTTAGCTTATTTGTAATTCTGTTGGTTATATTGGCATATTTATAACTATAAACTATCTTTATATTTAATTCATACATAGCAATAATCTTTCTTCATCTAATTTCTACCTCTTATCGCTAACCACTCATAAAATCTATTCTGTGTCTTCTTTGTCCTTTATTTTTAATGTCAGTCTATGCATCTCTGCACAGTCTAATATCTTCCAAATTACATCCTCATCTGATGGAGTGTTCTCATTTTTCCAATATTTTGCAAATACAATCCTTGCTGCTGTCAATACATGCAAAACTAGATATATAGTCCCTTTATCATAGCCTTCCGGCATTATACCCAACAAAAATATTTCTGGTTTCAGATCTATATGTTGCTTGATCATCTTTTCCAATCATGCCTTTATTTTCGTCCAATATTTTTTGCTTTCATACAAGTCCATCACATATGATAAGTACCTGTGGTTTGATTACACTTCCAATACTTCGTGGATATATTGGTAAACATTTTTGCTAATCTTGCCGGTGGATGGTTTCTGTATGGTTTTCAAGGGGCATTCCTATATAGAGCTGATCAAGAGAGGAGTGATTATGTGAAAGACTATTACAAAAGTAATAATTTAGTTAATTTAGTAAATTTACAAAATGCATAGGAACTTTTATGACTACAGCAGTCTGTTTTAAATAAAAAAATATAAAGTTGTATTTCATTTCTGCTATTACAAATTTTTGAAATAATTTTGTCTCTGAAATGATAAAGAGTTCAAAATAAAAATGCAAAATAAACCTGTACAAGCTGAGCAACAAAAAAGATTTTAGGAAGTTGTAAAACAATATAGTATTTAAAACTATTCAGAGTGTGCTTACAGTCTCTGTTTTCATAGCTGAAAAAATAATTTTTAAAATAATTACTTGTAACTAGTTCTTTCCCTTCACTTAAACACGAAATGATGAATTTAAGGTTGAAAATATTGCTGTGCAATTACTGAACTGAAAGTAATAGTTTCCATTTTTTATGGCTAGTGGGAGATTCTAATTAAGCTGGTTTTAAAACATGTACTCATTCAATCTGTTGTTTTTTCACAAAAAAGCACTAGCCAATTAATATGAACATGATACATAAGGACTTCACTACTTTTATGTAATAACATATATATATATATATATATATATATATATATGCATGCATATATGTATATATGTATGTATATGTGTATGTATGTACATATACATATACATATATATATATATATATGTAGGTCTTGGTGTATTTGGGTCTTGTCCCGTGTAAGATTGAGAATACCTTGGCGACGTTTCTCGTTGAAACGTCGCCAAGGAATCACAGACCTCCCCTACTACCGAAAATCCACGAAAACATATACATACATACATACATACATACATACCGTGTTTCCCCGAAAATAAGACCTACCCGAAAGTAAGACCTAGCACTATTTTCTAAACCTGCCCTAATATAAGACCTACCCCAAAAATAAGACCTAGTGTAAATCTCCAGTTCCAGGAAGACTTTTCAGGGAGCAACCGTGCACCCCAAAACACCCCCTACACACTCACACCCACTATTTGGCACCATAAATATGTAAGACCTACCCCAAAATAAGACCTAGTGTGTTTTTGGGAGCCAAAAAAAATATAAGACAGTGTCTTATTTTCGGGGAAACATGGTACATATATATATTATGCTGGAGGATAATTTAAAATCCATTCATGTCCATCTTTTCTCTCAAAATTTACAGTCACTAACTAAACAATCCCAAAATCAATAAGGCAGGAGTGTTCAATTTAATTATTGACTATTTACTTTTGTCCATGGTGTTGTTACACAGAGCTTCACCAGAAAAA
This sequence comes from Naja naja, assembly GCA_009733165.1. Taxonomy (NCBI): domain Eukaryota; kingdom Metazoa; phylum Chordata; class Lepidosauria; order Squamata; family Elapidae; genus Naja; species Naja naja. The sequence goes on from CM019151.1 coordinate 74,457,795, forward strand.
GTAAATAATTTGGTTTAAAATGTAAAGGGAGTAAAACAAAACAAGTTAAATGAATGCAGTATAGTTATTATTATGTTTGATCAGGTAATTTACATGAACTTAAATACTTAATAAATCTGCAGATTAATCCATGCTCCCTGCTATTAATTTTTGTATATTTTCTTGTAAGACATATAATCCCATATATGTGTCATAGTTTCTGCTTCTCTTTGTCTCTTTCTGTTCCAGCTTTGGATAGGCTAGAAAAATTTTCATCTCACCTATGAAACATTTATCAACACACTTCTCTAACAATGTTCTCAGTTAGAGATCTGGAGGATATGGTAATGAAAGTTTCTATCTTCTGTGTCCTCTATTTCTTCATGCATTATCTTTAATTTTTTATACACTTTTCTCATCTTTCCCTTTTTGAAGGTCTCAGCTTCCTCTGCCATGAACTTTAGTCTTCTGCTTCTTCTCAACTTATTCTTCCTTTCTTTGTATACAGGTAGCCCTTGAGTTACGATTGTAATAGAACCTGACCATGACCATAGTAGGTTATGAGTGATCAACCCAACTTCATAATTTTTGTAGCAGTTGTATGTGCCAACCCCATGGACATTAAGTGAACCATGGTTGTTAAGAAACCCAGTGTTTTCTATTACATAGTTTTGCCAAAAACTGGAAGTAACTGCTGGTTTCTCCTATGAGCTGTTCCGAGCATCCAGAAGTGGTGTGATGCTCAGTCTCCTGTTGCGTAGGCTGGGCTAATTAGTAGGACACGCCTCCTCCTCCTCGATGCTCCTCCTTGCGTCCCCAGTTTCAGCTCAGCCTCTGTTACAGATAGCTGGGTGTTTTTCTTCAGCTGGCCGGAACAGGGATTTTTGCAAGGAAAGGAAGGAAAGGAAAGTTTCAGGTTTGCTTTTTTCTCTCCTCCTAGGAGGGCAATCGCTTTTAGTTTACAGCTTGGTTTTCCCTAGTCCATTTTTATTAACAGGAAGCCTCGCAACGCTTTGCGGCGGCCCCCGTGAGGCTTATCTTTCCGATTTATCGATTGGCGGGTTTTTTTTTACGATCGCGGCTTTTGGGGCGAGGTCTGGAGTCGCAACGGAGTCCTTTCTGGTGTTGTTTTCTTTGCCTGCATTTGCTTTTCTTTCCTTTGGGTTGCGCTGAGCAAAGTTTCACTTGCGGTTTCAGTTTCGCTATTGGAACCACGGCGCCATTTTAACTGCATGTGGCGGTCTCTGTATTGGAATCTTGGCCTTAATTACCCAGCCGGTTTCCCTTGCTGGGGGCTGTGGGGCACAATACTTCTGGATTGTGCTGATACCTTGAGTGTATTTTTGTTTAAGTTTCCCGGATTGGGGACTGACCTGTTTATCCATTGATTGATTTGCATAAATATATATTTACGTTTATATTTATAAAAAAACCAAAAAAACCATATATATAATAATAAAAATTATTGTTGTTTATTACTATAAATAAATACATATTACTCTGCCCTGTAGGTTTCCCTTGCTGGGGGCCAGGACAAACCCAGGGGGTTTTCCCCTCTGATTTAGATTTTCCTTGCTGGGGGCCTCAGCAGCGGCCCTCTACCTCAATTTGTAGCTAACTGATTCTGTATAGAAGTCTATTTTGTTGTCACCCTTGGTTTCCCTTACTGGGGGCTGGGGTAAGAGATTCTTCAAGGTTATCCTTTCTGGAATTGCGGCCTGAGGCTCACTCAATATTCCAACAAATTACTACCTGTCTGCAGGCTGCCAAGTGAGAAGATCCCTGTGGTCTCCGTTAAGGGACAGTCTCCCATCACTGATTCTGGGCTTGCGCTTTCTTCTTCTTTTTCTTGTACCAGTATGGCCAGTGGTCACAGTTCCAGATCTTCCTCTACTAGACCCAGAGACAAATGTACTGACCCAGGTAGACCTTCCAAGGCAGCCGAGAAAGATGCCCTCAGAAGACATCAGGCCCTTGAAAAACAAGTTTGCAAGCGAACTAGAGAAGTTGAGCACTCGGCTGCTCTGTTGAACATGAATTCCGCCAGATCTCCTAGTCCAGTGGCTCCAGTCCTTGATCTGTCAGTCCACTCCAGGCGTGGTTCCCCTCAGCAGGGTCCATCGCTGGGTCCACCTCCTTGTAGAACACCGGAAGCTACTTTCACGCCTACCACTGCAGGCTTATGGGAGGAGGAGGAGAAGGAGGAGGATGTGATGGCGGAAGTCCCAGCAAAAATGAGGAAGTGGATGGAGTTGACCATTGCAAAGGGCATATCATCAGGTTTACGGCGTTCTAGACATCACAGCCAACAATCCTTTCCCGACTACGCCTCTGCTTCGGGAAGATCCGTGAGTGTCATTGACCAGTCAGAATACCCACACGAGGACCCCCCCTCCCCTGGTGTCAGAACCCCTCCGGAACCGAGGGAGGGTCTAAATCCGGGCGAATGGTCAGAGCAGGGTGGGGAGTCCTTACACCACTATGCCCAGGATCCTTCTGAGGCGGACCCCTTGGAAAGGGGTATGTCTGATGACGAAGGCATTACTCCGGACCAACCGGTTTTTATGGGCCTTTTCCATCTCCCACTATTCAAGTCACTATTGTTCAAGGCTAAGAAAACAGCCTGCCTTGATGATTCCCCCGCACCACAGCCATTGGGGGCCCAAAAGAAACAGGGGGATTTGTTTTTCTCTCACCCACCCACCGAGACTGAGGTGATTCCGTTTCCACACATATTTGAGGAACTGGTTGATAAGCAATGGGCCCTATCGGCATCTTACCCTGCCCCCTCCGGATACGACAAGAGGCTGTATAACATGGCCCCGGGTTTCTCCGCTTCCCTGAACACGCCCGAGGTAGATGAACCAATCGTGGCCCTGGTTTCTTCAACGGCCATCCCTGGGGAGGTGGAGGAGGCCCTCAAACCCAAGGAGAAGTGGGCGGAACTGGCCTTACGCCGGGCTCATGTCTCAGACACATGGGCAATTAGGGCGGCCACGGTGGCCTCCTTCTTTACCTGCTCTTCCCTTAGATGGCTCCGTCATCTGAGGGAGACTCTGCCCCCTTCCAACATCCATGCCCATCAGGATATCGCAAAGATTACCGCAGCCGCTGAGTTTTCCGCAGACGCCACTTACAATGTGGTCAAGTTTTCCTCGAGAGCCATTGCCTCTCAGATCTCGGCCAGGAGGCTTCTCTGGCTATGACACTGGCAGGCGGACTCTAAGCACAAATGGAAGCTTGCCTCTGCACCCATCTCAAGCAACAAATTATTCGGCTTTAGAGCCTTCTAATAGAAACAAAAATAAGAAGAAAATTCTCCCTTCCCTCTATCGGAGATCAGAACCCCGCTTCCAACAGTCCTTTCGTAGGAGTTCCTTTTCGTCCCTCCTCCCAGGGATCATATACCCCAAGATACCACAGGTTTTCCTCCCAGGGTCAGGGTAATCAGTCCGACAGGCCAGATTTTTCCCACAGAGGCGTGGGGTGGTCAGCCCAGAAGGCAGTACAGGGGGTGGGCAACAAGCCCTTTCAGAGGTCCAAATAGGACAGGTGAGGTCCTCCCCATAGGAGGCAGGTTGAAGCTATTTGCGGACAGGTGGTCCACCTCAACCTCAGATGCCTGGGTTAGGGACACCAGTCAGACTTGGTTTGGCTCTAGAATTTCAAACCACCCTCCCGAGTTTTCATGTCCAGTCCCCTTCTAGGAATCTGCAGAAGAGAGCCCTCATGCAGGAGGCCATATCCCATCTTCTGGCGATCAAGGCCATCCAACCAGTTCCCCGGATCAGAGAGGCTGGGGTTTTACCCCACCTCTTTCTGGTGCCCAGGAGCTCGGAGGGTGGGAGAGCTATCTTGGACCTCAAGCGCCTGAATCGCTCTTTAGTCTACCGTAAGTTCAAAATGTCTACCCTTCAATCTATTCTCATGTGTATCAGGAAAACGATGTCCTCACTTCCATCGATCTTACTGGAAGCATACCTACATTCAATTCGGCTTCTTCCATAGCAAGTTCCTCCGTTTCTGTTATAATGGCAAGCACTACGAGTATGTTGCCCTGCCCTTTGGGTTAGCTTTGGGCCCTAGGACCTTCACTAAGGTCTTGGCGGCTCTTGCTGCATCCCTTAGGGCCAAGCCCATCAGGTTACAATGCTATTTGGATGACATCTTAATTTTGTCATCTTCTGTTCGTCATTCAGAATCTGACACATGGTTTACCATTGATTCCCTCCAACAGCATGGTTTTTCCGTGAACTGGGACAAAAGTCATTTGATCCCGTTTATAGAATCATTCACTTGGAATGCGATCATTGACACTGTTCAGGAGAAGGTTTTCTCTCCCCGATCGGCGGATAGTATCTTCAAGTTAGTAGGGGTAGTTAGGATGCTTAGGAAGGTTCCATTGTCATTATTGTCACAGTTATTGGGTAAGATGATATCCTGCATATCTATTGTCCCTTGGGCTTGTTTCCATACCAGGCCTCTCCAGTGGTTCCTTCTGCCCTTTCAACGGACAGGGCGTGGCGGATCCAATCCCGGGTCTTATTACCGGCCAAAGTCTTGAGGGCCCTCCGTTGGTGGTCCTCTCCAGCTCCTCCAGGGCTGTCCGCTCAGAGAGCCACGAAGACAAACCATCACGACTGACGCCAGCCTGAGTGGCTGAGGGGCTCATCTCCTCTCTCACTCAACTCAGGGCCGATGGTCCAGTCTAGAACGGGCACACGATATAAATTGGCTGGAGTTGAGGCGGTCTCTCGCCCTCTGGGTTTTATTTAAACTGACATCACGAGATGTGCTGGTTCTCACAGACAATGTGACAGTGAAAGCCCACATAAACAAACAGGGGGGCATTCCAAATCATTGATGGAAACAGAGAAACTATTCCATTGGGCTGAGTTACACCTGCTTTCCATCAAGGCAGAGCACATATGGGGCTTCAAACATACAAGCGGACTGGCTCAGCAGGGCCACGATCGATCCGTCGAGGTGGCGTCTTCACCCTCACTCTTTCAACAAATTGTCCAGAGATTCGGCCTACTGGTCCTCGACCTATTTCCCGCCTCTCAACTCTCACCTCCCGTTTCTTCTCCCAGTACCGTCTCAGGGATCAGAGGACACCAATGCGCTCCGTGTCCTTGGCCCCAAGGTCTCCTTTACGCTTTCCCTCCTCTACCCGTTATACCCAGACTGATCCGGAAGGTTCTGGAAGAGAGAGCAGAGGTACTAGTTGTGGCTCCATTCTGGCGGACTTGGTTCGGATCTGAAACAGCTGTCCTTGGCGGACCTGTGGCGGATTCCTCCGTCAAGGGTTGTGCTCTCTCAGGGTCCGGTCCATCACCCAGAGCCCCAATGGCTCAACCTGACCGTCTGGAGGTTGGCGGCGTCTGAGGGAGGAGCACATGTCATCTAGGGTGATCGAGACCATCCAGGCGGTGAGGCGACCATCTACGAATAGAATCTACAGTGCTACTTGGTCCAGCTTCTGTCGCTGGTGTGCTAGGGCGCAGGTGGATCCTTCCTCCCATTCGGTGGTTCAGCTGTTAGAGTTTCTTCAGTCGGGCCTGGATAAGGGCTTTTCTCCTAACACGCTTCGGAGGCAGGTTGCGGCACTGTCTTCTGTGCTCTCCTGGGCCGACTGCAAATCCATCTCTAGTCATTCACGGGTGCGTAGTTTCCTCAAAGGGGCCGTGAACTTAAGACCACCGACCACCAGCTATCCACAGATACCCTACTTGGGACCTCAACAGCATTTTGAACGCCCTTACCAAGATGCCGTTTGAACCACTATGGCCGATCAGTACCCAACTGCTGACGTATAAGGTGGTCTTCTTAGTGGCCATAACCTCAGCAAGGAGAATTTTTGAAATCTGTGTCTTCCATGAGGACAGGGTGGTCCTCCGACTGGATCCAACATTCCTGCCCAAAATTAATTCAGCCTTTCACAGGGCTCAGGAGTTGATCCTCCCGAATTTTTGCGTAGCTCCGTCTCATCGACTCGAAAGACAGTGGCACCACCTCGACGTTCGGCGGGCCCTGCGTATTTACATAAAGCGCACGGCGTCCTTCCGCAAATCGGAAGCTCTGTTCGTCTCGTTTCTTCCGAGTAATCTGGGCCATAAGGTGTCCTCTTCTACTATTGGCCGGTGGCTGCGAGCTTCTACGCAAAGGCATATGAGGCCCAATCGAGTACTAGGCCTCGGGGCATCACTGCCCATTCCACCGAATCGCGCGATATCGCTCGTGGGCCACCCAAGCCTCGATTGAGGAGATTTGTAGAGCTGCTACCTGGGTTTCCCCCTCTCCCTTCATTAGAAATTATAGGATAGATGTTTTTGCTCTCATGAGCTTCGTTTAACAGAAGGGTGTTACAGCAGGTCCTCAAGGTTTGAATGAGATGTCTGTCAGGCAGTTCCCTCCCAGCGGGCGTCCTAGCTTTGGCATGTCCCACTTCTGGATGCTTGGAACAGCTCATAGGAGAAAGGGCGTTGGTACTTACCTGAGACGCCCGTTCTCTCTGAGCTGTGTAGAGCATCCAGCCCTCCCTGTATCCGTCTGTTAGGGGTGGCACTGATCCGACCAGCTACTTGTTTTTGGTTGTATATAGTTAGACGAGTTTTTTTGCCGTCTTCGCTGGAAACTGGGGACTCAAGGAGGAGCATCGAGGAGGAGGAGGCGCATCCTACTAATTAGCCCAGCCTACGCAACAGGAGACTGAGCACCACCCCACTTCTGGATGCTCTACACAGCTCAGAGAGAACGGGCGTCTCAGGTAAGTACCAACGCCCTTTTTGGCAACACCCATCATATGGTCACATGACCATGGGATGCTGCAAACACTTGTAAATATGTTGCCGAGAACCTGAAATGTCTGTTGGGGTGGTGCAACTATCTGAACTTCACATCTGGGCCATAAGTCCCCTTTTTCAGATACATCACAGGTTTGAATGGTCATTAGGGAACTGGTTGTAAATCGAGAATTATTGCATATGCTGTGTTTCCCCGAAAATAAGACCTACCCTGAAAATTAGCTTATTTTCATATTAGCTATGTTGGTCAGGAACCTGTTTCCCCTCTTACTTGTTGCAGAGTTGGTCTCCCAGTTGATGTCAGAATAGTTAAAATGCCCCGTTATTATTTTGGTGTGTTTTCTACATTTGTTAACAGGGTAGCAAACAATTCATCTGTTTCTTTTGCTTGGTTGGGTGGCCTGTAAGCATAGACCTATGGCAATGACATTCTTTTTTTCTTTTATGTTGACCCATATAGCAGGCTTTCAACCTTGGTTTTGTGCATCTTTGTAGAGAAGAGATGGTTCTTATTATAGTCTCTTAATTCTATCTAAGAATTAAGAATTATTTATTCTATCTAATACCACCTAAGAAGATGGTTTCTTAATTCTATCTCTTCTGTATCTCCCATGCATTTTAAGTAACCTGTTCCTACAGTATTCAACCTTTCTATTTCTCCTGAAATGTTTAACTCTCACTTATATAATAAAATATAAATATGCATGCTGTTATATATTGATATTTTTGTTTCTTGTAGCAAATTCTCATTCCTCATAGTAGAGCATCATCTCTAACATTTATCCATCTGTTCTTTTATCTTTTGTAAATATTCTATCAAAACACACAAAATCATTTACTTGCTCTTTTTTTGCCATTTACTACTATCTTGGAAGATTTCCTTGATTTTTCCTTTCAGGCACAATTAATTTGGTCATAGATTGGTTTTGAGTCCACATCCCTTGTTGTTTGATATATATAGCATATCTAACAATCATAGATAATTTGAATTCTCAGGGCAATATGGCTTAATCTGAATGCTAATCTAAATATATAAATGGGTCATAGCATATTTGTATCATCACTACCAGCATTTTCTGTACATTTATCTGTACATTTGTCTTTTGGTTTGCGCATGCCCAAGATGGAGGGCGGACGCTGAGAGGGCTCTGGGGGATGTGTGCTCGGTCTGGCGAAGGGGTGCCGATGGGGATTCCCTGGATGCCCCCACCTCACCTGGATTGTGTGAGAGAGTCCAGGCATGGGGTTGGGCTGTTTGCGGGACAGCTGGGTGGTCGCTGAGCCGTTGCCTAGCCCTTCGTGCTCAACGGCTCTGTGTCCCGGGCTGGGAAATGGCGATTCCTGGCTGGAGATTTCTGCTGGAGAGTTCGGCGGCCCGGCGGCTTTTCCGGCGGCTGCGGGTCCGGCGGCTTCTCCGGCGGCTGTGGGGAGGCGTTTGCGGCGCTGACGGAGTGGTGAGTTGGGTGGCGGTGGTGTCGACCTTGGTCTTCTCGCTGGCGGCGGCGGCTGGAGCAGCGGGGGCGGCGATGTTGGCTGCCTCGGTGGAGGCTGCGGCTTTCGTCAACGGGAATGGCTGTGACGGCGCTGATGGAGGCTGCGGGGAAGATGGAGGCAGCGGCCGTTCGGAGGAGGATGCCGGTCGTGGTGGTGAGCTTTGCGGCCTTGGCAGCCAGGCTGTTTGCAGGCCTGCGGAGGTTGCACCAGCCGGAACTATGGCATTAGTGGCGGCGAGTTCAAAGGCTGCCACTGTGGACCTCTGGGCCAGCCAATGAGCCCCCGGACTGTTTAGGGGCGCTCGTGGTGGCCTACTCCCCCTGGACGATGCTGCTGCTTTTCCTCTCCTGGTGGCTGGATTGAATCTAACCAGGAATGCTGGTTCCATCGGATGTCAGCTGGGTCGGGTGGGCTGTTACTGGCCTGGCGGGGGAACAGATGCTTCCCCTGCGGATGGCTGTCTTTTGTGGCCCTGGACCCTGCCTATGGTGAGGAGCCCGATATTTAGGACTCCTCTGGACTTTCCTGCCCATTGCTATGCTGGTCCACTACTGCCGTCTTCCCTGCCAGTTCGCCTCCCTGGCCCCCCATTTCTATGGAACTTTGGGGTGTAACATCATCTCCACCCAGTGGCATGGTCCTTATTCATCATTATCTGGACCTTTCCCTTTCCAGGACTTTGGATTGGACAGGTCCCATTGTCGTGTGAGGGCGATGGGAGGACTATCCCTCTACTGTGAGAGAGTAGAGGATTTAACATCGGACCCTTCAGTTTTAAGATTGCTTTGGACGCCCGGGTGAGAGTGCGGCTGGCCATTTATTGTCACCCGGTCTCTAAATGGATGTGAGAGGCCGTTTATGAACTGAACTTCTGGATTACTGTTGCCTGTATCCTCATCCTTTTTCTCCATTCGGATATTTTAACATCTTTCACCTGGTTATGTGATGCCACACTTTGCCCTATCCCTTATGAACTTGTCATCTATTGTTATGGGACCCTACTCACACCCGGAATTGTGGGCGCTCAGGACTGCGCCCTTGTCCTTGAGCTGGCCCAGTGGGTTGTCGACAGCTTACCTTGATGATGGATCTTGGGACCCCGAGAGGTGGCATGCTGCAGCCAAGGGTTAAATTCTAAATTGAGAGCTAAGGGTGAATTTTAAAATTTTTAATTCGATGTCTTAAAGGGATTGGGAGGGGGGGTGATGGAGGGGTCTTCTTGCAGCCTGGGGTGCGGCGGGAGTGTCTTGGGGGTTGGGGGGCGGGGCTCGGGCCCTGAGGTGGGGGCTGCGATTCCCAGGGTGGTGGGATTGGAAGAGGCGAGACTTAGGGCCATATCAGGTAAGGGATCACGCACCCATGGCGCTCCGACCCTATGGCCTCCTCCCTAGGGGGCAGCGGAACTAGGATCCCTGGGCTTAGGCTGGTGTATTTTAATGCCAGGTCCGTGGCTAATAAGTCCTCCCTCCTCCGGGAGATCATTGAGGAGGAGGCTGCGGACCTGGCTTGTATCACTGAGACCTGGTTGGGCCCAGAGGGGGTGTCCCTCTGGTTGATTTATGCCCACCAGGTTTTCGGGCTTTGCACCAGCCACGGGCCCAGGGTAGGGGTGGTGGGGTGGCCGTGATTATTCGGGAGACCATGTTTCCAAGGGAGGTCTCTGTGTCAGAGATAGGCGGGAGTGAGATCCTCCTCCTGAGGTGGGGGCCTAATGGTCGGGTGGGCCTGCTGCTAGCATACCTTTCCCCCAGCTGTGTGGCAGCGGCCCTACCTGGGCTTCTTGATCTCCTCTTTGGGGTGGCGGTGGAGTTCCCGGACCTTATGGTCTTGGGGGACTTCAACTTGCCTTCCCTGGGGGCTCGGGTTTGGCTCAGGAATTCATGGCTTCTATGGAGGCCATGGGCCTGACCCAGTTGATTCAAGGCCCTACCCACGAAGGGGGAAATGCTCCTGACCTAGTTTTTATCTCTGAACAGTGGCGGAGTGACAGAGGGCAAGTTACTTCTACGGTCTTGCCCGTTCCATGGTCTGATCACTATCTCCTACGGCTGGTCTTCCAACAGGCCGTCCCCCACTGCTGGGATGAGGAGCCACTTAGATGGTTCCGCCCCAGGCGCCTGATGGACCCTGAGAGGTTCCAGGCAGAACTGGGGTTTTTTCCTTCTTCCCTTGTTCACAGCTCTGCTGAGGATCTGGCAACTGCCTGGCAATGGGCTGCGTCGGAGGCCCTCGACAGGGTTGTCCCCATGCGTCCCCTTACACGCCGTGGATCCCGGTTTGCCCTTGGTATACTGAGGAGCTCCGGGAGATGAAACGTCATCGGAGGGGCTTAGAGAGCAGGTGGAGGTCGACCCGTTCCCAATCCGACCGTGCCCAGCTAAGAGCCTATATTAGGACTTACCTGGTGGCTATGGGAGAGGCGAGGAGGTCTTATCTCTCCACTCTCATAGCGTCCGCAGATAGCCGCCCAGCCACCCTGTTTCGGGTTACCCATTCCCTCCTTCATCTTGAGGGAGGGCCAGACCCGTTGCGGGGTAGGGCTGAGGAGTTTGGCCAATATCTGTCGGATAAGATCGCTCGCATTCGGGACGGGTTGTCCTCCGATTTGCAGGGGTCTGAGGAACGAGTGGCAGGTAGTCTGGCCACTGTTATTTGGGATGAGTTCGATCCTGTTTCCGAGGATGAACTGGACAGAATTATGCGGCGGCTGAGTTCCACCACATGTTTGTTGGACCGTGTCCCTCCTGGCTGACTTATGCCGCCAGGGAGGCCACCTGCGGTTGGCTCCGGCAGTTGTCAATGCTTCATTGAGGAGGGTGTCTTCCTCCGCCTTGAAAGAGGCGGTGGTGAGACCCTCCTGAAGAAGCCTGCCCTGGACCCGACCGTGTTAGACAACTTTCGTCCGGTCTCCAACCTTCGCTTTTGGCGAAGGTTGTTGAGAGTGTGGTGGCTCAGCAGGTCCGCTCTTTCTGGATGAAGCGGACTACCTGGATCCGTATCAATCGGGCTTCCGACCCGGTCATAGCACGGAGACGGCATTGGTCGCGCTGATGGATGATCTCTGGAGGGCCCGGGACAGGGGTTTTTCCTCGGTCCTGGTCCTATTAGACCTCTCAGCGGCTTTCGATACCATCGACCATGGTATCCTTTTGCACCGCCTTGGGGGGTTGGGAGTGGGGGGCACTGTGCTTCAGTGGTTCTCCTACCTCTCGGGGCGGTCGCAATCAGTGTTGGTGGAGGGGGTTCGGTCGACCCCAAGGGCTCTCTCTTGTGGGGTCCCACAGGGTCGGTCCTTTCCCTCTCCTATTTAACATCTACATGAAACCGCTGGGTGAGATCATCCGTGGTTTTGGGGTGCGATTCCATCAATACGCTGATGATACTCAGCTGTATATTTCCACCCCAGGCCAGATCAGTGATGCCCTCTCCCTGATGTCCCGGTGTTTGGATGCGGTACGGATCTGGATGAGTAGGAACATGCTTCGACTCAACCCGCCAAGACTGAGTGGCTGTGTCGGCATCTCCCCAGTTTAGATTGTCCATCTTTGGCCATAGGGGAGAGGTGTTGCCCCTGTGGATAGGGCGCAGAATCTGGGGGTCCTCCTGGATGTATGGCTCCGATTGGAGGAGCAGGTGGGGGCCGTCGCCAGGGGCCTTTGCCCAGCTCCGTCTAGTTCGACAACTCCGCCCTTTTCTGGACCGGGATGCCTTGCGCACAGTTACTCATGCCTTTGTCACTTCTAGACTCAACTACTGCAACGCTCTCTATCTAGGACTGCCCTTGCATACCATCCGGAGATTGCAGCTGGTGCAAAATGCGCGCTGGTGGTGATGGGAGTTACCGGTTCTCCCATGTTACCCCCTCTGCTGCCTACATTGGCTGCCGGTTGCGCTCCGGGTGAGATTCAAGGTTTTAGTTTTGACATTCAAAGTCCTACATGGCATGGGTCCTCAATATTTGAGGGAGCGTCTTCTTCCGATATCTAGTACCGGCCACCCTGTGTGAGCTCATAGGCAAGGACTCCTCGGGGTCCCGTCAGCGGGTCAGTGCCGGCTGGCGACTCCCCGACGACGAGCCTTTTCGGTCGCGGCCCCTGACCTCTGGAATCAACTGCCTTTGGAGCTCCGCCTGGCCCCCGATCTCCACACCTTCCACTGTGAACTAAAGACCTGGTTATTCGACCAACCTGGGCTGTGACCCCTCCTTGGGGGAGGGAGGGTTTTAATGTTTATTGTTTTTACGTCTTATATTTGGGCTTGTCTTTGTTTAATTATTTTTTAAATATTTATTGTATATGTTTTTAGCTGTGAGCCGCCCCGAGTCTTCAGAGATGGGGCGGCATACAAGTTCAAGTATAAATAAATAAATAAATAAATAAATAAATAAATAAATAAATAAATAAATAATTTCATCAACTAAGGGAACTTAACACATCCTCTTACTTACTATCAATACTGAACTATATGTTTAGCATTTTGTTTGTTCTGTTGCATCCATATGTTCATTACATACACTCTTATCTAATTCAGCAGTCTTAAATATTCATAAAGAGCTTCCATGAAATCACCAGAATCGGGAAAGTATGATAGACAATATAGAAATTTGATAATTAATAAATAAATAATTGAAGCCCATTCACTTTTTCCTATCAACAAATGGGCAGTACATTTTTAATTCATTAATTTCTTAACGATGCTGAACAAAAGTCTTGTCTCAACATCTGTTGCACAACATAAAATCAATATATTATACTAATTTTGTCATAGTTACCTCTTGTATTTCTTATTATCATAATTTTGCAGCTCTATTAAAACTATGTTTTCAGTGTGTTCCATGCAATTTACAGAAGGCAAACTAGTAAGTAAGATCACTTCAGACCATTCAATGAAGCATCCTAAAATCTGTGTCTCCCACTTCATCCTACCTTGTATTTGGAAAGATTGAAGCAAAACAATAGCCAATTGCCATCCATCAACTATATGAATATTTTTAGGCTTAGAGGCATTGCTGGAAATACACATTAAATTAATTATTAAATTGTTATTAGTTTCTTTTGCATTTTTTATGGTCCATAATCCTCCTTTTCCATGCCTTTTTAATACTCTTGAGTATTAACAGTGCTTCGTGATTTTAGTGCATGTAGTTTTGTTCTGGAGAAATGTATGGATGTAAATACAGGTAGTCTTCCATTTACAACAGTTCGTTTAGTGACTGTTCAAGGTTACAATGGCACTGTGACTTAGGTCACAACTTTCGCAGTTGTGAAATGATCATGTGATCAAAATTCAGATAGCTGGCAACTGGTTAATATTTATGAATGTTGGTGTGTCCCAAGATCATGTGATTAACTTTTGCAACCTTCTGATAAGCAAAGTCAGTGGAGAGCCCAGATTTACTTAACGACTGGCTTACTAATCTAACTGCAGTCATTCACTTAAAAACTGTGGCAAGAAAAGGAAGAAAAATAGGGTAAAATTCACTTAACAAATGTTTCACTTAACAACAGCAATTTGGGGCTCAATTGTGGTTGTAAGTCAAGGACTATCTATTACCAGCACCTTTGTTCACTTACGTCAATGGTATGCTTTGGTGTGAGGTAAAAGTATGTGGCATTTTTAGTTCATATCAGCAAACTTAATCTCTGTAAAACTCACGACTATATATTATATCTGACCAAAACACTCAGAATAGTATTTAACAAAGGAGATTCATGGGAGCAAAGTCTTTTCTGAAGTATTGAGCTGTTACCTGACAGAGACGGCTCTTTGAAATTTTTTAAAAGACATCTCTATAAGTATGTGACTTTCTGTCTTTTTCATTGTATACACCAAATGTTTTTAGATGTGACTACAGTCTACCTGATCTATGTTTATGTTACCTGCAGCTTTGTATATTGAAATTTCCCTTCTAACAGAGCAACAATTTCATATTTCATGTTCAATGCAATTTCACTTATATAATTGCTGAATCTAGTCTTTTCAGCCAGTATGCTTTTAAAAAGAAAGTTGGTATATCTTAATTTATACATAGGTACATAACTATTAATGATTTGGAATATTATAAAGTCCATTAGAAATATATATGTGAGGCTTAAGCAATTTATTTCAGTGACGTTTCTAGGTAGGAGCTGATTTCTGTCTCTAAGCTGAGATGACAATAGAAATCCTTACAGCAAAATGCATCATTTTCTTCTAGCAATTTTCTGCATATTCATTGGAAATATCTGCTTCCTTATTTTATGAGGAATGGATATATTCCAAATTGATGGGTCCATTTTTCTCTCCAGAATAGCATCTTTGTGAAAGAAGTAATCTCTTCATAGTAATAATAGATAGCAGTTATCAGAATTATTTTAAAGGTTAAGTTGTAATGTTCATGCATATTTAGTTGAACATTGATTGCTAAATGATTGTTTAAATATGTGCACAGTGTCTCCAGATAATTTCACAGTAGCCTTTATTTCTGGATGTTGCTTTTCAAAGTCTAGGAATATCGGAATTGTGGTTATTTCTACAATTTTTTAGGCAATCATATACATATTTACAATTTGAAATATTAGTTTTTGTACCATAGTTCAAAATAGTGCAAAGAAGAATAATTCAAATGATAAAGATATTGGGTTGAAAGTTGTGGGACCGTTCTCAGATCTAGTTGAGAAGACATATTCTGGGTCTCTTCTATCAAACAGTGTCATCTTTTTGAAGCCCAGAATTGTTACTTCTCAATGGCAGCATGTGCTCTGTGGAACAGCATCTGCCGAAAGATCAGGATGGATTTAACCCTGTTAGACTTTTGCAAGGTGCTGTAGACCAGTGGTTCCCAAACTTTTTCAGTCCACCTGCCCCAGGTGGCTATGGGACTGGCAAACCAAATATAGTCCTCGCTTAATAGCCGGTTGCTTAGTAAGTATTCTAATTTATGACTGACCTCCCCAGAGCTACTTGAACTGTTTTTGGAGTTTTGACAGACAGACAGACAGACAGACACACACACACACACATATTCCCTTCTAACCCTGCTGGAGCAGGTGGTTGGACTAGATATGTCATTCACTCCTCCCTCCTCTCTTTCTTTCTTTCTTTCTTTCTTTCTTTCTTCCTTCCTTCCTTCCTTCCTTCCTTCCTTCCTTCCTTCCTCCCTCTTTCTTTGTCTATCCTTTTTCTTCCTCTCTCTCCCTTTTTCTTTCCCTTTTCTAATTATTTCTTGTCTCTTCTTTCTCTCTCTCTTTCCCTCTCTCTTTCTCTTTCTCTCTCTCTCCTCCTCATTCCATTCATTTCTCCTCCCTCCCTCTTTCTTTCTTTCTTTCCTCATTCCCTCTCTTTCTCTTTTTTCTCTTCTCTTTCCCCCCTCTTCCTTTCTGTCCCTTCCTTCCATCCCCTCTTTCTTTGTCTATCCATTTTCTCCCTCTCTCTTCCTTTCTATCTCCCTTTTTCTTTCTTTACTTTCTTGTCTGTTCCTTCCATCTCTCTGTTTTCCTCTCTCTTTCCCTCTCTCTCTCTTTTCTCTCTTTCTCTTTCCCCCTCTCTTTCTTTTTTCTCTCTCTTTTCTTTCTCTTTCTCTCATCCCTCTCTCTCTTTCCCTCTCTCTCTATCCCTTCCTTAACCTATATACCTATTTTCTGCCCAGGCAGGCGTGGCCTAATCTGTCAAAGGCCTGGGCTAATCCTGCATCACCCCGTTTCCCCTTTCAGAGGCCCCGGCCCTTAATCTCCCCATTTCCTCTCCCATGACTGCCTCTTTCGTCATCCCATGGCCGTGACTTTATCTTCCTCCCGTGGCTGGCTGCCAGGGAAGGCAAGCCAGGGCTGAGCCATTGTTGTTGCTGGGCTCCCTGCTAGCCCACGTCACCTTTGTCACAAATGCCTGCAGGCACCTCGAAAAAAACATGCAGCGGCTGGAGGTTTTTTGCAGCAAAAATTACCGACCACTGGCTTTGCTCTGCTTCTCCAGCGTGCCGCTGCAGCCACATTCTAGGCGCAGGCCCCACAGGTCCACCCCAATGAGCCCGCTGCACTGGAGGGACTTGCCCAAGCAAGTCCGAGCGGAGTGGTGCAGCAGTTAATGGGGTGAACCTGCATGGCCGGTGCCTAGAATGCAGCGGCGGCGCTTTGGAGAAGCAGAGCAAAACCGGAAGTCGGTAATTTTTGCTGCAAAAAACCTCCAGACACCACATGTTTTTTTCAGTGTAGCTGGACTCCAGTTGCAAAAAAACACACGGCGTCTGGATGCTTTTTGCAGCAAAAATTACCAACCTCCAGCTTTGCTTGCTCCCCTTCTCCAATGCGCCGCTGTGGCCATCAGCAATCGTTGCACATGCACGTGATGTTGCACATGCACAATAAGGACTGACTGGGCAGGGAACAGAGGAGTGGGCGGAGAGGTGCAGGGCCAGCCAGGGGTCCGTTTTACTGGTTCTCCAAACTACTGGAAATGGTAATGAACCGTGGAATCCCACTCCTGAATTGCGCCCTGCGAGGGACCCACCCCCAGTGCCCCCCTGCTGCCTCTTAGTGCCCCCCTGCCGGGCCCCTTGCCTCATAGCGCCCACTTTGGGAACCACTGCTGTAGACCTAACTTCAGATATTTAGGAGACTTCAGGTGATTAGATGAACTCTGCTGCTGCTGAGGTGTTACTTTATGAAGGTTTTAATTTTATCCTTAGGAACTGCTAGGGATTATATTGTTTTTGTGTTTTAATATCAGTAGGCTGTCCAGGGTTTTGGGTAAGATGGCTATATAAATTAATAAATAATAAATTATACAGGTGAAGCCCACTAAAATTAATAGCAGTATGTTGCTTTGCAGATTTGTTTTTGTTTAACCTGAGCAATGAAATGAAATTTGAAACTTAGTTTGTAAACAGTAAGCTTTGAAAGCAGTACAGAGAATGAAGATCTACAAGCACTTTGATCAAGTACTTGTAGACAGATTGATATTTGGCATTGAAAGTTTTCCATCATACCATTTATTATTTCTTACAAGATAATTTGTGTAAGCAACTGTCAGAATAATTGGTAATGATATAAAATGAAACACAAGGTTTTGGAAACTATTGAAATATAACTGCTGAATTAAAACCTCAGTTATTTCAGATACTTTTTCCGTCTGGTTTATGGACTAGCTGTTCAGTCTTTCAATTTTTTTCATTAGCAAAGATGTGTTTCCTGCAATGAGTGTGTCCATATGATAATTGTATCTTTCCTTTGTGTTTTTGCTGCGCACCATGTGCAGGAAGTTGAGGTTTGTATATTTTTTTATGCATTTCGGTCTTTCCCCATTCATGTATTTGCACTTTTTTTCACATTCTAAACACATGCTTTCTTTTTCTGCTGCAGGATGATTATTTTCGTACATGGAGTCCGCTTACATCCTTTGATCAAGGTAAGAAATGATCTTTATACAAATAAAAAAGGTGATTCTAATGTTCTTTATATTTATAATGATGAACAGAAAAGTGAAAGCTGCTGTTTAAGTTATCTTTTTAGGCATTGTCCTTGAACCTACATTTTACAAAGTGAATTTAGAGAAAGTCTAAGTTTTATATTATTATTTAGTGGCTTAATAATATAAAAGTGCATTATCTTAAGTGTAAGACACAATAATTAACAAAAAAAGTGAAGAAAGTGATAGCATATTATATTAGATGAATTTTCCTTCTCGGGAGAATTATTTCCTAATAGATTAATTATATGTTTTCTATATTAAATGGCAAATACTCCATGTTTATTTTTTATTGATAACTACAGTATTATCAGTGAAACTGTCACAGTAAATGATTCTTAAGATATAAAGTCATCATTTAATTTCTATCACAATAAAACTTGCCATTCCCCTCCTCCCTCATGAAGAATATCCCATGAGATCTTGTAGTCAAAAATTGTTGGATGATTCTTTATACTTCCGGTAGCAGTTGTATAACATTGTGTCACAGGAGACAGATGAGATGATTTTTAAAAATGTGGTTCATACATCACCCATTTTTATTTCCTTTTCAAATGTGATCCAGATCTCTTTTTATAGTTATTATCCCCAGAACTGATATCAGAAAGAACAGTTAATAATGGATTCTTCATGTATGGCTAAAGATATTAGCGGCTTGGAGTGCACATGTGATTTATTAATTGCAACTACAATATAGAGGGATAGAGATTAATCATTACATTACAAAACCTGATCAATCTTATTTTTCAACTGCTATTGCACACGGACGGTCAAACAGATATAGTTTGGTAATTTATTTCTCTAAACTGCTATTAATATGAAATTGAAGAGCACTTTTACAAAACAGCCGACCTTATTCCTACTTTCACAGTATGTACAGCTGCCTTCTGTGATTGCCCCTCCTCCCCATTTATATTTGAGTACTACTGTTATAACATTTCCAGTTTCCAGTTTATGTGGCATGAAGTATGGTCCAAAAAATCTAGAGGTCTCCAGGTTTGTGGGGCTGTTTACTTCCTCCCACTAATTAATCATTCAAACAAAACAGGGATCTGGAAATCCAGAAGAGAATAGATGCAAAGTGGAACTATGAAGCTAGAAAAATTGAGAGTAAATGTTAGTTGTACTGTTCCTTAAATTTGGTCCCTTACTAAGTAGTAATATAAGAAAGCATACCTATCTTGTCCAAAAAGGAACTGGATATGAAGTGTACATTTGAATTCTGATTCTAGTTTTGAATTTTGTTAGATAAACAACAAAGAGTAAAACAGTTTACATTCTGTAACCAATTCGATCAGATTTCATTGGGAAATGTTTAACTTTTCAAAGACAGCTATTATGAATTGACATACCAATAATTAATATTACAAAAATGTGTAATAACTTTCTTTGATGCTAAATGTCACATTATAATAGAATACTACTGAATTTACTTACTTAAAAAAAATCTCATTTCAAAAAAGCCAGTAGTGCATATAGTATAGTAATACTATCTTTCTTTATCTTTCTATTTTGTTTTGATTTTCTTTTTTATCACCATAATAAAATAAATTCTCTAATAGGAATTTGAGGATTTTTCTGATTAGAAATAAAACAGTCCTTGGTTTTTCAACTTCTTTAATACTTATAGTGCAGCACATGTATTTATTGAAGACAATAAAAACATGTAGATAATAGATATAGCAATCACTTAAATTTTTAATATGAATTTCAATAGGACACAATGATTTGGATATTTTACTACTATTCCTTTTTATTGTATTCACTGATTTCTCTCTAGAAAGCTCTTGCAGTAAATAGAAAATAAAACCCATTTTTAGATAACAACTTAGTGTAGAAATTTTTACAGGTATTTTAAGTTTATATGCTTTGATGCTATGCTTTAAAGGACAGTATTTTCAAAATGCATATTTTTATTTATTTATTTGTCAAGCGATTATAAGATAACAGGTATAAGTATGAACATAGTTATGAATACATGAAATGGATACATGTAAGAGAAATAAAAAAACAATAGGACAGGGATGGTAGGCACATTGGTGCGCTTGTGCACGCCCCCTACAGTCCTCTTAGGTATATATATATATATATATATATATATATATATATATATATATATATTTATTTTCGTAGATTTTCACGGGTAAAGGTATGTAGGTCTTGGTGTATTTGGGTCTTGTCCCATGTAAGATTGAGAATACCTTGACAACGTTTCGATGAAATCTCATCCGTCATCTTCAGGCTGGTGTCTTCAGCTTCATTCTTCTGGGAGAAGTGTGTGATAGTGGCTGTTTTTCCCTTTTAAACTCCAGAGTTGGCTGTGTTGTTACTTCTTGATTGGTTGATGGAGTTGATGTATGCAGATTGGATGGCTTTTTCCTGAGACCCTGTGTGGCTGAGGTGCTGGCTGTGTGTCTCTCAGCCTTTTGTGTTGTATCGACCTGGGTAATGGGCTGTGTGATGACCTTCTGAGTTCTATTGTTGTGACATCCTGGGTGTGGTGCTGTAATCTCCTGGGTCGTTGTCTGTGTTGCAACCTCCTGATGTTTTGTGTTGTAATCTCCTGAGTTCTGTGATGTAGTGTCCTGGGTAGAAGGCTGTGATGTGACATTCGGGCCTTGGTTTGGCTCGAGTTTGAGGTCTGGCTATGTGTTTATAGCGTGTGTCAGTTTGCTTAGTTTGGGGGTCGGAGGGGTGTAGCAGCTGGTGTTGCAGCCATGGTCTGGTTTCTGGATGGTGGTTGCCTTTCATCTGTGGCGTGGGCTTGGGTTTGAGTCTGGTGAAGGAGATTGGTGGTGGCATCATGTGTTATTTTGGGTCCGGTGTTGGTTTTGTGGCTGGGACTCGTTTGTTGATTAGGGCTAGTTTCCAGATGTCTGGTAGGTGGGAAGTATCATCCCGTTTATTCATGTTATGGGGGTGTTTCTCTATTTCGATGGCTTCCCTAATTCTCTTGTTGAAGTGTTCAGTATTGGAGATAAGTTTGGATCCCTCAAAATCAATTTCATGTCCTGTGGCTTTAAGGTGCTGGAAAAGGGAGGAAGTTTTTTCTTCTTTTCTGACTGCGTTCTTGTGTTCTGCGATGCGTGCGTTTATTCTCCTGTTGGTTTGTCCAATGTATGTGGCTGGGCAAATTTCTCCACAAACACAATATCAGGACAGCCTTTGGCACTGACCAAAAAATAGCCAACATCTTAAGAAAACCCAAAGACAAGATCCAGCTAGAAAACCAAGGAGTTTATAAAGTACCGTGCAAAATTTGCCAATACTGAACACTAGATAGAACTCAGAAGGTCATCACACAGCCCATTACCCAGGTCGATACAACACAAAAGGCTGAGAGACACACAGCCAGCACCTCAGCCACACAGGGTCTCAGGAAAAAGCCATCCAATCTGCATACATCAACTCCATCAACCAATGAAGAAGTAACAACACAGCCAACTCTGGAGTTTAAAAGGGAAAAACAGCCACTATCACACACTTCTCCCAGAAGAATGAAGCTGAAGACACCAGCCTGAAGATGACGGATGAGATTTCGTCGAAACGTTGCCAAGGTATTCTCAATCTTACATGGGACAAGACCCGAACACACCAAGACAGACAGACAGACAGACAGACAGACATTCATACATACATACATATATTCGTAGATTTTCACGGGTAAGGTATGTAGGTCTTGGTGTATTCGGGTCTTGTCAGTGTAAGATTGAGATGGCGACGTTTGAGATCGCCATCTTCAGGCTGGTGTCTTCAGCTTTGTGCTTGTGCTTTGCTTTGCTGGTACAAGCACAAAGCCGAAGACACCAGCCTGAAGATGGCGGGATCTCAAAACGCCGCCAAGGTACAATCTTACACGGACAAGACCGAATACACCAAGACAGACAGACAGACAGACAGACAGACAGACAGACATATAAAATAGCTAAATATGCTTAATAAATATGTGTAATATTAACTTAATGAACATTTATTAGGACAGCATGGAAGACATTGAATGGATTATATGGAAAATGGATAGACCATTTATTATTTGTTGGTACATATTTGTCCTGTTTTCTGCTCTATCTGCCTAGTGGCTTGGTCTTTGGGCTGACCTGGTCAACTTGTGTTTGTTAAAAGTGCAGAATTTTCTATTACTATAGAAAGATTTCTAATAAGAAAGCAAATAGTCATGGGACTTAACCCTTAAATAACTGAACACTTAAATATGAGTGAGAAGCATGCTGCAGCTGCCCAAAAAGATGTTGAGACTTTAAAAAAAGTTTAGGGAAGAACAACAAAGATGAATAGGGGGGCTGAAGACTAAAACATACAAAGAACAGTTGCAGGAATTGGGCATGTCTAGTTTAATGAAAAAGGACTAGGTATGATATGATAGCAATGTTACAATATCTAAGAGGCTGCTACAAAGAAGAGGGGGTGAACCTATTTTCCAAAGCATCTGAGGGCAGGACAAGAAGCAACGGATAAAAACTAATCAAGGAGAGAAGCAACCTAGAACTATGGAGAAATTTTCTGATGGTGAGAACAATCAGTGGAATGACTTGCCTTCAGAAGTTCTGGGTGCTTTAGAAGAGACTGAACAACCATTTGTCTGAAATGGCATATGGTGTCCTATTTTGAGGGGTTGGATTACAACAGGGGCGTCAAACTCAAGGCCAGGGGCCTGGATATAGCCGGTGGGTGCTTAGATCTGGCCTGCAGGGCTGCCCTGGAAACAGTTAAAGACTGGCCTGTGGTGTCTCTGCCAGCGAAAATGAAGCTCGGGTGGGCTGTGCACGGTTCTCCCAGGCTCCATTTTTGGCCATGATGGCCTCCTGTTCTGTTTTCTCTGGCAGAGGGCTGCAGGAGGATGTCGCAGCTGAAAACGAAGATCGGGAGCCTGTTTTCCCTGGTCAAGTGCTTGGGCCATCACAGGCGCCCCCGACACAAATGACATTATAACATAGACACACATACAGAGTATTGTGTGTTGTTATTTAAAATTTCGACTAGCTACATAACATTACTATACATTTTAGGAAAATGTCAGATTTAACTAATAAATTACATGTATTATAATTTTGAACAATTCTAAATGTAATTGTAAATGTATATATATATAAAACTAAATTGAGTTAAATTCCTCCAGTCTGGAATGTTTCAAAACTGGTGTGTCGCAAGTCAGTTTTCTAGAATTAAAGATTGAAGGTGGTCCTTGACTTATGTCTGTTCGTTTAGCAACCTTTCAAAAAAAATTTCACATTGAAAGAAGTAAGTTTATGACTGATTCTTACGGTCACAGGATCAAACTTTGGGGAACTTGGCAACTAGCCTGTATTGATGATGATTGCAGAGCCCTGGGGGTGGAATCACATGATTGATATTTGTGACCTTCCCAGCCAGCTTCCGACAAACCAGGTCAATGAGGAAAGCTGAATTTACTTAACAAATACATGATCTACTTAATGACCACAGTGTTTTACTTAATGATCATGGCAAAAAAGGTTGTAGACTTGGGCTTAAGACTGCCTTCTTTAGCCACAAAGGTTACGGTCTCAATTGCAGTCGTAAGATGAGGACTACCTTATGGGAGTTGCATATTTTAAGGATACAGGGATTTTAAAGCTGTAAATATAGGTAGAGAGACAGAAGCTGTAAAATAATTTATAACTCAGTCTTTACAATTTGATTAGATCTAGTCAAATTATTGCACCAACCCTATATTGTACTATGTGATCAGGCAAGTTTGTGGGCAAGGGAAATAAGGGGAAAAATTGTGCCTCTGCCTACCAGCATCCATCGGTATTCATTTGGCTAGCATCCTGTCAGTGTTCAGGCTGTTTGGAAACTGAAAGAGTATTTGCTGTGTGAGCAAGAAGGAGACAGCAAGGAGCCTGGGTGTGACTTAGCTCAACTGTTCTGTACTAAAGCTGGTTGCTGCTGTGAAACTAAAACTGAAACTCCTCTCCTCTGCTTATGTTTTGCATTTGGAACAGATTTATTTTCAGGTGGGGAGGGGAAGTAGAACTCCTTAGCATCAGAGTGTGTTAATGATAATATAGGAAATACTAATGCTCTGATGGTCATTTCGAAAAATCCTTTCTTAGTGAGCACCTAGAAGCCAAGAGAAACATACGTGCCAAATTTCAAGTTTGTAGGCTTTATGGTTCTGGAAATTTTGTGGTGATGCATGAGTGGTATTTCGCTTTTATATAGATAGATTACTGGAAATTACAAGAAAGCATTAATCTTTTCAAGTTTCATTCTTTCCATTATGAGCAATGTATGCAAATCATAACATGCATTATGAGTAATGTATGCTCATAATGAGCAATTTCCATTATGTATGCAAATCATAACATAAAATCATAACATGCATTTGTTAGCAATTGAGCGTATTCAATATTTTTCTGTAGTTACTACTACCAGTACTGAATATTTTTACAGGAATATCTACTACGTGGAGAATATTTAATATGATTATGGCTATTAAAATGTACACCTGCATAAAACTTTCTGTGAATGCTAAATAGTTTGCACATAACTTTGTATATATAACTAATTGTTTAAACTCTGAACTTCATAATATTTATACAGATAAACTAGTACGTTATTTGTAAATCTTTAGATAGAAGCTTAACTTCTGAAAGCACATGAATATAAGCTACGTACATAGCGCATGGTGGCATAAGCTATACATAGCGCATGGTGGCATAGTGGTTAGAATGCAATATTACAGGCTAACTCTGTCCATAGCCAGGAGTTCAATCCTGATTGGCTCAAGGTTGAATCAGCCTTCCCTCTTTCCGAGGTCAGTAAAATGAAAATCCAGATTGTTGAGAACAATATGCTGACATTTGTAAACAGGTCAGAGCATATTGAAAAGCACTGTGGAATGATATATAGGTCAAAGTGCTATTAAGTTGCCTACAATTACTGTAGGCTTGAATCCCACCAGGCTCAAGGTTGACTCAGCCTTCCATCCTCTCGGGGTAGGTAAATTGAGGACCCAAGATTGTTGGGGGCAATTAGCTGACTTTGTAAAAATGCCGCTTAGTAATAAGCAGGCATATACAATGGAATGAAGGCTATTGCTGAGCACACTGGGTTGTATCCCAAAAAATTGTAAGCTGCCCTGAGTCTTGGAGAAGGCGGCATATAAATGTGATTTTTAAAAAAGTATATATATATATATATATATATATATATATATATATATAGGTCTTGGTGTATTGGGTCTTGTCCGTTATGATTGAGAAGACCGAAACCAGACCTGCATACCTTTACCGTGAAAATCTCGAATATATATATATATATATATATATATATATATATTTTCAGATTTTCACGGAGTAATATCTAGGGTGTATTGGTCTTGTCCGTGTAGATTGAGAATACCTTGGCAGCGTTTGATGAAATCTCATCCGTCATCTTCAGGCTGGTGTCTTCAGCGTTCTCCTGGGAGAACGAAGCTGAAAACAACAATGACGGATAATTATCATAAAGGTATCTCAATCTTACAGGAAAATTTCCAATACACCAAGACCTACATATATATATATATATATATATATATAATATAATATATATATTTATATTGCACTTCTCTGAAGACTCAGGGCAGCTTACAATTTTTGGAGCGCAACCCAATGCACTCAGCAATAGCCTTCATTCCATTGTATATGCCTGCTTATTACTAAGCGGCATTTTTACAAAGTCAGCTTATTTCCCCTGACAATCTTGGGTCCTCAATTTACCTACCCCGAGAGGATGGAAGGCTGAGTCAACCTTGAGCCTGGTGGGATCCTGCAGTAATTGTAGGCAGCTGGAACTTAAGTGCTAGGCGTTTAACAGCCTGCACCACCAAGGACTCTTGATCTGTGAAGTACCTTATTACAAAGAGAATTTCAAATTGGACATAAAAAGCTACATTGTGAGAAATTTCTTTTCTCTTTAATTTTGAACAAATGAAATAAATTGGATATAATATTTAAAATGATTAAAATTGGCTCTGATGTTAAACTGTAATAATTATAACATGGGACAATACTCTTTTTTGGGTGGGGGGTAGTGTTGTATTTTGTTGGCATCCTGTTGTGTATTTTATTTGTATATAAAGTATATTTAGAGTCTTTCCCAACATAAGCAGACCTAATGATACATTTGCTTCTCGGATACTATGTATATGAATTTTGCCGTTTACAACTATTGGACACTGGGCCCCTTAGGATATATTAATTGTTACATATAATATACTAATACCTGCCAGATTCAGAAATCAGAAAAGCATGCCCCCAAATTATCCATTTTATAAACTGACCTAAATAATTTTAAAGCCTTGAATGCTTTTGTTAATGCTTGTATTTTCCTTGGTATTTTCTTTTCTGGATGAAAAGTTATTTATGACAATAACCATTTCATAAGATTTAAGGAGGAAGTAGTATAGTAAGAGCTGTACACTTTGGGTGGTTAATTTATTAAATTGCCAAGAGTGATTGGACCTATTATACCATTTGCATTTTATGTTAACTGTAGAATGCTAACAGTATGAATATAAGTACATGTATTATGTTTTATGTTTTATGTCCCTACATTAGTGCTTTTCTTAGAAATGCCTCACTTAATTTTATTATTTATTAATTCAATTATATAGTTACTCAACTCATTATGGTGACTCAGGATAACAGCATTTAAAATCTGGATGCAAACAATATAAACAATCAATACATATATCAGCAATTATTGAAGTGTGATATCTGGTAATTCTTCAAAAACAAATCTTGAGGTCACTGTTGTTAGTTCAGTAACTATCAAACAAACGTGTAACAAACAGATTGTATATGCAACCTATGAAATTCATTATCATAAGACATAGTGATGACTACTAATTTAAAAGGCTTTAAAAGCAGATTGGATAAATCACAAACTATTGTAACAAGGACTATACTTGTTAAAGAATAAATGTTCTTCTGGATTATAGGTGGTATTCCTTCAAATACCAATTGAAAGGAGAACAATGGTAGATGGAAACAGGTTGTCTGTAATGCTAATGAGCATCTCAGAGTCATCTCTTTGGCCCTATGGAATATCTACCAGACCTGGATAACCATGGGATATAAAAGGAAATATAGAAAGTGTTACAGCTGCCTTTTTAAGTCTTTTAGTCTATTTAGTCTATTAGTGAGCACATAAACTATCATTAAACCATTTACCTCTTTGAAGATGCACCAAGGCTTATTGTGGCTTTTCAAAAAACTAACAAAAATGGTTTGTAAACTAAGCAGTCAACTTGTCAGAAGTTTTAGATTTTATTCTTAATTAGATTTTTAGTCTATATCAATCTTCCCCATTTTAGTACCCTCCTTACATTTTCACCAGGCTTGGCTTGTTGAAGTCAGAATACAGAACTGAACCGGATATTGGGAAATGCAAGCTATTCTCTATAAGCATGTAAAGTGGGAATATTTATTTTGCAAATTACTCACCCGGTCTTTTGAATCTGAGGCAGACAGGCAAAGTATTCAAATTCAGGACATCTCATGAAATGCAAAACATTTGAAAGAAGTGCTTCGCAATGGTTATACTGCAGTTTGCATAAAAACAACACATTTTTAAATCATTAACTTACCTGCACTGGCTGCTTTGAAAACTACTCATGGTTGTTTATACATCATTATGCATGCACAACTATTTCACTTAATGAGCTCTATTCTTGTTTCCCGAATACAGACACTCAATAAATACAAATATTTCTGAGTATATTTAGAGAATATAGTCAATAGCTAGCCTTGAATTTTAATGTGTATCTAAGAACTTGCTTATGTAGCCTTATGTTCATTGAGTTCATGTTCTTTTTTCATTCATTTTTGGAATTTGTATTAGGTACAACTTACTACTATTAAAAACAGTTTTAAAAGGGTAGCCCTATGAGGAATGTATTACAATAATTTAATTTTTATTGTACTCAACAGTAAGATTGAAAGGCACAGAAGTTTCCTTTATTTAGGTACCATGTACTGTGCCCACTTCTATTCATTATCCTAACAACAAGGATTATCAGAACACTAAAAACTAAGCCCATGAAGAGAAAGGTTATATTTAACCTTGAGAAGATTAAAGGGGAAGACATAGCATGATTAATTACATGAATGACAGTTTAATTTGTTTATGTTTCATTTGCATTATATTTCACTTGTTTTCCATAAGATAAAGGTTAACCCATAATGTAGCATTATTGTACCAAACAATAATATCAAACTTTAGGTTTAGAATTAAATCTGTACCTTCGCAAGCAGATTGAAATCTGGACCTCCTCAGTACAAATTGAATCTTTAAAAGATAAGCCAAGGTTTAGATGCAGTGTACAGTATGTAAGGGACATTTTGTACAAATAGGCAGCCCTTCCCATATTTCTCTATTTTTTATTATTCCTGTATTTTACTATACTATTCTACTGTACTATAAACTTTTGACTTTTAGCTAGACAGCTGCTGGTGTGTAACAATTTTAAATAATTTATTAGATTGTCTTACGTCTAAGTCAACTATGATCTAGGATTGATCAATATAGCTTGTATAACAGGGCTGTCAAACTCCCAGCCCATGGGACGGATGCGTCATGCACTGGCCATGCCCGTGCCCAGTTTAACAAAGGGGGGAAAGTCCCTATATGTCACATGACATCACCGTGATGATGTGAGTTTGACCCTTGTGTTGTATAACAATGTTTCATTTCTTTTTATGTATAATTAGGCAGACTTACATTTGGATATGAAAGCCAGAATTTCCGAATACATAGATGATGTCATAGGCATCTACTACTGATAGCTGTGGCTCTGATGTTGGCAGTCGTGGTGAGGTGACATGTGTATACGAGGTCTTAATTCATATCAATCTTCAAACCAGTTTTATAAATAATGTTTCAAGGCTCCATGGGTCAAGAGGCATTCTTGCAAAAAAAAAAGGTGGATGGCTGCAGGCCAGATCTTTATTTTGATACATAATCAATAAGATAGATATATCCTGGTGATTTAAGAAGTGGCTTTGGAAAAAGCAGATTTTTTTGGGGGGGTATGTTTGCTTCTTTTGTGTAAGCTCTGTGTATACTATGGGAATGATGTATAATGCAGTTTTGCTGAATAGCAGCAGTTTGTCTTCTAAGTATTCCATTTTTCCTCGAAAATAAGACCCAGTCTTGTTTTCTTTGGGGCTCCAAAGAAGGATGTCATGAGGATGTCATATTTCTTTTGAGTGCCGCCACTATGAGGTTGGTGGGGGTGGAGCTTCCCCACGCGTTCTGCACTGGTTTACCTCAGGACCCCTGCAGCCAGGCCATCCATGCCCCAACACCTGCCTTGCCTTGTGGCCACAGCAGCAGTGTGTGGCTTGGCTGCCTGCTCCATTGCGGCCATGAGCAAGGAGAAGAAATGGGCCAGGAGCCATGTGGCATCCTGCTGGACGGGGCTGTTGGACCAGACACCACGAGGTGAGGCAGGTGTCGAGGTGTGGAAGGCCTGGCTGCGGGAGCACTGTGTTAAGCTGATGTGGGTCGTAGAGCATCTCTACCCACTGCCTTACCTTACCTTGTGTCATTGGTATAGCGAGTAACCCGATAGGATGGGTGGGAGGCCAGCTGTGCATGCGCTTAAGTAGGGCTTAATTTGGGAGGTAGGGGTTATATTGGGTGCACACGCAGAAAACATGCTAGGGCTTATTTTCACAATAGGTCTTATTTTTGAAGAAACATAATAATTAGTACTTTGCTTTGTTTTGGAGCAAAAATAGGATTTGGCATATTGATTTCAGACATTCACCTGTGCTGCAAAGTCTGCTTCTTAGCCAAGTTACTTTTGAGTTTCAATGAAAGGAGGATTTGATTCAGAAAGCAAAGTTTCTCTAAGTTTAAAGCAGCTTCCTACAAGTTAGTTTCTGTAAGCTTTATTACAGGAGGTGGGATGGAGCATTCATATTTGGCAAGGAGGAGAGGACATTTTAATACTTTTAAACTGAAAATCCAGGTGAAGAAGATGCAGGTGCTACTACAGTCTTAATTTTTGTTCTGCACTGGCTCTAAAGCCTATTGCTGGTGTAGATACCATGACTGGTGTAAATTGCTGGTGTAAATACAATGACAGTTACTTTAGCTGCTTTGCTTCCATTTGGTTTTTCAGTGCTGGAGTTGAAATTGTTAAAAAATGTAAATGTATCAATATTGATCTATCCAAATTCAGATTATTTTAGTCCCTATATGTAAGAAAATGAAAAGTATATTAAAATATCAATTTGAATACTTATTTTAATGTAACAAAAGAGTAGCGTGGATGCTTCTTTTTTACTTTTGCCAAATGTGCAGATGATACTTGATTACTAACTTATGAATATTTCCCTTATTATTATAAAAATGAATACATTAATGCTAACATATCCAGAACAATTTGGCTAGAATTGGACAATTTCCTCTGCAAAATGAATAATAATTATACTTATACTTAAAGATTAAATTGGGAACATTGGCTCCTGTTTCTCTAACTATGAAGAAATAAATATAATATTTATAACAGCAATACTAGATAAAATACTTTCCCCATTAGGAAATGATAACTGCTAAGCATTAAATACTTTAAAATTGTTGTTTAATAAGAAAATAGATTATTAAAAATTTAAACTACTTTAAATTGAAAATTAACACAGGTCAAACCCATACTTTTTATCATAAAACTGAATATTGATTTAATATGGTTGGAGCAGAATGGTAAGTTTCTTTTTACAGAGTTGCTTTGTGCAATTATTTTACATTTTGATTTACATTTACCATTTTTTGAGATGGTAAAATGTTTGCCCGCTGATGTATGGTAATCACAGTTAATCAAAATTCTGTCCTTCCATATCAATTTAATTATTTTTTCATTAGCAATTTGTCATGTGATTGTTGTGTTCATTATATAAAGCCATGTGCTTATAAATTTCTGTATAAAGAAAGATCAGCAGGATTCAAAGCATTAGCAGAATGTTCAGTGTGGAAATGCTAATAAAACATTTATTTAAGGATATAACACTATTTACCATGTTTAGGCATTAATCCATTAATTGACCCTAAGTGTATCTTCTTGCAAAATTGCAAGTTTTACCACAGTGTGCATGCCAACATGAATACACGTGTATGTACATATAAGAACCAATGATGTAAATAAAGTATTTTCCCAAAGAAAGGCTACACTGAATTTAAGACAACCATTATGTCAAAGAATAGCAGATAAAAATAAATTAGAAATGTTAGTATGTATGTATAAATTTTATTGATTGCCCATCTTACCACAGGGTAACTCTGGGTGGCTTAAAGTCATCAAAAATGTACCTATACATATACATTAAAGCCACAAATAAATTAAAACCAAACATTTAAATCTAATGACACGTGGGAAGTTCAGGGACGGAGTAGAGGCAGGTGGGATTTGCTGTTACTCAGTCAACTTCATTGTGCTGTTCCCCATGGGGGTCCCAAGCCAACTGGCAGAGCCGGGTCTTTAACAAGAGGATAGGAGGGTTGGGGCCAACCTCACATCAGGTGCAAGATGTTTCAGAGAACAGGAGCAGTAGCAAAAAAGCCCCTCCTTCTGAACCCACCCAGCCAGAATAATTGGATTGATCAGACCCACAGCATGCCTCCTCTGCAGGCATGAATGGAACAGGCCAATTCCACTAGGTTGAGACAGTCCCTCAAAAAGGTCAGATCCATGCCATGAGGGGCTTTAAAGGTGATCACCAGCACCTTGAATTGTACCTGGAAGCAGGCTGGCAACCAATGCAGCTTGAGAAGCAGGGACCATTCTTGAGGCCCCAAACTGCCTGTGCAACCAGACTCTGCATCAGCTGTAGCTTCCAAAGGTTCTTCAAGGACAAGTGTCTTGTAGAGCCTATTACAGTAGTCCAACCATGAGATGAATAGGGACTGAGCAACTGATTGCAGGGAATCTTGGAAAGGTCTCAACTGGCACACAACACGAAGTTGTGCAAAGGTTCCCCTAGCTGCAACTTACTCCTCAAGCAAGAATCATGAGTCCAGGAGAACCCCCATGTTATGGAGTGTATCTGTCTAGACAGTGCCCCCCCATTCAGAGTCAAAGACAAAATCCTGGAGTCTCGTGTACCAAAACCATTCAGTCTTGCGTAGGTTCAGGTGAAGCCTGTTGTCCTCCATTCAGGCCACCACAGACTCCAGGCCACAGGGAGAACCACAGCATCACTTGGCTCACCAAGAATGGAAATATACAGTTGGGTGTCACCAGCATACTGTATATATCTCAATCCGTGGTGATGGATGGGTGATCTTTGTGGCACACCACAAAGCAGCAGTTGCGGGCTGGACCTCTCACTCCCTATCAACACCAATTGGGACCGGCCACAGAGAAAGGAGACAAACCAGTGCAAAACTGTAGTACCCAGCTCCAGCCCCAGCCCCAGCTTCCCAAAGGATGCCATGGTCAATGGTATTGAAGGAGAGTGAGGATGATTGCACTCATCCTGCTCTTGCCAGAGATTATCGACAAGTACCGCCAATGCCATTTCTGTCCCATAATTTAATAAGATCACCCAATTCACTGTTAACTGTTAACTGTTTATTGCGGGGAAAGATCTGGTCTTCTTAGCGGATCAGTGATCCATCTTTGCCCTTGGGGAACTAATAAGGTTACTTATACTTTCTGTATTTCTGTAGAAAAGGTGTGTTTTTTTAAAAAAATATTCTCTACAATTGTTTTTAGCTTTAGACCCAGCTAAAGATCCATGCTTAAAGATGAAATGTACTCGACATAAGGTATGCATTGCACAAGATCAACAAACAGCTATTTGCATTAGCCATCGGAGACTGACACACAGGTAAATATCTCCATGTTATTGATCTGTAATCAGGGCTATTAATATATATTTGTATTCACTGCTGCACTTTTGTATCATTTCAGACCAAAGTAAACAAAATGCGTGAGATTATATGCACTGGAAAATTAATATTTCTTTCAGAAGGATGAAATGCTGAAAGCAAAATACACTCCTCTTTACC
The DNA here is from genome assembly GCA_009733165.1 of Naja naja. Taxonomy (NCBI): domain Eukaryota; kingdom Metazoa; phylum Chordata; class Lepidosauria; order Squamata; family Elapidae; genus Naja; species Naja naja. Next base: position 74,490,554 of record CM019151.1, read on the forward strand.
TTACTGTAATAGTATGTGGGAATGATCTTTGGAGGTGTTCTGACCCAAGCCTCGTTCAAAGCAAACAAACACCAAACAGAGATAAAAGCAAAACCTTTTTTAATGCTTCTCTGTGAATTCCGTTCATTCACAGTAAAATGCTATTAAAAACTAATTGTCCCAGATAAGAACAAGCCTTGCCAAGGTTGTGCAAGGCTGCCAAGAACACTAGATTACATTGCAAGGAAATAATCAAAACCAAAAGTCTCCAAACACAAACCAGGATAGTCCAAACTTCCACAAGACTTGAAGTGCAAGAACTTCTTTGCTTCCTGCAAAGAATCCCACCTCTGAAGGCTGGCTTTTATCCCTTAAGGGAGGGGCCATCACCTTGCAGCCTTACTCTCGAGTCGCCCATGCTGCTACAGCTGCTCTTTCCTTCAAGGAGAGAAATCTGATATACCCACCTCTTTTAGAGTTTATCAGAAAGAACAGCTATGAAGAACATGGAACTATAAAACTATTGAGCTCCTGGATGAGAGAAAAGAAATATCAAAACCTTTATAAACTCTTCAGTGATGCAAACATTTTATCTGTATATTCTGCAGGTGATTGTTTCTTGAAATCAGAGCAAAGGACAGTCCATATGTATTTTCTCAGTGCTTATGCTTGTAAAAGACAGAACTATTTTAGTGAATAACAAGGAAATTAATGAAAAATTAATGTAATGCTATGTAACCTTTGGGGGGAAATTTATACATTTTATAATTTTCTACAGTGAATTACAATTCAAAATTTAAAATTAATGGTGTTCTATGATACTAGACGCAGTATGGATACATTTCAGTAACAACTATGGCATCCTTGGTGTAATCTCTGAGTTTGTTCTGGAGACATTTTCACTACCCTTCTAGGTCACATCACCAGTGCCAGTGACTGTGGGGGTTGCTTCTAATTTATATCAGTTAAACTGATTATAAACAGTTAAAAAAGAACTATGCATTTTATACAGTGTAACAGTCTGATTGAGAGGTAGAAAATTCAAATTTGAGTATCTGCTTTCATGCCAGAAATCTTGATATCTCCACAGAAGATAGGAAAAAAGCTAAGCTTGAAACTGAAAATTATCTATAAAAATCTCTATTTTAGACAGAATCACAAATCTTATCATTCAGTCCAAATAAATTTGTAAGAATCATAATGATGTTATATTCATGCCGGTTCCTATATTTTCTTACATATGTATAATTGATGTATATACAGTATGTGTACATATTTTATAGGGTTTGACTTACTGTTCACAGATTGCTATGAAACATAAAGATATTTCTTTGCTGATCAGCATGATCTAGTTCTAAATGATTGGATATCAAATGTGAAATTTAGGGCAGCAGTTTAGACACTGGCATTTTACACAAGTAAAATTTTGGGGAAGTGGGGAAGTATGAAAGACAATATACAGTACTTTGTGCCTTCTATGTATGTTAGTAGTTTTACAGTCATTTAAGTGTTTAGATAGATTGTATAATCTTTGCTTTTTGTTTAATAGATTTTCCTCCTGTAATGCAGCTGCTGTTTTAAAAAACAAGATGAGCTACCCTTTTCAAGTTGAGGGAACACATTTTATTGCCAAGCTTATAATATCATTGGTGGCTGATAAGCACAGGTCTCAAAATAGATAGCTTTAATTGAGTGCACCTGCATTGATAAGGTGTATCAGCTTGTAGAAAAGATTTTTTCCTTCACAGAAATTCTAGCTTGTGTTGACGAATTCCAGGTGTAATAAGATTAAACATAAGATTATGAAGAATCTTACTTCCTGTTGGACATCTGGGTCTTGATTTATTTAATATACCTCAAATCTCCTTCCTTCCAGAGAAATGGATGGATGTCAGAATAGCTTTTCTATATGTAAAAATGTAAAGCTGGAATGCTGATATAACTTACTTAACTAGTAGTTTATAAAGTATTGCTTATTGTAACATTTATTTATTAAATTTGTATGCTGCTCATATGTAGGGGTTCTTTGGGGAAATAGTACAGAAAAAGAGAATGGTGCTATTTTTCCTGGGTTTGCTTGTTTGTTCAACTTCTATGGTATCCTATTGGAGTCAAGGATTCTGGGACAGTTCCAAAAATGCATTACAATTAAAATATTTAAAACATTTTAAAACAGTAAACCAATAAAAACATCCAAATTACATGGGAGCAAAATACTTGGCCAGTTAGCAATATAGCCAGGGAATGAGGCTCTTGACATATTCATCATCAAGGAACATAACTAGGTTTTTTATGGCCCTATGAAAGCCTAACAGTTTCTATATAATCTCATTAAGGGGAAGACTGGAACAGTGATTGAGATACTCCCCTATTCCCTTCTGCCTCCATGTCCCTTACCTCATTTATAACTAGAAAGAAACTACTAACAAATACTTTATAGAACTCAGTTCTATTAGGTAATGAATAACATGGTGGTTATCAATTTATTATGATTCTGTCCTTGGATTAAAACTTAATACTATACAAGGAAAGCAAGGAAAACAACTTGCTTTCCTGTTTTGTTGTTGTTTGTTTGTTTGTTTGGCTCTGAATTACTTTCTGTATAGAAGCTAAAGTTTCTGAGCAATGAAACTGACCAACTGGATTCACATCTATATCGGATTTCACTTCAGGATTTAACTCTTAAAAAGCTCTGATCTGGATTTTTTTTCTTTTTTAATTTTTGATGGAATTTTTCCTGTTCCTTTTTTTCTTCACAACTTCATTGTAAAAAATATCATTTCAGTATTCTTTGCAGCTATTTTGTCATAGTACATTTTTCCCTTTTGTCTTTGAAAGGAATTGTTTTCTTTCTCTATGTAAGTTCAGATACAAGGGAGTCTACTTAATGTTAAAACTGCAAATAATGCACCAAATTAAAGATAAAGCCTAGTGGACTACCTTCACAGAAAAAATCATTTTTAGTCTACAAGTTCAGATTGAAAACTTTGGTAAAAAGCTTGACAAAATTACCTGGGTTTCAAAACAACCTAAAGAAAATACCCAAATGCAAACTAAGCATATCACAGCTAAGCCAAACCTATAACTGGGTGGACTATAATCTAAATTAATGCTGGAAGATTTGAAGAAGACCTGCTTCAGAAATTTGAAGGAGATCTTGATTTTACAAATTTGTAATTAGCAGATTTGATGAGTGACACTCTCTTTTTTTTAAACAAGTTTTATTCAGTTTTCTACATTTTAACATCTCTTTTTAGTGAACAGCATGATTACAGGTTCCACATATACATACAAATATGACCATAGTTACATATTCAATTTTTATATTCAATTTCTAGTCTTAACAATAGTTTTATGCATTTTCTATTTTGTCATATTATCACCAAGTGCTTATCTCATAATTTAATTCACATATATTGAATTCATAGTTATTGTGCTGTAGTACTTTTAATTGTCACATTTGTATAATCCTCTTAAAGTCTAATTAGTAACACTTCTTCTATAAATTGGTTTCTCCCTTTAATATCAATTTAAGAACGCCACCTCAGAGTTACATATTCATTAATTATTTCCCCCTTTAAATCACATCAAATATTTAGCATTTTATTACCTACAACTTTAAAATTACTAATCCCCTTTAAAACTACATAACATATGTAAATCAGATTCTGTATGGTTTCCCTTTCTTAATTCCATAAAATTTATCTACAATTTCAAAAAAGAAAAAGGACATATTTATCTACTCATTTAATCCTAATCCCTGATACCAATTTCATTCAGCTCTCCTCCTATATCATTTCATTTATTTCAATCTATTTATTACACATATTCTATTAATTATTCCATACATATTTAAACCAAAAGAAATGAAAAGAAAAATCAGCATTCCAATCCTCAAAGTATTTCAATATATTTGATAAACATATTCCATATATTTATTGTATTTACCTCTTAAACGTGAAGAGAGCATTACCAAAAAATAACAATTCATCTTATATGTCCCCATTTCACAACTACAAATTTATCTATTTATTCCCCAGCACCTTGCAGAATCCCCTCTCCCAGTATCATTCAGCCATTATCTCTGTGTAAGAAATTTATTTTTATTTATTTTATTTTATTTTTATTCATATTTATATCCCGCCCTTCTCCGGAGACTCAGGGCGGCTTACAGTTTTTGGGATACAACCCAATGCACTCAGCAATAGCCTTCATTCCATTGTTTATGCCTGCTTATTACTAAGCGGCATTTTTACAAAGTCAACTTATTGCCCCCAACAATCTTGGGTCCTCAGTTTACCTACCCCGAGAGGATGGAAGGCTGAGTCAACCTTGAGCCTGGTGGGATTCGAGCCTGCAATAATTACAGGCAGCTGGACCTAAGTGCTAGGCTATTAACAGCCTGCACCACCAAGCCTTACCCCCCCCTTTTTTAAATTACTATATTCCTTTGTTCCCAAATCCTGTTTCTTCTCCCTTCTTTCCCCTAACATTTCCCCCTTTGTTATTTCACTCCAGTTTTTAACCCACACTCTCTTTTTAGCTACCTTCCGCCCTTCGAATTTCTGCTGATTCTTTTCCCCTTTTTTATTTTCTGAATATTTCCCTCTTTAATCAATTTCCCAGACCTTCAATATTTATTCTCAATTCTTTTTCTCTTTCCTTCTGGATTCCTTTGTTCTTGATGGTGATTAAAGATGGCCCCTTCTGAAATTTGCTCCACCTCTTCTTCTGTACTTTGTCTTTGTTGTTCATACTCTGCAATCGCCTCTTCAAAAAATTTAAAAACGAAGCCCAAAGTTTCACCTCTTTCCTGTAAAGTTTCCTTAATGTTTCCAAGTTCCATTTTTAGTGCCCGAAGAGATATTGCCATTTTATAATTTTCTATTTAATCCAGTTGGTGTCTTTAAAGTTAATTTCCAACAGTCCGCTTTTGTTTCCTTCCTCTCAACTTTTAATCCTCAGCTAGTCCAATACCAAGTCCATAACAGAATCAACAATTAATCCAAGGGCAGAATCTTCCTATATCTTTCTTTACTTCAATATTTCAATTTTACAGTTTTATTGTATCAATTTTCCTTGTATTTTTAAGAAACAGAGTCTTTTAAAAGAAAAAAAGTGTAGTTGAATTTAACTCAGATGGCACTCTTTGTTCTAACAAATCTACACCTCCTCTTTTCTTTTCCTTCCCAATTATTCAGAGCTTTTTAAACCACAGTCCTCCAAAAAGATCCAATTAATATGTTTCCTCTTTAGCAATCTATAGTTCAGCTTGAATTAGTGCTTATATAAAATGAAGATATACTCATCCAAGATAGTTGTGCAATTCCTTCTGCAGCTTCTACCTCTCTCGGCTCAAAGCTCCGTCACTGTCAAAGGCAATTCACACCTTTTTTAAACCTCTTTCAATTAGCCGCTTTGAGTCCTTTCTTAAAAATACTTTGTAATGTTAATCCAGAGGGTAATTACCATTTGATTTTATTGTCCCGTTCCTCCTGCTGTTTGCTTCTTCCACTCTCTCCTGCCCAGTACTTATTCCAGTCTAATCTTCCACTTCAGGGTGGCCATTTTAGACCACCACTTCAGGTGTCTTCGGGAGGGAGCTTTGCCAAACCAGGGAGGGGATTTGCGACTCCCCTCTACCTGGCTGATGGTCTCCCCTTCCTCCTCCGCCCCTACGAGGCAGCTTCTGCCCCAAATCTAAAAGATTGGGGCTCTCTGATTCCGAAGCATGGACCAAGGCTGCGCACAATCACAGTGAGTGGTCCATCTTCGGGGAGGCTCAAAACCGGAAGCCGATGAGTGACTATCTTAAGAAGATGGATTTATCATACACAATTGATAAAACAATTTGGTCTGCCCTTTCCTGAGAAAATGGATTGATGTTAGAAAGTGGATTTATTATACCTAAACAGAGAACAACTGACAAGAGACTTTACACCTTGGTTCATTGTGAGACTGCTTCAACAACGGATGTGGTAGAAATATTTATAGCAGGGGTTTAGGGTATTGGAAAATGAGATGTTGTTGTTGTTGTTGTTATTATTATTATTATTATTATTATTATTATTTATTCGACTTGTATGCCGCCCTACTCCCTAAGGACTCAGGGCGGCAAACATTAAAAACAGAACAAATTTACAATAAAAAGCAATTAAATCAAATAAGTCAAATACATTAAAACATTAAGAAAAGATTAAAAACCCTAACCCCACCCCCGAGTCATTCCAGACTGGCCTGTTGAAACAACCAGGTCTTCAGGTCTTGGTGGAAGGAGCAGAGGTCAGGGGCCAAACGGAGATCCACGGGGAGCTGATTCCAGAGGGCAGGCGCTCCCACGGAGAAGGCCCTAGCCCTGGGAACCGCCAGCGGACAATGCCTGACCGACGGTATCCCAAGGAGGCCCCTCCTATGGGAGCGAACAGGGCGATCAGAAAGTGATGCTGGCAGGAGGCGTTCCCGCAAGTACCCTGGACCCAAGCCATTTAGGGCTTTGTAAGTTGTTACTAACACTACTAACCCGGGAGACAACTGGCAACCAATGCAAGTCGTGCAGGAGGAGTGTAACATGGGAGTATCGGGACACTCCCATCACAGCCCGCGCGGACGCATTCTGCACCAGCTGTAACCTCCGGGTCATCCGCAAGGGCAGTCCCATGTAAAGAGCGTTGCAGTAGTCGATTCTGGAGGTGACGAGCGCATGAGTGACCGTTCGAAGGGCACATCCTTCCACTAAAAATCTTAAGGCAAAGTTTTATTATTGTTGTTAGTATTATTATTGATCATCACACAGTCAGCCTGGGTTTGGCATATTTGTCTACCTATCGACTCCTTACCAAGGGCCTGGGATACGCAGATCTGGTTGTTTGATGCCGTTACAGATATTGTTACAGGATGAAAGCTGTTCCAAGTAAAGCCGCCTTCTGCAATTGACTGGTGGAAAATTTGTCAATGCCGATGGTGTTCATGTGGTGCTCCAGTTGTTTTGATACTACACCCAAGGCGCGTATTACTATTAGTCTTGCACCTTGGGCACAATCCAAAATTATTGTTATTGTTATTAACTCTTTATTCATTAAACATGAAATTCAGTCAACTGAACATTTAAAAATGTATTTCAGATATTTTACTGGCACTGATGGGTTGCTGCCAGAATGCAAAATATCAACAAAATATCTTCTTAAAATGTATGATGTTCTGTTGTTGTTGTTGTTGTTGTTAATCCCAGATGAGCTGATTGTGGTGATTTTCTATGAGTTAAATAACATTAAATAACAGAGGACTTTGAAGTTTAACTTTGTTGCTAATTTACCTGTTAAGTGTTTTGTTGTTACATATAGTAGATAGATACCAGCTACGTTAATAGATGTAGAAATTTATAGATTGTGGGCCTGTTTCTCAAGGGAGACAAGTTAACATTGTTGCATCATTTATCAGTAATCATCCAGGAGGGATAATATTTGTATATGAGTTTTGTTTTTTGTCCTCTTTTTAAAAATGTTCTGTCCATTTTTGTTGTTTGCTAATTTTGGGGGGAATTCCTGATTCTGTTCTATAATAACATGAGCAAAATATCTCTTCTATATTGTCTGATCAGCTGTTCATTCAGTTCTATTTGCTTACTATTCTTTGTGACATTATAAAACTAAAAACAATTCAGTATTGAAATAGACACAATTTTGCACAACATTTAAACATTTATTATCATTTATTTTGGCTCATCTCTGACACTAGATAGTTTAATCTGATGTTCCTGATGGAATAATGTGGATTGACATTAGAATGCTGACACTTTTTTTATATTTTCCAAGAGATTTTATAAAGCTTAGCCCTTTGAAAAAAATTTGTAAGTGTTGTAAAATATTTTGCTTTTAAGAATTGAAAAAAAGCATGCTTTAAAATAATTTCTATGTGAAATTTGATTTTCAGTTGGAACAGCTTGACAAGCTCATCCAATTGAAAAAAAGCACACTACCGTTATTTAATTGATGTTTTGTAACCATAGCAATTTAAAATGTATGGAACAAGTTCCAGAATTATTCTCCTAGCCGGGGAATTCTCAGAATTGCAATCCCACATCTTAAATAGCTGAGGTTGAAAAATGCTGATTTAAATGTCTTAGTTTAGCTTTAAAGGACATCCTGCAAAGGTTCAATCAAATGTATGTATAGTATATTCAAAAAAAGAAAAAAAGATACACATACATACATACATACATACATACATACATACATACATACATGGGATTTACAAAATCCTTTGTATGCAATATGCTGCATTTCAAGTGCAAAGAACCTATTACTCTGAGTTTGAAACATTATGTTTTGATTTCAAAACTCTTCCAATATGTTTCAGATTTAAAACACTTTGTGGGTGAATGAGAAAGACATTGGTTTTCTCACACACACACACCCAAAAATAACTGTTCAATGTTTCTGACCAGGTGTTTTATATTGAAAATGAGACCCTATTAGAATAAAGAAGACTACATATTGTTGAAAAATAATTAGAAGAATCTTTAACTATAAGTGTTATTGGAAGAATTTTAGAACTGTAAATACAGCTTTACCAAGATTACATTTTCTCAGCTAAACTATTGATACAAAAGATTATCATAGGAGGGTACATACATAATCTGTGACTATCATAGCTTGTGTACATTTAAATAATTAATCTGATAGCTTCTGCATAATAAAATTCTTTTGTAAACAAAAATAAAAGTTTATTATTTTTGGCACCCAAATCTTTCAGGATGGTAGGTTGGGGAAAATGGCTTCTTACTCCCTTCTCAATATATGAAAGTGTTGGTAGTGGTAAAACAAAAAGAAGGAAACTTTTGAAAATGTTATTTGAATTCTTTTTCAGCCTAAGGCAGTTTTTGAGAACTCAGAAACTTCTAGATAAACTATTTGAAGTCTCAAGTTTTTTTAGCTACTTCATTGAACATTATTTTCAGCATTAAGAAAGAAATATTTGATCTTTTTCTAAAAAATCAATTATTTTCAGACCAAATGAACCTTGCTTTATTACAATATATTTTTAAAAACACAAAAACCTATTTTAAGAATTCTAGACAATACTTCTAAAATGGTTGTTTAAAAAGAAAATTGGCATACAGCTAGATAATCCCAAGGGAACATTATCCATGTTTTTCATTAAGAGAAATTAGAATCCAATAAACTGATTGTAATATATTTTTGATGTAATCATTCTATGCAAAAATGTAGATTAGGAATATGTGTATGTGTATGCATTCATTCATATTCATCATTCTACATTTTTTGCATAGAATGATTAGATAGGTAGGTAGGTAGATATAGTAGATATAGATATAGATTATATAGATATTTCCCAATGTTTATTATTTGATTATATTATACACATATTCAAAGAGAGAGGTATACATATGCATACATATATCTTGGCCATCCCTATATGTACTAAATTTCAACTTAACAGAATAGCAGAGTTGGAAGACACCTTTGAGATCATTTAGTCCAACTCCCTGCACCAGCAAGAGACTCTGTACCTATATACAATGGCTGTCCAGTCTAGCTTCTAGTAAACTTCTGAAGGCCTAGCGATTCCATTGATTAATTGTTCTAACTGTCAAGAAATTTCTCCTTAATTCTAGGTTGCTTCTCTCCTTGATTAGTTTCCATCCATTGTTTCTTGTCTTGCTTTCTAATGCTTTGGAAAATAGTTTGCCCCCTCATATTTGTGGCAGCCCCTCAAATATAGGAACACTGTTGTCGTGTCTCCAATAGTCCTTCTTTTCACTAGACTAGACATACCCAATTCCTGAAACTGTTCTTCATATGTTTTAACCTCTAGGCCCCTAATCATCCTTGTTGCTCTTCTCTGTACTCTTTCCAGAGTCTTAACATGTTTTTTATATTGTGGCGACCAAAACTGGACACAATATTCCAAGTATGGCCACACTATAAAGTTGTACTAATGCCTCACATGATCTTGATTTTATTCTTCTATTAATGCAGCCTAGGATTGCATTGGCTGCTGCTGCACACTTTTGGTTCATATTTAAATGATTGTCCATTTGGACTCCAAGATCCCTCTCACAGTTACACTGAAATTCATTTTGCTAAATAGGGCCCAGTGTTCAAGTCTGTCCAGATCCTTTTGGATTTTGAACCTATATTCTGGGGTGTTGGCTATTCCTGCCAGCTTAGTGTCATCTGCAAATTTGATAAATTCTCCTTCTATTCCCTCATCTAGATCATTTATGAAGATATTGAAGAGTACTGGGCCTAAAACGGAACCTTGAGGTACCCCACTATTTATTTCCTTCCATGTGGATGTAGCTCCATTGAGAACTACATGTTAAGTACAGTTTGTCAACCAGTTACAAATCCATCTGGCAGTGATGCTATCTATCCCACATTTTTTTTAGCTTACCAAGACATAGGTTGTGGTCTACTTTGTCAAATGTCTTACTGAAATGATCCATTAATTTAGTCACTTTGTCAAAAAAATAAATAATTTGTTTGGCATGATCTTTTTTTGATGAACCGATGTTGGCTTGTGGTTATAACTTTGCTTGCTTCTAGCAGTTCACAGATTTGTTGCTTGATTATCTTCCACGATCTTCCCAGGAATTGTTCTGGAATTTCCTGGAAAAAACAAGCTAAAATATAAGAATTGCTGGATTGAGTCCAACTTTATTTAAATATATTCTTTATTTAAATAGATTCTTATAATGTATAGTGTTATATATTCTTTAATATTTTTTAAAGAAACCATTTTTCCTGTATGACTTAGGTTATGGAATGACTTATTATGCTCTTTTATTTTGTAATGTGTGGATGTCTTGGGAAATGATGGGAAGAGATGTTGCTCATGGATCAATCAGCTAAGAGATGGAGGAGCAATTACTATTCTTACTGAATGTCATTTGTTTTACTGGTTGAAAATGCTATGCTTTGGTGGAATGTGTTCACATTCTTATTGGAAATTCTTGTTTGGAAATTCTTGTTGGAAATTTTTGTTCTGTCATTTTCTAGAGGTCTTTGAAGTTCTTTGGAAAATCTCAGAGCATCTTAGTGCTTTTCAGAATTCCTCAGAACATGGGAATTTTTTTTGAGGGAGGGAGAACAGGTCTAAAGTTGCTTTCACTTTTGAAGACCTGAAAATATTATTATTTTTTCCTGTAATATTTCTTAGTGTGATTAAAAAAAATTGGCAATGGATAAAAGTTCTCTTGGAGCATCCTTCCATTTCATTTTCGCCCTTATCGTTTGGGATGCTCTTCAGGGAAATTATACATAAGGTGTACAGGAGAAAATTATATTTCATATTTCAACTGAATAAAGTTTCACCTTCTTATGGTACAAATCTCATGCCCAATGTAAAATAAAACAATAAGAGTCGTGGTGGCGCAGTAGTTAGAATGCGGTACTTCAGGCTACTTCTGCTGACTGCTGGTTGCCAGCAGTTCAGTTTTCACGCTCACGGTTGACTCAGCCTTTCATCCTTCCGAGATGGTAAAATGAGGATCCAGATTGTTAGAGACCATATGCTGACTCAGTAAACTACTTAGAGAGGGCTATAAAGCACTGTGAAGCGGTATATAAGTCTAAGTGCTGTTGCTACAGTGAAACCTTGATATAATGGCTTGGTTGATTGGAGGTGGGTGTCTGCTACACCAGAATGTCCATTAATATGTAAATTATGGCATTCAGGATGATTTGCATAAATTAAGTATTTTTTTATTACACAAGTGATGCATATCACTATAAATGAAGGAAAATTAAAATGCCTTACCCTGACTTTGACTATAATGGTCTTGTCCATTCCTTTGGGGATGTGTGAATAAAAATTTAGATTGTTGTATCAAATCTGCACAGAGAGGATCTATTAAATTAAAATTGCACTAGGTAAGTTTTGTTAACTCTTATTGTGGGAGTAATGTCTTTGAAGGGTGACTCAGTGGCTAAGAGGTTGAGCTTCTCGATCAGAAAGGTCAGCAGCTCAGCGGTTTGAATCCCTAGCGCCGCATAATGGAGTGAGCTCCCATTACTTGTCTCAGCTTCTGCCAACCCAGCAGTTCAAAAGCATGTAAAAATGCAAGTAGAAAAATAGGGACCATTTTGGTGGGAAGGTAACAGCGTTCCGTGCGTCTTCAGCATTTAATCATGCCGGCCACATGACCACGGAGATGTCTTCAGACAGCTGTGGCTCTTTGGCTTTGTAACGGAGATGTTACCGGAAACAACTAGCACATATGTGCGAGGGGAACCTTTACCTTTTTAATGTCTTTGAATACATAGGTTTTAGTTTTACCAGTGCAGGAGGAAGTAAAGAAATGTTTGGCATTTAATGATAATGTAAATCTCCGAAAGTTGTGTTTTCTTTTTTTTTATTCAGGGGTCATAAATCTTTCAATCTGATTTAAACATATGACTTTGCTTGGTAAGCATGCATGTGTTTCTCCTTATATAAATTCTAATTGCTTTGTCTTGTTGTTACTCATAGATACAGTCTTAATTTCACAGGATAAAGCGGTATGATCAATTCAAGGGTATAACTATATATGCATTAATAAATGGATCACCTTCTTGCTGAGAAATAAGGATGTTAGGATTTCTCTATTTTAGATTTAAAAAAAGAAAACAAAACCTGGGACAGTTTTCATTTCTTCTTCTGTTTGCAGGCATGTGGAAGCTGTAGTTCTTTTTAATTATGGTCTTCTCCTGTGCTGCTCCTCCTTCCTGCCTCACTTGCTTTTTAAAACGCATGCATTAGACAGATTGCACAGAAGCTGAAAAGAAGGCTATTTAGAATGTCATCATTTTGCATTACTGTCTGAAGAAGCCCAGCTGGCACAGTTGAATCTCTTGGAAATTTTTAGTCTGATTCATTATTGTGATGTGTAACTTGGTGTATAGAAACATTTAATCATTCTTATGTTCCGAGCTCTGTTGAATCTAGTGAAAGCTTTCTGTTTCACTTCGTAATTTGGGCTGCCAATCTGCTAGCTTGGAAAAGTTTGTTTGTTATTGTTTTATTATCTGTTTTTATTTGTACAGGAAGTGATTTGCACCTAGGCTGAATTTACAGTAATTCCCTTGTAATGGACTAATGAGTAGGACTTTCTTAGTGACAACGCTAACATTATATAGCTTTGATTAGTCCAATTACTCTGAAACTGCAGATTGTTACATTACCCCACAAGACATCATGTTTTCTTTTCTCAAACCCTGAAAAGCATAAGTATGCTCATCTTTAATTTGATGCAGTTGGAAAAAGTAAGGGTTAAAAAGATTTGTGCCAGGTACATGATACTTGTGTGTTTTATTTATACAACAAGACCACAATTGATTATTTGTGCTTGCTAATTAATAAACAGTGTTCTTGCATAACATTCTACACCGATATGTCAAAAACGTGGGATTTATACACTGGCATACAGATGATGGAAGTTATGTATCAAGGAAAGAATAGAACCTCGTGGAAAAGTATATGCCTTTAATGAAACTTGGGACTTTTGTTATTGGTGGAAAATGGGCAATGCTGTACTGTACAACTAGAATTGTTGCATTGGAATTTCTTACAAGTATTAAGCAGAGATAAATGTAATTTTATTGAAGCTGGCAAGAACCTGTCCCAAGCAATGTCTGGCTACACTAGCTAAGAGCAAATGAGAATGTTTTAGATCAGGCGCGTCAAACTCAATTTTATTGAGGGCTGCATCAGCATTATGGTTGCCCTTAAAGGACCAGTAGCTGGGTTGCCATGACTAGATGGGTGTGGCTGAGTGGGTTGGGCCAGTTCAATGCCTCTCACTGGGCGCGACTGATTCGGGATGGCTGGGTCTGGATGAAACAAGTCGCATCAGTTAACTAGATGTGGGGACAATTCAGTGACCCACAAGCTCCTTGCCTCCCCAAACTGCTGGCAACCAAGCACGCATGCGTGCACACACACACACACACACACACACTGCATTCTAAGTTTGAGTAACTTTTATCCACAGAGGAAGGAGAAAGCACAGAAGAAGCCCCGGCGTGATTGGCAGTTTGTAAGCTCAGATGTGGATAAAAGTCTCCAAGTTTGGAATTTTGTGTGTGTGTGTGTGCACGCGCGCGTGCATGTATGTGTGCGCAGCACACCAAAAGAGATGTTCTTCTCCCAATCCCAGACAGCACTGGCATTTCCCTGTCCGGTGCCCCCTCCCAGCAAAGCAGTAGGCAGAGAAAGTTTGCAGGAAGCAGTTTCCTCTTGAGTCCAACTTCAATATGGTATGAAAATATTTCAGTGCATTTGTTGGATGATGACAAATATGTCATCCATGTGGCGGCATCAGAATTTGTGTGTGTAGTTTTGAAATCATGATGTTCTAGTTCACTCAGCATTGTTTCTGATAACTCCTGATATTGGGAGTTCCATGGGTGTCCATTTTATTGTCATACATTTCCCTTTTGAATGTGAAGAAGGTACATTAATAGTACTGGATTAGCTTCATGATTCTACTCCAGTACTCTCAACATATCTTATGAATACAATCATAGATAAGATTTACAATTAAGCAATTATAATTCTTCTGTGCTTTTTTTCCCCTCTTGATTTTGTATTTTTGCCATTTTGTCTTCATGATATTCTATCACGCAAGAATAACTGAATTGTGAATTATATTGTACTCTATTGTATATGTTACGATTCTAGCATTACAATTTCTGTACAGCGGTGGCTCTGTTAGGTTCACTGTGAAATATTATTGAATAGAATTAGGTTCTTAAAGATTTGGTAAACTGAAACTATGGTTTAGTGACTCTAAGAGAATATTATAAATGAATTACTACTTTCTTATGTTTGTCTCTTCTACCTACCTGCTGGATTTCTATATCATCGATAATAATAACAGTAACCACAAAAATAATATGTGGCAAACCCTCCAGAGCTACACTATCTCTCAATACATACTTCTAGTCTTGCTTCTCTAGAACTAATGAGTCTAGGAAATAAATAACTTGCTTATGATCTTATGAAGTTGTAAATATTTCTCTGCAGTAGCCAAGATATTAATATAACATGCAAATATTAGTTTAAATTAACAAAGAAAGTGTCATAGTTTTCAAATAATAGTAATCTACAGTGAGATTTGTTGTTTTGAATGTAATGTAGTCGCCAAACCCATCATTAGCCTAATTTCATGTAGATATCAAACTGGTTTCATAAACATTTTTTCAATATATCAATTCATATTTTAATATTGATTGTTTTCTAAAAATTGCTGTTTAGAACAGACAAAGGAACTATAAGACAAAAAAAGTATGGCGTTTCCATCAAGATTTTAATCTGGCTTCATTTATTCTTGTTCTACCACACGACTTGTGTTTGCTCTTCTGTGATCCTAAATAGATAACATAAAAATGGCTAATCATTGCATTAATTATGAACACTGTGACCTATTTAACATAGTGTGGTTTAACACTTGTAGCTTGGTTCATATTATGTATGAACGCAGGTCATGTAATATTAGACAGATTTAATTATATATTTATTTTTTTCCCTACTTCTCCGATCACCTTTTCATAATTTCTTACCTGATTTGATTTCTTTCAGGATGAAAGAAGCTGGTTTAAGCCATAAACAATGGAGAATTGGTTCTCTTTCATCAAAATGCAAACCGTGTCCTGTAATTTATACCAATCCAGTTTGTGGATCTGATGGCCACACATATTCTTCTCAGGTAAGCCAATGAATAGATTTGTTATCTTTTCTGTGTGATTGAGATAGATAGATAGATAGATAGATAGATAGATAGATAGATAGATAGATTGATTCTGTTGTCAAACATTGTATGGTTTGTTCAGTTTAAATAACTATATAAACCTGTTTAAATCTATAAAATTGAACTGACCTAATATCATAGCCTTCTTCCCTCAGCAGTTCTTTTTTCTTTCATCCTATAAATCCCACAAAGACTTACAGCTGTTGTTGACTGACTGTTTTTCTTCCTGAGCTGCTCTGGTATTTTGACACATATAAGAAGACAGGGAAGTTAGCCAGCATTCAGTGATTGGCTGGCTGGCTAGAGTCTTACCCTGGAATTTGAACATGAAGGGACACTGAGACTTCTTGGAGATGTAATTTTCAGCAGTTAAATCAGAATGCTCAGGAGTAGGACTATAGACTCCAGCAGCTCAGAGCTGGAGCTGAAAAGAGGAGAAAAGGAGAAAAGGGTTTTTAGGTGAGAATGATGGATTCATTGGGAAAGGAGAGACTTGATTCGAGGAAGAAGGGGAGGGGACAATTGTAGCCCAAGGCAGAGACTTGGAGTTACTGTATCTTGGTCCAGGATGAAGTTTCTGGGCCATTACCCCCTGGCTGGAGAGGTGGATCCATAGGCCTTTTGCTGAGCCTGCAAAGGACGCATCCATAAACAATAATTGGTGAGGCGCCATTTGGCCAAAGGACAGTTTCTGGGACCTATCTGTGTGTTTTATTTAAGTGTTCCAATGGAAGCAAGATGGGTGGCAAGCAAATTTAATAAATTAAAATTAAAAAAATAAATAAAAAACACAATACCTGATAATTCTGCTATTTATTACTATTTTAAAAGTGTTCTTTGTATTACCGGGAAAAATTAAATCCTGTGATGACCCAGAGTATCTCAGAAATATAACAAAATCCGAAACATAACTAAAAATCCTTGAATGCCTCCAACTTGGCTTCACTGTTTAATTGTTCACAGTGGAGGAGTCAAAATAACATTTCAAAGGCAAGTTCACATTCAAAGAGCCGATAACGAAGCAAAAGCCAAAAACAAACCGTATTGAATAAAGTTCCTCGACAGACCAGGATGGATAATTGCCAGCTTCAGGAAGATAACCAGGGACAATCCATTGGAAGAACACCAACCAAGATAAACCTTCTTTAGAACTAAAACACTAACTTTGACTCCAGCAATTCTAACTACGCATTTACGAACTTATATACAGAGCTCCCAGCTGTAAGCCCTGAGAAGGATCATGGCTCTCTCCTCCCGAGTAGACCACGCTTTTCCCTGATCCTCTCCTCCCTGTGTGCCCTGGGATGGATAGGAGATGGGCCTGGATCCTCCTCTGATTGCTCAGCTGGCCTCTGCCCTTCCCCAGCCTCCTCCACCACCTCTGGAGCTACACTCCCACTCCCTGTTGGCTGTTCCTCCTCTTCCTCGGAGTCAGTCTCCACCAGGAGCATGACAAATCCAATTGAAACAGTGTAAAGCAAAGTGAAAGGAAGTAAAGTCACGGGTGGGTTTCTACCGGTTCTGTCCGGTTCTGTAGAACCGGTAGCTCTGAAGAACCGGTTCTATGTCTGCTGATGTTTTTGCCCACCCGTCCGCCCAGGCTGTTACCTGACCTTTATTTCCTGCTTTTTCAACTTCAGCTGCTGTGCAAAGCACAGCTGCAGTTTAAAAAGCAGGAAAAAAGGGCTTTTTCAAAGGCTCCTTCTCAGCACGCAGCGCTGCCAGGCAGCAAGCTGATGACGATTACAGGCGCACGCCACAGCGTGCAGGGAAGCAGATCGTAAATCACCGTACCTTGTAAATCACTGAACCAATAGTTAACCCTGTCGGATCTCACCCCTGAGTAAAGTCACATATTTTTAATATTAATTTTTACAATTACAATAAAAGATTATTATTACTTGCTTTTTCATTGTTTATTTGACATCACAAATATTCAGTTGAATACATAGGGCTCAGGGATATTAAAGTTCTTCACATTTATATACATGTGTGTGTGTGTATGTATGCATGCATGCATATGTACAGATACAGATAATTATATTTTCACAACTTTTTTTTTCTTTCATGGTGAAAGATTAATCATGTTAGCATGAAAGGGTTATTCCATAACCAAAAGACATGTCAAACACATATTTAGATTATACACATTTAATCACATGGAAATTCTCATTTGATTTTGTATCTGAACTAGGTTGTAGAAAACAGTGTCATTTTTTTTCTTGCTTGGGTTGGAATAACATGTTTTTAGGATTTTGTTTTCCAAACAATCCAGCAACATATGGACATTCTGACTCCTCAGTGAAGCAAGCTGAACATTTCTTTCCATTAGTGAAAGCTACACACAGAAAGTGCCTCCAGCTTATTTTCAGAGAATTCCGTTTCCTCATGTTGTTGTCTATTCAGTGTAAAGTGTATTTTATTCCATGTCATGTTTTCACAGGAATGGAGGGCCATCAGGGAGGGAGCAAGGAAGAGTGCTTTAATCACTCCGTTCCACATATACATACATCCACACACACACATACAAGTGGATTCAGCCAGTAGTGTGATTCAAATAATTTAACAACTAGTTCACCCTGGGACAGGTTAGCTCTCGTGGGAGGCATAGCCCATCTGCATTCTCCAGCTCCGCCGCACAAGGGGATGAGCCTACCGCAATGGCTAACCTGACTCTGGGAGAACCGGTTGTTAAATTATCGCCTCCCCGGCTATCAGAGTGGATCCTGGATGCTGCGCTGCACTGCATTGGAGAAAAAGGCAACAGAGCTGCTGGCATGAGGGAAAGAGGAGGAGCAGGGAGAAGAAAGAGGGAAAGCAGCCTTCTCCTTCCCTCATGCTGCTTGCTCTGTTGCCCGTTTCTCCATTGCAGCGTAGTGCCCAGGATCCACTTTGATAGCTGGGGGGGGGAGGGGAATAATTTAACAACTGGTTCGCTTGAACTGGTGTGAACCGGCTGAATCCCACCACTGGATCCAGCTCTTGAGAGGCAGTTTGGTGTAGTGGTTAAGGTGCTGGCCTAGAAACCAGGAGACTGTGAGTTCCAATTCTGAATTAGGCATGAAAGCCAGCCTGACGACTTTGGACCAGTCACTCTCTCTCAGCCCAACTCACCTCACAGGGTTGTTGCTATGGAGAAAATAGAGAATGGAGTATTAGGTATGCTTTCTGCCTTGAGTTCTTTATAGATAAAGGCAGAACAAAAAGTAAAATACATTATTCTAAATAATTCCTACCGTGTTTATGCAAAATTGCTGGGAACCTTTAGCCTAAAATGAGTAATGCTTTATATGGTTCCCCCACCAGAATATCATGCAAATGCAGAATTGTATGAGCTTATTCTTATTGCTGTATACTATGTCCAGTGATACAGATGACCAATATGAAAATTACAATCATCATGGAAATGAGTAGATAATGATTATTCTTAAATTGTGCTCCATTATTTCACTCTAATCAATGCAAATGGGTAACTTGGGGGGTATGTAAGAGAAAACATAGTAATATGAAATTCTTAGAGTAACCCCAAGTTATTTTTTGGAATAACAAAATGTAACAGTACATATTTTAAAGGTGCTTGCTGCTTGTTTCTCTATCCTATTAAAGACGGGGTCATTTTGAGGAAGTCTTTCAAACTGTACATCGTTTTATACAAATGCAGGATTATTTTGAAGGGTAATCAGAGTTCAGATTTCCAGAAAAGGTATATATCCTTTGTTTAAAATAAAAAAAGTTTTGTACTTTGTGTGGTTTAGCTACTTTGTTTTATTTGCAGTATGTCAAATGATTTCTGCAAATTATACAATTCATTTTTGAGCAGATAGCAAGACCTTGCATCACTACTCTAGAATTAAAATAAATGCTTAGTAGTATACTATCACCTTACTTATAACATTCATTCTAGGATTTTTGTGATATATTATCATGTAATCTAAAAATGGCAATATTTTCACAGTGCTTTATAGTACTCTCTAATCTAAGCAGTTTACAGAATCAGCATATTGCCCCCAACAATCTGGGTCCTCATTTTACTGACCTCAGAAGGGTGGAAGGCTGAGTCAACCTTAAGCCAGTCGGTAGTCAGCAGAATTAGCCTGCAATACTTCATTCTAACCACTGCACCATCACGGCTCTTCTGATAGACTACTCAAAGTACAGTAGGAATTATCATTGGGTAAATGTTTTTTTAATGGTCAGAAATTATATAGACTACTATCCTTAGTGCAGGAGGAGAACTATCTAATTTCTGTAATTTATGCCTAAATTTGATCAGTTTTTCACTAATTTCTCTTTTACTCTGCCATTCAAATCACACTGTAGATGTGAAGGCTAGAAAATATTATGTTGTATGAAAAATAAGTAAAACAAGTACTGTATACATGTTTCTTAAACAAGTATAGTCTGTCTCTATGTAGAGTGGCACTGAGGAGTGGTTTTGTTGATAGCTGATTGACAAGTCTTGGGAATCAAAACAAAGATTGCCTTTGTCAGAAAGATAGGACTTCTAAGACCATAGCCAGAAGAACAATGATCCAAAGCTTTAGCTATTTTGTTACTGGGCTTTTGACACTCAGAATTGTATATCAACATAATTATACTGCTCTAAATTATGGTTATAATTGTTATGGACTATAGGCAGTTTTCAGTTCATGGTGCTGGGAATGATATTACCCTTCTGTCTGGCTGGCTAGTGAGGTTCTTGCCTTCCTTATTTTTAATGTTGAAATGGTGATTATTTTGTTGATTCTGTTACTTTCAAAAGGTTTTGCCACAATTTTTGTAGTTCAGTGGCTACAAAAAGTCACTTTTGAGGTGATATTCTTTTAAAGCAAGGATCTTCAAAGTTGGCAAGTTTAAGACTTGTGAACTTCAACTCCCAGAATTCCTGAGCTAACATGACTGGAGGAGGAATTCTGGGAGTTGAAGTTCACAACTCTTAAAGCTGCTTTTAAAGAAAGAGTGGTGTGATTCAGCTGGTGTAACAACTGGTACGGTGATCACGCACTTCGCCTACGTGGACAGCATTTTTAAAAGCCCATTTTCAACTATGATACTTACCTTCTACTGCAGTCCCGGTGAGTAAAACAGCTGATGCATGGCAAACCGCTCTGCCACGTGAATCAGCTGTGCTCAAAAACAAGGAAATAAAGCACAGGAGAGAGCAGGGATGGGTGGGTGGGACCAGATGATCTCCGGAACTATCGGTTCACCCGAACCGGTCCAAACCGGTAGAATCCCAGCCCTGCTACATTACCGTCGACAAAATAAAGAAAATGTAGCATCCATTGTTAACGGTTTTTTATGTTTAAAAAGTCTTATTGTTTAATATCCAAGACAAAAAGTCAGAAAACCAAAATATGACTATCCCCCTCAAACTGTTTATGAAACAATATGTTTCATTTATGTGAACTGTATTTAAATAATTTAAATACAGATTCATAATTTAAACAAGATTAAAAGACTGAATTAATCTTGGAATAACACATAGAAAAAAGAGAAAGTGTTGCAAATATCCTGCATACAGTAGCATGCCATATTAAAAGAGGCAATGTCTGGTTTATGTAGCACTTAGTTTAATTCCAGTCTTTAGAAAACAAATGGACAAATAGATTTCTAAACTTTTGAGAACGTTCAGGCTGTTAAAGGTCCTGTTGGAAGAAAATGAAGTAAGATTGTTCAATTCTCAGTTTTTGACATAACAGCAAAAACACGTCCCTTTCACAGTAACCTATAGCAACTCTGTAGTACATTAAAAGCAAGACACAAACTCAGTTTTAGAATGCATCACTGCTTGTGTTTGTTTTCTTAATATAATTTTAAGGTTTTGTATATTAAATTAAGCATTGCTTTAAAGTTCAAGCATTGTTCCAAAATACACTGAGCCAAGATAACATTGTTTTGTTACTAATGGGATGGGCTTTTACGACTTTAATATTAATGGGAATAAATATGTTGTCATCAAGGTTAGATCTCAATATTAAATTCTGAGGCTCTGTTGTTTTCCTCATCTGCATCTTATCATTAATTATATTGTCATTAATTATCTGTTCTCCAAGACAACCTGTCTCCATTCTGGTCCTTCATGTCTTCCAAAGGCACACCCATTATCACTACAACTGATACTATCCATGTACAGTAACTGCTGCTTTTCCTCATCTTTTTTTTCTTTCAACTTCCCCAAAATTATAGATTTCGCCAGAGAACTGGGTCTCCCTATATTGAATGTCAAATTGCTTCATTTTTCATTTCTTAATAATTTAAAGCAGAGTTCCCCAACCTACGAGCCACAGCCCAGTACCAGGCCTTGAGCCTTTCGTAACCAGGCTGCAAAAGTGGCAGCAGAGCACATACATGTGTGCACCATTCCCACATGCGGCAAGCACCACCCCAGGTGTGGAACCATTCCCCCTCCCCTGCCAGTCCGCAAAGCCTAAAACTTTGGGGAACTCTGATTTAAAGAATACATTTGTTTATTTTAAACATTTATATGGTGATCCAACTCAAACAATCTAACTTTGGTCAGTGTATAACAGTGGTGACTAACTTTTTTGGGCTCCTGCGCCAAAAATTGCACATGTGCTTGTGTGCTTGCCTGCACTCAGAAGGCAATGTGCACGCCCCCTATGCCCCTTGCGCATGCACATGCGATCCCCCTGCTGCCCTGCACTGTGCACTGCACTGTGCCTCCCAACTAATTTTCAGCCTGTTTGAGGCCTTTTTCGAAAAATGGGCCCATTTCATCACTTCCAGTATTTCTGGAAATACAGGAAGTGACAAAATGGGCCTATTTTGCGGCCTGCAAAGGCTGCAGGGGATTCCCTCAAGCCTCTGGGAGGTTGAAAAAGGCCCGAAAATTAGCTAGGAGGCACACGCATGCGCAGTGAGGTAAGTTTGCCTGGGGCTTGCGTGCCCTCACAAATGGCTCTGGGTGCCACCTGTGGTTTGCCATCATGGGTGTATAATAAACAAACAAACAAAAAAGCTTAATAATTCCAGCTAAAAACAGGGAAGAATTATTAGGCAGCATCTTGAATTGGAATCAGAAGCATATAGCAAGCCACGGAATAGCAGTGTCACATACTGCTGCCTTATGCCCATTACTGTCTGCACAGTTGCATTGTGGGCCAATTATATGATCCTGATTGTTTTCAAAAGGAGCCTCACTTTGAACAGGTGGCAATATTTCACCTGGGAGACAACTAAAGCATGAATGTGTACAAAATGGCCTCCCAATTTGGCAATCAGCAATAATGATGCCTAACATGAAGTTATGTATTATAATAGCCAATGTACATACAGATGAAGCATATTTGAAAGGACCAGTTTCCTAAACTTCTAAATGGAAATATTTTTTATGTTTCAACTGAGTTTTGTTTTGTTTTTTGTTTTATTTGGACTTATAAGCTGCCCTCTCTCCCGAAAGACTCAGGGTGGCGTACATAAAAGACAGAAAGTACAAAAGTTAAAAGAAATTAAAAAGATATTAAATTATGCCAAATAAACAATCAAATTAAAAACCCCGATCCCCTGTCAGTCCAGGCCGGATTGCAAAAATAACCATGTTTTGAGGTTGCGGTGGAAGGAGCAGAGATCAGGGGCCAAGCGCAACTCAAGGGGTAGTTGATTCCAGAGTTTTGTTGCCACATAACATACTATCTCACTTCACGTGGTGCTGTATTGTTTGTTTGTTTTTTTGGCCTATAGTACATTCAGAGGTTGCCATAATAAAAAAGGAAGCCTGTCATGGCCCCGTCGCCTGAATCTGTGGAGCTGATGCAGCTGGAGCTGACGGAGATTTGTTGGCTTCAGAGGAATGTGGGGAGAAGCAGGACAAGGCAGCCCAGAGCCCTTCAGGATTGGGACAGCTTGCTAGCAGGGAGGAACCAGGGCAGGATGACCGAGAGACAGCAAGCAGTAGAAATGAGAAGCAAAGGAGCTCAGGCAATGCCCCCTCCTGATCCCCCAGCACTGAGAGAAGAGAGAAGGCAGGAACAGTGCAGGCCAGCCTGATAACTCAGGAGGAGAGTGCCCAGCCCCTCTTCACAAGGCATACCTGGGGACTGAGATTTAAGGAGACTCTGTGGGGAGGGGCATTTGTCTGGAACAAATGCTGAATTAGTGGAGTTTTGTGTGCTGTTGCAGATGTCTGGCTTTTGCAGGACTGCTTACCTTCCTTGCTTCGTGGACTTACTGCTACTTCCCTGATTTGTGGAAATAGTGCCTTCCTTGTTCCTTGCTTCGTGAATTCCTTTGCTGGACTGCTTGCAGCCAGAGACTGCTGCTGTGTGCATGTGTGTGTGCGCGTGTGTGCATGCAAGAGGGAGAGAGAGAGAGAGCGCCTTGCTCTGGGACTTGCCATGAACATGGCAGCATTTGGAGGAAAGTTGGAGCATTAAAGGGGAGTTTGAACTCTCAGCTGTCTGTGTGGCCTTCATGCTTTGTCCCGGGTTATTACAGCCTTATGTACCTGTTCCCAAGCTCTGTCCCGTTAATACACATACTGTCCCAAAATATTTCACATTTTTTTATTACCAGGTTCATCTTGTATGCATCAGTTTGAGAGTCCTTTATGCATCAACTGATCTTGGAAACCATGTTTTTCTCCACCATGAAGTCCCATTATTTCATTTCAAAAACTGAAGATTTGTAAGATTCTAACACAAAGAGAATTGGAATGTAAAGATAGCTTTAGATTTCACTCCAATAACATGTCAGAAATAATAACTCTGTGGATTTCATTGTGGGGGAAAAGGAGAAGAAAGGTGTGTTGGATATGTTTGCCACCTTAAGCTATTTGTAAAAATAATAAAGATGGGATACAAATAAATGGACTGCCCTTGCATACCATCCGGAAACTGCAGCTGGTGCAGAATGCGGCGGCGCGGGTGGTGATGGGAGTTACCCGGTTCTCCCATTCTAACCCCCCTCCTGCGCTGCTTGCATTGGTTGCCGGTTGCGCTCCGGGTGAGTTTCAAGGTTTTAGTTTTGACATACAAAGTCCTGCACGACATGGGTCCTCAATATTTAAGGGAGCGTCTTCTTCCAATATCAAATGCTGGCCGGCCTGTGCGAGCACATAGGCAAGGACTCCTCGGGGTCCCGTCGGTGGGTCAGTGCTGGCTGGCGGTTCCCCGGCGGCGAGCCTATTCTGTCGCAGCCCCTGACTTCTGGAATCAACTGCCCTTGGGGCTCCGTCTGGCCCCTGACCTCCGCACCTTCCGCCATGAGTTAAAGACCTGGTTATTTGACCAACCCGGGCTGTGACCCCTCCTTGAGGGGAGGGATGGATTTTAATGTTATTACTGTAACTGGTTTTAGTATTTGGGCTTGTAATTAGTTTAATCGCTTTTTAAATATTTATTGTCTTTGTTTTTTAGTTGTGAGCCGCCCCGAGTCTTCGGAGATGGGGCAGCATACAAGTTCAAATAATAAATAATAATAAATAAATAATAAATGAAATAACTAGATTCAAAACATATATTTTGTCTCCCAATTAATCCGATTGTTGGATCTAAGTGCTATGGCAAGCAGAATACCAGTGTTGTTGACATTTCAATTATCCCTTCCTAAAACACTTCATTCCCATATAGATTTATTTATTACTTATTTATTTTATTTATTGGATTTGTATTGCCGCATATTCGACATGGCGACTCAAGGCGGCTTACAACATATAGGCTCATAGTTGTATTTTCTTAACTGACCCAGAGGGATAATTTCCTCTGCACTGAGAGCTACGGTCTGCTTTGGCTCTGCAACCCAACAAGATAGACACAGACTTCAACGGATAATTAGAACTACAGAAAAAACAATTGCTACCAGCCTGCCTTCCATTGAGGACCTGTATACTGCATGAGTTAAAAAGAGGGCTGTGAAAATATTTACAGACCCCTCACATTCTGGACATAAACTGTTTCAACTCCTAACCTCAAAACAACACTATAGAACTAAGTACACCAGAACAACTAGACACAAGGACAATTTTCCCCCAAATGCCATCACTCTGCTAAACAATTAATTCCCACAACACTATCAACTTATTTAATAAGACTGTATTCCTCTCATCCTTCCTAGCACCTATCTCTTCCCACTTATGACTATAACCGTGTTGCTTGCATCTTTACAATTTATATTGTTTTATTTGTTTCCAAGTATGATTTGATTGCTTATTAGTAACTTATGACTATCACTAAGTGTTGTATCTTATGATTCTTGATGAATGTATTTTTTTCTTTATGTACATTGAGAACACATGCACCAAAGACAAATTCCTTGTGTGTCCAATCACACTTGGCCAATAAAGAATTCTATTCTATTCTATTCTACTAAAAAAGTTTAATACAGCTAATCCCCCTGATGGGGGAAGAGAGGCGGGATATAAATCTAATAAATAAATAATACAGGATAGTGTTCATTGTCAAGTAATTCATGTATACAGATGGATCTTCTTTTTGTGTCGTATTCCATAGACGATGGTGCTGATTGTTATGCATGAATTTAATATTACCAAAATTTAATAATGTTCATAGTGAAATATTCCAGTAAAAAGCATAGAAAAAATGTAAAAGTTCACAAAACAGTTTTTCCCCAAAGCAGCAAATAATATGCTGATTATATCTTTAGATAATACTAATGAGCATGCCCTTTATGTGATATTTCAGTTCACTTACAACTTTATAAATATTTCAACTTTAAATAATTGAGTAACTTGATCTTGATAAATTAGCAATGCAATTAGTGGGTGTTGTTTAAGAAAAGGTACAGCATCAAGAAGTCAAATTACAATAACCATTATAGTATGATACATATTTCATAAACTAGTGACTAAAAATGTAGTAGAGAAGAAAGAGAATAACTGAGCTACTTGAATAAAATTCACAATGCTTACTCCAATAAACTATTAATTATAAGCATTGCAGGCTAATTCTGCCAATTTCCAGCAGTTCAATTTTCACTGGGTCAAAGTTGTCTCAGCCTTCTATCCTTCCAAGGTCAGTAAAATGAAGACCCAAATTGTTGGAGGCAATGTGCTGACTTTGTAAAATGCATAGAGAGGGATGTGTAAAGCACTGTGAAATGGTATATAAGTGCTATTGCTATAGCAAAGGTTAGAAAAATAAAAATATTAGTTGCATATTTTTTCATTTGCACCAAAATGGATCCAAATTTTAAACACTTATCAAGATATTCTTCTATATTACAGGTTGATATTAATCTGTAAGAAAACAACTTTCTTAATATTTGGAAAAAATATATCATACCATAATCAGGTCTCAGTATTTTGTTTGTTGTTCTATTAACTTCCGGCCCGGGTACAGCACGGAGACAGCATTGGTCGCGCTGATTGATGATCTCTCTAGGGCTCGGGACAGGGGTTTTTCCTCTGTCCTGGTTTTGTTAGATCTCTCAGCGGCTTTCGATACCATCGACCATGGTATCCTGTTGCAGCGTCTCAGGGGATTGGGAGTGGGAGGCACTGTTTTACAGTGGTTCTCCTCCTTCCTCTCGAGACTTTCGCAAACAGTGTTGGCAGGGGGGCAGAGGTCAACTCCAAGGTATCTCACTTGTGGGGTGCCCCAGGGCTCGGTCCTCTCGCCCCTCCTGTTCAACATTTATATGAAGCCACTGGGTGAGATCATCCGTGGCTTTGGGGTGAGTTATCATCAGTATGCTGATGATACGCAGTTATACATCTCCACCCCAGGCCACATCAGTGATGCTCTCTCCGTGATGTCCCGTTGTCTGGAGGCAGTACGGATCTGCATGGACAGGAACATGCTTCGACTCAATCCAGCCAAGACAGAGTGGCTGTGCATACCGACATCTCGGTCCAGTTTGGATGTTTCATCTTTGGTCATGAGGGAGGAGGTGTTGCCCCCCGTGGACAGGGCACGGAACCTGGGGGTCCTCCTGGACTCACGGCTCAAATTGGAGGAGCAGGTGGGGGCCGTGGCCAGGGGCCTTTGCCCAGATCCGCTGGGCCAGTTACGCCCATTCCTGGACCGAGATGCCCTGTGCACAGTCACTTAGGCACTCGTTATTTCCCGACTCGACTACTGTAACGCTCTCTACCTAGGACTGCCCTTGCGTACCACTCGGAGGCTTCAGCTGATGCAGAATGCGGCCGCGCAGGTAGTGATGGGAGCTTCCCGATACTCCCATGTTACACCCCTCCTGTGCGATCTGCATTGGCTTCCGGTTGCCCTCTGGGTGAGATTCAAGGTTCTGGTATTAACATTCAAAGTCCAGCATGGCATGGGTCCAGGTTATTTACGAGAATGGCTCCTCCCAACATCAAATACTAACCGCCCTGTACGGGCTCACAGACGGGTCTCTTGGGTGCCGTCTGCACTCAATGTCGCTTGGCGGTGACCCGGGAGGGCCTACTCTGTGGCGCTCCCACTCTGTGGAATCTTCTTCTGCTGGAGCTCGCCTGGCCCCGATCTTTGCACCTTCCGCCACGATTTGAAGACTTGGCTCTTTTTACAATCTGGGCTGTGCTGATTCTCTGGGGTTGGTCCTATTTTAACTATGGGTTTTAATTTTCAATTCAGCTTAACTTGTTTAATATACTTTTAATTAATTTGTTTATTGTTGTATTTTTAGCTGTGAGCCGCCCCGAGTCCTTTTTGGAGAGGGGGCGGCATATAAATAAATAAATAAATAAATAAATAAATAAATATTTCAGTGGTTATTCTTATTCCCATTGAAGGAAGTTGTATCAAGAAATAAGCGGTCCAAATCATTAGCTTCTGTAATAGTTGTAATGACTGATTAGTCAAGAACATATTACACATTCTCTGAACACAAAAGTACTATGACCGTCTAAAATGCAATAAAATAGACTAGGATACTATCTACTGCAGGGTTGTCAAACTCAAGGCCTGTGGCTGGACCTGGCCTGCAGGGTGCTTAAGTCTGGCCCACAGGGCTGCCCTGGAAACAGCAAAGGACCAGCCCCTCGTGCCTCTACCAGTGGAAACTGACCTCGGGAAGGCCACACATGGCCCTCCTGAGCTCTATTTTTGTTGTCAGAGCCCTCAGGCCACCTCAGGCATCCTTGACACGAGTAAGGTCAAGCTGGCCATGCCCACCCCAGTCACACAAACCCCAACATCCACCCCTGAAGCAAACACAACCCTGATGTGGCCCCCAGTGAAATTTAGTTTGACACACCTAATCTATGCATGTTTCACTAATCCAAACCATTTTGCTTTCTTAACATATTTAGCATTAGCTCTATTATCTTGGAATGAGTATGGAATGCTTTGATTCAATTTAAATAAAAGATAGCTAAAAGTATTGTCATTTGCATTGTTATATATTAAGGATTGTTCCACATGCTATGAACAAAAATTTATTAGTTTGAATACCATTTTGCTATGCATATATGTCTAGAGTTATAGGCAAGCCACTTTTTCGTCCTAACCCCTCAATTCCATCTTCTGCTTGAGGCTAAAACTGAGTTACTGTTTAACATGATTGTGAGAATTGAGATAGTGTAAGTGAGATGTTTTATATGTGATTTTTCTACATGTGTGCTGTATCCTATCCTATTTTGGGAGTATCTTATGTACTTCCCAAAAACACATTTTCAGACTTGTGGAGCCACAGGGAACTATGTTAAAACTGATATTTCCTGTGGGAAGGAAAAAAAACCTTGACATAATAGGCTAGACTTTCTAAACTGTTGAAATGTATGGTTTCATTAAGAAATTTAAAAAAAATCAAGAATCAGAAGAGCATTCAAACAGAACTCATTATTTGATTAAATCTAGATAAAATGTAGGAGAAGAAAGAAAATACAGGGAATAGGAAGATTGTGCAGGTTATGGAAGAGAGCTGGTACTAAATAAAAAGAGAAGTCAGGAAGACATAGAAGCTACCTAATGGGTGTCATTCAGCATTTTCTAATTTTGGCAATTTCCAGATGTGTGGACTTCAGCTCCCAGAATTTTCAGCACAGCCAAGAATTACAATTTATCTTTAGGTATCAACACAGTTACCTGTCTAATGAGGTGGCTTACCTGTACTACTATGAGATAGAGTTAAAACCTGTTCCCTATCACATTTTAATAACATCTATGTTAATGGCTTCATAATACCATCATTTGCCTTGCTGTTGGTTTTATGCTTGTTTTCTGTCAGCCTCTGGGATTTACCAAGTTAATTAATTGCTAAATAAATAAGTAAACATATAAATAAGTGGTTAATTCAGGATACCTCAAACTAAGTCCCCTCTAGTGAAGTGCAATTTACATTTATTATAAGGATTAATATTATTTTTCGATTACAGTGCAAACTAGATTATCAAGCCTGTGCCTCAGGAAAACATATCTCAGCTAAGTGTGAAGGACGTTGTCCTTGCCTTCCAGGAAAGTCCACAAGTGCAGGCAGAAGTGATAAGAGAGGTAAGTTTTGATGTTCGTGTTACATTTCTCAGTTACTTCAGCAATTGGTATGTCTGTAAATAAAAAAAAGAAGTAATTAATGACTAATTTCAACAGCTAAATGGCTTTAAAGCAGGGGTGGGATTCTAAAATCCCAACAACTAGTTTGCTGCTGGTTGCTGGGTGGGCGTGGCCATGGTGGGCGAGGCCTACCGGAACTTCCTGTTTCCAGCTTCCAGTCGGCCTCCAGAGCCCAAGGGAGGCCATTTTCTCCCTCCCAACGGTCCAGAGGCCTCCCCCAGGCCTCTGGGAGGGCAAAAACAGCCTCCCCTGGCCTCTGGAGGCCCTCTGGAAGCCAGAAACAGGCCCGTTTCTGGACTTCCAGAAGACCAGTTTTCCCCCTCCCAGAGCATCCATGTGGACCCTGCACTTACCTCCATCAAAAATGGGCCGCGTGGAGACTCCTGGGAGGGGTGGGGCGGGGCCAGTCAGTCAGTTGAAATACCAGGTAGGCGAACCAGCTGTAACTTTAACATCTGGTTCACCCGAACTGGTCCGAACTGGAAGAATCCCACCCCTGCTTTAAAGCCCAGCTTATAAAGATAAATAGAATTGTTTATTTGAAACTGTGCTTGTTCTAAGTGCTTAGACAACACCAAGAGATTTTAGGACTGTAGGCTACACTGGGTAGTTGAAAAGGATTTCTGTAGGAGGCAGCAGCCTTCTGTATTTCTTTAAAAAATAACGTGAGTGTTGCCATATTTAACCACCCAGACTTGGAAGTAATTTTTTTTTAAAAATTCATATTTATATGCCGCCCTTCTCCGGAGACTCAGGGCGGCTTACAATTTTTGGAGTGCAACCCAATGCGCTCCGCAATAGCCTTCATTTCATTGTATATGCCTGCTTATTACTAAGTGGCATTTTTACAAATGCAGCTTATTGTCCCCAACAATCATGGGTCCTCAATTTACCTACCCCGAGAGGATGGAAAGCTGAGTCAACCTTGAGCCTGGTGGGATTCAAGCCTGCACTAATTGCAGGCAGCTGGAATTAAGTGCTAGGCATTTAACAGCCTGCACCACCAAGGCTCTTTAAATCCTAGATATCCAGGCACTTAACCTTTAGTTCAGCTCTTACCCAGACTTAGCAGAAAATTTCCATACACCACTAGCTAATTTAGAGTGTTTATTGCAGGCAAGCCTTAACAAGTTATTTGATTACTCACTGCAGAACCTCTCTGTATTTGTGTTCCAGCATGTAAATTTTTGGCTTTTCTTTCTGCCTTTCTAATTGATGGATACTTGGCCCATTTGCCTGGTAGGATTGGATGGCTGAGCTCTCCAGATAACAGTTGTCTCTAAGCTTGGTTTGTTCAAGTGCCAATTTCAACCATTACTGATATCTCCATGAAGTCACCATAAACCACATTAGATGTAAAAGAGTTTTTAAATATATCTTTAGCAGAAAGCAATATAGCATCAAGGGTTTGTTGGCATATTTTTAATAATTATTTTTGTATATACCATTTTGCTAACTGATTTTACTTGGGAAAAAAGCTATTATCAATAAATATATCAATAAATATCCATATATTAACATTTGATATTCCTCCTTAAATAATAATTTTATTAAATTTTACAGATACCAGTATAAAAAAATACAAACTAATAAAAATGTTAAAAAGTAAAAAAAAACACAAAAGTGCAAAGATTGTTGAAAAAAATATATTACAAATGACTTTCTGCTCCTTCCAGCTTCACACATGCTCGAGTTAATAAAAACTGGAGGAAAGAAAAGAAAACCCACCCCTTCATTCCACTGTCATGTTATGGTTTTTCTATTGTTTCTTGGCTGTAAGACACAATATGTGAAGTTGCAGGTTCATTTTCATATGGAGAAAGTTTGGGGAGGGGGCTGCATGATGTTATTATTATTATTTATTATTTATTTATTTATGAGATTTATATGCCACTCTATCTCCCTGAGGACTCAGGGTGGCTTACAATACTAAAGACAGGAACAGTATAAATATTAAAAAATAATTAAACCAAAAATCTCATAAACCAATTAGATTTAAAACACCACTAAAAAGACCCTCCCTCCCCCATCAGTCCAGGTAGGCAAGTTGGAACAGCCAAGTTTTTAGGCCATGGCGGAAAGATTGGAGGTCAGGGACCACTCGAAGCTCCAGGGGCAGCTGGTTCCAAAGGGTGGGTGCCCCCACAGAGGAGGCCCTACCCCTGGGAGCCGCCAGCCAACATTGCCTGGCTGTTGAGATAGGCTCACTGACATTAGCATGAATAATTTGTTGATGAGTTCTTCTGTATTTATCATGACTCTTTTGTGGAGGCAAAATTTGGCCCAGAACTCCTTAAGGTCCTTCATGCATTTTCTCCCTTCTAAGCTTTGCTGACTGTTATGGTAGTAAAATGATACATTTCTTTGTTAGTTCTGACAACATGATTTTAGTTTAATTCAGATTTGAGTAGTCTCAGTATGGGAATTGGGCCAATTCAATATTTAAAGGTTCCCACGCAAATAGTTATTACTCAAAAAAGGGAGATGCGAGGCTCTAAAGCGGGGGTGTCAAACTCAAGGCCCGTGGGCCAAATCTGGCCCACGGGGTGCTTAGATCTGGCCAGTGGGGCCACTCTGGACACAACGAAGGGCTGGCCTGTGGTAACTCTGCCAGCAAAATGGAGCTCGGAAGGGCCGCATGCGTCCCTCTCAAGATCCGTTTTTGCTGGCAGACTGCTCAGGCCAACACAGGGCTCAGGCATCACCACAGAGTGATGTCAAGCTGGCCATGCCTCCCCTGGCCATGCCCCCCCAGGCCCCCCCAAGATGAAACACATACCTGATGCGGCCCCCAATAAAATCAAGTTTGACACCTCTGCCCTAAAGCCTGTTTTCTCTGAGCCATTCTCTTTTTGTGTGTGTGTATGTAGCTTCCTAGCTTTGTGCCATGTTCTAATTAATTACATAGGGTAACACAAGTGTTAGATCAGAAATGGTATTTCCATCACCACCTGAGGAAGAAGCAAAGCTTGCTAAGCTGCTTTGGCAACTTTTGGCAACAGAGCCTTGGTGGTGCAGGCTGTTAATAGCCTAGCACTTCAAGTTCCAGCTGCCTGCAATTAGTGCAGGCTCGAATCCTACCAGGCTCAAGGTTGACTCAGCCTTCCATCCTCTCGGGGTAGCTAAAGTGAGGACCCAAGATTGTTGGGGGCAATAAGCTGACTTTGTAAAAATGCCACTTAGTAATAAGCAGGCATATACAATGGAATGAAGGCTATTGCTGAGCACATTGGGTTGTATCCCAAAAATTGTAAGCCGCCCTAAGTCTTCGGAGAAGGGCGGCATGTAAATGTAATTAAAAAAAAAACTTTCTAAGGAAAATTTGGCAGTCTTACATTACAAAACTGCAGTACTACAGGTATGTAAGGCCAAGTCAGAGATAAATTCTTCTGAATTCTGTACATAATAAATCAAGCTTTGCTAAGTACTTTGATAAGGTGGTAATCTACTTAATTTGTCACCTTATCAGAGCTAGTAATAAGGAGAAATATTGCTGAACAGAGTCAGCATACTAGTTATTTATACCAACCTTCCTGGCACCAAGGAATCAGAGGCAACTCTCCCCAGCAAGTTAGTATACTTTTTGACAACATATCAAGACTGATTATTCACCCCAGTAAATTTGTAGATACTTTCTGGCATCATGCCAAGTCTGATTATTCAGGAGACCATATTGAAAAATCAGAGCTTACTTTGATAGCTCTTTGGAAATTTTATTCAAAGGGTGGAATAGGTTGATTCCTGAACTGGTTTAAAACAACTAAGGTACAATTTAGAGTTGCTGTAATGTTCTTTTTCCTTGCTATCTTTAAAAAAATTTCAAGAACTGATTGTGCTAAAACTAAAATCATGATATCAAAGAATCTTATCTCCTCTTCTAATTTCACCCAACCCTGCAATTAAAAACAAATAAAGTTGTAGAAATATTTTGTGTTTCCCATATACAGGTAATTCCCAAGTTACAACAGTTCACTTAGCGACTGTTCAAAGTCACGATATAGCCACCCCAAGTACTTACGACCCAGTCCCAAAGTTATAATGTTGTAGCACCACGGCAGTAGTTCACACATAGGAACGATGGCAGAGGCACTGCAACATTCGACCTGCGTGGTCCCCTCATCCTACTGGGACTGCACAGCCTTTGTGCTTGCGACGATTTAGCAAGCCATCAGTTCCTTTGCCTGCTTCGGTGCCTTTGCCAAAAACAGAGGCCTAAAGCAGTGAGAGATCATACAAGATCAGTAGCACAAAGTCTAGCACTACTGATCTTGCATGATCTCACATGACAGTACTTTAGGCCTCTGTCCTCTGCGAACCGAGGTGAGTTCCATCCAATGAGACTTGGGGGCAGCGAAATTGCATTGCTTCAAGCCTCCCATCGGCTTGCAAACGCTCTTTCACGCAGAGATTGGAACGGCAAGATGCAAGGTGATGGGAGGCTTGAAGCAAGTCTATTTCACTGTCCCGAAGTCTCGCCTTGCAAACACTTTTCATGCCAAGACTGCAAACAAGCAAAGAAAGCATGGCAGAGAAGCTGGAGAGGAGACAGGTCTTCAGAAGGTGACATGGCGTGGCAGGATAGGAGGAGAGCAATTGTGGGGATCCCAGCGGAGGGACCATGAGGTATCTCAGTGGGTCAGGTGAGACCTTGGATTGTGTGAAGCGGGTAGCCTGTTCCATCACTACTCCCCCAATGGCTGTCCCCATCCTGAAATATCTCATGTGCACTTAACAACCCACACATTCAATAAGTGAAAGGAGGGATTGATCACGGTCAAGTTACGTGATTCACTCCTACGAATCCTCGGGTTACGAATGTAATTGGCAGGCTCCATTACATTCATAACTCATGGATTACCCATAGTTTACAGCAGAATTCAAATTTTATGCTGCCTCACCTTGCAAAGAGCCTTGCAAAGAGCCTTGGTGGTGCAGGCTGTTAAATGCCTAGCACTTAAGTTCCAGCTGCCTACAATTACTGTAGGCTCAAATCCCACCAGGCTCAAGGTTGACTCAGCCTTCCATCCTCTCGGGGTAGGTAAACTGAGGACCCAAGATTGTTGGGGGCAATAAGCTGACTTTGTAAAAATGCCACTTAGTAATAAGCAGGCATATACAATGGAATGAAGGCTATTGCTGAGCACATTGGGTTGTATCCCAAACATTGTAAGCCGCCCTGAGTCTTCGGAGAAGGGCGGCATATAAATGTAATTAAAAAAAAAGTTAACTGAATGTGTACAGTCCCCACAGCGATAACATAAAATAATAACTAAATAAAGTTATAAATAACATACTAAATAACTAATGGAGGAAAGGATAGCCCAGGCAAAATGACTACAAAGTTTAAGGCGGTTCCTATTTTATCTGGACAAATCTAATCTGTGTATGAGAGGAAGGGAAGGAGAGAGAGAACTCTTAAGTTGCAAGTTTTTTCTTTGATATTTAATCTCAGAGTAGTTTTAATCAAATTGACTTCCTCAAACCAAGCTTGTCAACCGGATTGAATCATGGCTTCTCTATATTTCTATTTCTAATTCCCAGCTCAAATTGAATCAGAACTGATTCTTACAGGCATAGTCATAATTATTAAAGATCCACTTAACAATGTCTTTCTTTCTATGACTACTTAGGATTTCCTCCCCCCTTTTTTTCTTTTAATTTTTAGAGAGAGAACACATTTAATAATCAACTTTTGCCTTTGTAATTCTGTTGATTGTTTAATAAATCTAACAGCTCTAATTATGGTAAGAAGACATATTGTACAACCTAAAGTTGTATTAACTTTTGCAATTAACTGCAGTATGCTTGTCATTTTTAAAAAAGAAATGGTTGCAGTTGAATAGCTATTATAATAATTTGCTGAATATAATGAAAAAAGTTTAACCTTAAAATTATGTACATTTTGTCCCATTTTCTGAAATAAGCTGGGTGTCAGCAAAATACGTGGATTAGAAAATTTAAATGTTCGTAGTACCCTTTGTTTTTGTACAAATGTATAATTACACATATAGGGAGTTCCTAAGCCAAGTATTATCTCATATTTCTAAACCGCCAGGGAACAATCTTCTCACATTGAAAGCTATTCTAACCTATTTTTCCTGGCCAAAGGGCCCTCAGATATATTTGAGTTCAACTCTTGCTAGTTTAATATGGGGAATGCTGCATTTATATTTATTTATATGAGTACATACCATATATTTACACCAGTACATTTTAACAAGACAAATCTGAATGTAGCTGTTATGTATGTAGGTTTGAATGTTATTGGTTTATTTGAATTGTTCTTGTAAAATGTCAAATGGTATTGGTTTAAATAGTGCGGGAAGAAACCCTGCACTCCCATTGGCTGGCAGCTACGGCTGCAGGCTATAAGAAGCAGCCGTAGCCAAGCCAGGACGGGTCCATTCGAGCTGTAGTCACAAATAAACTCTTTGCTGGAACTCCTCACGTCTGACTCTTCATGCAAACTTAACACTGGCGGCGGATGGGATTTCCCTGAAGAGAAGACGAGCGACGAACAAGCAACTGAGTGAGATGGCTGCGCTGAACACCCCCAGCACCGCTCGATCCGGCGACGGAAGACTGGGAATCGTATGCGGATCGTTTCCACATGTATCTGGAAGGGAACGATCTCGCCCGGCATCCCCAGAGATGGAAGAGGGCGGTCTTTCTCACGCACTGCGGTCCGGCAGTCTTCAAAATGGCGAAGGCATTGGCGGAGCGGCAGAGCTGAAGGTAATGGAATGGCCCGATTTAGAGAAACTTTTAAGAGCCCATTCGCCCCACAAGTATCATGCCTCATTAAGAGACACGAAGTTTTACCGTCGGGATCAAGGGATAGTGAGAATGTTAATGACTTCGTGGCAAGTTTAAGGGACATTGGGGGTGCTTGTGACTTTACCAACTTAGAAGAGGCCATGCGTGATCGGTTTGTTTTAGGCCTAAAAGATAAGGTCTTACAAAGCAAACTTTTAATGAAACCTAAGATCACGTTTAAAGAGGCCATTGAAGAAGCTGTTTCAGCGGAAGCCACCAAGTCCTCAGCAGCTGCCATGAAAAAGATTAACAAGGCCTCAAGCCAGGCCTCAAGCCATTCTGATGGGGAAAAATCCACAACAACCCATTGCGAACAAATAGACTCTGATTCTGATGGCAGTGAGGCAGAGGAGGGATTTTAGACTCAGAATGGAGAAGAAGAAAAAGACTCTGGGAAAAACAGGCAAGGATTCTATTGCAGAGGCTGTGGGGGCCACACTGAATGCAAGTTCTTTGACTCCATTTGCCTACGTTGTGAGAAACGGGTCACATAGCCAGAGTCTGCAAATCATCCAGAACTCCACCATTAGGAAAAATTTCCTGAAAAGACTTTAAGCACAATAATTTCCTTGAAAAGATGGGGCGAAATTTAGAAGCAAATGGCAAGAATGAAACTCACCAAACAATCACTATTGGTCATTCTTCACCTTTAAAAAGTAGAAAAGTACACGTGAAGGTGTTTATTGAAGGAAGGCCTTGCCAAATGGAAGTGGACTCAGGCTCTTATTTATCTATGGTGTCATGGGACACTATCCACAGACTCTTTCCCAAAATTCAGAAGAAGCATTTCCAGAAGCAAGCACTGACTCTCAAAGACTACCAAGGGAACAAGATTCCAGTAGTTGGAGCAGAGATTTCAACGTGCAGTTTAAAGGCCACACCAAACGTTTGCCCCTGACCATCGTGGACAAGGATCGCCAAGTTTGCTGGGACTTGAGTGGTTCAAGCCACTAGGCATCGAGGTGACTGGCATCCATCACGTGAGCAGCTCTGACTGGGAAGAGTCCTTGAAGTCTGAGTTTCCAGAGGTCTTCAGCCGAAGGACTGGGCAAGTATATGGGGACCCCTATTGCTTTCAGCCTAGACCCCAAGGTGCCCCCAATTCGTTTAAAGCCCAGGAGGGTCCCATTTGCTTTAAAGGAAAAAATTGATGCACAATTAGATAAGCTCATTGCTCAAGGGTTTTAGAGCCTACTGACCACTCCAGATGGGAAACACCCATAGTCACACCAGTCAAGGCTGATGGGTCAGTGAGAATCTGTGGTGACTATAAGGGGACACTTAACCATGCGCTGCAGCAGAGCGCATATCCTGTACCAGTTGTGCATCATCTGCTCCATTCCCTTGGCAGGGGTACAGTATTTGCTAAACTGGATTTGGCTCAGGCATATCAACAATTAACAGTTGATGATGCCACTGCAGAGGCACAAACAATTGTGACCCATAGAGGTGCCTTCAAATGTAAAATTTGGAGTAAGCGTGGCACCTGGCATTTTTCAAAGCCTTATGGAAAGAATGTTGCAAGGACTGCCAGGGGTAGTGCCTTATTTTGATGATGTGTTAATCTCTGCTGAAAATGACACTCAGCTTCAAGAGAGACTCAGAGAAGTCCTTACCAGATTCAGAAAAGCGGGTTTAAAAGTCAAGGAAGACAAATGTACACTCAAAACAGACAGAGTTGAGTTCCTGGGGTACATGATTGACAAGCATGGCATCCACCCTACTGATGCCAAGGTTAAAGCAATCAAGGAAGCCCTAAACCTCGATGCAAGTCAGATTTGCAAGCCTTCCTTGGACTTATTAACTTTTACCACATGTTTCTACCTCACAAAGCATCTATTGCTGAGCCTTTACATCGCCTGCTTGATAGAAAGCTGTTTGGATCTGGGGGGAAGGAACAGTCATTTAACAGTATTAAGAGACTAATCACGTCTGATGCTGTGTTGATACAGTTCTCTGAGAATTTACCTGTTGTTCTGACTTGTGATGCATCCCCTTTTGGAGTGGGGGTTGAGTCACAGGCTTCCCAATGGAAGGAAGCCCCAATTGCATTTTACTCTCACGCTGTCCAAAGCAGAGAGGAATTATAGCCAATTGGACAAGGAGGCTTTAGCAGTTGTTGCAGCTGTTAAGAAATTTCATGAATATCTGTATGGCAGGTCATTCACCATTGTTACAGATCACAAACCTTTATTAGGCATTGTGGCAGGAGACAAACCTACACCTAATATCCTGTCACCAAGAATGCTGAGGTGGACTGAATTTCTTGCAGCCTATTCATACAAACTGATTCACAGGCCTGGCAAGGACATTGGACATGCTGATGCACTGAGTCACTGCCCACTACCTTGCCACAAGGAGGACTTTGAACTTGAAACTCACACCTTTTTCCTGGAGACCGTTGCTAAGCTTCAAGTCCATGCTGCTAAGATTGCCAGAGAAACTGCCAAAGATGCTATGTTGGCACCTGTTATAGGCTGGATTAAGAAAGGTTGGCCTCTTCAAGATCTACCTCACCTTGCCCAACCTTTTAAGTCCAGGCAAACTGAATTATCTGTATTAAGAGGATGTATTTTGTGGGGTAACAGGGTGGTTATTCCTGCAAAACTGCAAAGGGAGGTTTTGGAAATGTTACATGAGGGTCATCCTGGGATTGTAAGGATGAAAGGTTTGGCCAGGAGTTATGTATGGTGGCCAGGTATTGACAAAATGGTTGAAAACTGGGTAGCCTCTTGTCCCAATTGCCAGGTAGTCAGACCTGCCCCACCTCACGCCCCACAGGAATGGGAATGTCCTAGGGGCCCATGGTCTAGAATCCACATTGATTTTGCAGGCCCTACAAGAGGGCACACTTTCTAGTTGATAGTAGATGCATACTCCAAATGGCTAGAGGTAATTCCCATGACATCCACTACTACTGAGGCTGTTATCAAGCAGCTCAGAAAATTGTTTGTAACCCATGGGTTACCAGATGTCCTTGTCTCTGACAATGGCCCTCAATTCACATCTAACATTTTTGAATCCTTTCTAGCTCAACAGGGCATCAGACATGCCCTCACTGCCCTGGGCACCCTTGCCAATGGCGGGCTGAGCAGCATGTGCGCTTTACCAAGAGAAGCTTGCAGCTGGGTCCTGGGGACATCACTGAGAAGCTTGAAAAGCTTCTTAGTGTTCAACACATCACTCCTAGCCCATCAATAACTTGTCCCCAGCAGAGTTGTTGATGGGCAGGAAACTTAGTCTTCCCTTGACGCCTTCATCCCTTACGCGCAACGCACTGGATTCCACTTCCAAAGTTCGTTCTTTTAGTGTGGGAGATTCTGTCTATGCTAGGAACCTTATAGGTGAAA